>VDFB02000013.1:31094567-31215150 GCA_007258455.2 Sequoia sempervirens | reverse complement strand
TAATCTCTTGTTTTAATTAGTTAAGTAAAATAAAACATTTGTGAAGGGACGTGTCCCTTCCAAGTTTTGATGTATTTATATCTCTTCCATAGTAATGCAACAGATATAGGCGTTAGGAGATATTCAGCAGATAGCTTTCTAGCAAAATGCTTTCATATACAGAGACTCAGATGCATTTATTTTGATGGAATAAATGAAGATATCTAAGTCATGGATTAAGATGTTGGTATCAGCTGTTTGTTAAATTTATGCAATTATTTGATTGTCTACATTCTGATGCTTCTCTATTATTTAAATTGATATAACAAGTTTATACTCTATTTATCATTGTACATTTGCTATATATGTGTGATCTGGTTATTTTGTTCTCTCAAGTAGGGATTAAAATCTTTTAATCAATCACAGCAATTGGTAAGTGTTAGTTGGATTAATCAAAAGAATCACATAACTAGAATTTCCATTCTATCTCAAGAAGAGTTTGTCAATTATTCAATTGTAGGTTTACACAAGTTGTAAAAAAAAATTGTGCCTGACAGTTTGAATTATATGTGTTGAAGACTTTGGAATTTCAATTACATTAATTTATGGATATGTTGTATCTATAACACTAAAAAACCATATGTTCTTTGCATTTACACTTGCATTTAGAAATACACATTTATATACATAGATATAGATTTCTTTAATGATATGTTGCATTTATTGTTCTAGGATAGCATCCAATAATTGCATTTACATTTACCTTTTCAAATACATATACATGCATACATACATACATACATACATACATACATACATACATACATACATACATATATACATATATATATATGTGTGTGTGTGTGTATGTGTGTATGCATATCATTTATATTCAATGTTCAGACACAACCCATTAGGTCTGCACATGGATAAAAATTCATAAAATCATATCTCCCAAAAGTCAAATATAATTCTATCAAGAAATTAATATCAAATAGATAATATAATCGCATAACTCATACATTTCAATGTCATTGATCTTCTTCTTCATCCAACTCTTTGTCTGTATCATCCAATCCAGAGTTGACATTGTAAGGATTGGTCATATCATTAACATTGTCATTGATATCAATTTCAATAATGTCATCATCCACACAGATATCATCTTCATGAACATTAACTCCTACATCACCATGATCTAGTTCCTCCTATTTGACATCTTCGTCAGGCACATCATCAACTAACTATTGATCTTGATCATCATCTACATCATCTTCTAGTTCTTTGGTATCTTCTTCTTCCACCACATTATACTTTACCAGCCTTCTTCTTGGATCATGTCTAACAAAAAATGACCAACCCAGTTTACCTGAAACCTCTGAGTAAAATACTTGCTCATATTCATTTCCATCTTGCTCGATCGACCTTGTATTAACCATGGTAAATCCATTATCATGTTCAATAATAGTTCTCTTAGGATCATTTTCATTCAATTGTAGCCTATACCATAGGATGACGAACATAACTAATTTGAAGGACTTAAAGTCACACTCAAGTATATCATCCAAAATCCTGTAGTATCAAATTTCTGAGACTTCTGGATGTATGTCGCTTCTAGGTGGAACATTAGTCACTTGAAAGACTGCAGTTATACCAAAATCACAAGTTTTCTTCGTGTCAATCAAAATTTTGATTCAAAATTTATGACCATTGCACCACATAGCCTTGTGGTGTTTCACCTGTAATATGTCAAACATGTAAAAATTATTGCAATATCGTCAGTTGATAAGCATATTTATTCTTGGCCAAATGTATGCAAAGAAAAAAATCTCAACATATATATTGGTGCAGGAGCACCTAGATCTTGTAAATTCCTTCAAAAGGCTAATATGTTAAATTTACATGTTCAAGTCTAAATTTGTGTGTCAAGGCCATGAAAAGGCTAATTTGAATGTAATCAAATCATAAAAGAAGTCACTAGGAGGTGAAAATGCAAATAATGAAATATTATGTAAACAAAAAGGCATAAATCAAGCATATTAGGAGATAAGAGGTAATTTGAACCGATGAGAAGTTAGAAAAGGAAGTTATTAAGAGGGAAAAATTTATAAAAATCATGGCAAGGCGTGGAAGAGCAGAATCTTGAGATTCTTGTAACAAAATCTTGAATAAAAGCCCTATTTTTCTGAGTTATCAAGCATTCTTTCTATCTCCTAACTTGTATTGATAATTTGGTAACATCCAAGAGCTAGTTCTTGTGTAATCTCATTTGAGAAAGAGTACTTTTCATTTTCAAAGAGTCTAAGAGTTATTTTTAAGCAACAAAAGAATCAAAGACAATCATGTGTCTCAGGCAGAGTTAGTTTCATTGTGATTTTGAGAGTCCCTAAAGAAGTTTAAGGCCCATCCCACTGATGTAAGCCTAGTAGAATGGTGGGATGGGATAATTAGGGTGTCCTTTATGTGATTTTGTTTTTTGTGAGTGCAGGGTATCAAGAATATGGTGTTGTGTTGCTGATTTAAAGTTAATTTTCTGAGTTTTCCTCTTAAAAATGAAGGTTTCCAGCAGGGTATTGGAGAAATAACGTATGCATGTCCAAGGAGATGTTTCTAAAGGAATTTTTAGACATAATTGAGCATGTTTCAATGGTTTTCTGGAGTATTGGAGGCTTGTAAGGGTGATAATCACAAAACCCTCACCATTTTGGGTGTTTCCAGCCTAAAATTAAGGGTTTGTTAATACACTTTCTAAATGGCTCTTTCAATCTTTGAAAGTGGATAAATTTGGTGTTTTGTGACCTTTACTTTGACTATTTTAGGTTGTCTAACAATTTGGAGTTGGAAAAAAGGTGGATGCTTTGTAAAATAGCCCTATTCTAGTAGCGTTTCTTGGGCATATAGTCTGAAATCTGCTAGTTTCTCCAGTATAAATCATTTTGAGTTTTTGATATGATGATATGGGAATTAATAGGTCTCTAAATGTGCCTTTGGATCTTGGTTTTGAACCTAATGCATGCGAGTGGTTCACCCGATCTAGGGTATGGAGGTCTATTGCTAATTAATGTTTAGTTTTCATGGATAGTGGAAATCTGTGTGTCCATGGAAGTGAGTGACCTTAAATACTTGAACCTTGTCATTTGGATGGAGTTATAGTAGAATTTATGCTTGAATAAGGTTTTAAATGAAATGCATATTGTTTTGAGAATGATGATTCTATTGTGTGTCTTGGTATCTTTACAGAGTAGGAAAATTTGATATTTATACACTAATGTATTGAATTGATTTCTCTCAAAACATGATGAATCTTGTGTCTTGAAGGACTGATTAACTAGTTGATAGCAAGAAGGATTGGTCTTTTTTATTTTTCCTTGTAAGGAAAATGAACTGGTGCTATTTGAGAAGTTTAGACTATTTTCAATGATTGAAGTTTGGTTATTGACATTTTGGAATCTGATTTAGAATAAGTGTTTTGTTGCCATGAGGATATGATGTATACAAGAATTTGAAGGATTGGCAATTGGTTGTGTAGCAAGTGAGCATAATGTGTTGCCTTATGAAAGGCTAAGAGAATGTATAGATGTTGATATGGTGGTTGAGAATGATGTGAATCTAATTGATTGAGTCAAAGTTTTCTAATATGGTTTTTTCTTTGAATGAGTCAATTGGAATACTGATAATGACATATGGTTTGTTGAAATTGGAGTGCTAACTTGTTTCCTTGAAGTCTTGTAGAATTGAAGAATCAAAAGAAGTTGTATGAGTTTTGAGGAAAAAGAAAGTGAATTAAGAATTTGATCTTCTCCTGATTATAATTGGGTTTGATTTACCCTCATGAAATGATGTTGTTGGTGGTGTTGTTGGATCCTCTGCATCGTATATACATCAATATAATTGAAAATAATTAAATAATATGGGTTATTAATGTATTTATATGTACCTGTTTATCTCTTAAACCATATGCTAAATCAATTTCCCTTTGTGTAACATTGGAATCTCCATTACAATGAGTTTCTTTAACTAATGAAGCCACACCTTCCCATGTTAATGCATGACCAGATTGTTGACATCGTCCAATCCATACCATCATCCAATCAAGATTTTTTGTGATGTACAAATGTAGTGCATCCCACTCTCGACCAACTTTATAAAAAGAAATTGAAATTCACAAATGACATATAATTAGTTAATTACCACGGTATATGACCTTAATTAATAATTGATGTACATATTGAAGATTAATAATTAAATAAGTACAATATACATAAAAACAATATGTAAAATGTATTCTAATTAATCTCCATGACCATCTTATAATTACCTCTCACTTTCCTCAATCTACCTTTCCCCATTAGGTATTCCCCTTTGAATTTGTTAATGGAGTTGGGATCCCAAATGCATCTACATGGATCTTTGCTACAAACTTAGGAAGATATTCACTAATGTAAACCATGGTCCGGTATACCATATATCCCTCCACCATAGAACCCTCAAGATGTGCTCTTTGTCTAACCAAATCCTTCAAAAATTTCAAGTGCCTCTCAACCATCCACATTGACCTTGTGTGTACAGGTCCACACAATTCAATCTCATCAACTTGGTGTATGAGGTAGTGTTCTTGTGCATTGAAAATGTCGAAGGTAGAACTTTTCACACATTAGAAATTTTCTCTTCCAATAATTTATATCTTCTTTATGTGGATTTCTTTAGATGACAACCATCTACAAGTGATTCAAGGCAAATATATTAATGAGATTTAACAAAAATATACAATATATTACATAACAAGTAAAACAAATGGAATTATAAGATCTATACAATGAATTGAACAAATATCACTACTTACCTCATGTATTTTCCAAAATCATATATAATTTGCTTGACATTGTTGTCAAAGTTGTCTAGGAGAGATAGAGGTAGAACGTACTGCAACAATTATAAAATGATCTTTTCATTATTTTTCCAAAAGTAGCAAACATAATATACTAAAAAGTACATGTAGTATACAAGTGTATATAATATACCAAAATAATTACCTTAATGAAGGTATGCCAATCATGTGTTTTCATCCCTAACCCAAATTCACCTTTCTTTGCTATGATATTGTTTATGTTCGCAGCAAATCTTGTTGGAAATCAAATTTTTTGTATGACTTCTTTTATAGCATTGCTTTGTTGCTCCGTTAATAACCAAGGAAGGGAACTTATATTAATTTGGTCTCCATCGCTATTCAATTGAATGACATTTTTCATTGCATGATTGGCTTCCTGAATGTCACTACAAATTTTGACAATTTTTTCTTTGTCATGCCTTCCATCCAATATTTTCCATAACATTTTTGTATGTTCTTTATGATATGCATTGTATCAAACAAATGCACAATTTTTAGTTGTTCATAGTAGGGAAACCTACTAAATTGTATGGGATAAATTTTCAATCCTTGTGGAAGTCGGCCATTAATGCCTTTATGACCTTCATGAAGCATATAAGTTAAACAAATTAACAATGTCAATCATTGTCAATTACAGCATGAGTAAACACAACACAATATAAAATATAAATTCCAAACATATCATATATGATAGATAAAAAATTTGATCCGATGTATAACCTTGACAATTAATTCTATTATATTCCAACTTCCATAGGTGAGGTGTCATTCTTCATGGTTTTGAATTTAACATGCCACAAAAATGTGTTTGCCCTGGGGCATCATGAATTGTCCATACAAGCATTGCATGGAATTGAAATTTTCTTTTTCCTATTGGTCTAGAGACGTCATACATAGTGACACCATTCAATAACTAAAGTAACTTGTCAATAAGAGGCTCGATATATACATTCATATCTTTAACTTGGTACTTACATAGTTGAATGAACATAAACATTACATAATTATTATAACCATTTTACTGCAATATATACAAATTAATGTACATGACTATTAAATGAAAAAAATATAAGTCATTATGCAACAAATAAGACAAATGAGATGCTATTACGTTAAAGAAAATTGATGTAAACAAATACCTAGAACAATCATTGACAACATTATGTGCTCCCTCTTTATTGACATCCATGGAGGAATGTTATTGTTGATAACAAAAATAGGCCACACCGAGTAAATAGATCTCATCTCTCCAAATGGATTGACACCGTCCACTACCAATAAAAGCCTGAGATTACGAGGTTCTTCTTTAAACTGTGGCCATTTTTCCTCCATGTCCCTAATGTAAACCATCCACAGGCATTCAAATAATGTCATCTCCACTTTTATTTCGTGCATGGTAATCCATAAATTGCGCTAAGCTTTCACACCTAAATAATTGTTGCATACGTGGAATAATAGGAATATAACGAAGAACCTTGTGAGGCACCTTTTTTGTTAGTTGATCTATTTTATATCTACTGATATGACATTCTGGGAATTCTATTGCAAATTCATGTTGTTTATGATATATAATATGATCATTGGGACATGCATCTATTGCTTGATACTCCATTCCAATATCTTTCATAATGCTAGATAAATCTCGGTATGACCAACGTAAAATATTTGATGGTGGTAACAAAAATTCACTAATCAATCTACAACAAAAAAATAATTTGTTAATATAAAGAATATTAATGGTACATATTTCATCCTTTATTTACTAGTGATGAACTAACAACAATAAAATAGATGAAAAAAGATGACATATATGACATACCTTAACATCCGTGAAATTGATATGTTGGATAAACCATTCATAACCTTCAAGTTCACCAGCAACAATACAACAGAGAGAAGAGTTGTTTGGGAGCCTTCATAATGGGGCTAGTATCCCTTCTCAAGTATAGGTAAATCATGAACATCATCAAAGTCATCTTGATCATCATGATTAGTTGTGCCACTAAATGTGTCATGGATCAATGTATTTGTACCATCATCTTCAACTATGTTTTCTGGCACATGATCATCTTCTTCCATAGGATCATTAACTTCATCTTTGATATTCACAGCTCCATGTTCCTCCGCTTGCAAAACCACATTCTTTGGGCTGTGATAATCCATATCATGTGCCCTAGGGTGCCTCACCTTTATAATAATGATAAACACAAATAAACCATGATCATGATCAAGTGATTTTTCATATATATAAAAAATGTTAAAATGATATAAACATTTACAAAATCAATCAATACAAACACATATAATGAACAACTTACCAATAGACAATAATCATGCCCCCTTCAACATGACCATGTTGCATACAATGTTTCTCAATTTTTTTGATTAAAAGTCTTCTCGTCTTTAATCCCTTGCAATTATTGCAAGGACAATAACATTTCCCATCACCCTTTCTTTTCAATCTAGCCCACATTCTAGCAACTGTCTCTTCATTTTTTTCTGGACTAATATTATCTGACATGATTTTCCTCTACCAAGCTTGAATATTTAGATCTTCAAAAAATATCAAACTCACACTCCAATAATTTTTAATCATAGACAGGTAACAAAATCTAATTATTTTGATACTTTACACCAAAAAAATTCAGCATGCAACCACCCCTACAAAAGAGAAGATAGCCTAAAGTTAATGACCCCAAAAAACACTTTAAAATGGTAATTCTGGAACTTATTAAATTCTGATTTTACTATGATTTTCAACTGTTAGACTTCTAAAATTAGAATATTGAACTTGCACAACAAAATTTGGAAATGAAATTCTCAAAATGCACAAGTCTAAAAATGAAATCTGATGAGATGTTGCTTTAAAATATGATTTTCAAACCTGGAAGTACAAATTTGACTTCACAAATGAATTCTACAAAAAGACAATGACCACCCTCAACCAGGTGATATCTTCTTGAATTTTTTATGATTTTTCCCAAGAAAATCATCCTTAGTTCTCCACAAACTGTCGCAAGTAGAGCAAATTCAAAAGTATAGCAAAACATTGTCGCAATAAATAGGCGAACTCACTTTTATTTATGTCGACCACAAATTCATTTTTTTCTGATTTTGAATGTTCGTCACAATTTCGATGAACGTGTGTGTCGAAATTTCGATGAAACCTAGGTTAGTCAAAATTTTGACAAACGTCAAGGATAAAATTTTAAAAAATTGAAAATTACACATCAAATCCTAACAATACATCAAATTATACATATTTTGTCATAAATTTTCATTGAATTTTGCAATCAAATGCGTTAGTGAAGGAGGCATCTTGTAGGAGACCATAAAGTGACTAAGTTGACATTGTTTTGGAAATTTAACTGATTTTTGACTTGATGACTGAGTGGACTATGTTGTCTGTTGGTTCAAGATTTGAATGTTGATGTTCGATGACAGTCTTGTGTTTGAGTGTGACTATGTCTAACTTATTTGACTGACATGACGAACCCTAAAGGACTGACCTAGGTGGCCTCGGGTGCTCATCGATAGATGGCCTTTCCTACAATGTACACTCAAAGACCTTGTAGTTTGACAGGGATGGGACTAACATATTGAAGACAAACTGACGTGTTTTGACTTGACCCGATGAACCCTAAGGGACTGAACCTAGGGGGCCTCGAGGGCACATCGATGATGAAATTTCCTATGTAGCAAATGCACAAAGACCTTGTAGTTTGACATGACTCTTGACTTTGTTGAAATGACAAAGTGTTGAATCATGATTTTATTTCACAATGCTTCAAGGATTGATCTAATGCCTCAGGGGAACATCGACAGATGGCCTTGGCTATGTCCAGTCATAGAGGCAACGTAGTTTGACAAGGACAAAGATTGACCTGACTAAATCTGACTCTATTTTTGGGATTTTTGAGTGTTATCTCTATATTTTTGTTTTTTTTGACATGTTTTCATTTTTTTGGATTTCTTTTTTAGGACATTTTCTAATTTTTATGGATTTTTTTCAAGACATTTTCAGATTTTTATGGATTTTTTTCAAGACATTTTCTAATTTTTATGAATTTTTTTCAAGACATTTTCTGATTTTTATGGATTTTTTTAGGACATTTTATGATTTTTATGGATTTTTTAAGGACATTTTATGATTTTTATGTATTTTTTAAGACATTTTATGATTTTTGTGGGACCATATGCAAGACCCACTACAGTGAGGTGATAAGGGTGTTTCCCCCAGTCAGGTCTAGGACTAGCCAAGATGAAGGAGATGGAAAAGGATGTGCTCAGGATGAAAAGTGAAGGATATGTGAGACATGATGTCAACTGTTGTCAGCCATGGAAAGAAATAGCAAGACTTTATGATGAATGTCGTGAGGATGTCGAAAGATCGAGCATTTATTATGGACAAAGGTAGATGGAGTGATAGTAGATAGCAAAGCAAATATTGCCTACGCATAGTGCATGTTTGCCAGGTTTTCACCATGGTACTTATCCAAAGCACCACCGAAGTGGTTTTCACTTTTCGACGAATTATTTTTCTTTACTATTTTTGATATTTTCAACTTTTTTTGGTTTCACCAAGATGCCTATTTTCCAAGATTTCATCAGGGTGATGATTTTTTGTATTTTTGTGGTTTTTAGCCAAGCTCTTTGATGCTATGTGTAGAACTTGCATAGATGCAAACTATTGATAGGTTCTATCAATTGTTCCCCATCTAGAGTAGCTAACTGGTAAGCACTAGAACTGAATATAGCAGTGATGATGTAAGGACCCAACCAATTTGGCTCGAACTTGCCAAGCTTCTTGCGATTAGCTTGATTTCTTGGGTTTTGCATTAAGACCAAATCACCAATTTCAAACTTTTGAACCATTAATATTTTGTTATAGCTTCCGCAAAGTTGATTCTAATATGCCTGTAAGTGATTCAAGGCATTTTTTTTTCACTCTTCCAACATTTCTAGCTCATGCAGTCGAGACTATTGGTACTCTTCATCATCAATCAATCCCTTCAAGGAGACCCATAAGGAGAGGATTTGGACCTCAATGGGCAATATAGCTTTGGATCCATAGACCAAGGTGAATGGGGTGGCACTAGTAGGTGTGCGTATGCTTGTGCGGTAGGCCCATAGGATGGGGTTGACTAGGAGATACCAGTCATGGCCAGTGTCATTGATAGTATTTTTAAGAATTTTGATAATCGTTTTGTTAGATGCCTCAACTTGACCATTTCCTTGGGGATAATAAGGCGTGGAGAAATGTTGTTGGATATGAAAGCGTTCATAAAGCTCATGGACGTCCTAATTTTGAAGGGATCACCATTGTCTGTGATGATGGATTGTGGGACACCATACTGGTAGATTATGTAGTTGAGGATGATTTTGGAAATTTTCTTGTTGGTTATGTAAGTGAGGGGGATGATTTCGATCCATTTGGTAAAATATTCAGCACCAGTAATGATGAATTTATGGCCATTGGATGAGGCAGGATGGGTTTTTCCCATGAGGTTGAGTCCCCATTGTGCGAAGGGCCATGGAGAAGTGATTGGATGAAGCTCTTGTGCTGGCACGTGAATTAGATCATTGTGTACTTGAGATTTACAACATGTTCTCACAAACTGAAGAGTGTCCTTTTCCATTGTTGACCAGTAATACCCAAGCCTCATTATCTTCTTAGCTATGGTTGGGCCACTTGAATGAGATCCACATATACCCTCATTTACCTCATGTAAGGTTGTTCATGCTTCATCAGTATCGAGACATCGAAGAAGGGTATTGTCAAAGTTGCATCAGTAGAGGGTGTCACTGATGATGGTGTAATGGGAAGCTTTGCAGATAAAGGACTTGTGTTAGTTGCTGGAAAGGTTCAGTGAAAGTGTCTAGAATTGGAGGTAATCATATATGTCTTGATACCAAGGTGAATTGGGACCAACAAGCTCACAAACCATTTCTAATTCAGGAATATCGTAAGTGGGAACCAACAATTGTTCCACTAAGAAATTGAATTGTCGCACGTTGTTGGGAATGTCTAGGAGAGACCTGATCATAGCCATTGCATCTGTTGCCTTGTTTTGTGCCCTAGGAACTTGCTCAAAAGCAATAATGTGGAAATATGATAGGGAGATATCAACCATGCATTTGTAGGGCATCAATTTTTCATCCTTGGTGTCATATTCATCATTAACCTGGTTAATGACCAACTGAGAATCGTCGAAGACCAAAATTTTTTTGATTTTCCATTTGATAGCCATTCTAAGTCCTATGACAAGTTCCTCATATTTACTGATGTTGTTTGTGCAAGGGAAGGCGATTATGAATGACTTAGGGATAGATTCCCCTTGTGGTGTGATGAATAATATTCCTACTCCTGAGGCATGACATGTGTGAGATCCATCAAAATAAAGCTTCCAATGTGATTTCGGTTCTACCTACAAGATGGATTCATCTAGGAAATTGACCACTAACAGATAATTTCCTTGTATGGAAGCATCAACGAGTTGATTTTCTATAACTTGTCCTTTTATAGCCTTGTGTTCCACATACTATATGTCATAATCACTCAATATCATTACCCATTTTTCCAAACATCCTGTCAATGTTTCCTAACTAAGGGGATACTTCAATGGATCTATCTTTGCCACTAAGTGTGTTTTATGAGTCAACATGTAATGACGTAATTTTTGAGCAGTGAAGACAACTTCAAGACAAGCACGTTCAATGGATGTGTAGTTGAGTTCATATCCAACCAATGTGACTGATGTAGTATATAGCTCTTTCTTTCTCCTCATGGTCAATTTGTGCAAGCAATTTCCCTAGTGTTGTGGCAGTTGTTGAAATGTATAGGATCATAGGTTTTCCCTCAATGGGCAGCATTAATACTAGTGGTGTCAAAAGATAATCCTTGATTTGTTGAATAGTTGTTTAGCACTTGTCAATCCACACAAAGGGGATGCCCTTGTGTAGGAGATACTAGAAAGGTTGGCATTTATCAACTAATTGTGCAATGAACTAGTGGATGGCCTGCAGTCTTCCCTGTAATGTTCTTAGCTCACTGATTCCTTTTGGCGGAGGCATGTCCAATATTTCTTTAACTTTAGCGGGATCGACTTTGATGCCTCGTCGAGAAACTATGTTTCCCAAAAAAATTCCTAAAGTCACCTCGAAAACACACTTCTTTGGGTTCAAACGGACCTTGTATTCTTCCAACCTCATGAAAAAAAATTCCAAGACTTTGAGGTGATCTTTGCATGTCAAGGACTTTTCCAGGAGGTCATTGACATAGTCTTCCATTAATGTGTGCATGAGGTCATGGAATATTGTGTTCATGGCTCGTTGATATGTGGCACTTGCATTCTTGAGGCCAAAAGGCATGACATTCTAGCAGTATGTTCCCCATGGATAGGTGAATGTTTTTTTGTGCTAATCCTTAGGGGTGATGCGAATCTGATTATATCCAGAGAAACCATCCATGAGGGACAACATCTCGTACCCTACTATTAGATCCACGATGATGTCTATGTTGGGAAATGGAAAATTATCCTTCGGGCATGCCTTGTTCAGATCATGAAAGTTTGTATAGATGCGTATTTGACCATTTGGCTTAGTGACATGCACAAGGTTTGAAATCCAGTTAGCATAGTATATTGATATTATGAATCCTGCATCTAATAAATTCTTAAGTTCGGCTTTGACTAATAGGGAAATTTGCAGGTGCATCTTACACAACTTTTTCTTGACTGGCTTGGCATCTGGAAGCAAGGGATGATGATGAAAAACTAATTACAGATCCAAACCTGGCATGTCAGCTTAAGAACATGCAAAGTTAATCTTGCATTTTGTAAAGAACTCTTGAAACTCGAGCTTTTCTTCTTTTGTCAATGATGTTGCAACCACGACCATTTTTGAATTTTCTGGTGTGCCTGTGTTGAGTTCCATTGTGTCCTTGATTAACATTGTTGATTTCTCTTGGTTGACGGGAAGAAATTCCAATCCTCCATCCTTGGGCGCCTTAGAGAGGTTTTCACCCTTAGATACGTCTTTTATTTTTACTCTTTTTTCATCAGAAGGTGCCTTGCAGTTTTTACCTAAAGACGTATTTTTTTGGTTTTATGTTTACTATTTTTGTGACTGGAGGATTGCACAGTCTCCCAAAAATATGTTGCACAATCAAGATCTATTGTGAACCTAGCCTTATGGTCCCCACTTGGTATCCCTTCAAGGAGTCCCATGAATTATGTAATGGCTTTGTCATTCTGAAAGATTTCCATAATGGGTGGGCCTTGTTGATCCCAGTTAATGAGTTGTGGGTATACGAGGTAGATACCATCATCAGTATTGGAAAAGGGTGGGGACAAGGTGAAAAGCATGCAGATGGAGGCTGAAAGTGTAACGAGGAAATTGTTGTCCTCAAATTCCTAGTCAGATTCCATCCAATTTCCATCTTCATTGGATTCGAACGAATTGGACTCGTGGTCGAAATAAGGGACAAATGGGGTGGAATCAGGATCAATATGCTCAGATGGTGGCTCAGACTCATGGTCAATAGATTCACATGATGGTTTGGAATTATGGCCAGTAGGTTCAAATGATGATTTAGGTTTTTCATATCCATGAGGCCAGAAGACTCTAACCCACCCTTCTCTTTTCTTTGGGACTTTAGGGGTGCCATTAGAAAGATCTTGTGATTGATCAAGCTTGAATATTTTTCTAAATCTTTCCTCAAAGGAGGGCTCTCTGGGTTCTAGGAACATTTCATTAAGGTCATAATCGCTCAAGGATTTTTTGGAAAAAAATTCCCACTCGTGGGAGTCAGACTCAGTGAAGGAATCTTCGATTGTCTTGACACACTCAAAAACATTCACTCTCTCACTAAAAATTACATGGGTACCTTGATTGTCAGTTTCGATTAGCTCAAACCCTAACCCTAGATATTTTGGTCTTCAAGAAGGAATTATAGGTTCTCTCCTTCCAGTGTTGGTTACCCCAAGGCCACTAGTTCCATCATAGCCTTGTGCCTTCACTATGTCATATCCTTGCGCATTCATTATTTCATAGCCTTTTCCATATATTTGTATTGGTAATGGGGACGAGTCTTTTGGGTTCTTATAGATCCAATCTGATATGTCTTCAATGTCCTCATTGTTCATGCCTCCCCATTTTGTGAAGGTCATTGTTGGAGGAACTTTAAAAGTTTCTTTGGGCTCTAGGTTGAAGCAAGGTCAACCATATGCTTTTGGTGACTTGGGTATTTTTGTGATGTAGTAGGCCATGTTCAACTTGTATTCTCCGCACCCTTGGTCATGGATCTTGACATTAGGGTTATTACTTGGTTTGATGGTGGAAGAAGGTATGGTGGAGGTTAAGAGAGTAGATGTGGATGGATCAATGTATTTGGAAGCGGTGGATGTTGAGGCTTCTCGATTGATTGGCACTTGGTGTTCCAAAATACCTCTCAAATTGGTGCAGTATTGGAAAGGGTTAGGATCTCGTGGTATGGTGATTTCAGTTCCATCAAAAGGGAAATTCAAGCATTGGTGGTATGTGGATGGTACTACCTTCAAGGCATGGATTCAAGGTTGACCAAGCAATATGTTGTAAGATAGTTTAAGATCTAGGACCTGACATGTTGTATCTCCAATGATCGACCCCACACAAATGGGAAGTGTGATAATTCCCTTTGAAGATTGTTCCTCATCATCATATGCCTTTATAACAATACTTTTGGTTGCATCCATGCAAGCATCAAAGAATCCTAGGGCTTTGACCAATTTTAGAGAGTAGATATTCAATCCTACTCCACCATCTACCAAGATTCATCTAATCTTATGTTTATGGATGAAAACCTCAATATGGATGGCATCATTGTGAGATGATTTGGGTGAGGAATAGTCTAAGCCTGACTGAAAATGTGATGTGATGGGGGGTAGTCAAATATCTGACCATGGCCTCAAAGTGATTGACATCAATGTCATTTGGTACAGAAGACTCCTACAAGACTTTTTCAAGTATGGCTTTGTGTGCAGGCAAGATGCGGAGTAGCTCGAGTATGGAGATTTGGGCGGGCGTTTTGTCTAGTTGTTCAATGAGATTAAATTGGCCTTTGGGTTGGGACTGTTTAGTAGAGTGACTGACTATTGTGATCTTGGGTTGTCTAGGAGGAGGTCTAGTTATTGTGACTTTACCACAATGGGTGGTAACGTTGCACTCTGGCATCTTCTTAGTGGTGACGATATTCACGTGTTCATTAGCCGCTCAGAGGTGATTAATGATGGGTCCATTGGAATAGTCAAAGGTGGTGCGAACGTAATTGGCTTGATTGTTATAATTCTTTGGCCCTGATGTAGAGGGGTTGCTTGAACCATGGTCCTGCAGTGGGTTTTTATGAATTGTATGGTCTGTGTTTGAAGGAAATTGTTGACTATCTACTTCAATGGCATGATTTTTGATAAGGTACTAAATGAGATTTCTTAATTTTTGATAGGAAGAATTTTTATGCCCTTTTATCTGATGATAATTGCAAAATGCATTATCATCCCACCATGACAACTTGAACTACCTAGGGTCATAGGGTTTAGGGTCCTACAATGTGATGACGTTGTTTTGAAGGAGCTTCTTGAGGACAACCTCAACTAGTTCACCCAAGGGGGTGTATGTGCATCTCTTTGGAAATTGTCTGGTTTGACGAGGTTGCCCTTGGTCTAGTTTGATGAGATTATTTTGGATGCCATTTGTGGTGGGTGTCAGTGTGGTCAATGGTGCATTTTGGGATGGAGTTTCTCTGAGGGTGATCGTAGGACCTGTCGCATTTAATGATTTTGTGTCAACAACTCCATCATTGGTGATATGTTTATTTTTAACCCAATATTTGTTTTTGTCATTTGGTGGATTTGGGTTTGTGTTTTTGCTGCCATATTTGAGTTCTCCTTTTGCAATTAAATCTTTTTCGAGTTAAACTCATTTTTCTATGAGGTTTGTGAAAGTGTTGCAGCAATGGACCTGTAAACTGTATCTCAGTGGTCCAAGGATATTTTTCACAAATATGGTTACCTTTTCCTTTTTGGTATTTCCAAAGGACATTGACTTGCTAAAGTTCTCCATCTTTGGAAAAATGGAATAAATGTCTCACATGTTTCTTCTTAAGTAGTTCTATATAATGAGGCAATGTCGATGTTTGTGTCAATGTTATAGGAATAATTGTCGAAAAACTTATTGGATAATTCATCCCATGATTTTATTCCTTTAGGTAACTACATGAACCATTCAAGTGCGTGACCCACGAGACTCCTAGGAAAGAGTATCATTATATAAGTGTGTTCATAGGCAATTTCCACGCAATTGGTTGTGAATTCTTTTATGTGTTCGATGGGATTAGTTTTTCCTTTGTATTTGGAATTTAAGTTTGACACCACATATCTTGGTGGGAATGGTGGCATGTACAAGTTTGTGTCAACTAGGTACAGACATAAGTCATATGACATGTGGGCCTTTTTGTTGGACATTTGCATGCTTTCTACTTGTTTCTATAAAGCAACAAGTTGAGTCGTGAGATCATCCACTATGGGGTTATTTGTGGCATCACAGATCTTGGTAATAGGTATCCCACGAGTTCCCACTTGTTGTGAGGGGATGTTCTGATTCAGGATGTGTTGTTGGTGGGATATGTATGGCACATTCAGATTTTGTTGATATTGAGTGTTTTGCATGGAAATGTGTTGTTGTTTTGTATGGATGTGAGATGTATATGTAGGGATGTGCATGCTAGTAGTGTTCATTTGTATTTGTGGAATTTGCTGACCTGAAATGTTTTGATGCCCAAATGAACTCATGTGTTGATAAATGTGACCATGTGGAATGTTTGTGTTTTTCCTTTGGGGTATATGGGTGTTGGTATTGATATGTTATGAAGTGTTAACATTTGGTTGGGGTCCTTGAATGGTGAATCGTCTCTTGTTCCTCCCAAAGGGGTTTAATGAATTTGTTCCCATGGAACTAGTTGAGGACCCAATCAAAGGATTTGATGATGTTCCCATGGTCCTAGATGAAGATCCAAATATAAGGTTTGATGTGTTGGTTCCCATTGTACTAGTTGAAGTCCCAAATGTTGGTCCAACAGTTTGTGATGGAATTGTGGATATTTTTTGTGGAATTGAATGTGATGTGGCATTTGCTAGGGTTGATGTTCCCCCAATGGATGTTGTTTTGACCATGTTGGAGGTGTTCTGAGTGGTGGTGTGAGTGGTGGTGCCAATGGGAGTAGTGTTAATGGTGTTTGCAGTATTTTGTGTGGTGGCCTTTTGGGTTGTGGCACCAATGGTGGTATTATTTGCATTATGTTGTGGTGTTGATATGGGTTGACTTGTTTGAGTGGTATAATCGGGAGATGTTGCTCTTAAGGTGTTAATGTCAAACCCTTGTGGCACCCTAGCTCCTTGTTCTAGAAGCATGGCTAGGTATCTGTCTGAGTCTTGTAGGATTAATTCTTCCACAAAGGAAGCCACGTTAGGATTTTGTGCAGTTGCTTCTAGGTCTTCCACAAATACTTGTCCATTTTCATTTCTGCGTATGAAAGGTTCAAATAGATTGTGTAAGGAAGATGGCATGTTCATGTCACTAAAGGGGTTGACGAAAGGTGCCCCCATGTTCATGTTTGAGTTCATGTCATATGAAAAGGTTATAGGGGTTATTGCCTTGTCCAAAAGGGTCCATTTGTCTCCTTTTTCTTTGTAGTCTTGTTTCAACCATATAAGTCTTGCTCAAATGGGAGAGGATGGAGAATGATCAAATCTATATATGAAAATGATATGACACTATGCTTTTGGATTTTTATAATAAGGAATGTAATAATGATAATGCAACTATGTTTTTGGTGTTTTCAAAGTAAGGAATGCAATAATGATGATGTTTTCTAAATGTAATGTCAAATGCAATGGGATAATGAGGACTAAAATGACGGGTGTAAGACTAAAGTGTTCCAATGTAAATTCAAGGAGCTCTAAGTTGCACTAAATGTTGGTAGACTTTTTAGAACAGTTTGCTAACCAGTCAAGGTTTGGACAATGCCTCAATTTCAATTCACAAGGGACTATTTGTTAAACAAAGGAAAATGATAAGATGACAAGGTGACAAGGTGAGGTTGAAAACTAGACTTATGAGTTGGAATTATCTCACAGAAGGACAAAGACTAAAAAGGTGATTTTGACCAAGTCCCAAGATGATCTAATTTTAAAGGAAAAGGCTTAACCAAGAATGAAAATTTTACCTATTTGAAAGTCTAGGAAATGAGGACTTATGAATTTATTTATGCTGAAAAATTATGGTGAATCATAAGGTGCAACTAAAAAGTGCAATGGTAGACCTATGGCAAACTAAATGCAAACTAAAAATGCATGGATGAAGGATTTGAACAATTGTAGTTTATCAGGGTGATTGTGTTGCACAAAGTCTCAGATGTGGTTCAGAATGTCGAATGTGTTGCATAGGATATCAAATTTGTGAAGTATGTTTATTTGTTCATTGTTTCAAAAAACAATGCATTTTAACATAGTCAAATGCATTGCTTTAAGTTTCAAATGCATTTTAACAGAGAAAATGTGTTGCATAGAGTCGCGGGTACATTGCAATTTTGGACAGTGTCTAGTTTTTGCAATTTTTGGTCAATTTTTTAACTTATTTCAGTTTGAATGTGTTTTTCCAAATTTGTGAAGTATATTTATTTGTTCATTGTTTCAAAAAACACTTGGAAAACACATGGTTTTTTCTTTGAATGTTTTGAAAACAAGCACAATCCTAGGGTTGGCAAGGACTATATTCTCTAGATTCCACATAGGTTTCCCTAGCTGCACTTATTCTTAGCGAGTGATTTAGAAGATTGGCCACACAATCTCCCCCTTACATTGCACTCACTTCTCGGGTCAACCAAGATTCGAGCCCTCATAAATATCCCATGATGGACTCTTCACCTTTACTAAGAACTATGAGAATGTGGATGCCTTGGCAATGATCGTTGTTGCACCAACGAATAGAAAGGGTTTTTGGAAACTACATAAAAGGTTTTTAGTTCGGGCACCCGTTCGAGTGGCCACACATGAGGAAAGATTAGATCCAATAAGGAGGAATCCCAACCTACATAGGTTACACTCCATAGGGTTTATGAGGATTCACTTGTCTATGTGACACATCCGCACTCATAATCCTAAGTTTTCCATTAGGATTCACATTTATATACCAGTCAGGAGTAGCTTGGCTAAAAAGATTCATTGTCAGTTTGAGTCACCTTAGGGTGAGTAATTTTTCCCACCAAGGAAGGCCCAATTCCTAGAGTCAATAATAGTTTCTCTTGCACCCAGGATCGCACAAGTGTGCAAGGGGAGAGGATACTTCTTTTATGTCTAAAGGTGTTTCTAATTCTCAAGATTGCCAAATGGCACGAGAGAAAAGCATACGCACCTAGAAAAAAAATGGAGACCACAAGACAATGCAAGCACTTGTAAATTTTAAACATGCTTATGATGTTAAATCAAGCACGCAAGTTTTTTTTAGGCCCACTAAGCATTCTACGTGAAAAGGCACTCAAAATAAAGCAAAATTGAAGCAAGAGCCCTGCAAAACACGATTAGTAGTTTTGAGTCTCCAATCTTTGACAAGCAATAGTTGACGCTGCAAATCTTGAATCGTGCGCATTCGAACCTGCAAAAAAGATCAAAGATCAAAATTAAAATAGAAAAAGAAAATGACATTAATCTAAGTAACTGCAATTTAAATTTAATCTAAACCTAACTAAGTTAATCCAAAAATGAATCTAAATTAATCTAAAATTAATCTAAATATTAAACTAACAAAATGAAGCTAGATTAAAGTTAATTATTAAAATTAATCTAAGCTATCAATAATTGAAACTAAAAAAAAGTTATTAATCAAAATCTAAATGAAAGTGGAAAGTCTAAAATTTAAATTAAATTTAATCTTAATCTAAATTGATCTAATAAGAATCAAACTAAAAATTAGGAAAAATTAATCTAATCTAATGAATGGAAAAATTTAAAAATCTAAAATTTAATGAAAAATCTAAATTAAGAATCTAAAATCTAATTAAAAAAAATCTAAAAAAAACTAAATCTAATTAAAATCTAATTGGAAATTTAATTAAATTAAAATCTAAAATATCAAAAAAAGCTAGTCTAAATCTAATATAATTAAATTAAAAGCTAAAAAAAAATCTAAAAACTAATTGAAAATTAAAATCTAAGCTAATTCTAATTAAAATCTAATTGAAATTTTATTTAAAATTTAATTAAATTAAAATCTAAAATATCTAAAAAAAATCTAGTCTAAAACTAATGTAAGTAAATTAAAATCTAAAAAAAAAATCTTGAAAAACTAATTTAAAATTAAAATCTGAGCTAAATCTAATTTAATTAAAATAGAATCTAAAAAAAATCTGAGCTATATCTAATTTAATTAAAATAAAATAAAATAAAAAATCTAAAAAGTAAATGAAAAGTAAAATCTAATTTAAGTTAAGCTAACTAATGAAAATTAAAATCTGAATAAAATTAAATGAAACGAAAGAAAGGTAAATGAAATAAAGCTAAGGAAACTACATAAGGCTAAATAAAGCATTTTCCAAAAGCTATTCCGCAAGGCAACAGGCTTTTCAAGTTTCAGCTCACCGACGGTTATTAATGCATCAAGATTTCAAAAGCAAAAAAACCATCAAGCCTAATTAATGAAGGCATGTTGTGGGTGCAGCCAACTTTCGGCGCAAGATGAATGCACTCCCCTCTATCTTTCGAATCCATTATGTGTGGTGGAAACAGCAGGCGATATGGGTCATAATGAATCAATCCCGCACTAAGAAGACGGTTGGTTGATTGGTCTAGTTGATTGAATGTGCCTATCTTGCAGCTGTTTTCGTTGCTCAAAAATTACGTCATTAAATGTTGAATCATAAAACACACTTAGTGGCAAAGATAGATCCATTGAAGTATCTCCTCAATTAGGTAGCATTGACAGGATGTTTGGAAAAATGGGTAATGATACTGAGTGAGTATGGCATACAGTATGCGGAACACAAGGCTATAAAAGGAAAAGTTACAACAGATCAACTTGCAGATGCTCCCATACAATGTGATCATCCGTTAGTGGTCAATTTCCTAGATGAATCCATCTTGTAGGTAGAACTGAAATCACCTTGGAAGCTCTATTTTGATGGATCTCACACAGGTCATGGCTCAAGAGCAGGAATATTATTCATCACACCACAAGGGGACTCTATCCCTAAGTCATTCAGAATTGTCTTCCCTTGCACAAACATCGTTGAATATGAGGCACTTGTCACAAGACTCCGAATGGCTATCAAATGGAAAATCAAAACACTTTTGGTCTTCGGTGATTCTCAGTTGGTCATAAATCAGGTTAATGACGAATATGACACCAATGATGAAAAATTGATGCCCTACAAATGCATGGTTGATAGCTTCCTGTCATATTTCCACATGATTGCTTTTGAGTAAGTTCTTAGGGCACAAAACAAGGCAGTAGATGCAATGGCTATGATCGGGTCTCTCCTAGACATTCCCAACAACATGTCGCTATTCGAATTCTTAGTAGAACAGTTGTTGGTTCCCGCTTATGATATTCTTGAATCAGAAATGGTTTATGAGCTTGCTAGTCCCAACTCACCTTGGTATAAAGACATATATGATTACCTCCAGTCCTAGACACTTCCACCAAACCTTTCCAGCAACCAATGCAAGTCCTTTATCTGCAAAGCCACCTGTTACACCATCATTAGTGACACCCTCTACCGACGTAGCTTTGACAATACCCTTCTTTGATGTCTTGACACTGACCAAGCATGAACAACCTTACATGAGGTACATGAGGGTATATGCGGATCTCATTTGAGTGGCCCAACCTTAGCTAAGAAGATAATGAGACTTGGGTAATACTGGTTGAAAATGGAAAATGACACTCTTTAGTTTGTGAGAACATGTCGTAAATGTCAAGTACATAGTGATCTAATTCACACACCAGTGCAAGAGCTTTGTCCAATCATTTCTTCATGGCCCTTCGCACAATGGGGACTCGACCTCATGGGAAAAATCCATCCTATCTCATCCAATGGCCATAAATTCATCATTACCGCTACTAAATATTTTACCAAATGGATCAAAGTCATTCCCCTCACTTACATAACTAGCAAGCAAATTTCCAAATTCATCCTTAACTACATAATTTTCCGGTATAGGTGTCACACAATCCATCATCACAGACAATGGTCATCCCTTCAAAAATCAAAACATTTGTGAGCTTTGTGAATGCTTTCATATCCAACACAATTTCTCCACGCCTTATTATCCCCAAGGAAACCGTCAAGCTGAGGCGTCTAATAAAATGATTATCAAAATTCTTAAAAAGACTATCAATGACATTGGTTGTGACTGACATCTCCAACTCAACCCCTCCCTATGGGCCTATCGCACAAGCATCCACATGCCTACTGGCACCACCCCATTTGCCTTGGTCTATGGATCTAAAGCTATATTTCCCATTGAAGTCGAAATCCCCCCCTTATGGGTCTCCTTGAAGGGATTGATTGATGATGAAGAGTATCGAAAGTATTGACTGCATGAGCTGGAAATGTTGGAAGAACGAAGACAAAATTCCTTGAATCACTTACAGACATATCAAAATTACCTTTGCAGAAGCTATAACAAAAGAGTAATGGTTTGAAATTTTGAAATTGGTGATTTGGTCTTAATGCAAAACCCAAAGAATCAAGCTGACCGTGAGAAGCCTAGCAAGTTTGAGCCAAATTGGCTAGGTCCTTACATAATCACTACCGCATTCAGTTCTAGCACTTACCAATTAGCTACTCTAGATGGTGAGCAATTGATAGATCCTATCAATAGTTTGCATCTATGCAAGTTCTACACATAGCATCAGAGAGCTTGGCTAAAAATCACAAAAATACAAAAAAAATTGAAAAATACAAAAAATCGTCACCCTGATGAAAACCTAGAAAACAGGCATCTTGGTGACACCAAAAAAATAAAAAAAATCAAAAATAGTAAAGAAAAATAATTCGTCCAATAGTGAAAACCACTTCAATGGTGCTTTGGATAAGTACCATGATGAAAACCTGGCAAACAGGCACCATGCATAGGCAATCTTTGCTTTTCCATCTACTATCACTCCATCTAACTTTGTCCATAATAAATGCCCAATAACAATAGAGCACAATGAAAGCGAGAAATATAAAAAATACTAGAACAATATCACTTGGTTATCAAGCCTCCATTGAATGACCTCCATTGGCCTTCTCCATCTTGCTGAAAATGGTATAATTTCCCTCAGATTTGAAGTGCAACTATCACCTATGTCTTAGACAAGCAAAATATTGAAGTAATGTATGCTCAAGTACTCAAGGCTCTCAAGCATGTTGTGTATGTCAATTGCTGAAAATAACTCGGTGTGTATGTCTAAAATGGCTTGGGAGAGAGCCTTTTAAAGAATTCCAAATTGACAATGGATGGCTAGGATTAGAATTTGGTAAAGCCCTAAGATCAATGGCTAGGATTCAATGTGATGAGGAGGATTAGGGTTAGGGCAACATTAGGTCAAAGTTAGGGAAAGCTTTGAGATGAAGGGTTGAGATTTAATTAGAGATAATCAAATCAATGGTGGAAAACAAAAAGAGGTAGTTGGAATAATATAAATTATTTAATTTATGGAGGAATGTTGACTTATGAATTAAATAATGGTTTAATTCATAAATGGGAATGAGACAAAAGACAATAAATAATTGTTTTAATTATTTATTTGGTGAGATGGAAAGTGGGTTAAATAAATAAATTTATTTAATTGAAGGATAAATGGTCATGTTATTAAATAATTAATGGTAATTATTTAATTGTAGGTGAGGGAGAAGCATGGTTTTCATAGAAAATATGGTTTGCAAGTTGAGGTCATTTTTATGTGTCTACATTTTTCCTCTCTTTGGCATAATGCAGTCTATCGCATTGTGTCAAAGAAAAAAAGTCAAAAATATGCTCCAGTGTGAAATTAGGGAGAGGAAGGATGACAAGGAGGTAGTGGTATGCCCCCTCAAGAGGATAGGCAAGTTGAAAGAACACGAGTGTGCTCTCGAAATGGATGAGAAGATGAGAGGATGAAGGAATAGAAGAAATGTTAGTGTGGAAGACATGGATGTTAGGATGAAAAAGGAATAATTCAATATTTTTCTAAATAACATCATAGGTGTTGCATAATCACCATTGGGCAATAAAATGTGACAAATGGACAACAAAAACCATGATATGACATAGATCAAGGTGTGTAATGTCATTCACTTGCGAAAAAAAAAGTCACAGACAAGGAATGTTCTAGCTCATACTAAGGGATAAGTTGCCCCAGTCTTTTTGTCAAGACACACCAAAGACAACAATCAAGGAAAAACAGGTCATGAGACATCATGGCACCTCTAAATCCTTCATGGTACATCCTCGAAGTGGCTAGTAACATGACCAAGAAAAAAGCAATAAAAAGATAAGACAAAATAGGCTAGCAAAATCAACTACCATTCAATATGTTTGCTAATATTTGTTTGTCGAAGGTGATTGCTTGACGGTTTGATAGTTTGATGATTTGATAGTTTGATAGTTTGATGGTTTGATAATTCCTATCATGAGGAAGGACACATCCTGTAAGGACATATGATGATTTGACAAAGCCTGTCGTTAGGAAGGACACATCCTGAAAAGGCAGATGACGATTTGACAAAGCCTGTCGTCAAGAAGGATACATCTTGAAAAGGAAAATGCCATTTTGACAAGGTCTAATTCCAAGAAGAGCACATCTTGAAGGGGACCATAAAGTGACTAGGTTGAAATTGTGTTGGAAATTTGACTGATGTTTGACTTGATGACTGACTGGACTATGTTGTATGTTGGTTCATGATTTGAATGTTGACGTTCAAATGGATGTCTTGTGTTCAAGTGTGACTATGTCAAACTTATTTGACCGACATGACGAACCCTAAAGGACTAACCTAGGTGGCCTCGGGGGCTCATTGATAGATGGCCTTGCCTACATCATGCACTCAAATACCTCATAGTTCAACATGACTCTTGACTTTATTGAAAAGTGTTGAATCATGATTTGATTGACAACACCTAAAGGACTGACCTAATGCCTTGGGGGCACATCGACAAATGGCCTTGCCTATGTCCAATCACAGAGGTAACGTAGTTCGATAAGGAAAAAGACCGACCTGACTAACTTTGGCTATGTTTTTGAGATTTTGAAATTTATTTGGATGTTTTTGTGTTTTTTGCATGTTTTGTTTTTTTTGTCTTTTTGAAGTTTTATGAATTTTTTGTCTTTTGGGAATTTTATTTTTGTTTTGATTTTTTATCTTTTGAATATTTGATTTTTTGTCTATTTGAAATGTTTTGATTTTTTTGTCTTTTTCGAATATTTGATTTTTTTTTTTGTGTTTGAAGTATTTTGATTTTTTTGTCTATTTTGAATATTTGATTTTCTTTGTTTTTTGGGAATATTTAAACCTCTAGTAACCAATGTAGAATTTGAGGAAGCCCAGTGTTAGGAAATGTGCCCCCAGTCAAGTCTAGGACTAACCATCAGGGATGGGATGGGACAAAGGTTTATTATGGATGGAAGATGGAAGAGAAATGGATGCAAGACATCAACCATTTGAAAGTCATGATAAAGATGACCAGGCCTTATGATGGATGGAAAATGGGAGATGATGGAAAGTAAAGTCATTATTATGGATTAGGGTGGAATACTAGGTAGAGTGATAGTAGATGACAGAGCAGAGACTGACTACACATGGCGCCTATTTGCTAGGTTTTCACCATGGTACCTATCCAAAGCGCCACCAAAGTGGTTTTCACTATTAGTTGGATTATTTCTCTTTACTATTTTCATAAAAAAAAATTGTTGTCACCAAGACACCTGTTTGCCAGGTTTTCATCAAGGTAACGATTTTTTTTATTTTCCAATTTTCTTTTGTATTTTTATGGTTTTAGCATGGCTCTTTGAAGCTATGTATAGAACTTGTACATGTGCAAGCTATTAATTGGCTCTGACAAAGGTTCCCCTTCAAGTGTGGAAAACTAATAAGCACTAGAACCAAAATATGTTGTTATGACATATGGACCTAGCTAGTTGAGCTCAGATTTGCTAGGTTTCTCACGTTTGCTTGATTTTTTAGATTCTCCATCAACACTAAGTCACTGATGTCAAAGTGTTTAATCAAAACCCTTTTATTGTAACTGCCGCAAAGGTGGTTTTGATATGCTTGTAGATGATTCAAGGTCCTCTATCTGCACTCATCAAGCAATTCTAACTCATGCAACCTGGAGATAAGATATTCTTCATCATCAATAAGCCCTTTCATGGAGACCTGTAGGGAGGGGACTTCGACCTCAATAGGAATGATAGCCTTCAAACCAAAGACTAGGGAAAATAGAGTGGCATCAGTGGGTGTACAGATGCTCGTGTGATACACCCATAGGGTACGGTTAAGCTGAATTTGCTAGTCACAGCCATCGTCATTGACAGTCTTCTTAAGAATTTTGATTATGGTCTTATTGGATGCATCGGCTTGATTGTTACCTTGTAGGTAATATGGCATGGAAAAGCGGTGTTGAATGTGGAATTTCTCACATAACTCATGGACATCCTAATTTTTAAAGGGACGACCATTGTCAGTGATGGTGGTTTGGGGGACACCATACAAGCATTTGATGTAATTGAGGATAAATTTGGATATTTGTTTACCAGTAATGTATGTTATAGGGATGGCTTCAACCCATTTGGTGAAGTATTTGATTGCAGTGATGATGAACTTATGGCCATTTGATGAGGTGGGATGAATTTTTCCTATGAGGTCAAGCCCCCATTGGGTGAAGGGCCATGGTGAAGTGATGGGTTGCAAATCCTGCGCAGGTGCACAAATGAGGTTGTTATGTATCTGGCATTGTCGACATTTCTACACAAAGTGATAGGCATCATGCTCCATTGTAGGCCAGTAGTATCCCAGTCGCATGATCTTTTTGGCTAGGGTCAAACCACTAGAATAGGCTCCACATATACCTCCATGTACTTCGCATAAGGTAGTTTTTGCTTCGTTAGTGTCGAGACATCTGAGTAAGGTGTTTATCAAAGCTACATTTGTATAAGGTATCACCGATGATGGCATAGTGAGTGGCTTTGTGGATGAAGGACTTGTGTTGGTTGTTGGAAAGGTCAGGTGGTAGGGTTTGGGAATGTAAGTAGTCATAGATATTTTGGTACTAGGGGGAATTAGGGCCAACAAGCTCACATACCATTTCAAATTCTAGGACATCGAAAGCAGGGACCAATAGTTGTTCCACTAAGAACTCATACTATGACATATTGTTGAGAATGTCCAAAAGAGATCCAATGGTGGCCATGGCATTAGCTATTTTATTTTGAATCTATGGAATTTGGAATTTAAAGTAATGTCTACAAAATATAAATTAAAATTGTCAACCATTCTTTTGTATGGGGTCAATTTCTCATCTTTAGTGTCATAGTCATCATTGACCTATTGGATGACCAATTGGGAATCACCAAAGACCTACAAACTTATAATTTTCCATTTTATAGCCATGTGCAATCCCGTTAGTAAGGCCTCATATTCTGCAATGTTGTTTGTACATGAGAAGGCTATTCTGAATGATTTGGGTATAGTGTCACCTTGAGGGGTGACAAATAGTATTCCTACACATGATCCATGAATAGTGTATGAGCCATCAAAATATAACTTCCATGTTGCACTAGTGTCTAATGTAAATATTGACTCATCTGGGAAATCAGAAATCAAAGGGTGAGTAACTTTTGTGGGTGCATTAGCAAGTTGGTCTACGATAACTTGTCCTTTTATTGCCTTACGTTCCACATACTGAATTTCATATTCACTGAGTATCACGAACCATTTAGCCAATCATCTTCTTAATGTCGCCCTACTGAGTAGATATTTCATAGGATATATTTTTGTTATAAGCTTAGTTTGATGATTTAACATATAGTGTCTTAACTTTTGAGTGGAAAAAACCACTACAAGACAAGCATGTTCAATTGGACTGTAGTTAAGCTCGTATCCCACCAAAGTGAGGCTAATGTAATAGATTGCGCGTTCCTTTTTTTCATGGTCATTTTGAGCCAACAATGCCCCCAGTGCAATTGTAGTGGCTAAGATGTACAAAACTAGGGGTTTTCCATCAATAGGTGGCATTAGGACAAGAGGTGTCAAGAGATACTCTTTAATCTATTGAAAAGTTTCCTCACACTTGTTTGTCTAAATGAAAGGGACTCCTTTGCATAAAAAATACTGAAAAGGTTGACATTTATCTGCAAGCTATGCAATGAAGTGTCTAATAGACTGGAGTCATCCTTGTAGTGTTCGGAGCTGACTGATTCCTTTAGGTGGAGGCATGTCTAATATTGCTTTGAATTTTATCACATCCACTCCAATGCCTTGACTGGAAACAATGTATCCCAAAAGCTTTCCTGACGTCATACCGAAGACACATTTCTTGGGATTTAGGTAGACCTTGTATTCTTCTAACCATTTTAAAACTTGTCTAGGACTCTTAAGTGATTGCCACATGTCAAGTATTTTTCCAAAAGATCATCAACATAGTCTTCCAACAATGTGTGCATGAGATCATGAAATATGGTGGTCATAGCTCTCTAATAGGTTGCACCTGCATTTTTCAATCCAAAGGGCATGACATTCCAGTAGTATGTACCCCACGGGCAAGTGAATGTTGTCTTATGCTAGGCTTCAGGAGTGATACGTATCTGATTATACCCTGAGAATCCATCCATGAGGGACAACATCTCGTAGCTAGTTGTTAGGTCGACTATGATGTCTATATTCAAGAGTAGGAAGTCATCCTTTGGACATGCTTTGTTCAGGTCCCAAAAATTTGTGCAGAGATGGATTTTTCCATTTGGTTTGGTCACTAGTTCAAGGTTTGAGATCTAGTCTGCATAATCAATAGGTCTTATAAAACTGACATCCAACAATTTCTTAAGTTCAACTTTGACTAGCATAGCTATTTGAGGGTGCATTTTTCTAAGCTTTTGTTTGACCAACTTTGTGTTTAGATGCAATGGTAGATGATGCAAGAACAACTCGGGATCCAACCCTAGCATATCAGCATAATACCATGCAAAATTGATTTGGCATTCTATGAAAAATGCTTGAAATTCCAATTTTTCCTCTTTTGTTAGGGATGTTGCAAAGAGAACAGTCTTAGGATTATTTGTAGTACCAATGTTGACTTCCATTATGTCTTCAATCAGCATCAGGGATCTCTCTTGATTGACAGGGAGAAATTCCAACCCTCCATCCTTGGGTGCCTCATAGAGGTTTTTGCCCTTGAATACGTCCTTTCTTTTTACTTTTTCTTGGTTAGAAGGCACCATGCGGTTTTCACCTAAAGACCGTTCATTTTTTATTTTATTTTTGTCATTTTTGCGACTAGAGGGTGGGACAATCTCACTGAAATATGCTACGGTGTCAAGATCTATAGTGAAGCCAACCTTATGGTCCCCATGTGGTATGCCCTCTCTTAGTCTCATAAATTTAGCAATGGCCTCATCATTTTCAAATACGTGCAAGGTAGGTGGATCTTGTTGGTCCCAATCGATCAATTGTGGGTAAACAAGGGAGATGTCATCATCCATGTTAGTGAAAGATGGTGAAGTAGCCGATAGGGTAAAGACAAAGGTATTATCAAGATCCCAAAAGGATTCTATCCAATTTTTTCCATTTGTGGTCTTTGGTGGATTAGGTTCATAAAAGGAGTCAATGCAAATATTGATATCCATGAGGTTGGTGAAGGATGGATGAGGTATGTCGAAATCTTGAAAGATATGATCAAAATCATAGTCACTTGTGGTACAAGAATCCCACTCATATTCATTAGACTCGGTGTCACCATAATAGATAATGATATGATCCTCAGATGTCTCAACATCTTTCAAAGCACTCACAACCTTATTTGAAAGCACCTTAGTACTTGGAGCACCAATATTAATTGGTACAAACCCTAACCCTGAGTTCTTTGGTTGCTTAAGAGGCATCAAGGGTTCTCTCATTCCATTTTTATGTATACCAAGTCCACTGATTCCATCATAACCCTTTTGTTTCATGAGCTCAAAACCTTTGCCATATTGTTATGTTGGTAGCGGTGACTGATCATCTTCGTCTTTATAAATCCAAGCTAAAATATCATCAATGTCTTCTTTATTTACCTCTCCCCATTTTTTGAAGGTGGTGGTGGGAGGAACTTTAAATACAACTTTGGGTTCCATCTTGAAGCAAGGCCTACCATAAGACTGGGGAGACTTAGTGTAAAACCCTCTTCTTAATACTCAAGTAATCTCAAGAATTTACTAGAAGGTAAATCAACATAGTAAACATGTGAGAGATTTTTTTATTTTTTATTTTTTATTTTTTGCATAAGCACAAGAATAAAGTATAACTTTTCTAGATAAAATTCAAACTTGAATTCACATGTTATCATAACTAGAATCAATATAATTCCTTACAATATTCATTTATATCACATAAGATACACGTAGCAAAAAGAATAGTTTTACCTCATAGGTTTTGACTGTCGAAAGCTAGACACGGAGTTCACTGCATCTGGAATGTTGATATCAATCTTCACAAGGCTCGTGAGTCTTCTGCTATAGAGGGAGAGCATCATCTGAGTGCTTTTCCTCCAACCACGGACTCAAGTGGTCCTCCGCGCACTTCCTAACTAGAAGTGACCCAACCCTTCTCGAAGAGTATAGATATAAGGAACTGTCTAGTTTCTCCATTTGAGTCCTAGGGATGTGTCCTAAGCATGATCATTCTGATTGGTCATGCCATCTAGACACACACCTCTGACTTGACTTGGAACTGTCTCATCCTATAGATTACTTACTTTATTTGGTACTCTAGACACAAACTAGTTTGTATAGAAAATCCATTTTATCCAATCTGACTTAGATCTAATCCTTAATCTAGGATATTATTTCAATGTAAAAATTTAGGTATTTGAAACCTTTTAAAAGTCCCTTATTGCATCCTTGCAATATCTAGGGTTTATGACTTCCTGTCATTTTACTCTCAAGATTCAATACCCAACATCTTTGATGCGTTAAATCAAGTTTCAACATTATCGTAGAATCTCTTAAGGTATTATAAAGACTTCTTGCCTTGTTCTATGGTTTATCAACCTTTCATTGTCAATCAATATACCTACATATATACAATGTCATATTTGACATAAGCGTTACATATTTCCTATATCCACCTTGTTTCAATACTAGGGTTTAGCTTCTCTAACCCAATACATGGAAATATCAAACATCCTTGTTCTCCAAAGATAATAGCATTAATGAAGCAAAACATAAGAGCAATTACTTCTAGTCTACCCAGACAACTTAGAATTTCTCAAATTCACATTTCTTATAACATGAATAAGCATGATATCCGAGGATTATCCTCATTGATATATATATATATATATATATATATATATATATATATATATATATATATATATATATATATATATATATATATATTATATATTTATATATATATATATATATTTATATATTTATATATATATATATATATATATATATATATATATCTTAATGAGTGTCATTACCTCTCATGGCTAGTACCTGACTAAGTTTAATCCTCCAACCTTAATAGGTTAGATTCGTAAGAGACAATAAGTTGCTTCCAACTTCCTTGTCTATTCAATTTTATTCTCATTCAAATAAGGATAGGGTATATTATCATCCTTTATATAAGTATGTCGCATATACCTATAACAACAATCTCAAGTACAATAGACATGAAGGTTAAGTTTCGGTCTCCCAACATCCCCTTCTCGAAGTTGGTTACGACATTGATACCAAGTATTGGAATAACGAAATTCCTTTGTACACATAGTTCTAAAATAAGTTCAATAAAGACTACAAGATCCATATCATTACATTGTCAAGATCTCTCTTTCTCTTGAGAACCATAACATAAGCAACCAATTCTATCAAGGCTATCTAGGGTTCCACATTCTTGGATCACCTATTTCCTTAAGCATGTATTTCAAGGAAATTTGACGAGAGGAATCTTAATCCCTACAAGAAACATTTATCTGTGTTGTATCCTCCTTGCTTCAATATCGTGATGATATTATCTCACCAAGAAGTCCCTTGAGAGGACTAGCAAGATTTTCCTATGGAGTTATCCTAGTCTTTAACATCGACTAAGGATCTAATTCCATTTTCCTTATTTTCCCATTACCATCTTAAAATCCAAATTCAATAATATGAGATAATACAACATAAGTATAGTGCACTCTAGCTTTCTCTAGACCTCTTAGGTGCTATACAAACCCTCATTATTCTAGGAATATGAATATGCTATAAAATAACCATTCTTTGACTAACATCAATCGAATAAACCTAAAAGTTTTATTCACATAACAATACTTACAATCCTATTGATAATCCAATGTTCACTATCTTTCATCTTAAATGATTTATGAACTCGTATCAGAGTTTCCTCAATACTTCGAATATTCTAAAACATAGTTGTTAAATTCTTTAAATGTTATCATATCTCCAATCCTGGATATTCCAAATGAGATCAATATCTCTATATTGCTCTGGATGAATGGATTTCAAGCACAAGCTTGTCAACTTTTCATACCTTATTCTTGTGTTTGGAAGGCAGAGCCAACTGAATATCTTTATTATTGCATAGGCACTCTAATGAGATATTCATCTCTGGTTACCATTAACCATACTAGAAATAATTTGAAGAATGATATAATGAATTTAAATATTAGTGTCGAACATAATTTAAAGCTCAATATGTATATCAATATAGATGAAGGCACTCGATTTTTCATTTATTCAAGACTTTACACTTGTCTTAGAGACTTCATATCTCTTAGGAATTTCCATTTTGAAATGAAGCTTAAGCTACAGGAGTTTATGGCGAACACACAGGGTAATAAGGCCAATTCATACCTGAGCAATTGTCCCAAATATACTCATATGTTACACTTTGCTGGCTCCTCCAGTCTGTGACAGCCTTCTTGTGATACGAGACAACATTAAGTGTCTTCCCCACTGTGCATGAGATTCCTATCTCCATTTGCACCCCCCATTTGAATGATCTTAGGGACCCCCTCCATGCATGATATGTACCAAAATGTATATCTTCCAAATGCATTCGAAAACTACCAAGCAAATAACCTCCCCCCTCGAGTAAAGAAACTTCTTCTGCCTTTCTAGAATCCCCTCTTCCTACGCTCCCCCCTCCAAAACCGTTATAAGAAGATAACTGAATATATTTCTTTTTTCTTCTTTCCCTCTCGAAAGGTTCATTCATCACTTCCTAGAAGCTTAAGTTGGTTTACTATTTGTATAAATAAGAAGTGATGGGCAGCGCTACAATCATGGGATTGAAGCCACGGTAGCAAGCACGATGCAGTCCACTAAGTCTTAAAGTAGATCAAACTTGATATATTAACTTATAATATAATAGAAATGTGCTCCTCTATAACGAGGGTCAAGCTTACACAAATACCAAAGCTACACCACCAATAAGAATTAAACAAACCTCATGCGTACTTTACTAAGTATTAAATATTTTACGTTAAGAAAAGGTAGTGAAATATAAGGTGGTTGTCCACTCTATTGGTGTGCTAACCCACATTTCACCTAATAGCACCGACAAATATATAAATGTTGTCATGCTTTACTAAGCATGCAACTATTAGATAGCTTATATTTATAACCTACCTAGGAAATGTATAAGTATATAAGTTCAAGAATTTATTATCTTATTTCTCTGGTATTTATATGCATACAGTTATATTTATATATACATAAGTGTTAACATGTAACTTTTGTTCCAACTTCTCCAAGTTTTACAATATCTTTCAATTATAAAAAATACCCTCTTGAAAGCTCACTTCAATTATAAACTCATACTTCAGCTTAATACAAATTAAATATATATAAACATATATCATCGTAATGATTGTATGTCCTTATAATTCATTTGACAAGGTGTGTGATTGGGGTTGAGGTATTGTCCCCCTCGCAATCTTGTGTATATATCAAAAACATATAAACTAGCATATATATGCATTTACTCCCTTTTGAGTATATCCATTCAAACACATGAGAACTAATGACTATCGATTAGTCCTTATCGACAGTCAAACTTTCCTTAACATAATTCAACAATAGTCGAATAGAAATATTGACTTACACCCAAAGGTTGAGTACCACTTACTTGACTCAACTAAGTTCTCTAATTAACACCAACACGAGACTTAAGATGGCGACAACCCGTTATATTCCTTGTATCTATACTCTTCTCTCTAATGATGCTCTCCCTCCCTTTCTCAGAGGCTAGAAACCTAATTCCTGAATGCAATCTTGCAAACACTAACTTGAGATTGACGTATCATTAATCATTTCATAATCCTTATGAAATCAACACATATTGACAACTTTTAAACACATTTCAATTTTAGTGAAATAAACGTAACTGAAGAAAACATTGATTTCTCTAGACATTTTTGCTAAACATCTAATCATTGAATCATGCTTAATCATCTACTAATTACTTCAAAAGTAAAAAGTAAAACAGAGTTAAAGTTAGGGATGTAACACTTAGGTAGCTTTGTTATACAATAGGTAGTATTTAGTTTATACTAGCCACAACTTTTGTCTTGGATCTTGATTTTGGGGTCAACAGATAGGGTTTTGGATGTGGATCATTTAATGAGGGTGGAGGGATTGATATAACTAGATGAAGTGGATGTTGAAGTGGATGTGGAAGCTTCTCGATTGATAGGCACCTGGCGTTCGGGGACTCCCCATAAATTCGTACAATATTGGAAGGGATCAAGATTGCCAATGATCGTGACTTTTGTGCCATTATATGGAAATTTCAATCATTTATGATAGGTGGAATGCATGACTTTCGTGTCATGAATCCAATGTCTACCGAGGAGAGGGTTATATGGAAGTTCAAGATCCAAGACTTGGAATGTGGTGTCCATAACTACGGGGCCAAATTCGATAGGGAGTGTGATAACACCCTTGGAAGAGTGTTCTTTATCATCATAGGCCTTGATGACAATGCTTTTGGTTGTGTCTATACATGCTTCAGAATAGCCCAATGCCTTGACCAATTTTAAGGTGCAAATGTTCAGTCCAGCTCTGCCATCTACCAGGACTCATCTGACCTTGTGTTGATGGAAAAATACTTCAAGGTGCAATGAATTATTATGGGTAGACTTTTGTGTAGAATAGTCTTTGTCAGAAAAGGATACATGGAGTGAATTAGCCAAGTATTTAACCATGGCTTCAAATCGGTTGACATCTAGGTCGATAGGAATGGAGGTCTCCTTCAAAGCCTTATCGAGGCTAGATTTGTGTTTAGGTGATAGGCATAACAACTCAAGGATAGAAATGTGTGCGGGTGTCTTTCCCAATTGGTCAACAAGATTATATTGGTCTTTAGATTGTGGCTACTTTGAACAAGGACTGGATAAAGTAACCTTAGCCTTGCGAGTAGTAATAGGGCATTCAAGAATCTTTTTAATGGTGATTGTGTTGACATATTCATCAGCAGCACATAGGTGATCAATTATCGTTGAGTAATCAAAGGTAGTCTTGGCATAATTGGCCTGATATTTTGTCTTTCAACCTAAGGTGGAGGGCTTTCCCGAACCATGGTCTTGTAATGGATTTTTGAAAATCGTATGGTCTTGGTTGGAAGTTTGTTGTTGTCCTTCAACCTCTATGGTACCATTTTCAATTAGGTCTTGGATTATGTTCTTCAATTGACGACATGAGGAGGTCTTGTGCCCTTTGATGCAGTGGTAATAAAAAAAGGAATTGTCATCCCACCAAGAGGGTTTGAACTATCTGATGTCATATGGTTTGGGCTCTAGGAGTTGTTTAATGTGTGATTGTGTTAGCTTCTTTAGGACATATTCAATTGGTTTTGGTAAAGGGGTGTATTTTCTTCGTGGGTATTGTCGTGGTTGTCTTAGGGGTCCCGATCTTGAGTACTTTGGACCACATTATGTGTTTGGTTGGAAAAATATGGCATGTTTTTGTTTGCATTGGGTGATTTGAAAGTCAATGTGGGTCCTATTTTGTTCACAACTTTCGCATCAATGACTCCATCATTTGTGACATTCTTATTGTGAGACCAATTTAACCTACTTTTGTCATTAGAGGTTTGTTGGTTGTGTGTGTGTTTTTTTTTCATATGTAAGTTCACCTTGGGTGATTAGGACTTTTTCAAGTGTCATGCATTTCTCTACTAAGTTTGCAAATGTGGCACAACAATGTACTTGTAGAGGGTGTTTCAACTTTGACTTGAGGTTTTCTACAAACATTTCCACTTTTTATTTTTCAAGAATCTCAATGGGACATCGACTCACCATACTACACCATATTTGGAAGAAAGTAATGAAGGTTTCTTCGTCATCTTGTGTCAAGTGGCATAAGGTAGCAATCGTGACATCATTTTCAATGTTGTAAGCATAATTCTCCACGAATTTATTGGTGAGGTTGTCCCATGACTTTATAGGTCCCCTTTAGGTATCAGTGTGAACCATTCAAGTGCAAACCCAATAAGACTTATAGGGAAGAGTCTCAAAAGGTAGGAGTGATCATATGTGACATCCATGCAAGCAGTGGTAAATTCTCGTATGTGTTCGAGAGGATTGCTATTTCCCCTTATACTTGGTGAAAGTAGGGATGATATACCCAGGAGGGAAAGGAGGCATGTATATGCTAGTGTCATATGGATAAGATTGTAGATCATGTGATGAGTATGTCTTCTTGTTTGACACTTGCATCCTTTCCACTTGCTTTTGTAGGGAAGCCAATTAGGTAGTCAATGCATCTATTACGAGATTGTTGGCAACATTGTTATGAGATCCCATATTTGTGTTGTGTGGTCCCATGTTTTGTTGAGTTGACATGTTTTGGTTTGGAACGTTGTGCATATGTGGTGGATTTTTATTGTGGCCATGAGTATGAATGTGTGATGTGTAAGTTGGGATATGAGAAGTGGTTGAGCTATGTTGCATTTGTTGGGTGTGTCATCTATGTAGTTGGTTGCCAAAAAGGACTCCTTGTGTGTAGCCATATAATATGTTAAGAGGTTGTGTCGCTTGTGATCCATGTCCTTGTTGAAAAAGATTATAACCATGTGACGTGTTTGTATTTTGACTATGTGGGGATTCATGGTTTGTCCTTGCAAGGTGTTTGTATTGATATGAGGACCTTGAGACATGGTGTGCGTGTTTTATTGAAGTCCTTGTGACATTGTGTTTGTGTTTGATTGAGGTCCTTGGATGAAAACTTGTCTCGCCCTAGGTCTACCAAGGATGTTAGATGTGGATGCCCCTATGGTCTGAGATGATGACCCAAAGGGAGTAAATGTTGAACCAAAGGGTTGTGTTATGAATAATGGTAGTGATGTGGTTTGTGTCATGGTTTGTGACTGTTGGAAGTGGATTCACTCTGAGAGGGGGAGGTGAATCAAAGTGATATAATTTTAAAACTTTTATGACATAAAATGAAAATTTGAACTCTTCTTCAACTTGAACTGGTTGTGACTTTAAATATGCAATGTAATTATTGAGCTTTGAATGATCAGCATAATAATTCAATCAAATGGAACATGAATATCAAACAACTTAAACTAAACTTTCAAATGTCAGCCATTAACTTTCAGATTTTGCACATTTACAACTGAACCATGAACATCTAGATAAACTTGAACAATGATAAAGTATTAGAGCACTACATGAAACTCAACATAAATGACTAAAGAAAAAAAATATGCAAGATAGACTCAATCCACACAAAAGAGAGACACATATATTGCCAAGTGGAAAACCCTTTTAGGGTAGAAAAACCACTCCAAAATTCCTTATAGGCTTAAATCAAATCTGCTTTACAATTTATTTTTAGAGCACCAACTTTGTCATAATGGTGGAGCAACAAATCAACACCGATTTCTGAAGCACCAACTTCATAGGAGCATCAACTCCTCTATTTTAGAGTTTTAGATAATAATATATTATTTTCAACAATTCCCACTAAATGTGTACTAAATGAAACAATACAAAATAATTTCATGAAATCTTTGTGATCAAATCAGAGATACAAATCTTTTAGACCCTCTTTTCACTCTTTTTATTTTCAAAAAAAAAAATCACTTTAATAGCAACAAAAACTCTTATTCTCGGCCAATATTTTCACTCCTGAGAAATGGCTTTCAGCCATACATTTATACAATACAATAGAGTTAACAATGGATTCCAAAAAGGAATAACTAAAGGATCTTTGCTGATCAATGAAACTTTATTCGTTAACCAGCCTCTTCAAACAAATTCCTTAACAAATTATTCACAAAATCCATATCATTAAACTCCTCTTTTAACAAAACCCGCATTAACAAAAATTTGGAAATAAAATGATGAAAGAAACTGAATGAGTAACCCCAACATTGTGTTACCTGATTCACGGAGGATAAAAATCAAAGACTAACCAAAGAAATAGTTTAGCCATAACTGCCCAACTGCATACTTCATTGACTGGCGGCACCATTCATTCTCACTCTCACTCCCTTTAGTTGACTATGTTGTAAATCTAGCCCTCCATACTATTCTTCAAAGCTCAAATTAACCATTTTCCATGTCATCCAAACAAAGAAACAGATCTGCAAGTATTCCAATAGCAGCTAGGGTTTCACCCTCACAAATGATAACCACAAACTTGTTTTACCCTAAACTCAAGTGCATAATGATTTTAAATCCAAATGAGCTTTGAAATCTGAAGACTAATGATTAACAACATCATAATGTGTTTGAAGTCTGCCAACAAACACTACAGTCACTTCCAAGTCAATCCATAATGATGATGTCACTACCAAATCAACCACAATGATGATGTGTCTACAACATGATAAGGTCGACAATCATGTGTTACATGACTTTAAAATGATACAAAGTTCGATACAAAATAAAAGTAATATGAACTATATATCATATGGTAATCCCAATATCATTTGATTTCCCTTTAAAATAAACACTTTCCATTAGAAACAATAGAGGCCTAATAACTATCAAGGGAAAATAAAATATATCCCCTTGTGTATATTTTAAGATCATTCCATGTAAAATGAAAGTGTCCACTTTTAAATCATAAAATGTTATTTTCAAGAACCTGAATACTAACAATGCCAAGTCAAAGCCATGTGTGGCTAATATCATGTGGAAGCTCACTGATAATTTAATATCATATGCCAAGATCAACTTGAAATAAAATAACTATCGAACCAATATACCTAAACATGTCAAGGTGACAATGTCATAAATCTGAAGCTGATGAATGCCCTGTGGAATATGTTAAAGAAAGCCAACCTGTACTTTATCACAAGTCAGAAATCATAATCAACTGAAAACATAATCCATTCACAAGTCTAAAAAGATCTGAAGGGATTATTTGAGATACCAAAGACCTCTACACATGAATTCCTCTGCACATAAATTCACCATGATCAGTAATGAATACCAAAATTGAAAGTAAATCACTGTCCACAATGTTATGATAATCAAATGTACCCAAATGCATCAATTCAAAGCATGGCCCACAAAATATTGAATATGTCAAACTGAATACAAAGAGCACCAAGTATCATAATTCCAATCACCAATCAGTTTTGACATCAAGGACAATATACCACAAAGAGAAAGTCAACAGTGACATAGATTGTGTCACAAAAATGGATGAAGTGTTGGTAGTTGTGGTATTTGGGCTTGTTGATCCAATGGGTATGGAAATGGTAAGTTGTGGTGTAGATTGTCCTTGGCTTGTTTTTGTGTTTTCCTTGGGTGACATTGCTGCATGTAAGGCATTGACATCAAATCCTTGGGGTAGTTTAACTCCTTCATGTAATAGTTTGGCTAAATATCGTTCGGCATCCAACATGAAAATTTCATCCACAAGAGAGGCTACTTTGGGATTTTGTGTAGCGGCCTCTACTTCTTCTATGAACACATTTCCATCTTTGTCTCTAACAAGGAATTGTTCAAAAGGTTTGTGTGTCTTTGATTGTGGGTAAGATGTAGACCCCAAGTTGACATGGTCATGACTATCCAGGTTCGTATTGTTGTGAGGATCATTAATCCAGGTTTGTATTGTTGTGAGGATCATTAAACTAGGTTCGTATTGTTGTGATGCAAAAATGTGAACACAATCGAATCCAGAAACAATACTAAATTATAGCATGGATTGTGGAAACTTGATATCATTAAAGGATCATTAATGGTATTGTCAAATTTGAGGGTGCTAGTGTAATTGTAAAGGTCCTCATCGTCATGAAAGAGATCCATTGCTCGTTGTTTCTTTTGCAATCTAGTTTCAACCATATAAGGCTTGCTCAAAATGAAGGTGGATGGTATGAGACTAAGACTATATTTTTGGGATTTAAAAAAAAAAAAAAGGCATGCCTAAATGTAAGCTAACTATTTTTTTGGTATCTTAAGGATGGAAAATATCTAATGTATGTGTTATCCACTAAAATTGCACCCTGTTGAACCTGATGTTCAACACCTCAGTGTAACATGGGAAGACCTCCAAAGTTGTGGGTCACTTATAGATAGAGGTCAACCTCCGGAGAAGGCCAGATTCCTTTGGTATCACCTAAACTAGTGATTTTTGTAAAGAAAAAGGGAGAAGGAGTGCATAAAAATAAAACTAAATACTATGGTGATAAACCGAACTGATAAGAAATCATGAAATGAAAACAAGAGGAACATACACTAGAAAACTAATGGTAGCTATTTTATTTACTCAACATAACCCTTTTGAACTTATGCATCATTCTTAAAAAGGCTTGATCTAAATACATATTTTAAGAAGGAAAAATGAATTTCACAACTTTAAGGTATGAATGCAAACTTAGAAAAGCACAGTTGAAAAATTGCATAATCTAAAAATACAGAAATGAGAGTAGTCTGAACACTAACACTAGCTTCCAAGGTAAACTCTATGTTTTATTTCCAAAATCGAAATGAGTTACAAAGCATACATCAGCTAAGGAACGATTGTTAAAAATCACTAACTCTTGAGAATGCATAATCTGAACCCCTTTACAAAGAGGCAAAAATGCCTTATATACAAAAAGATGTTGGCCCCCTAGGGCTTACAAAAATATCAACCTTCGGAAAGATCTGCCCTTAGATCTTTTTTATGAAATTAATGTTGCGTCCCTGCTATCCATGTCGGTGAAGGATCGCCCTCAGGAGAAGCCTTCAGATCTTATGTAATACTTGCATTTACTTTTGGCCTCCGTGTCTATATTTGAACTTCCTTGAAGGGTCACTTTGAATGCTCTAAAGCATTATCAATAATGTTGATCCCCCTCTTCTGCCAGCAAAGATCCCAACTGTTATGGAGACTCGATGGCTTACTCTCTCTTTGGTCTTCTTCCTATTCAAGATCTTTTGCATGTTGACTTCCTTTGCAAGCAACTTTAGACTTTCCCATTAGATCCCCACACCATCCTTCATGAGCTGCTCGATCCCCCATTGATCTCAGAACAAGTCCGTATGCTTTCATTTTGTTGATCTTCGTCACAAGGATAGTCGCGATAGTCAAACTACCCATGGTTCCCTCTGATTGGTTGAAAAGATGCCACACAAGCTTCCTCGAGCGGTCTAAAGTTCTCAGACAAAATCGCATGTCGGTGAGACACTAATCGTGTCTCCTCGATGTGATTAGACCTCGCAGCAGCATTTGGCAAGACATACATTGGTCGACAAGACCTCATGGCGAGCTCCTCTCCTCTCCCCGAGCTCACTTCATTTTCGTAAGACCCTTTCAAGTCGGCGAGACATTTTGTCGATGCCATCTTGTTTCGGCAAGAGCCTACCTTCCTGCACAAGGGTCGGCGAGACTATCGGGTCGGGGAGACTTCTCCCCGAACTCAAAATATTATACCAAAGGCACCCCTCTGTCAGCAGGACCCTCGTCATTTGGCCAGACCTCATGCTGAAGGCAATATCTCTCGGTGAGACTACCCTCATTCGCTGAGACATCATGTTGAGCTCTTTACGTTACACCGAAGGCACAAAACATGTCGATGTAACTAACAACCATCTGTGAGACAGCTTGTCGATAGCACCTCCTTTCGCTGAGCTCTTCGTTAATCACTAAAACATCTCCCCAAGCTCCTACTTCTTCAGTGAGACCTTCAGCTTTCGGTGAACCATTTTGTCGAACTCCTTTCCTTCGTCAATGCCGCTTCACTTCGGTGAGACCTCGCCCCATCGGTGAGACCTTCTAGTGAACGCCTAGTTTTAGCGAAACCTCACCCGATGACATCCTTCTTCGGTGTGACCTCCTGGTGGTCATCAAGACCTCTCAGTGAGATGACAATCTTTTGGCGAGCTGAGACCATTTCGAGGAGACTCCCATGTGTTAGTGAGACATTATGTTGAAGGCAATCCCCTTCAGCGATACTTTACGGAGTCGAAGATACATTACCCTGACCGAAATCATTCCCCCCGATGCCACCCTTGTGAAAAATTATCAGGATGACCTCCCTCCGAGCGGAGAGACACATGAAGACTCATGGCGACCCGCATGTCCTAGCGATGGGTGTGTTAAACCAAGTAGAATGCACTGCTAGTCGGCAAGACAATAGTAGGGTCTTGCCGACTTTCTTCTCTAATGAGTCTTTTGCACCAAAATTGATCGAGGCATGCCTTCCAATAGACCTCCTTGTGAAATATCCTTAGGTGCATGATCTAACCCTTGATGCAAATTCCCCATTTGGCCTTTATGAACCTTTGAAACACAATTTTTCCTACCTGATGATCCCGTAGGTGAAAATCGGGCAACATTTCTGGCGACCTTTGTTGGATGTTTGCCTGCTAATCATAGAAACTAGTAGCCAAACCTATCCATTGGGCTTGGAGTCACTTAGAAAAACCCTAAGAACAGACCAAGAGTAGCTCGCACATGGCTGCAATTCACTTGAGACTCATGAAGTAGATCAGGACACTGGAACTTGCTGAAACCAGAGAAACTAAGGTGAAACTATCAAACTGTGTTGGAACAACACTTAGGGAATGAAACAACATTCAAACTGAAGTGAAGAAGCACCTATTGAAAGCATAAAAGCTATCCTAATATGTACAATGGAGGAACCTATCAGACGTCAAAACAAGGCTTGAGGTGTATCCCATTGACTGGGATAGGAAGCACTTCACCTTTAGTTGTGGCCAGTTGGTACGCATTGTGTTCTTTGCAATCTTTAACAATAAATGGACCCATCCACATGTCAAACTTGGTGTGTTGGCCTGGCCTGCTTTTCAGAACATCCCATTTGAGAACAATATCACCTTCTTTAAAAAATTTGACTGTAGCTTTCTTGTCAAATGTTCTCTTTGTTTGGAGCTGATGATACTCCAAAGTTTTCATTGCCTTATCTCTTGATTTTTTAAGCTCCATGAGCTTTGCGTATCTCACAAACATCGAGTCCTGCTCTTCATACATCTCCAACTGGTGAATAATGTCTAGAGCTGGAAGCTCTACGGATAGAGGTAATCGAGCCTCCTTACCATAAATGAGTACATATGGTGAATTACCAACTGATCTCTTAGGGGTTATCCTATCTGCCCAAAGTGCAGATTTCAATGTGGTATGCCAAATTATTTGATTGTCTTCCATAGTCCTCTTAATGATTCTAATAAGGTTTTTATTTGTACTTTCAGCTAACCCATTACCCTGTGGGTAATAATTAGAGGAAGTATTCAAATGAATCTTGTGTTTAATAGCCCAACTTGTGACTCTTAATCCAACAAATGCAAGAGAATTATCCGAAATAATGGAGTCAGGAACTCCAAACCTGGTGATTATGTCTTCATAAAAGCTTAGAACTAAAGATTCATTTGCTTCTTTCAAAGCTACTGGCTCTGTCTAGTGTGTGAAATAGTATGTAGCAGCAAGCACCCACTTGTGACCAGCACTAGATGGTGGATTAATTGGCCAATGAAGTCGATGCCCCATCTCATGAAGGGCTGCTCCACCTGAATTAGATGTAGAGGCATAACAGGCAGCTTTTCTTTTCCTAAAAATAAAGCACATTCAACACATTTTCTTGACCATGCATATGCATCTTTAAACAAGCTGGATCAGTAGTAACCATCTCATGATTTTCCAAGCAGTTGTCCTTGGACCAAAGTTCCCTCCTAAAACTCCATCATGCAAATCATGCAGTACTCTTTCTATTTGATCAGTATCAATACACCTTAACAAGACACCATTCAGATCTTTCCTGAAAAGGATATCATCAATAAGGACATAAGGAATTGACTGCAATCTGAAGTATCTTCATTTTGCTCTATCTAGATCTGGCAGACATTCACCAGTATGAAGAAAGTGGGTCATTTCTTGAACCCAACTTGTTGTTAATGCAGGTGCAGCATCTTGAACATTTTGAGGCTGATCAGTATTAGCTAAAACAACACCAATTTCTGATTTTTGTGCATCTTCAGAAGTGGAGGGAAGTTTCTCACAAATTCCTCTACCTCTGACAAGTTTTGTGATGCAGATACTAACATCAAATTCCATTACTTTTGTGATCCACCCTGCTCTTTTCTCACTCAGATCTGTGTTCAACAAAAACTCCTTCACACTTGGGTGTGCAACCAAAATATGAATCTTATTGTTTAAAACTAGAGGCTTAAACTTCCTTAGGCTTCTGATCACAACGAGAACATGCTTCTCAACAAATGTATATTTCTCTTCATAATCAACAAGTACTTGACTAAAGAAAGCTATGGGTTGCTCTAAATTATCACTATTTTTCTGAACCAGCATAGCAGAGATTGAACCAACGCTGCCAAAAGCATACAAGAAGAAGTCTTTAGAGAAATATGGATTTACTAGTGTTGGAGCTGATGCTAAATCTTCCTTAATTTCTTCAAAACTATGTTTTGCTTCTCTAGTCCAATTGAAAACTACATTCCTTTTTTAGCATGGCAGTCAAAGGTTGTAATAAATTTGCAACATCGGGAATGAACCTTCTTAAAAAGTTGATTCTCCCTAAAAATATCTGCAATCCTTTCTTGTGATTGGGTAATGGCAGTTCAAGTATAGCTTTAACTCTTTCAGGATCAATGGTAACTCCATCTTTTGATACTATATGGCCTAACAGTTTACCTTCATGAACTACAAAAATACTCTTTTTCGGATTGAGAGATATTCCATATTCCCTGCATTTTTCAAAAACTTTCTTGAGATGTGACAAATGTTCATCTGCATTCTTTGAATATACAGTTATGTCATCTAAATAAACTAGCAGATATTTCTTAATTAAATTATGAAATGCCATATCCATGGCACGCTGAAAGGTGGCACCGACATTAGATAAACCAAAAGGCATTCTCTTGTAGGCCATAGTGCCCCATTTTGTTGTAAATGCTATTTTATACTGATCCTCCTCTTTGACTAGAATCTGGTTATAACCAGAATATCCATCTAGAAGAGAAAATCTTTCTGATCCAGCAACAGCTTGAAGAATTCGTTCCATAGATAGTACGGGGTAATGATCATTTAGAGATGCTCTATTAAGATCTCTAAAATCCACACATAATCTTATCTCACCGTTCTTTTTTCTAATCGGAACCAGGTTAGAAACCCAAGATGTGTGCTTTATTGGAAATACGATACCCCCCTCAACTAACTTGGTCAGCTCCTTGATCATCAAGGGTTCAAGCTTGGGGTTCAATGGTCTCTATTTTTGTCTAACAGGCTTAGCAGCAGGTTCTAACTCAATTGTATGTTGTGCACTATGAGGATCAAACCCTCTTATATCAAAATATTTCCAAGCAAAAACATCATGATATTCTTGGCATAAAACAATGAAATCTCTCTTATCTTCAGCTAAATAGATTTTGCCTAATTTGAGAAGCTTACCTTTAAAGATTTCCACTTCTTCATAATGATTCTCTTTTACTTGAATGTCGACCTTGTTCTTCTTAAGCTGATCATCAGAATTGAATATGGATTCCAAGGTAACCAACCCTTTGGGAAGTTTATTTATCTTTAGCTGTATCACTTGATCATCATACTGTTGTTTAATCTTTTCCTGGTTCACTACAGAAAATTGATCTTCTTGGAGCAGAAAGGTTAAAATTTGTTCATCATTTTCAAATACTTGCCAGTTAATGTTGTTATCAGGAATTGACGGCCTGATAACCACCTTAACATATTACTGTATTTTGTCTTTTTTAATATCACATGGGATATCAAACTGTGCTCCAATTGATGCAAGTCTGTCAACATGCTTATTCTGATTTCGTGGAATAGAAATCAAATTGAAGGCATTAAATCCTTCAATCATGTTCCATACTCTGTTTCTGTAAGACTTCAAAGCATCATTCTTGGCAACATTTAGCCCCCTGATCTGATTAACTATTAGTTCACTATCTCCATAGATTTTTAAACAGTCAATTCCTCTTTTCCTTGCCCACTCAAGGCCTTGAATGAGTCCTTCATACTCAACCCTGTTGTTAGAACATGCAAAATCAAAATGAAAGGTTGAAAAATACTTACCACCCTGTGGAGAAACCAGCATTGCACCTCCACCTACTCCATTCTTGCTTCTGGAACCATCAAAAAATATTTCTCAAAGTCCACTTTGTTGTTGCAACAACTGATCTATACCTTTTTCAAGGTTTGGAATCTTTGCATCAAGTTCAAGCATCACATAATTACCCATACCAGCATCTTGAATAAGATCTATAGGACTGTCCAACACATTTTCAGCTTCCCACTCGTGTAGCAACACATTAGGAACAACTTCTGTTTGAAGTTCTTGAGCAGCAACTAGCTCACTGTCAGTAAAAATGACACAATTTGTGTCTGCAGCAGTAGGAACAACATTGATAGGACTTGGGTTATATAGCTCAATGTGATCTTTAGCTAACCTCTCAGATTTAATGGTAACCTTAGTCCCATATCTTGTTCTAAACAGCATATGCGACCAGTCAACTAACACATAACCACCTATCTTAGCTGTAAAGTCTCTTGAGAGGCACAAAGAAAAGAAAGGTGGGAGATCTATGACACATATGTCCTGAGGAACTAAAAAATTAGGACACGCATGAAGGGTAAGACTCAAATCTTTAATAACACCCAATGTATTAACCGAAGTACCATCTAATTGAATTACTCCTTTCTCTAAAGGTTGATATTTAAGTCCAAGTTTGTCAGCAATTTGATTTGGCATTACTGAGCTACTAGCTCCACTGTCTACCATACAGTTATGAACTAACTTATCACCTATGATTACTGACATGTAAATTGGAGGTGGTTTGACTTCTTTTCCTGTCTCTTTGTTGGGTTGTTTATCATCTCTTTGAGGATTATTTGTCAACACAGTTCTAACTTGACCTATTGGAGACTCAGATTCATCAGACACTTTAAAATTTGACAAAGCTGAGTGTAACATATCTTTTCGACCTGGGATAGCTAATGAATACCACATAGACATCGTTACATTTTTCTTTTTCATACTATCAAGAATGTTATATGGTATAGCTGGGTTTAATTTATGATGTACCTTTATACCAGCGTGGTCGGCTTGCAAGCGTGGTTGCTCCTTCACTGGGAGTTGTTGATTTCTCTGCAATCCACGAGTCACTTGAGAGGTAGATGGTTCTACCGCTGATGCTTTTCCTTTATCAGCTGCTTGATCAAGCTCAAAAGCTCTTTTCTTCACCCTTGTGTTAGTTGTTATTGGAGAATCATTTACATTCAATCCACAGAATTCTTCACCTTGCTAGTTAAGTAGGGTAGTATCATTAGTAGGCTGATACTGGTGTTGTGGAGATGCATCATTGAATTCATTCAGTTGTGAACTCGAGGCATTCTGTACCATAAGTGCTTGATTAATGAGTCCATTTGAGAAAGTGACATGATTGTGAGGTTGGTTACAAGGGTAGCACCACTCATAATCTAGTGTTTACACTCTATCTTAGGCCCTGATAGTTGCCTTGATAAGCCTGTCTATTACCCTAATACTGCTATTGCTAACCTAAATTCTATTGTTGATAGGGCCTGTTATATGTTTGTTGCTTCTCCAAGGTCACAAGCTTATTTCCAAAAGTTTGTAATAAACTTTTGATCTCATGTAGCTCATTTGAAGATTTTGCAGCAGTAGTTTCTTGAGTTATGGCAGCTAGAATAGGTGGCAAAGGTGTAAAAGGTGGTATTTACAAAGGGATATTTGAATGAATATCTGGAAATATAGGCATTGGTGGCCTAGGAGCAAGTTTACCAGCTTGTATTAGGATTTTTCAACTCTGATTGCTACTTCAAATGCATCTGGTAGAGAAACACCCCCCATTGACTATATCATAACAGCTATATCGTTGTTAAGAGCCTTCAAAAAATACAAAAATGTATATTCTAGAGGTGGTCTCACTGTTGTAGGAATCTTATCCCAGGTTCTTTGAAATCTGAAATTGAAATCATTCATTTGCTCCTAAGGAGCCCTCTTAAGCGTAGTTAATTGCTCCAACAAAGACAAATTATCAGACCTATCCTGAAACTGTCTGTGTAATTTGTCACCCAACTCATCCCAAGTGGCGACTGAACCTACTCCAAGGCTCCTAAACCATTGTAATGCTCTTCCCTTGAATGATATTGCAAGAAGTCTTACAACCACATCTTCTTGTGTAATGTAATGCACACCACATAAGGAAGCCACATCTTGTATATGCTCAATCGGGATAGTCTGGTCTTCTCCAGTGAAAGTTGGCAAGATTTTCAAAGCTGCCATTGGAATATCATTGTGCTGTGTCAATTTTAATGGACTACCTCCATTAAATGGCACAAAAGGCTGATTCCTGGGAGCAGCCATTAGAGATGGATTTTTCTGCACTCCTGGTGAAACAAAAGTCGGGACAATAGTTTGGAATCTCACAGATGGAGGAGTAGATTTGGTTCTTCTAGAATAGATAAATGTTGTCCCTGACCTCTTTGTTGCCTTGCATTGTCTTCTGGGTGGTGATAGCTGCAAATATTCAAAAGGACCTAAACTGCTCCTTGTCTGAACTCTTCTCATAAACTGTAAAAGCACTGGTTCTGAAGTTCTTTCTCTTTATGGAGTCTCCAAGTATGCCAGAATGACTTCTATAAAGTCTGAACTTGTTGGTTGCATACCAAACCAATAGTATAATGTGAAACTTGTCCCATCAGGCGTGCCAGAAACTATTATCCACCTAAATTGCACCTTGTTGAACCTGATGTTCAACACCTTAGTGTAACATGGGAAGACCTCCAAAGCTGTGGGTCACTTATAGACAAAGTTCAACCTCCAGAGAAGGCCGGCTTCCTTTGGTATCACCTAAACTACTAATTTTTGTAAAGAAAAAGGGAGGAGTGCATAAAAATAAAACTAAATACTATGGTGATACACCGAACTGATAAGAAATCATGAAATGAAAACAAGAGGAACATACACTGGAAAAATAATGGTAGCTATTTTATTTACTCAACATAACCCTTTTGAACTTATGCATCATTCTTAAAAAGGCTTGATCTACATACATATTTTAAGAAGGAAAAATGAATTTCATAGCTTTAAGGTATGAATGCAGACTTAGAAAAGCACAGTTGAAAACTTGCATAGTCTAAAAATACAGAAATGAGAGCAGTCTGAACACTAACACTAGCTTCTAAGGTAAACTTTGTGTTTTATATTCCAAAATCGAAATGAGTTACAAAGCATACATCAGCTAAGGAAGGATTGTTAAAAATCACTAACTCCTGAGAATGCATAATCTGAACCCCTTTACAAAGAGGCAAAAATGCCTTATATACAAAAAGATGTTGGCCCCCTAGGGCTTACAAAAATATCAACCTTCGGAAAGACCTTCCCTTAGATCTTTTTTATGAAATTAATGTTGTGTCCCTGTCGGCGAAGGATCGCCCTCAGGAGAAGCCTTCAGATCTTATGTAATACTTGCATTTACTTCTGGCCTCTGTGTCTATATTCGAACTTCCTTGAAGGGTCACTTTGAATGCTCTAAAGCATCATCAATAATGTCGATCCCCCTCTTCTGCCAGCAAAGATCCTAGCTATTACAGAGACTCAATGGCTTACTCTCTCTTTGGCCTTCTTCCTATTCAAGATCTTCTACATGTTGACTTCCTCTGCAAGCAACTTTAGACTTTCCCATTAGATCCCCACACCATCCTTCATGAGCTGCTCGATCCCCCTTTGATCTCAGAACAAGTCTGAATGCTTTCATTTTGTTGATCTTCCTCACAAGGATAGTCACGACAGTCAAACTGCCCATGGTTCCCTCCGATTGGTTGAAAAGATGCCATGCAAGCTTCCTCAGCTGGTCTAAAGTTCTCAGACAAAATCGCATGTTGGTGAGACACTAATCGTGTCTCCCTGATGTGATTAGACCTCGCAATAGCATTCGGCAAGACATACAATGGTTGGCAAGACCTCATGGCGAGCTCCTCTCCTCTCCCCAAGCTCACTTCATTTTGGTAAGACCCTTTCGAGTCGGTGAGATATCTTGTCGATGCCATCTTGTTTCGGCGAGATCCTACCTTCCTGCACAAGGGTCGATGAGACTATCAGGTTGAGGAGACTTCTCCCCGAACTCAAAATATTATACCGAAGGCACCCCTCTGTCGGCAGGACCCTCGTCATTTGGCCAGACCTCATGCCGAAGGAAATATCTCTCGGTGAGACTACCCTCATTTGCTGAGACATCATGTTGAGCTCTTTACGTTACACCAAAGGCACAAAACATGTCAGCGTGACTAACAACCATCGGCGAGACATCTTGTCGATAGCACCTCCTTTCGCTGAGCTCTCCGTTAATTGCTGAAACATCTCCCCAAGCTCCTACTTCTTCGGTGAGACCTTCAACTTTTGGTGAAGCATTTTTTTGAACTCCTTTCCTTCGCCGATGCCACTTCACTTTGGCAAGACCTCACCCCATCGGTGAGACCTTCTAACGAATGCCTAGTTTTTGCGAAACCTCACCCGATGACATCCTTCTTCAGTGTGACCTCCTGGCAGTCGTCAAGACCTCTTAGCAAGATGACAATCTTTTGGCGAGCTGAGACCATTTCGAGGAGACTCCCATGTGTCAGTGGGACATTATTCTGAAGGCAATCCCCTTCGGTGATACTTTACGGAGTCGGAGAGACATTACCTCGACTGAAATCATTCCCCCCGACGCCACCCTTGTGAAAAACTGTTGGCATGACCTCCCTTCGAGCGAAGAGACACATGAAGACTCATGGTGACCCGAATGTCCTGGCGACGAGTGTGTTAAACCAAGTAGAATGCACTGCTAGTCGACAAGACAACAGGAGGGTCTTGCCGACTTTCTTCTCTGATGAGTCTTTTGCACCAAAACTGATCGAGGCATGCCTTCCAACAGACCTCCTTGTGAAATATCCTCAGGTGCATGATCTAACCCTTGATGCAAATTCCCCGTTTGGCCTTTATGAACCTCTAAAACACAATTTGTCTTTCCTGATGAGCCCGTAGGTGAAAATTGGGCAACAGTATGCAACAAGACTAAAAATTATAATGATAATGTTGGATGGTATGAAGTCTAGAATGTATGAAGATACTCTTATAGGTCTAAAATGTTGTGGTATGAAGGATGCAAATGACTAGGAGGTGATGGATACCTATCATGAACTTGAGGGCTTAAACACTTTTGAAAGATGTAAGAATAGGATCACTAACTATCCAAGGGTAAACCAATGTTTCAACTAGGATTGTCAAACAACCTTTTTCTAAGACAAGTGAAAAGAGTGACAAGGTGAGTTTCCCAACTAGACTTGTGAGTAGGAAATTATCACCAAAATGACGAAGGACTAAGTTAAAAAGTGACTTGGTCAAATGAAAATATTTTGTTGAAGCAATGATGTGTGCCAAGGTATAGAGAGTTCTTCTATCCTAAAATCCACAAGGTGTCAAGCCTAAAAGTTTGAAAAAGGTAGCCTAATGGGATGTTGAGGTATGCAAGCAATGAGGATGCTAAGGTACCTAAAATGGTGACCTAATAATGGAATGATGGTATGCAAGGAGAATTGAGCAAGTTTTTGGTTTTAAACATGAATCACAACAAGAAGTTGGTCTGAAAATGGATCTCAAGAGTTTGACCTAATTTTTGCAAGAGTTTGACCCAATTTTGACAGTTTGGTTTGAAAATGTTGCTTGGTGTAATGTTGTGAAGTGTTGCAATTTTCAAGTGTAAGGTTTGTTTGCTTGTTTGTTTGAAAGACACACACATAAAACACAAGCAGACAAAATGAGTTTTTGAGTTTGATCTTGACAAACACTTTGCACAATCCTGATTGGAAAGGGATTGTATACTTGGTCTAGCTCACCGAAATACCCCAGATTAGTGTTGAACACCTCTCCTTCTCAAGAGAAAATATCTTAGAAGTTTGGTGGCATAGGCTCCCCCTTATAGTGCCCTCACTTCTCAAGCTCACCAACTTCAAATTCCCCAAAGAGGAATTTGCTATGTCTAATCAAGGGAGTCAGTAGTGATATCTTCAGGTATGATACTATACCCAACACTATACCAAGCAATGGCTGAAAGGTGATGCTTCTAAAAATAAGAGGGTTCTAGTGAATACTCGGGGACATGGCACCTCATGAGCATCCAACAAGCCACTTAAGCCTTTAATCACTCTACTAGGGGCTCTTATACCTTTAAAAGAAAAGGTAGGTACCCTATTTCGAATGACACTGCATGAATAAGGCCTACATACCATGAGGACTTGACAGTTTAGTCTTATCCTTTTATATACCAGCTCGAGTGAAAAACTGGTTGGAGTCATTCCCTCTTTTGAGGCAGGCCCCTCTAAAGGTAACAAAATCAAGACAAGGATGTTGTTTATGATCACCCAATATCACACAAAGCCCAAGGGGAGTGCATACACAAACACCTTTGCCTCACACTCGCATAATGTTCATTTTAATTCCAAAATCCAAATGTGTGGGTGGTTATACAAAATGTCTAAAGGTGTTTTTGGTTCTCAAGATCACCAAAATGGCGTGAGAGAAAAGCATATGCAGCTAGAAACAAAATGCAAAACCACAAGACAACACAAGCACTAGTAAATTTTAAACCTGCTTATGATGTCAAATCAAGCATGCAAGTTCTTTTTAAGCCCACTAATCATTTTATGTGAAAAAGGAACTCAAGATAAAGCACACTAAAGCAGAAGCCCTACAAAACATGATTAGTAGTTTTGACCTCCAGTCTTTGACAAGCAAAATTTTAGTGTTTGAATTTTCAAATTTGATCATTTGAACCTGCAAAAAGGTCAAAGATTAGCCAGAAAATTAAACTAGAAAGAAAATAAATAAATAACATTAATCTATCTAATAAAAAGAAACAAAATCAATCTAATCTAAAAAAAAAAAATTAATGAAAATAAAAAATTAATCTAATCTAAAATTCTAAAAAAAAAATAAAAAATTAATTAATCTAAAAATATATAAAAATCTAATAATCTAATCTAAATTAATTAATCTAAACTAATACAAACTAAGATTTAATTTAAGTTAACAAAATTACTAAATTAAATTACTAAAATTAAATCTTATCTAAATTAGTAAAAGTAAGTCTAATCTAAATTTACTAAATTAAATCTAATCTAAATTACTAAATTAAATTACTAAAAGAAAATATAATCTAAAGTTACTAAATTAAATCTAATCTAAATTTACAAAATTACTAAATCTAAAAATAATTTAATCTAACTAAATTAGTAAAAACTAAGTTTTAATCTAACTTAACAAAATTACTAAATTAAATTACTAAACTTAAATGTAATCTAAATTACTAAAAGAAAATTTAATCAAAACTTACTAAATTAAATTACTAAAAGTAAATCTAATCTAAAATTACTAAATTAAATCTAATCTAAATTTACCAAATTACTTAATCTAAAAATCTAAAAAAAAATCTAGAAATCTAAACTAACAAAGACTAAAATTTAAATTAAAAATATAGAAATATAAAATTTAATCTAATAAAAAAAATCTAAAAATCTAAAAGAAAATCTAGAAATCTAAACTAACAAAGACTAAATTTAAATTAAAAATATAGAAATATAAAATTTAATCTAATAAAAAAAATCTAAAAATCTAAAAAAAAATCTAGAAATCTAAACTAACAAAGACTAAAATTTAAATTAAAAATCTAGAAATATAAAATTTAATCTAAAAATCTAAAATACTAAAAAATAAATTAAAAATATAAAAATATAAAATGTAATCTAATAAAATAAAAGAATCTAAAAAATCTAAACTAACAAAGACTAAAATTTAAATTAAAAAGGAATCTAACTAGTTACCCAAAACTAAATTAAAACTCTAAAAGTTTTTCCCATGTAACATGTGAAATTGGAGAAGTGGACTATCAATACCGCTGAAGAAGAGTTTGGAGAGGTATTAATGAGTTGGAAGAAAGTCACTGAGAGTTATTAATGACTGCACCAACTTATGACATATATTGAATGCCCTCTATATTTTCAACTTTCAGCACAACATAAATGCACTCCATGTGTTTAACCACCTTTCGGCATCGAAGTCACATGGCTTTATGTGAAGAAGATAGAGTTGTTTGTTGACTATGTAAACATTAATGCTAAGGGTAGAAAATGCCATCAAAAGTTGGGCGTAGCAACCAGAAGATATCAACCGGCTTATCCTCCTGATGATGCCAAAGCCACCACCAAAGAAAATGAGAATGTGGATGTCGAATTTGGAAAATACCATTCTGAAGACCCTGATAAAACAGAGAGATTCACAACTATATTGAAAAAATTTACACCTGAACAAATGGAGAGATATGAATCTTTTCGAAGGTCTAAGTTTCAAAAAGGAAATATGAGAAGGTTGTTACAAAACATAGCTAGTTGCCCAGTGTCAATGCCAATGACTATTGTTACTCTCTAATCTGTCGGGGCTCTACGGTGGAAAATTTATAGTTCAGACTTCATAGCCCAAACCAGTTGAATAGATTTCAACAATGGCAAGGAAGAAAATTAGGGAGTATGATTCCAAGAACCTATTGAAGGAGCATTTGAAGAGACTTGCCAGAATACAACTTGATATTAAATATGCTAAGGTAATAGAATCAACAAATTTCAATGAGTTAGCTAACAAAGAAGCATGGTTGTCCCCAACAAAACTGGTAGTGAAACCAGATATGTTGTTTGGAAAGCAGGGAAAGAGTGGTCAGGTAGCTCTAAATCTGGACTTAGCTCAGGTTGCTTCCTTTGTTAAGGAACATCTGGGAAAGGAGATTGAGATGGGTGGTGCAAAGGAACCCATAACAACATTCATTGTGGAGCCATTTGTACCTCACAATACTTAGTATTATATTTCAATAGTCTCATATCACCTTGGCTCAACCATAAGCTTCTCAGAATGCGATGGAGTTGACAAGATACTTTTCCAGCCAATGGTATTATGAGACTGATCTTGCAACCGTGGCTTGCATCAAAAATGTCTGGATCCACCTTTGGCTATTAATAGTATTCTACCTGGAGATCATGATTGGTTTTGTAAAGTTTGTGTGTGTAAGTTGGAGGCCCTAAAATCCATCAAGGCTCATTTGGGTACATAGAAAATAGTTGGGAGGAAATGTTTGATGAAGCAACCAAAGTGGCTAATGGGGAAAAAATGTCTGTTGGAATTGGTGAAGACTGGCCATCCAATGACTCAGAAGAAGATGAGTATGATCCAGAGCAACAAGAAAACAAGAATGAAACAAGCTACAAGTAATTAGGAAGGAATGAAAAGCTAAACATAGAATTTTGAACTTAACCAAAGTGATTTGCAGCAACAATTGATTTTTGTCTTGGTATTCTTATCATATGTTTAATTCTATTTAAGCCATTCACAATATAATTCGATAAAGCCCATGTCACTAAGCCGTAAATTCCATTATATTGCAAAGCTCACAATCTTGCAAAGTAGCAAAATGAAACTGAAGAATCAATCAAGGACTAAATAAGAGCAGAAAAATCTCTCTAGAGTTATATGACAAAATCGAAAATCTTATCACACAGACTCAGCATATTCGGTTTCTTTTATCAACAAAAGAAACTATGAGAAAATTGTCGGGTTCACCAAATGTAACTAGGGAGAAATTTTCAAGGTTAGAGCAAGTAGCATAAACTATTAAATTCCCAATAACAATAGAGCACAATGAAAGCAAGAAATATAAAAAATACTGAAACAATATCACCTGGTTATCAAGCCTCCATTGAATGACCTCCATTGGCCTTCTCCATCTTGTTGAAAATGGTATAATTTCCCTCAGTTTTGAAGTGCAACTATCACCTATGCCTTAGACAAGTAAAATATTGAAGTAATGTATGCTCAAGTACTCAAGGCTCTCAAACATGTTGTGTATGTCAATTGCTGAAAATAGTTGTGTGTATGTCTAAAATGGCTTGGGAGAGAGCCTTTTAAAGAATTCCAAATTGACAATGGATGGCCAGGATTAGAAGTTGGTAAATCCCTAAGATTAATGGATAAGATTCAATGTGATGAGGGGGATTAGGGTTAGGGAAACATTAGGTCAAAGTTAGGGCAAGCTTTGAAATGAAGGGTTGAGATTTAATTATAGATAATCAAATCAATGGTGGAAAAAAGAGAGGTAGTTGGAATAATGGAAATTATTTAATTTATGGAGGAATGTTGACTTATGAATTAAATAATGGTTTAATTCATAAATGGGAATGAGACAAAAGACAATAAATAATTGTTTTAATTATTTATTTGGTGGTCCATGGAAAGTGGGTTAAATAAATAAATTTATTTAATTGAAGGATAAATGGTCATGTTATTAAATAATTAATGGTAATTATTTAATTGTACATGAGGGAGAAGCATGGTTGTCATAGAAAATATGGTTTGCAAGTCGAGGCCATTTTTATGTGTCTACAGTTTAAATAAAATTTATTCTTAATGATATGCCATGCAACCCAATAAAACACATTAAAATCCCATAAATCTCCAAACTATTGAATCCCTTTATTAAAAAGGTAATGTGCATGTCTTGGAAAAGCAACAAGGGGTTGTCCTTGATATTGAACCACTTTATTCTGTTAGAAACCAAGATCATATTTGCAAACCAGAATATCCTTCCACAGAAGAGAAAAACAGAAAAAGCAGAGATATTGCAAAAAGATGTGCAACATAATATTATTCAGGAATTCAATAATTGCATAATAATGATTTGCTTTATAAAAGCAAAGATGCATAACCCTAATCTTATCTTGAACAACAAGATAGCTCAAAAAGATAAGGATGACAACTAATTAACCTAGGAATTAAATAATTACCTAAGTAAACTTATGTAAAGTGTAATTAAATATTAATTACACCAACACCCCCCCATAAGTGCAACTTAAGGAGAAGCAAATTATTATGCAAATATGACTCTCGACAACAAGGCCTGATCAGGTACTCATGTACAAATGCAAAGATAAAGTAGAGAAGGAAAACCCAGTGGGACAAAACCCCCCTACAATGAGATGATTGCTGCAAAGAAGCACTGGAAGAACACTGTGGAGTAACACTAGAACCACAATCTGACAAGTAAGGAAAGATACTTCTGTCTACAAGAAACCAAAACTGGAACCATAATAATGTGACAGCAAACTCGATGCCACGGAACACTGGAAGACTCACAAACTAGAACAACCTTGGAATCTGTGAAGCAACAGTAGATGAAATGATGACAAAATCTAGAAACCGTGAATCTCATGTCGATGCCAAACTGTGGCTGAAACTCTTCCATGGGAAGGAGTACCAAAAAAGACTCTGGAACAATAACCATAAAAACATGGCCCTCAAACTAAGAAGGATCTGAGCCAATGAGGATCAAGAAACATAATCTCTCAACTAAAGTGTGAACCGATGAATCCAATATGTGTCAAGCTATAGCAAAAATGTGGCCAAAAGAAACTAGGAAACCAAATAACCCATGTGAGCTATCATCAAATCAAGATGGATATGGAGATCAAAGTGAAAAACTACACTCTAATTAGATTTATTATGCAAGAAACCCCCCTAATGGAACTTTATCTCAGTTCATTTATTACAATAACCCAACGATTATAAAAGGAGAGCATACAAAACATGCATAAACAAAAAAATAAAATAGACCTCATATCTGTGTAGAGGACTGAATCAGCTTTCCAACGCCACAAGAATGACGAAAAACGATCACCGAGTCAAAAGATATGCCCTCTGGAGTGAAAACAATAACATCTAAGTTCAAAGGCCTGCAAAATAAATCTGGAGCAAAATATGGTAAAAACACCTACACCACTAGATCAACGTTGGAATCAGCTTTCCGGCGATATCTCGTTTACAAAAAATAGACATTGTATGCAAAAAATACACCTGATTTCGTGAACATTGCTCCAGAATGCCCAATAAGGGTTGTAGGGCACCCAGGGGGCTAAACAAAATGAGCCCTTGGTCCCATGCAGGACCAAGGGGCTAGCGGCTGGGGGCTGGGGCGAGACCTTGGTCGCCCATACGACCACTGCTGGTGCTGGGCGGCCCGACGGGGTTTGGCACATAGCGCCTAGTCCTTAATAGGACTGCAACCAAGTTGTGTAGAGCCCGCAGGGGCTGGGCAAGAGGCCCCCAGTCCTCCATGTGACCGGGGTGGACCACAGAGGAGCCCGCGGGGCTGAGATCACCGGCAACGTGCTGGCGGAGGAGCTGAGTGGTGGTGGGGAGTTGGCGGCCGCCTGATGGCAAAGTGCATTTGAACTGGAGGCGTTGACACACATCTCGAGAAGAGCACATTTTTATTTTTTTTATTTTCGTGCATCGAAAGGCGTGCATCGAGGGCATGTTGGGGAGGCCGTACGGCCCCCAGGCAATTTTTTTTGCCATCCAGACCAATTGCTCAGAAATTGACGAAACGAAGGGCATTCTTAGGGTTTTTGGCCACTGCAACAAAATTGGAACCATATTGTAAGGACACACTTTTCCAATTTAAACATTTACAAACCTAATGTTAAGCCTTCCATATGGACTACAAAGGAAATGAAGCTTTGAGTTGAAAAAAGGAGCAAGAAAAATTTCATCAAACCATCTAATCAATTGTCATTTCCTTTTAACAGAAGCCTGTATGATTTGTTAAAAAACCAAAATCTTCCATGGTTCATCACTAGAAACCACTCTAACTATCCATTTAGTAGCCAAACAAACTCCTTGAGTTTTGGGGTCTAATAGTCCCAACCCACATCTTGATTTAGGTTGGATACAATGAAACCAAAAAGTTGATTTGAAACCAACATTGCCATTCCAATTAGACCATAAAAATGTCTAATGATTTTGATTTAATCTTTGTAGATTTTTTTGAAGGCATCCAACAAGATGAGTAATACACATGTGAAGCCAAAAATATGCAGTTCACAACTTGAATCTTTCTAGTAAAGGACCAAAATTTGTTCCCCCAAGAGTAGAGCTTATTTTTTAGCTTGTTAAGAAACCATTTCCACATATCAAAAAGAGTAACACCCAACCCAAAAGGGATTCCCAAGTAGCAAGAAATTTGTCCATGTTCAATTTGCTTCCATTCTTTCGGTATCCAATCAGGGACTGGGTCAATTTTCACCATGAGAAATTCAGTTTTATGAGGAGCTAATTTAGAACCAGATACAACACAATAAAGTTCAAGTATCCCCATCACATTATGAATATCCCCTTCAGAGTTTTGAAGAAAGAGCATGCTATCATCACCAAAATGTGAGTTAAAAACCACTGCATCATTGGGTATAGAAACACCCCTTATTAAGTTCATTTGATTATACTTTTGTAGCAAATACCCAAGAGCATCAGTAGCAAGCACATAAAGGAATGGTGATAATGGACAACCTTGTCTAATTGAACGTTGCAAGGGAAAGGAGTTTGATAACTCTTTTTTAACAACCAGTTGAGCATTAACATCCTTGAAAAGTATTTGGATGTGTTTGCAAATGTCAGGACTAAATCCCAACCATTGAAGCATTTTAAGAATAAAGCTCTATCACATTCTATCATAGGCTTTATCAAAATCTAGCTTCACCAATAAGGCATTTTGTCTCGATTGTTGATCCCATTCGATAGTTTTCCAGGCAAGGATCAAGTTATAAAAGATAAATCTCCCTCCAAGGAACCCAATTTATTCTAGCATAACAATCATTTTCCCCACCAGTTTAATTCCAATAGCAATAACTTTAGCAATAATTTTGTAAAAAATGTTAAGCAAGGTGATAGTACGTTAACCAAAAATAGAGTCTTCATTTTTATCTTTTTAAAAGAGTTTAATAAGACCCTTATTGATATTAGGACTTAAAGAACCTTATGTAAAGGTTTCTAAATAAACCAAATAGAAATCATCTTTAATGTGTTGCCACATAGTTTGATAATATTCTACTAGCAACCCATCAATTCTAGAGATCTTGTTGGGATTCATTGAAAAAATATGTTTTATTGAACCAAGTTGCTAACTATATGGCACAATCTAAGAGACCTAGTATAGTAATCAAAGATCTTATCCCCAAACACAATCTAAGATCTTATCCCCAAAAGTAATCAAAGATCTTATACCCGTATCCACTTTTTGGGGATAAGATCTTTGATTACTATACTAGGTCTCTTAGATTGTGCCATATAGTTAGCAACTTGGTTCAATAAAAAAGACTACTATACTACGTCTCTTAGATTATTGTGCTTGTAATGGTTGCATGCGTTGGGGCATGGCCTACTAAGGAATGATTACATAGGCATTTCTATTTTTAATAGAACATATGCTCATAACATGAGGCCTACAACGTGTACCACGACATTATTATGGTACACAAGTACACTTTTACTTTGTGAGACTTTTAGTTGTGCTCCCTTTCTCGTCAGACTACCCACTTCCCAATATTGTACAAAAGGAAATTATAATGTTTAGGTATATGCACAAATACCCATTTAAGTTTCTTTCCAAAGCACACGTCACACTAGAGTGCACAAGAAAAAGTTAGGCATTCTAGAGCAATCCCTACGTAATCTTGACAAGATATCTTCTCAACGCTCTATTATTTCAATATATAGAAATTTCACATGCTATCTTCCTTCTTATACAAAAGACAAAGATAAGAGGTTTTGACGACATTGGATTTGTCTCCATGAGATATTAGGAGTGGTCTAAATTTTGTCATTAGAAGGAATTTGACTAGTGTATGGAGAAATCCCTCAATACTTGAGAAAATATGTAATTTGAGGAAGCTTAATGTTTTGGGCTATACATGCCAACCAACCATCTTTTTATTGAAAACCTTCTAAATATGTTTCTTAAAGTTTTATGATTAACATGATTTAATAAATGAGTTTTAGTAAAAATACAATATTAATATATATTTGAATTATTTAAAATGGTGAAGAGGTATTACACTTTATTGTCCTAAATATTTGAAGGTATAATTCTGAATTTCAAATTGTCCAAGAGTTAGTCAAGTAGTCTCCTACATTCCTAAGTTATCGATTCACATTGTCTAAGTTCATAGTTTAATCTCAAGGTATGGACAATTAATATCAAAAGTTGGAATGCCAAAATGTTCAAGTGTCAAGGTGTTTCTAGAGGAAATTTGGTCTCAAGAAAGGTAGAAAATTCTAAGGTAAAAGCGAAAAATCTCCCTTTGGCTAGTTTTCATACTTTTCATTGCATTCTTACAAATTTTGCTCAATTGCATTCTAAACTTCAAAAAATGAAATGTCTATACTATGTCATAGATTCAAACTTTTTATGAATATTTGTTGTTGCTACTAAATTGCTTCTTGGGTTGCAAAGTTGACAAGAAGATAAAGGGTCAACAATTTGGATTTTTAAAGCATATTTGTAGTCCTGCCAACATGCATCTTGAACTTGAAAACTCAAAGCAATACAAGAACTAGGAAATCACTCTTTTTGAATATGCTTACACCTATTGCACAATCACTCTTAAATTTTGAAGGCCCAAATGCACCTTTACTTTGTGGGTTTTCTCTCTTCTTTTGTAATCTTTCTCAAGTGTACACAAACCTTGCAAACTCAACACAAAAAAAAAAAACAAGGAATTTAATACTTACAAATCCCATAGCTTCCATTCTCATGTGCAAAATGAACTTTGACATAATCTTGCACACAAGTGATCATTTTCTACTCTCCATCTTCTCACAAATCTTGCAACATCATTCTTTCTCAAGTGCTTAACCAATTTCTTAGCAAATCCACATGGACCATCACAAAGATGTTACACCTTGTGTTATTACCTATTTACTATTACCTTTTTTGGTTAAAATTCTTTAATATATATGAATTTGCTTTGTAAATAAATCCTAATGGAAATATGATGAATAAATGTTTAATTCAATTTAATGTTTTATAATGATTTTGACGATGAAATATATGATGCATATTAATGTATTGTTGTTGGCTAACTACTGTTATGATTACTAAGTTGAATACAAGAACAAGTTTGAACCTTCAGAAGAGAGGGGAAGTATCCATCTTCTTTATGATGCTAAAAATCATCCAACATAGTATGCTTAATAACATCAGCTTATGTGAACTTTTAATAGAAATAAATAAAGAATAACATCACCATAAGATAGTAGCAATGATGCACATATTAGCAACATAAGAGCATCACATAACATAGGATTTACATGGAGAAACCCTTGCGAGAAAGAAACTCCACCAAGAAGAGAGGCCAAGCATATATCTTCAAATAAAGTAGATTACAATACATTCACTTCCATTCTCCTATTTTCCTCAAACATGGCAACACTTGTGTACCTATGAAAGACCTCTTTATGCCTCAACCTGTCCTTGTTCCTATAGAGTAACACTACATTCAGTTGTTCCTCTTAATTTCTACATCCAAGAAGTTGATTTTATAGACTTATGAAGGGGCTTAATGCACCAAACATGGCACCCAAAGATGAACCTTCATTCCAAACATCCCCAACCCTTGGATTACCTCCTCGAAATGTGAAAGGACAGTAGTTTTAAATCCAGTACTTTCCCTCCAACTTGGGTGCCCAAACTTGGAAATTAAGCATTACATTAAATGCAATAAATGATGGAATACCAAGAGACACATGTTGCCTCTTTCCAAGAGCCTACTTGGAGAATTCCAATAGTCACTCATTTTTCCGCATATTTATCTTTTATCATCCCATTTTAGGTGTCCACATGTGGGGAAACCAATATTAGATATTCATGTTCACAAGCCACCTTTACCATTGGTAGTGGAACCCATCACCCCTTATGAATGTAAAACAAAAAATGGTGAGAATAAATATTACATAATATGTTTCCAATACACCCCAAATTTCTAGAGACACTTTCCAAGGATGTTGGAACCATGCAATATGACATAGGATTTACAAGGTAGATGACACCTTAATCCTAACAATAATAACACTTAAATATCCTATTCCCATGAATTTATCTTTTTCTTTATGATATTTTATTTTTTGAAGCTAATTTAGTCATATTAGAGATGCTTTGGGGCTATTTAAGTGGTATATAACCCATATATTGGTCAAAAAGTGATCCAAATGACATGTTTGGTACCTCACAACCTTTTATATCTTGCTAACATTCTCCATGGGCCTAAAAGGTTATCTTTTCCTTGAGACAACATAGTGAAATCACTTATAGCCTTCAAGAGTTAATCACAATGACCTTTCTTTCCATGGATCTTCATCTGTGTGAGTGGAGATTTGCATTATGCTTCTTTGTTGTTGTGAGATGTTTTCATTTTATTTTTTCTTTGTTAAATTATTCTTTACTTATGGAGCTATGTTCTATGAAACCCCTTTATTCTACTACCTATTCTACTTCTAATCAAGGGAACTACCTTCATGGTTACCTTGATATTTTCTATGAATCTCACTCAATGTGGTCTTGTCCTTGTAGGAATATTTTCCTTTACTTTGATTTTTTTAATTTGAATTCCAATCGATGTAGTCATATAGTTGTAGTTATGTTTTCGTTTACTTTCACTTTTCAATAAACATTTTAATGAGAATGACCTTATCCTTTTAGGAATATTCTTCTTTACCTCTATTTTCTTAATATAATTTAGTCATTAGGGTCTTATACTTCTAGGATTTATATATTTCTTAATTGTTACCCTTCCTTATTTTTCCTCATCGACTCTTATATTCATAAGATTCATTATTAACCCTTCCATCCTTATTGCTTCATTATATATATGGTGGATAATTGTAGGTGATAACAATAATATCCTCTATGGTTGTTCTCCTTTTTGTTCTTCATTCACATTCTTATGCTCTTTTTCTAATGTTATTTACAAATATTTTTCTAGTCGTAATATTTTTGAAGGTTCATCATAATCATAGTATTCAATAATATGTAACTCCTCTTGCATTTTTCTACTCTTCTTTATGTTCCTCTATTGGTTTCCCTTTTTAACCATGATTTTACACTTTTTCTATTCTAGAACTAAGCCTTCCAATTCTCATTATTTTCTTTTCATCTAGGCGTATAAAGGTTGTTGGGTCCCTTAATCAATTTTTCTTTATTTCTAGCTCACAAAGTTTGAAGGTTGTAAAATATTATTCTATCTTCATTCCATCCCTTGTTTTTCTTTGATCTTTTGTTTTAAATGCCAAGAAAGTGGAATAGGCCATTTCCTATTATGACAAGTGCTTCATAGATTCCCACATTATTTCCTCTAGTCTTCGGTGTGGTACCACTTTAATGGTTGTAGTAAGTTAATCTTTGGAAATTTTCTCATGTTACTTACTTCTCTTTCTCTCTATTTATCTCTCTCTCTCTCTCTCTCTCTCTCTCTCTCTCTCTCTCTCTCTCTCTCTCTCTCTCTCTCTCTCTCTCTCTCTTGTTTAAAAAATAATCTTCTTGAGTTAGAATTTGTCTCTCTTTTTGTAATGTTACATAAGGGGAACTAGGGATTGAATTTTGTCAAGGAGAATCATTTCCTCATGAGATCTCTTGATGTTTTGGATCACATCCTTTAGTATTTATTTCTATCTCATCATTTATTAATTACCTTCTCTACACTATATTTATCTCCACATCTCCTCACTTATCACCTTTTTTGTACTTCCACTACTTGAATTATCTTTCTCTTTATATTATTCATCTCACAAATTCATATCTATAATATATAAGGTATTGAATATTCTTATGGTTTCTCCATACTTTCCTCATGATCGATCAATTCTAGGGGACCTTGCATTTTCTCTACCTTCTGGGTAAACCCACAAAAGTGGTTTAAAATTCCAGTGAGGAAGGAAAAGTTGCAAAAAACTGTTGGCTTTTAGTTGTTTATTGTGGTTGTTTGTCCTTGATGTCAAAACTAATTTGTGATTGGTATTATGATACTTGGTGCATTGATTATCATTGTATTCAGTTTGGCATATTCAGTATTTTGTGGACAGTGCTTTGGATTGGTGCATTTGGGTACATTTGGTTCTCATTGTGGACAATGATTTATACTTTCAGTTTTGTGATACTGATCTTGGTGAATTCCTTGGTATCTCAGATGATAATCAATCAAAGGTCTTGTTCTTGGTATTCATGTTTATGGTGATTCAAGTTTTTGGTTCATGGCATGCTCTTTCAGTTTTAGTTCTTTACTTGGTGGTATTGATTTTTGAAATGGTGTTCTTTATGTCAGAAAAAGCATAAGCTTCAGATATATGTCTTTGCTTTCATGACAACCACATGTATATTCAACATGTTTAAGTCATTGTGACATACTCATACTAGCAGATTCACTTTAGTGAGATATCATTTGATTCGTGGAATCATAAATCATACTAGTTGCAAGGTATAGGACAACATCATAGTTGTGAGTATCAGCTTCATAAAGGTAATGCTTATGGCAATGATCTTGGCTTGGCATCTATATTGTCTTGGAATCTTTCTATCTTCATGGTATCAATGGTTGTGACTTGTTGATTGATAAATATGGCATATTTTTGTGATCACCATCTTATATGATATTGAGGCTATGAATATTTTATTTTAAAAATATTATTAAAGCCTTTATAATAAAAAGACTTGGGCTTACCATATGACATATAGTTCATATGAATTTTTATTGGTACCGGCCTTGATTAAAGTTTGGAGTCATACAATATATGACTGTCGACCTTATTCATTGATTTAAGTCTTTATAAAAAGATCATCGGATATCACATTGGAAACAATAGTTAAGGTGACTTTGTATCGGGCTTATTGTGTTTCACTTGATTTTTTTTGAGACAACAGGTTCTTTGATTCTTGTGTGGCATTTGCACTTGATGATCTGTCGGTCAAAGAGTATTATGAAGATGGGTCACACAGACAGTATGTCAACATTTTATATGCAATATTTAGAGGTGATTAGGTTGTCGGCCTCCATGGTAAAATGTTTGACTACAAACTTCAAATACTTTATGATGTTTTGTTAAATCATTAGTCTTTTAGACTTCAAAGTTTATTTGGCATTTGAATACTTTGAGAGAGGAAAGTTGGGTGAAGTCTTTTGTTCTTACCTAGGGTTTGAAACCCTAAATTGTTGTTGCCATTGGAATATTGCAGACATATTTCTTTGGTTAGCTGACATTGAAAATTGTTAGTTTGAGGTTCAAAACAGTGTGAAGAGCTAGATTTACAATATAAAGGAAGTGAGAAAGAATGGTGCCACTGGTCAATGAAGTATGCAGCTGGGTAGTTATGGTTAAACGAGTTCTTTGGTTAGTTTTTGGTTTTTATCCTTCGTGAATCAGGTAACATAATGTTGGGTTAGTTACTCATTCAATTTCTTCCATTATTTTTGGTTTCCAAGTTTTTGTTAATGCGCGTTTTGAGGAGTTTAATGATGTGGTTTTGTGTTTAGTTTGTTAAGGAGTTTGGCTGAAGATGTTTTGTTAATAATCAAGATTTCTTTGTTCAGAAATGATTAAGTGAAGACTCCTCAGTTATTGCTTGCGGAATCCATTTTAGCTTTTTTTTTTATTGTATAAATATATGGTTGCAAGCCATTTCTCAGTAGTAGAAATATTGGCTAAGAACAAGGATTTTTCGTTGTTATTAAAGTGATTTTTTTTTTAAAGTAAAAAGAGTGAGGAGAGGGTTTTGATGTAAAACAGAGTATCTTCAAAGGGTTTGACAATGATATATTTGAGTTTGAAAAAGTGATAAAAGAGAGGTTATATTGTTTACATCTCTGATTTAATTATAACGATTTTAGTGGGCATTATTGAATATCAGTTTGTACCCTATTGTGATTTGGTGACTGTAGATATTCAATGCAGTTATAAGGTCCTAATAGGTTGCAATGTAATGAGATTTTTGATTCAAATATGAATTTGGTGCTTCAGAAAAGTTATTTGAGTTGGTGCTCCACATTGTAACAGAGTTGGTGCTCTTTTGAATGAATAAAAGGATCAGTTTGCAAGTGGTTTTTTATACCCCAAGAGGGTTTTTCCACTCAGGAAATATTTGTGTTATGTGATGTTATTTTTGTCTTTCATTCTGTTTCTTGTTAGTGTGCTCATTCAGTTGATCAATGCTCTGATACTTTAACTTTTTTCAAAAGATTAATGTCAATTTGTTTAAGTTTGTATACAAAGTAATTTGTGCATATATGATCATTAAAAGCTTTCTTTAAAGCAAGTTAAAGTCTACATTGAGTAAAGTTGAAGTTCTGTTTCAAAAAGCATTAATAAGGTTGTTCATAATTTGATAGAACAATACTACATGGTGCTTTTAACATGAATTGACTCTCTTGCATATATTTTTGCACAATTTAAGTGTTCATGTGTTTGGTTAAATCTTCCACATTATTTCAAGGTCAAATTTAAAATTGTGCTTTCAAAGTCAAAAGTCAAAAATTATATCACTCTAATTCACCCCCCCTCTCAGAGTGAATCCACTTCAAACAAGTGGTATCAAAGCGTAGGGTCTTGCATTAGGTTTAACCACCTAGGATTGATTATGGTATTGGAAGTGTTTTTTGTTTGAAGAGTTTTTGGTGTTGTAGTATTGTGTCTGTTATGGAAAAAGGTAGAAGAAATAAGGGTAGAAGGTCACAACAAAACACTTATAACCAAGCTTTTTTTTGAACCTAGTGTAAGAAGTGATAATCAACAACTTAGAAATGATTAACATTCTATGCATAGAATACCTCAGTTTGAAGGTACCAACTTTAATTTGTGGAAGTGTCAAATGGAAACTTATTTGTCCTCCTTAGGGTTTGATGTGTGAGAAGTAGTAGAAAGGGGTTGCATTGTATCCCTAACATCTTCCACACTTGAGGAAAAGATGGTTCTTGAAACCAATGCTATGGCTCTAGATGTTATTTTCAATAGTCTGCCAAATGACACTGTTGCTAAAGTTATGTAGTGCAAAGATGCAAAGGAAGTTTGGGACAAATTGATTGAAATATATCAGGATGGTGAGTTGCAAGAAGGGATATCTTTGAAAACTCAAGCAAGTTGTGATTCATCTGTAAGTGGTGATTGTCAAAATCTTCATAGTTTTGAAGAAAACCAGTTTGATTCTAAATCTATAGAGATTACAAATGAACATTCAAGTGGCCAAGAAACTAATGAAGTAGATCAATTTTTGGATGAAGTAAATTTTGAACAAGAATTAGATGAGCAAGAAAGTGAGCTTCATTTGGAAGGTGAACTTTTGTGTGCTTTAGATACAACTAAACAACTTAGAAGAGAGAACCTGATTTTAAAGAGGTAACTTCAAAAAGAAAAGGATATCAAAGATAAGGTATGTTCAAATCTTATTGAAGCAAAAATCCAAGTTGAAGAAGCTAGAAAAATTGAGGAAGTGTTTAGAAATTAACTTAAAGAAAAAGAACTGTGCATAGAAAAAAATGCGTTGCAAGTGGTTTTACTAAGGAACATTGATAAAGAATCAAAGCAATTAAGTGATGAAAAAATCAATGAGAGTGGCTCCATGTCTTTGGATAAACTTATTGGAGCACAGAAGGCTCCAAGTGACAAAACTAGTCTAGGCTTAGAGGAAGGACAATGCTATAAGGTTAAAAAGACACCTAGTACAAAGAAATATTTAAACTTTCATGTTGTTGATTCTGAAACTACAAGAAACAAAAGAGGAAGGAATATAATGCACAAGTTGTCAGGATCTCACTCTGCCTGGCAAGGTAAGCTGATGAAGTATAATTATTCTTTTTCAGGCTATTGTTACTCATGTTTTCAGTATGGCCACAGATCATTTGAATGTTTGTCTAAAGTGAAGAAAAGTGATAGGTAAAGGAACCATGATAATATCACATGCTTCAAATGTAGTCAATCAGGTTATATTGAAAGAAACTGTGATAAGGGTGACACAAGATATTATAAGTCTTTGGTTGTGTGCTATAGATGTAGTAGTTTTGGACATAAAGAAAATTTTTGTAGGGGCCAATGGGAGGAAGCATCTGGAAACAATAAAGAATTTGATTATCTGCTTAAGCCAAGGAAAGAATCGTTGGGAGTTTGGAGAAGAAAGTAAGGAAAGAAGGAGGAGGAACTAAATCTTGTGCATACAACACAAGAACCATTTCTAAGCATTTAAAAGGCAGTATGAAGACAAGGGGAGAAGATTAATGCATTATAAAATAAACCCCTTTGATATCAAATGAAAAGTAGTTGCATCTTTCAAAACACAGATGTGTTATATTTTTGTGCTCTTCTTGTATATGCTGGGAATAACAGTAACGACGAGTTAATGATAACTGTCTTAATGATATGGTTCATGTATATCATCATTCTTTTAAAAGATAATATGACTATTGGTGTTGCAGTAGTTGGTGCTTTATATTTCTTTGGGAGTAGTAAAGGATATTTGAGACACAATTATACTTCCTGGCCATTTGTGGACAAATTTTTATTTGCTTTGTTTCGCTACAATACATTGATCTCAGTGATGGTATGTGCTTCTCAGGAGATGCATGAGATAAAGATACTTGAACAGTGAAGCAGTATTCATTTTCTTTGCCATCAAATCTTGTTATCTTGTTTGATTAGTCTCATCATTGTTTAATACATTGAAATCATGTTTAACAGCTATGTGATACAATATAGTGCTTTGTTTAGTCTATATGAATAAGTTTCAGCAACAAAGCATGGTAAGACAATAAGTCGTTGAAATAATGAAAGAGGCAGTGACGTTAACAGTAAATGTCGAGTTCTGCAGTGTTGTGCTTGGAAAACATGAACAATATACTAAGCATTTGCTATATCCATTCAAAAGTTAGTTTTTGGAGTTGTGGTTATAGGTGTAACAGTTTTTGACATTGATTATGTTGGTATAGAGTATGTAAACTCTTGAGTATAGTCAAACAACATTGATAGAAGTTTGTGTATTCTTGGATGATGAATTTTTTCAATAAACTTTTGATAGTTGATTATTGCAAGACACTGGTTGTTTGGAGTTATATGCTGACTTGAGACTTGTGTGGATTGTATGACACAGATTTGGCTGCTTTGTTTCATTTTGTTGTGCTCAATCTATGAAAGGAGCTTTAGTGATTGTTTGAATAGCAAGGTTTGTTGCATTGAAAATATGGTTTAGTTAATAAGTTTTGTATATTCAGTATACATGATCTGGATATGGTATTTTGACATTAGTAGATTGATTTTATTTGGTATGACAATGGCATCTACTTGTTTGATATATGCAAATCTTGTTAGAACTTTTGGACAGTGGTTCATTTGTAAAAAAATATGGTTGGGACTAATTAGTCACATGTTGAACTATATTCTTATGATGTTCAAAAGTTTCATTTCACTCTTGATCTATAAATTCCTCCAGTTCATGGATTTAGGGGGAAAAGTGTAGTAAGTTGATGAATATTCAGTTATCTGCTGATATTTTTGGTATTTTATGTACTATTGATCAATGGATTCATTGCATAATTCTTGTTGGTATCTAACTCATCTTCTTTAAGGTGACTGGTATGTGCTGAAAAATAGTGGTAGCAAGACAATGAAGATCAGAGTTTCAAAGATATAAGGTCATTGATTAGAGAATGTTGCTCTATTTGTGTTTGTAGAAGGATTCATTGGTTATTTGGATTTCAAATGTTTATCGTGTTTGTTTATCTTTGTTGAAAACACTAGCTTTGATGACACATTTATATGATCTGGGTGGCACATTTTTTTTATAGTTGGTTCACATGATTCATGCCAAGTACTTGCTTTCAGATGTTGATCCTAATGTTTGCCATATGTACATTATAGCAGGACATGCATTTGCTTCTGGGTATATATTTTGTTTCAGGTATATGGTTTGGTTATTCTGGTACATCCAGTTCAGATAGTGGTACATTTCACTTGATCTTGTGCAAGTTATTTTCACTTTGTAAAAAGATTTGGTTTTGAACAACACTTGTTATTGAATCACATTGCATTGATATTGTTTCCTTTGTCCTTGTGACAAAAAGGGGGAGAATATGATGGTTTACAGTTTTTTAGATGGCTAAGTTTTTTGCCATCAAGGACAAAGGGGGAGTTTGTTGGCTTTCAGTTGTTTATTGTGGTTGTTTGTCCTTGATGTCAAAATTGATTTGTGATTGGTATTATGATACTTGGTGCATTGATTATCATTGTATTTAGTTTGGCATATCCAATATTTTGTGGACAGTGCTTTGGATTGGTGCATTTGGGTGCATTTGGTTCTCATTGTGAACAATGATTTATACTTTCAGTTTTGTGATACTAATCTTGGTGAATTCCTTGGTATCTCAGATGATAATCAATCAGAGGTCTTGTTCTTGGTATTCATGTTTATGGTGATTCAGGTTTTTGGTTCATGGCATGCTCTTCCAGTTTTAGTTCTTTACTTGGTGGTACTGAATTTTGACATGGTGTTCTTTATGTCAGGACAAGCATAAGCTTCAAATCTATGTCTTTTCTTTCATGACAGCCACAGGTATATTTAGCATGTTTAAGTCATTGTGACATACTCATACTGGTGGATTCACTTTAGTGAGATATCATTTGATTCATGGAATCATAAATCATACTAGTTGCAAGGTATATGACAACATCATAGTTGTGAGTATCAACTTCATAAAGATAATGCTTATGGCAATGATCTTGGCTTGGCATCTATATTGTCTTGGCATCTTTCTATCTTCATGGTATCAATGGTTGTGACTTGTTGATTGATAAATATGACATATTTTTGTGCTCACCATCTTATATGATATTGAGGCTATGAATATTTTATTTTAAAAAGATTATTAAAGCCTTTATAATAAAAAGACTCGGGCTTACCATATGACATATAGTTCATATGAATTTTTATTGGTATCAACCTTGATTAAAGTTTGGAGTCATACAATATATGATTGTCGGCCTTATTCATTGATTTAAGTCTTTATAAAAAGATCATCGGATATCACATTGGCAACAATGGTTAAAGTGACTTTGTATCGGGTTTATTGTGTTTCAGTTGATTGTTTTTGAGACAATGAGTTCTTTGATTCTTATGTGGCAGTTGCACTTGATGATCTGTCGGTCAAAGAGCATTATGAAGACAAGTCACATGGATAGTATGTCGACAATTTATATGCAATATTTAGAGGTGATTATGTTGTTGGCCTCCATGGTAAAATGTTTGACTACAGACTTCAAATACATTATGATGTTTTGTTAAATCATTAGTATTTCGGACTTCAAAGTTTATTTGGCATTTGAATACTTTGAGAAAGGAAAGCTGGGAGAAGTCTTTTTTTGTTAGGGTTTGAAATCCTAAATTGTTGTCACCATTGGAATATTGCAGACCTGTTTCTTTGGTTAGTTGACATTGAAAATTGTTAGTTTGAATTTCAAAACAGTGTGAAGTGCTGGATTTATAGTATAAAGGAAGTGAGAAAGAATGGTGCCGCCAGTCAATGAAGTATGCAACTGGGCATGTATAGTTAAATGAGTTCTTTGGTTAGTTTTTGGTTTTTATCCTCTATGAATCAAGTAACACAATGCTGGGTTAGTTACTCATTCAGTTTCTTCCATTATTTTTGGTTTCCAAGTTTTTGTTAATGCGGGTTTTGAGGAGTTTAATGATGTGGTTTTGTGTTTAATTTGTTAAGGAGTTTGGCTAAAGATGTTTTGTTAATAATAAGGATTTCTTTGTTCAGAAATGATTAAGTGAAGACTCTTTAGTTATTCCTTGCGAAATCCATTTTAACTATTTTTTTTATTGTATAAATATATGGCTGCAAACCATTTCTCAGTAGTGGAAATATTGGTTGAGAACAAGGATTTTCGTTGTTATTAAAGTGATTTTTTTTTTGAAAGTAAAAAGAGTGAGGAGAGGGTTTTGATGTAAAATAGAGTATCTTGAAAGAGTTTGACAGTGATATCTTTGAGTTTGAAAAAGTGATAAAAGAGAGGTTATATTCTTTACATCTCTGATTTAATTACAGAGATTTTAGTGGGCATTATTGAATATCAGTTTGTACCCTATTGTGATTTTGTGACTGCAAATATTCAATGCAGTTATAAGGTCCTAATAGGTTGCAATGTCATGAAATTTTTGATTCAAATATGAATTTGGTGCTTCAGAAAAGTTATTGGAGTTGGTGCTCGACATTGTAACATAGTTGGTGCTCTTTTGAATGAATAAAAGGATCAGTTTGCGAGTGGGTTTTTATACCCCAAGAGGGTTTTTCCACTCAATAAATCTTTGTGTTATGTGATGTTATTTTGGTCTCTCATTCTATTTCATGTTAGTGTGCTCATTTAGTTGATCAATGCTCTGATACTTTAAGTTTGTTCAAAAGATTAATGTCAATTTGTTTAATTTTGAATACAAAGTAATTTGTGCAAATTTTAACATTAAAAGCTTTCTTTAAAGCAAGTTAAAGTCTGCATTGAGTAAAGTTGAAGTACTATTTCAAAAAGCATTAATAAGGTTGTTCATAGTTTGATAGAACAATACTACATGGTGCTTTTAACATGAATTGACTCTCTTGCATATCTTTCTGCATAGTTTAAGTGTTCATGTGTTTGGTTAAATCTTCCACATTGTTTCAAGGTCAAATTTAAAATTGTGCTTTCAAAGTCAAAAGTCAAAAATTATATCAATCTGATTCACCCCCCCCTCTCAGAGTGAATCCACTTCCAACAAAAATAACCCCATGCAAAAAAAATTGGATTTTGTGGGTTCGATAGAATCCCCCTTCGAGCGAACCCATTTAATGATGGAGCCCACCATTCCCAACAAAAATCCAGAAGCGAAGGCTTGTCGAAAGGGGGTTCGCTCAAAACCTGGTTCGAGCGAACCCCTGGGGGTTCGAGCAAACCCCCCTTTTCCACTCTTCTCCCCCTCAGGCACCAAAAAAATCCAGAATTTTGTGCTTCGAAGCTCGGGTTGAGGATGAAAATGGAGGAGACTTCACATACCCAACTGGATGATGGTAGTCCTCAAAATCAGTTATCCAACGAATATAATTTTAATATGTTTTTGTTTTATTATGTATTTTTTTTTTAGTTTTATTAAACATAGGTTTTTCATTGAAAATCAAGCTCTCTGTTTTGCACATGACGGTCCGCCTATGTCTGAATTGTAGTTGGTTTGACTTTGCAACTTGATTATGGAAAAAATATTCAATAAAAAACCATGAAACCAATTGGAAGCACTAGATACCATAGTTACAAATATAAATTCAAAAAAATTAGAATTTTATCCTTCATGGAAAAAAAATTATGCATTATACGGTGAGCGTCACTCCTTAAAAATGTTTACTGAAAAAAACTAGTTTTCGAAGGAGATGGAAAAAGAAGTGCAATTTGATTCCAATTTTTTAAAAAAATATATATTTAGAATCTACAGACAAAATGTCACAAATCACTAGTTTGTATCATCTTCAAATTCCTCATGGTTTAGCTGCTATAGGTGCTCGAAAGTGAAGATTTAGTTAGAAAAAAATATTACAGTGTCCAGTTTGGCCAAAAATTGTAAACTAGTATTGTGGGATCACCCTTTTTCATTTCATCCTCAAACCTCTTGGTGTTGGCTAGCCCTACTCAAACACCCTTATCCTCTAGAAAATCCTTATCTCTCTCTCTCTCTCATACTCTAAAAAGCTTACTTCTACATATTCTATGGGTTCATGTACTATGACCTTAGTGATTATACCAATTAGTGATCTCCCATCATTTTTATAACTACCTTATTGTCTCTTTCTATTTTCTTTATTCCTCTAGAATTTTATTCTCCCTATAATTATTTCCTCTACATTATTCATTCTACATCTATTATTCATTTAATTCATTCCCCTAATGTCATACCTAACTTGCCTCACCTTCTCTATGTCATCACCATAGTGCCTAGTTCCCCAAGGGCTAGCACTTACTATATACTACTACACGTTGAGAAAATTAATAGTGCATAAATAATAAATAAAACTTGCAATAAATGAAAACACACATATTTACATGGAAAACTTGGTAATGTACTAGGAAAAACCATGGGCAAAGGTCTCACAATATTTTACTATCTCAAGAATATTTTTGCTGTCACAAAATCAACACTTCATAATAAAAATCATGACAGACTAAACCAGAATACATCCAAGTTGTCAAGTCCTCTTTGAAGAAGACTTTCCAACAATAAATGTGACTCAATCAAACACATGATGAACGCATGTTAAATGGCCAAAAATAGTAAGTCCCAAACTAACTTCACATACCAACACCACACCTCTTTATAATAAATGTTTTCACCATGTATAAGTTAATCTTTATATATATATTTTTTAGTTTAGTTTGTTACCGCGCTAATTTATTTATTTGACCTATGATCTCTCTCCTTGTGCAACACCAATTGGGGTATCGAAAATGGAACCAAATGTTGACATATAAACTTGAACCAGAATCCAAGGTTTTATACTCTATTATATGTAGTAAACCTTGTTGTAATGCAATTAAAAGAGAGAAACTAGATATAAAATAAGTATAAACTAAATCATATAATAAATTATATATACACCAATACATATAAGATCATATCTTAATATACTTAAATGACTTATACATGTCTTAAAACTCATTCCTCTTATTCTACTCTCACATTATCATCTTCCTTATTCTTACACACATATCTCTTATATTCTTCACACTTCCTTAATAACACACATATATAATTTATTTGATTCATGCTTTTATCTCTCACCTTTCCCTTCTTTATATATTTTTAATGCCTCTTCACAAGACCTTTCCATCACATCCTTTCATAATAACACATAATTATCTTATTTCCATGAATTTAACCTTTTTATTTATGATATTTTACTCCTTTATATCCTATTTAAGCATATTACAAGATTCTCAGGGCTATTGATTGGTATAAACCCATATATGAGTCTAAAATCATTCAAATGTCATGTGTGGTGCCTCACAATATTCTATATCTTTCCAATATGATTCATCTTACACAATAGAAATTAGTTCTACATCTTTAGGTGCATGTACAATCTACTATTTTATCTATTTAATAAATGTCTTGTAGGTTTTGTAATAGGAACCAATAAACTTGAATTCTTAGTGATAGATAATAAGGTTATAAACATATGAATGGTATGATTTGTTGATGCTTACTGTGTGTCTACATTTATCTTTAATATATCATGTTGAAGCCTCTTGGATCACCCTCCATGGTTTTGTAGAGATGGAAGTATAAAGAAAAATTTATTTCTCCTACCAATTGGCCTCTTTGATATCATAGTATTATAATGATGATTTCCTCTTTGTTTGGGTTGACATACATCCTCAAGCCTAGATATTGATTGTTTACTCTAGGAATATGGACAATGGTTTTGAGAACTAATAATAGAAACATGAGTAGGCCCATGGGACTTGGGTGGATCTCACAAAAGGTGGGTGATATAGTCACAATGGATGTATAGTGGAGGGATAAATGTCAAGGTGAGAAGTAGGCATGATGACAATATTTACCATGGAAAGATGAGGTGATAAGGGAGGCATACCATATTCTAGGATGAAATTGGAAGAAGTGATGATATGGGGAGAGTGAGGAAGGTAGATGCACTAGTTAAAGAAATAAGGGTAGCAAGCTTAACACTGGCTTTGAAGAACTTCCAACCTAAGTGGTTTATTGATGAATAAATTATGCATTGCCTTAAAAATTTATCAAAAGATAAACTAGCAAGCTCTTCTACAAACTCTTATTGTTTAAGATGTGCCTCATGATGATAATAGTCATCCTTAACATGAATAGGAGCATTATCAATATATTTAACCATTGACATATTAAAGCATGCATTTCTTCTCAAGGAGAAATGAGGTTGATCAAAATTTGACATGTGCAAATAGTTCTCAAAACCCTAAAAGATAAAATGATACAAAAATGACTTATAGGTTGATAAAAATAAATCAATCAATCAATAAATAAATCTAAAACTAGTATAAAATATAAACCCTAAAGGCCAAAGCAAGCATGGGTAAGACTGAAGAAAGACAAGGTCAAATAAATCTATATGTGCAAAACTTTAAAAGTAGAGCAATGAATGATCACATGAGAACATTGTAATCAAGCCCTAAAAACATCTATTATGAAAAATGAGCAATTAGAAAAAAAATAGATCTAAAGCCCTAATGAAAAAAGAAACCCTAAGGGGAAAACCTATCTTGCATGCTCCACGAATTTCAAGTTCAAATAAATAGTTAAGGGTTTTAAACACACTTACTTAAATATGTAGTCTAATTATATACATGCAATCATTAACAAATCACTAAATTAGATATAAGAACTAGGATATACAATTAAAATAAAAGTATAAAAATTAAATGAGTAGATAGGCGTACTTAGCTCTAAGATTGATGAGGAAGATTTAATACGCATTGTACACTTAGATTAATTTGTCATTGTCAAAAAAATCAATTTTTTTTTATGTGATATGTACCTAGAAATTAATATTATGTCAAAAATTTAGATTGATCTTATGTCTTATGCGGTCGATTTTGACAACCATGACATCGTGGCACAGTCGATTATAATATGCGGATTTCAGATTATTAAAATCTTCCATTAATTTGTGGGCCTCGTAATTATTATTCTACGCATAGAACACGAACTTATAGCTACAGCTTTACACACGTCTAATCCTTCGTTGTCTATGTTTTCACGCCCAATAAAAACGTGGGATTATTACTATTTTTTATTTTTTATATTGAAGAAATAAAACCTCACTAAATGCTATCCCTTTCCTATACCTACTCAAACAACTTTCTTGTCCAAGACAAATTTTTATTAGGTATAGGAAAGGGATAGCATTTAGTTTTAAATTATTGATTTTTATTTGTCTTTTTTATATATTTAATATTATATTAGTTTTATTTATATTTATTATTTGTATATATTTTCACACATTTATTTTATTATTCGTTCATATGTTCATATATCTATTTTAGATTTTGAAATTTGTATTTTTTTGTCTTAAATTAATTTTATGATATTTGGATTTAATTTTGAATAATTAAGGATTGGTCTAAATTTAAAATTTTCAATTCATGTTCTTTTTTACTAGTTATTAAGAGTTGGCTTGCTATACATATGTGAGACTATTTGTTATGAAGACATTCATTTGTGCAATTAAACACGTCTATGAATACATGAAAGAATAACAAAAAAGAAATTGAATTACTAGAAATAAATATTCTAAAACACTTTGATTTAGAGCATAAAATTAATTAGTTGCATCAGAATTTGTTTAAGTCTCTTGTATGCTTGTTTGATGTCTTATAGCATTTGTCCAAGGTTATAAAGTCATTCTAACAAGAGGATTAACTAAGAACTTGACCCTTGTATTTGATGAATTCTCCTTAATGTGTTTTTAGAAGTTTATCTATCCTTAAACATCTTCAAAATATTAGAGATTGAGGCAAAACTAGTTTTAGAATTCCACAATCTAGTAGATAGATCTTGTGAGTTACAAAATAATTTTGTACATTTGATGATTTTGATGAACCTTAAGTTCAACCCTAAGGGGCTCAAATTTGAAAAAGTAACATCAAAATAATTTGAGATAGTGAGCATATCGATGCATCAATTTTCTAGACATTGGTAGACCAATTTCACACACTTGCAACATCCATATTCCATCAATGATTTATGCAACATGATTTTATTCCCTTACATTTTTTAAAAATAACATCAAAATAATAATAGTAATGATTGCACCAATCAATATATAATAATTATTTAGTAAGTGTAAGGCTCTGATTTGGTTGTGGTGTAATCAAAGTCTTATTGGTGAACACATGTTTATGTGTAGAGTGCATGATATGAAGAGATTAAGGAAGAGTGTTCATACACAAGGTAAAATATGATCCATAAAAAAATTGCATAAATGTTTTGAAGTGTTTAAATAATAGACCTTATTACCATATACAACATTGTTCATAAAAAATGAAGCTTCATTAATAAGCACAACATGAGCTTATTCATGTTTACAAAGAAATGAGTAGGAATTTCAATCAATAAAGGTGTTGATCAAGGATTTCACAACACTTGCCAACATTTGGGTAAAGTCACTAGACCACCCTACCTTCCTTTCATAAAACAATTGGTTTCTAGATGAAATCAAACTACTCCATGGTCTATGTCACCAAGTCATGGCGATGTAAGAAAACTTAGTGATCTTGCAGTTGTCCTTGTTTGATGTCAACCTTTGGCGAGATCTTGATTGATTATCATGGTAAACTTAGAATCCAATAGTTAGCAATTTGAAAATAGAGATCTAATTTGTGTACACAAAACGTTAGCATTCAAATATGAAATGAAAGGTCACTTTATTATATGCTAGGTGTTAGAATTTAGCTACTCGATGCAAGCACCCAATCAATGAATTGAATTTTGAATTTATATTTATGTTCTTTTCTTGTGTTCATTTAAAAAAAGATAAAAAGGTTATGGTTAAGAAAAAAAGAAAATGGGTTTGTTTTGTAGCTTCACCAATTAATCATTTCATCAAGAAGAAATGTGAACTAACTTTGTTTGATCACCTTTAATTTGAAAAGAAATATGTAAAATTGCTATATTACACATGCAAATTCCACATGCCACATCTCAAAATGGAATATTGATAATGGATTTTGCATGTAACATGCCTTGGACATCCATTCTTGTTATTAACTTTCAAAATGGGTGTTATAACATAACCCATTTTAGACAGGTTGTAACTTCTAACTTTACTTGCTACTTCTAATGTATCTTTTCTTAGATATCTATTCTCTAAAATTCTAATTCTTTACATTATTTTTAAAACTTATAGAAATACCTAAATTGGGTGCAAATAACCAAAACACCTAGAATTAGTCAACTTGGATCTTAAATTAACCCATGGACCCAAAATTATAGGTTGCAACTTTATTTTATTCATAGGCCCAAAAGTAAATTCCATGCTTTTACTCATTTTATGGGTCTAAAATAATTACAATTCAAAATATAATGAGAAGAATTAGAAATCAAACAAGTTTTGGGTTCACGAGGAAGTTGTGAAACAAAAAACTTCATCTTTTGAGAAGGATTCGATAGACAACCATTGGACAATTGTGCAAAAACATAAGAAATATTATTACAAATTATCTTTGGCATCTGCCTTTTGCTCCCCTGTTCACATTGAAGGGGATTAGTTTGTAGCATTTTATGGCATTTTATGGAACTTTTTCTCTATTTCATGCCAGTTCATGTTGCATGGATTTTCCTTTGCAATTTCCTCTTTACATATTAATATATTATATATAGGCTTTACACCTTTTGCCTAAAAAAAATAAAATTATAGAGTGGTTTATTATGAATATTTAAATAACAAATAATAAGAGGAAGAAATTGTAGTTGAGAACCCAACTCATCACTACCCTGCTTCCTTTGTCCGATCATCCTACTATTGGAGTTGCTTTGAGAAGTACATCTTAAAGTTGTCAAGTGCTTCCAAGACATATATTAAGATTAAGAGTACTGTAATATTGAAATTGGTTCTTCTTGCACAAGAGAGTATTCTTGGACATTTTTATTAGTGATCTTCATTTCAAACAACCAATCTTATAATACATTGAAGTTTCCCTTAATCCTCATCACACTCTCAATGAAATATTCAATTAGATGTTGCTTTACTAAATCAACAAATTCTCTTATAATTATTATGCTAGAGAGTAGTTTTATCGGTCTTTCCTAGAAGTTATAGGGCATGTCCTCAAAAAATCCTTCAATTTCTATAATGATCACATTTGTTTCTTCATTCTATATGGAAAAATTCTTCTTACATTCTTTCAAAAATTTAATCCTCCACTTAATGGCTCTAAGCCACTCTATGTGCAAGTTAGGGTTAACATTCAAGATAATGTTCTTACTTTGAAGATCTATAAATAATACCTTTCCCATTTTCTAATGTTTAGGTAGGTGATCTTGTAGGGTCACAATCTCTTCATAATTATTTGTTCAAATTGCATTATGGTGCAAGCTTCATCACTTATCTTACGACAACACTAGATGGCCATTGAGATCAATCTCCCTCCTCCAGACTCCAAGGAATCCCTCCAAGTTATTATGGAACTTGCCACTCTTCTTGTATCCCTAATATTGACCTTATTTTGTCCAAACATTCTTCTCATATTTTTTCTAATGTTGGTCCATGGATGAAAATGAGCCAATTAGTGGCTTGAAATCTTACCTATTGGATCAACCTACTCCTTACCTCATATAGGTCTATAGGAAAGATGGTAATTTATTTTTTAGTGCCACCTTATCATGTTGAATGTTGGTGTAAGAGTACACACCAATCTCAAGGCATGGAAGTTCAAATTGTAGACATCCAAATTTGACCACTCCCATATGGTCAAACTTGTCTCCTTCATCCGTTTATTTCATTAATATTAATTAAGTTACTTATTTAATTAATATTTCCCCTTTCCCTAAGGTTCCTAAAGTATTTAATTTTACAATTAAATACTTTACCTTTCATCCTTTCTCTGAATTAAATAAATACATCAATTTATTTAATTTGGTCATTTAGCCTTTTGGAATTTAAATCAATTTTAAATTCCTCTTTTTGCTCTCTCCTTGTCACATCCTCTATAACCTTCTAATCTGGGTTAATCTAATTAATCCATGATTAGGATGTGCACACCTTTAATTAGGATTAATGTCACATCCTCCACATCTTCCAACTTGCTTCTAATCTTCCATTAATCTTCCTAATCACCTGTTTGTACAGCCTTAAGCTAATCCCCTTGCTACATTTAGCATACTTTTTTGGTCAACCTTCACAATTTCCACATTTAACCTAGACCCTCTTCCCCATGTTAATTTAAAATTCACATTTATCCTTCCAAGACTCTCCTCTTCCCCATGCAAGTTGTTAGGAATTCTAGAACTCCTCACTTGTCACATCAGTCACATGGGGTCAAGAACCTTCCATTATAAGGACCTTGTCTTATCCTCAAAGTACTTTTCAACTTCCTCCATAAGAACTTTGTCTTACCCACAAAGTGCTTCTCATGTGAATTTAAAATTCACATTTATTCTCCCAACCACTTTTCTGCTTTCAATCATGTAAATTTAAAATTCACATTTATTCCTCCAACAACTTCTCTTTTCCCCATGATGATGTGTGAGAAATTTTAAAATTCCTCACATGTCAACTTCCTTCTCACATGGGGACAAGAAGTTCCTTTTTGAGGAAATCTTCTCCTCATCCTAAGGTACTTGTAAGTACATCCACCTCACATGTTCCTTTTCCAACTCATTTGTCCTTGTGACACTTCATCCTCCACATGGAAAGATGTAAGGGCTTGTGAGTCCTCAACTCACCACTACCCTTAATCTTGCCCATGATGTTGGAAAAATATCAACCGTTCAATTCTCTAGATAAATCTCCCTTAAAATGAAATTATTTCTTTCATTTTTATTCATTAGGCATTCACACACTTTGCAATTCAAGAATTCAAACTCTAGTTCTCACATTTACATTCTTGCACTCACAAAACCTCCATTGTTGCATGCTTTGAAGCTTTCATCTCTTGCACTTGCATTCATCCATCCAACTACCCATATAGCTCATTGCATTCCTCATCTCGTTTAGAGAATTTTGCATCCATTTGCATCACATTTTTCCATCAAGGAGCATACAAAGCATCAATCATCAAAGGGCCAACCTGCCTTACTTTTTCTTTATTTTGTTTGAGTTAACGTAGCCCTATCTTGAGGCGTTTTAGTGTTGTTTCCATCTTTTTGCATCACTTAGGATAGGTAAATTGCACTGATCACATTTATGGCACGCTCGGTGGGACCCACAGATGGGTCCTTTTACTTTTATGTTTGTTATTTTTTGATATTTTGCAAGTTTAGGTCACATAAAGGTGAACCTACCCCTAATAGGGGCAACCCTACCTTGAACAGGGGAAAACCTGACCAAGGGTAGGCGAACCTGCCCCAAGACAGGCGACCCCGACCTGAACAGAGGTGACCCTACCCTACAGAGTCGCCCCTCTGAGCAACAAAACCCAAGTTTCTTCTTTGTTTTCTACATAGGGGCGAACCTGCCCCACAGAGGGGTGAGCTTGCCCTACAAAGGGGAAAACCTGCCCTGACAGGGGTGAACCTATCCTAATAGGGGTGAACCTAACCTAAATAGAAGCTTCTACGAGGTAAAACAATGCTTGAAAATTCTTTTTTGGGGTCTTTTTTTAGTCGTTTTGATTAATACTGACCCCCTAACTCGTCTTGTTGGTGATTGTGCTAGTTTTTACTAATATTTTGTGTAGCTTGCTTTGAGCTTGTTGAAGAACCAAGGATAAAAATTCTAACGTATTTGTTGTAGGATGAAGGGGCCCAATTATTAGTTAGTTTATTTACTTTTTATTTGAACATATTAGGCACATAGTTTAACTGGGGGAGTCGACATATTATTTGTTGTGTTTAAAAGTTCTTTGTGTCTCCCAAGGGGCACTATCTTGTTCATGCTTTCCCCTTGCACTTTGTGTGAGCCAAGGGAGTAGCCGAAAATGGTTAGTGTTCTCTTTTTAGTTGGACCTGCTTGGGGATCTCATCACCCCAAGGGACGATCCCAACCACACATACCAATGGGGTATACAAAGGGGGGAGAGCCAAAGTTGTACCCCAATCCAGTCACGTCGTCTGGCAGAGCGTTAAAGCTAGGGTGATACCTAGATAGATGTGAAGAGTTGGTCTAAATCTTCAGTATCTCGCTAGGGTTCTTGACTCACACTTGTGATGGGCTGGTGTTCATGGTTTGTGCCTCACGTACCGAGCGTATATTGAGGACTCCCTAGTTGCCTTGTTTAGTCTAGTTAGAGGACTGTGTTGACCATACCCCTTTTCACTAATCTTAGGATTTGTGCTATTTGAACTATCTTTGTTGTGCTAAACTAGTGCATTTCTATCAGTCAAGTCAGCCTTACCTTTTGCTTGTTGTTTGCTGTGTTTTTAGTCCTTTGCCATAGCTATTTTCACGTAAGTCAAGTTCAGTTTTCTACACAAAGGTGACCCTACCTTGAACAGGGGTGAACTTGCCCTCTGCCTTAGTCATTTCTTAGCCTGTTTTTGTCAGAATTGTCTATCTTTTTACCAAACAGGTGAACCTACCCTGAATAGGGGTGAACTTTCCCTCTGTCTCAGTCATTTCTTAGCCTGTTTCCATCAGAATTGTCTATCTTTTCACCAAACAGGTGAACCTACCCCAAGTTGGGCGAACCTACCCTAAGGCGAACATGCACTGAATAGGGGCAAACCTGCCCCAAGTTGGGAAAACTTGCCCTAAGTTAGGCGAACCTACCTTGAACAGGGGCAAACTTGCCCTGAACAATGGTGAACCTGCCCCAAGTTGGGTGAACCTACCCTAAGTTAGGTGAACTTGACCTCCAGTTGGGTGAATTTACACCTTGAACAACTAGTTCCAACCATCCGTTTACTTGTTATGAGTCTCCGTTCCCCCGTTCTGAACATCCGTATCCCTATTCCGGGCCTCTGTTTCCCCATTTCGAACATCTGTTTTCCCATTCCAAGCATCTATTTCCCGTTCTGAGCATCCGTTTACTCGTTTGAGTACTTGTTTACCCGTTTTGACCATCCATTTACTCGTTTCGAGTACCCGTTTCCCCATTTTGAGCATCTGTTTCCCTGTTCTAAACATCTATTTTCCCGTTCCAAACATTCATTTCCTTTTCTGAGCTATTGTTTACCCGTTTTGAATGTCTGTTTGCCCGTTTCGAGCATTCGTTTCCTGTTCTAAGCTACCATTTACCCATTTTGAGCATCCGTTTGCCCATTCTGATAGTCTGTTTGATCCTCTTTTCTGGTTTAGACAAGTCTGAAAGTTAACTTGGGTGAACTTGACCTCCAGTTGGGTGAACTTGACCTCCAGTTGGGTGAACTTGACCTCCAGATAGGTGAACCTGACCTCCAATTAGGCAAACCTGACCTCCAGTTAGGCGAATCTGACCTCTAGTTGGGCGAACTTGACCTCTAGATAAGTGAACCCGACCTCCAGTTGGGCGAACCTAACCTCCAGATAGGTGAAACTGACCTCCAGTTGGGCGAACCTGACCTCCAGATAGGTGAACCTGACCTCCAGTTGGGAAAACTTGACCTCCAGATGGGTGAACCTGACCTTTAGTTGGGCGAACTTGACCTGGATAGATTTGCAAACCTAACCTCCAGTTGGGCGACCTTGGCCCCTAGTTGGGAAATCCTGCACCTTGGTTAGACGAGTCTGATCTTTATCCCATCATTCTGCATCTTCTGTAATTTGCTTCTGCATCATCTGAATCATATAGGTACATCATAAAGAATCTCTAGGTCACATATCCATCATTGTTTTCACAATCAAAATCCTCTGAACTTTGTTTGAAGTTATTACCCAAATTGACCTAGGAGTCTGAAATTGATCGTCATCCTACAACGTCTGCTTAGGATCGCCATCCATACTGAGTCAACCATCATCATTCGACCCTATCAATCCACTTCTATCTCAAGTTGGATTCGGTGCCACAATCATCTACCTATCCTAAATCTGATCAATTAGCACCTTAAGTCACCTAGGGTGATCTCTGAACCTGGTTTAGAATCCTTTCCATCATCCAATATTATCGAATCATTCAAACTTATCAATCATTTCATCAATCAACCTTGACAATCTAATCCAATCTATTCCTTATCCAATCATCCAATCTATCAATCTAATCTAATCTCATCCTCATCTAATCATCCAATCAGCTAATCCACTATCCAACCAAATCAATCCTTCAATTGTCATTTAGGCATTGCATCCTAGAGTTTAACCATATCTTAGTCACATAGTAGTTTTGCATTTTCATGCCCATTTAGACTTGATCACAAGCTAAGAAATAGATGGCAAAAAAACAAGGCCAAGGTTCCCAGTTGAATATCCCACAAGATCCTCACAACGTCGCAAACAACACACAAGATCCCAACAATGGTGCAAATATCCCTTAAGATCCCCATAACGGTGCATCGTCATAGTCCAAAACCGACATCCAAAACACCTCATCACTCGAAGACGAAAAAATGGTCAATCAACCCGAAGTTATGGTTGATGAATATCTAAGCAATTATGCTAATGTTTAGATGAAAAATTGCCTCCTCAATGAGCGTGGGGATAAGATTCTTGCTACTTTGATCATGAAAGGAGTCAAACCACCACCCGACTTTAATATGTCACAATATACCGGTGCTCAGACTCTTCCTGCACCTCAAGATCCACAAACCTCACAAAATGTTCTAGGAAATTCGTATGTTCCCGAAGGTCCACCTATAGAGAATTTGTATCATCCTGAGTTTAGAAATGTCGTGATACAACAAGTTAGCACTTATCCTCACCTCCCATCTGCTACCTCTACAACATCACTTGATCCTAATGATCCCTATACCTATGGCATGTCACAAAATATTCTTCATGCTCCACCACTTCCACCTCAGCATCCTAGTGAACCACCCATCAATATTGGGGGCACTCCACTTCTTGCATTGATGCCACCTCTAGGACCTGCACCTGCTGGTAATCTACTACTGCCACATCAAGGTAATATCCCCACATTTTAGCAGCCTCTCGTTAATCTACATCAATCCACTATGATGCAAGCACCACCACAACACACTGCTATCCCTTTGCAAACGCTGCCACAACATGTTGTTGTTGCTACCATTTCATCTCAACCACCCCATGAAGAACCCCCATAATAGAATGTCATTGTCCCCCAACAAAATGTTACCATTCCACAACAAAATGTTTCAGTTCCTCAACAACACACTACCATTCCCACACAACCCCCACATCAAGTCACACAAACTACATCATAGCCGCCACAACCGCCCCATAATGCTTTTGCAGCACTCCCACAACAACATATCCCATCTTTCCCAGTTTATCAGCATCCACCATAGCAACAACAACCACCCCATCATACACATGTTCCTACGCAAACTAAATAGAATCCTCTCACACAATATCTTTACCACCTGTATAGCATGTACACCACTTATGTTGCTACGTCCAATCCTAATCAAAACATTCATGTGACCGCTCAAAACCCCCGCAGACTCAACCACCTCCATACACTAATCCTATGCAATCACACACAAACCTATATCAACAATAGTCTAATCCACAACAACCTCCATACATCACACGACAACCCAATGTTGCGTACAATTACCAATCCAATCCATACTACACTCAACAACAACCTCCATACCAACAAGGTGCTTCATCCACATCCTATACACAACAACAACCACCTTATCACCAGGGTCCTCAATCCACCTCTTACTATTAGCAAACACCGCCTTACTAGCAAGGGGCTTCCACATCATCATATTATCAAGCTACTACACAATACCAGTAGGGTATCCCATCCACCTCATACTATCAACAACAACTACCATACCAGCAAGCGACTTCCACCTCTTACCATCAAAATCCATCATCCTCATATCCACATTATGTCAATCCTCAATCCGCTTACACCAATCAATACCAACAAACACCTCCATACACACCTCAACCTACTTATGATCCAATTGCTTTAGTACCATCCTCATCATATCAACAGTATCCTCCATACAATCAGCCTAGTTCATCCAATCTAACTCCCACAGTGCCTATCAATCAAAATATGGAAGAAGTCAAAGTTGTGTTAAAAGACTTACAAGTTGGGACCGAAAAATAATCGTTCAAGTTTGAGGACATTTTTCCCTATCCGTTCGATCCCTCTGTTTCATTAGTTCCTTTCCCAAAGTATTTTGAAATGCCAAAATTTGATAAATATAAAGGAACCAAAGATCCCAAGGCTCACCTTCAAGAGTTCTACACCCACTATTAGGAAGTCATACATAATGACAACTACCTCATACGATTGTTCCCTAGGATTTTATAAGGAATAGCTTTTGATTGGTTTATCGGTCTTAAGAAAGGATCTATCAAGTCCTTGTTGATGGCAGTTTTGGCACCATAACAATGCAAAAAAAATATCGCTATTTTGCTTCTCCTGAAAGAGAAAGGAACCACATGGATGCCTTAGCTCCCAAGGTCTTTGTAGTTGGGTCTCAACTGTGCTGATGTTACTCGATTAGTCCAAGTACAGTAGTAATATTCAAAGAGACTTTCTTTGGTGTTGAGCTTTCTGGATTGTTCTAAGATCAAGCATGAAATAGAAACCTACTTTAACTTCGGGGTTTTAAGAAACAACAAAAGATAGATCATGGTTTTGAAGCGAGAAAGAACAATAGTTCATCAACCTTAACGGACTTATTGCTTCACAAAGATTTGTAAGCCAGAGCTGCGGGAACAAGTAGGCTTGTGATTGACACAGCCTTCTTCACTCCCACGATTAACGCTAATTTGCATAGCAGTTTTTAATTACCATTTAAATAAAACACAAAATAATATTTCATTCCTTGAAGAGTTACAAATCAAATGGTCAATTTAAGACAAATATCTTTCGGGAACACAACATGAAGTAGATTAAAACTCGATTGTTTCTACTATTATTGAAGCAGGATAAACAATATTTACAAATTTGGCACAATCACCAGTGTACAGAGAATCTGAAGCTCCATATTGCTTCCCACTATACTAAGGAAACTTAGAACATACATTACAGTCTATACTGAAATCTTACTGCTAACCAAGGAGACAAAGAAGCTCTCATTACTAAGAATCAAGTTGCAATTTTATCTCATTCTGTTAACTAACTAACTCCTAACAGTTCTAACTCAAACAATTCTCAATCTAAAAGTTATCTAAATCTAGAAGTTCTAATCCTTTTACTGTCCAACCTTTACAAAGAGGCAAGAATACTATTTATACAAAGTGTGTACCAAAAGAATGCGCTGTCCTTTGCGCCAGGGTTTACAAAATATCTGCATCTAGGAGAGTCGGCTCTCAGATATTTCTGAGAAAAGTCAAAACTACATTCATTGTGAAGCCCTTGCTGTATCCATCTTTGATAAAGGATTCCTCCTGTGAGGAAGGAGTCTTTTGAATCTTTTGACGAAATTTGTAGCGTGCTTTCGACATCTTCTTATCACCTTGAAATCCCTGTGAGGGTTGCTTAGATATACGGGATATCTACATTAATAATATTGATATGCCTTAAATGGAGTGGAATTGCATCCCGCAGGTGTCTGAGTCATAGCTTCTTCCTTCAGCAGGATTTTTCTTTCTATTTTGGACCTCTCTATGGGTTGACCACTCTTAAGATGCCATTGGGCTTCTTGCGGATCTAAACATTTCGCTTTGAGCTAAACCTTGGCCACTGTTTCTCCGGAAAGAGTCCAATCGGTCCAAGGGACCGATGAATCCTGCTAGTTTCCCACGATTGGTTGAACTGTCATGCATCACGAGCTTCATTGGAGTGGTCAAAGTGGTCCGCAGCCAGATTTCATGTGATTGAGACGCTCAGGTATCTCCACGATCGTGATTTTCTTTTACTTGATCATTAGCGCCAGCACAGGTCAATCAATGAGGCGATCTCGGCAGAGCTACGGGGAGTTATCTTAGAGCTCACCAAGACCATCAGCAAGACCCATCGAGGTTGGTGAAGACTTTATGGCAATGTCCTCTTAGTTATATCGGTACCTCTTTCAGCGGGAAATCCATCGCTATCGGCAAGACATTCAGCGAACTCCCTTTTCATTATCACCAAGCCCACTTTCTTCCTTTCGACATTACTTTCTTCTTTCGCCAAGACCTTTTTGCGAAGGCATGATCCTTGGCCGAGCTCCACTTCTTTCAGTGGGACTTTACTCTATGTCGGCATGACCTTCGCTTGTCACCATGACCTCATAGCGAAGTCCCCTCATTTGTTTGGAGTCTCCCCGAATTCCTTTTGTTGACCCTCCTACGCTAGCTTCTCTTTTTTGTTTCGACGTGACCCTCATGAGTCGGTAAGACATCTCACCGAGTCCCATATCCTTCGGCGAGCTCATCTTATCCGCAGGACCCTTCCCCTTCGGTGAAACTTTTCGTCGAAGGCAACACCTCCTAGCGACCTTGCTTTGCTGTCGCCGAGACCTTTCTATAGTCACACCGATGCATTTTCTTTGTTCCACATGTGTCGCCGTAGCATTCTCTTGTCGGGGAGATGTCTTATAGAAACCCTAAGTCTCAGCGAAAGCCTCTGCATGTTCTTTCTTTAGTCACTGAGACTTACTAATTCTCTCACCGAAGACCCTTGATAGAATCCCTTTTTTGTATGTCGGCGTGACTTTATGAATTCGCCGAGACCATATGCCAAAGAAGATGACTTCCGTCGATGCCGCTGTTGTTGCTGTGACCTCACCTCTTTGGCTAGACATTATGGCAAAGGTTTTATCCTTCGACGAACCTTTGATTTTGTTTGGGGCCTTCTTCCTTGTCATCGAGACTTCATCAATTCTCTCGCCGATGCAATTTCTTATTGGCGATCAGCAAGACTTTAAGATTTCGCTGAGACATCACTCTGAAGACAAACTCCCACTGAAGTGTCTGCTAGTGGTGGTAGTCGGTGAGACTTTAGGGATTTGCCGAGACATCTCGGCGAAGAGAGAACATTGTGCCGACAGTGTATACCTTTTTTTGCCCATCGATGAGACCCGAAGATCTCGCCGAGACTTCTCTCTTAAGAAAACCCCTCATGCCGATAGAAAATTCATGTCGCCAGGATGATGATCCCTATCTTGTCGACAGATTCTGCATATAATTCCTAATCGCTGTGATATCTCTGGGAGATAGGCAATATAAACGTAGATTTTAGCTAAACGATCCATGAGTTAGGGAGACTGTGATAATCTTATGCTGATAAGATTCACAATGGGGAGTATTCTAATTCCTTGGGATTTCGAACAGTCAGAGCCGAACCACCACTCGGTAAGAGTCTAGAAAAGTCTTGCCGTCTTTTACCTTAGCTGATTTTCATGACCAACTAGATAGAAGAATGCCCTTCAACTGAGCTCCCTTGGAAAATATCATCCCGACACGATTTAATCCTACACTCAACAAAGAAAACCATAATAAAGATCACACAGAAAGATGTTAAATAATCAAAACCATCATTGAAATGAATCCCATGTTAGTAAGGTGCAATTAAATTTCCAAACAAAATGATTATACCAACAAGTTTGGGTTTCAGGTTGACCCGCAAAATCCAAGCCAGGGAGGAATTTCAGAGAATTCTGAGTCAGGCGGATTCCAGCGGAAAAACATGAAAACACCCACCATAAGCCTAATCCGATTATTATCAAACAAGGAACAACATGCGAGATCTCTGAGCGGCAGATTCCAGCGGAAAAACATGAAAACACCCACCATAAGCCTAATCCGATTATTATGAAACAAGGAACAACATGCGAGATCTCAAAATCGCATCAATTAATCATGAAATGTATCACCGTTTGCTAACTAGCCTTACTACTGCATATTTCCTGACATTTTACCGGATTCTGGGGAAATCCATGCGGGATGAAATTCCACAAAGGAGAAGACATTTTGGAAAACCCGGAACAAAGAAGGAACAACGGATTCTGGGAAAAAATCTGAAAGAGAAGGACATCCGTGAAAATCTGGTCCACACAAAATTCCTCAAAGACCGAAAATCCCCGAACAACAGACGCTTAGCCGAAGTTCGAGTGAGATCCGGGAAAATCTGAATGGGAGGGAAAATCCATTACTTAGGAGAAAACTCGAAGAACCCCGAAAAGCAAAGCAAACAACCAAAGGCAAAGAAAGGAAAAGAAAGGGGGACCCATTTTTATCCAAATCAAAGTGGGGTGGTTATGCAAAGCATAACAAATGGCGACTCGACTGGAAAAATGGTTTAAGCATTTTCATGAATTTGAAGGATTCAGCTACCCAGAACTCCTGGTTCATGAACATATCAACTCCAGTTGGGTTAGTTATAACAAGCAAGGTAGAGCTAGAATCTCAAATGTAAGTCAATCAATAGCCACCCCCTGAATCTTAGTGTGTGCTTGATTGTGCATCATCTTTTCATAAAGTTTTCCTCATCTTTTGGACAACAATGTGCAAGATTTGAGCTACATGAGTTGATTCCTCTTAGCTGTCGTGCAATGATATCTTGGGCATTGCTCCACTGCCAGTCAGGCGTTCATAGCCCCGACGGAGATACCTCTAGTTTTCTCACAACATTACTCTACTGCCAGTTAGGCATCTATAGCCCTGGTAGAGATACTAGAATCACCCATTCATATTGAATCCTCTTTTTCTTTTGATAATTCTTTTCTCTCTCTCTTTTTTTTTAGTTTCAGATATTTCACTTAGTTATTTTTTTTCAATATGTCAGATGTTCAACATCTAATCTGGGTTGAAAACTACCATGGACCTCAAGACAACACTTATCAGATTTTTCACTCAAATCTTGCAACACCATCATCCTAAGATAGATACACCCTTACAAGAGGAGATGTTCTTAATAATTTGTGACAGATTCAAGGGAGCTAAAGAAGGATTTCTTACTTGGCACCTTGTTTTCAAACTTTCCACGACTTTTATTGACAACAAGCATGAAACAACGAATTGAGGACAAAATCACCCAGCTAGAAAAATTGAAAATGTCTAAACCACTTCTCTCCTAATGACCAGAGTATGCTTCAGATAACAACCCACTATTCCAAGATGGAAAGAAATAGATAAACCACCCCCCCTAAAGAACAAAAACAAAGGAGAAAAACAAACAGCAAGACAAATAAAAGAATAGAGGGACAAACAAACAAACAGAAAATTATTTACAAGAAGAGAGCAAATTATTTACATAAGGACAGAGTTACTTACAAGAAAAAGCACAAAATCTATTTACATAAATACACATTATTTACAAACAAGAGACCAATAAATTATTTTCATCTGGAACATAAATTAACATCCTTTAAGATTCAAAATAATGCTTGAGGAACTGCCCATTAACAGGCAAAGGAACATGTTCTCCAGTTAGGTTGTTCAGTCTGAAAGCATTTTCCCCTAGGATCTCAACAATTTGATAAGGACCTGGCCATAGTTTGTCAAATTTCTGGTGGCTGCCCTTCTTTTCACTGGCTTTATCCCACAGTAACACTAGGTCTGATATCCTAAAAGCTTTTATCTTGGCTCTTTTGTCAAACCATCATTTGACAATAGCTTGATGCCTAAAGAATTATTGTAAGGCCACATCTCTCTGCTCTTCCAATTTCAACAAAGCAGCTAACCTGACCTCTATCCTACTATCATTAGAGTAGAATTTCTACATGAACTCAACGATAGGTATTTTCAGATGGATAGGAAAGACAGGCTCTTGGCCATATACCAGCTTGAATGGTGAGGTGTTTAAGGCAGCCTTAATCCTAGTCCTATCTGCCCATAATGCGAATCTAAGCTGGGTATGCCAGTCTCTAGGGTTATGCTCTAACAGTTTCTTAATGACCCCTAAGAGATTCTTATTGGTTGACTCTGCCACTCCATTTCCTTGTGGGTAATAGTTTGAAGAGTATTTCAAAATAATATTATGATCATATGCCCAGGAAATAAACTCAGCAGAAGAAAAGGCGAAGCCATTGTCACATACCAGAGCAAAGGGTACACCTTTAATCAAGATTAATGTCACATCCTCCACATATTCCAACTTGCTTCTAATCTTCCATTAATCTTCCTAATCACCTATTTGCACAACCTTAATCTAATCTCCTTGCTACATTTAGCATACCTTTTTGGTCAACCTTCACAATTTCCACATTTAGCCTAGACCCTCTTCCCCATGTGAATTTAAAATTCACATTTATCCCTCCAAGACTCTCATCTTCCACATGCAAGTTGTTAGGAGTTCTAGAACTCCTCACATTGTCACATTTGTCACATGGGGTCAAAAACCTTCCATTATAAGGACCTTGTCTTATCCACAAGGTACTTCTCACCTTCCTCTATAAGAACCTTGTCTTATCCACAAGGTGCTTCTCATGTGAATTTAAAATTCACATTTATTCTCCCAATCACTTTTCCGCTTCCAATCATGTGAATTTAAAATCCACATTTATTCCTCCAACAACTTCTCTCTTCCCTATGATGATGTGTGAGGAATTCTAAAATTCCTCACATGTCAACTTCCTTCCCACATGGGGACAAGAAGTTCCTTTTTGAGGTCCAAATCTTTTGCTCATCCCAAGGTACTTGCAAGTACCTCCACCTCACATGTCCCTTTTCCAACTCATTTGTTCTTGTGACACTTCATCCTCCACATGGAAAGATGTGAGGGCTTGTGAGTTGTCAACTAACCATAGCCCTTCATCTTGCCCATGTTGGAAAAATCTCAACCGTTCAATTCTCTAGAAAAATCTCCCTTAAAATGAAAGATTTTCTTTCATTTTCATTCATTAGGCATTCACACACTTTGCAATTCAAGCATTCAAGCTCTAGTTCTCACATTTGCATTCTTGCACTCACAAAACCTCCATTGTTGCATGCTTTGAAGCTTTCATCTCTTGCACTTGCATTCATCCATCCAACTACCCACATAGCTCATTACATTCCTCATCTCGTTTAGAGAATTTTGCATCCATTTGCATCACATTTTTCCATCAAGTAGCATACAAAGCATCAATCATCAAAGGGCCAGCCAAGGAGCAACTCACATAAGGTATCAATCTGTTTTACTTTTTCTTTATTTTATTTGAGTTAACATAGCCCTATCTTGAGGTGTTTTAGTGTTGTTTCCATCTTTTTGCATTATGTTTTGCATCACTTAGAATAGGTGAATTGCACTAATCACACAAAAATTTGCAAATCTTTGGGATTTCTCCAACCTATAATGAAATGCCTAAGAGCATATATGGAAAGAATAAGCTAGTGATTTTGGAACTTCAATATTTTTATTCCTCTATCCTTAATTCTCAAAATGTCTATCTTCTACCCCTACAACATCCTAACAAACTAAAGATGATCTACAAGAACCAAGTTTATAGTCTTCCCACTTTAAGCTACTTATAATCTATTTTGAACCCAATATACAACTTGGTAAATGATTAAACTCTAAGTGGTACCATTTATTCTCCAACACCAAGTGGATGTTTCTCAATTCTCACCTTTTGAAGTCTAAGGTAGAATCTTAAGCCCAAATGGTTGCTTAGAAATTTTTGCATTGTAATCTTCCTACTAGTAATAGACTTTACTTCTTTTAACTTCTACATCACCTATGTCCTTTTGCAATCATAAGGACTTCTTCAAACATGTACTTTGGTCCTATGTCCCAATGTATACAATGCTTGATCATTTTTTCCTCCCTTTCCATGATTTTTAATTATTATATTTCTTAGAAGGGTGCATTATTTGGGCTTATTGCCTCCCATAATTTGCTTGTTTAATTTTGTAGATAGATTATCCTAAAGCATTTATGGAACCAATGCGTTTAATTATCTTTTTTAGTATAGTTTATTCTTATGAAGTAGGAATTCAACTTCTTTTCTCTAACAATTTTCATTGGATGGTAACTCTCTCACACTTTTTAAAAATTCCCTCCAAACACACAAAAAAACTTATTCAAAAGATAAATAATATCTTTGACCAATTTAAAAGATAAAATAATAATAAAAAGCACTTGAGAAAATATTTAGAAACCCTCCATAATAAAGAAAAACTTAACCAAATAACTGTCAATATGTGATAAACATCCACAATACGATTTTAATCAAATAGTAAATAGAGTAAATATTGATACTAGTACTCCTAATTCAAATGGTAGTAATCAAATTATTTTGTAATACTTCCCCTTTCTTTGTTTGACCATGTCTTTTTAGTAAACTCCATTTCTAATCATAATTTTTTTATATATATTAAACAAATCAAAACTACAAAGAATAGAAGCTACCAATTGATAGTTGAATGAGACTTGAGAAATCCCTCAAAGGGAAACTAGAACATAATCGTAATTGCTTGGATTACAACCCTCATGACAACACCCTTCAACAATCTATAATTAATGTTGAGAGTCAATTGCATAAAATGGCTGTCTACAGAGGCAAAGGAGCTCAAATCCATGCTTGGTTACAATGGATTAAAGAGGGAGATCTAGGGGATCTAAGTTCTTCTTCCAATATATTCAACATAAGCATAAAATTGAACACATTTATACAATTAAAATAGCTGATGGAAATTTGCAAACCAATCACCTTGATATAATGCATATTTTCTATAGCCACTGAACAGGAACCATTTTAATATCATAAGGTTTCCACGGTCCATGATTATTTAGTTCTCAGATTTCTGGTTTGTAACTGTGTGTAATTTTTTTTGCATCAAAAAAAGTTTTGGATCATACTCCATGATCCATCATCAAGATGCTAAACAAAGAGAGTAAGAAAGTGAAAAAATAGAAGTAGAATGGAAAGTTAAATAGGTGAGGGGTAAGAAAGGAGATGGGTAAGACAAAGAGATAGGAAAACACCCACCCAATGAGACACATTAAAAAAAATTAAAAAATTAAAAAATTTAAGGCTCACAAGACTAGTGAACTAAATAGAAAACATCCAAGAACAAGAATAACAAAAAAAAAGAGAATCAAGAAACAAAAAATCCAAAAGATAATGAAAGATGCTAAAAAAACCAATAAAATTAAAAATAATAAAAACCCAAAGAAGCCTAAACAAGGAGTAAGAAGATAACAATGAAAATAAATGACAACCACAAAACTAGGGATCCAAATAATTAATAGGAACCACGATAAAGAAGAAATCAAATTATTTAAAATAAAATAAAAAACTAGACCCAAAAAACACACAAAATCATATACAAAAATAAAAACAAGACACTAAAAACCAAGAATTGAAATAGGAGAGAAACACATTGGACACAAGTACATAATAAAGACAATCTTAAATATGTAAAAACAAAGAGTAAAACAAAAAATACAAAAAATGTAAAAGAACCTTTTTATTGATGACACTAAAGATGACATTCTTCTTCCCATTCTTGAAGACAACATTGCAGACTGCATTCCTAAGAAAATAGATGTTGATTATAGCAGATATCTTGATCACCTCCTTTCAATAGAGGAACTTGATGAAGCCCTTCACTGTATGGCTTTAGAGAAGAGTCCATGAATGAATGGTTTTCCTATTGAATTTTATAGAGCCCTTTGGCCCCACTTTCTTGAAGACTTTTTAATGTTTATCTTGAAGGAATTGAGACTGGATCCTTAGGCAACACTATGAATCAAGGGGCAATTAAGCTCATACCCAAAGGTCCAAGGATGTGGATAGTGTCAATGGATGGAGACCTATAACTCTCCTCAATACTTCGTACAAGATTATTGCTAAAGCCCTAGCATGAAGAATTAAATATATCTCTCAAGAAATTATTTGTCCTGAGAAAACTGAGTTCTTAGGGGGAAGATTTATTTTAGACAACTTGGTCCTTGCATGGGAGACTTATGAATAGGCTCAACAAACAATGCAAGATGATACTCTTATCATTAAATTAGACTTTGGTAAAGCTTATGATCGTATTCGCTGGCCCTTCATTCCTAAAATGCTCAATTGGCTTGTATTTGGCCCCAAAATCTATGACCAAATTAAAATGATTTTCATGAATGCTAATGCAAGAGTTTTTGTTAACGATGTCCAAACTCCTTTTCCCTTGCAAAAATCCATTCGACAAGGTTGTCCACTTGCCCCATTCTTGTATGTCCTTGCTGTTGATGGTCTAAGATATCTTTTTTAGCACACACTTGCAAATAAAATCCCTGGAAATGCAACTAATCTCAACTCCCATTTTGTTGATGACAACATGATTTTCATTCAAAAATTAGTAGAAGAATTGGCCCTAACACTTGTATTTTAGATCTTTTTGCTTTGTTTCAAGGTCCAAACTTGCCATGCATAAAACCAATATTTTCATGACAAGGCCCAACCCTTGACCCCCTTGGATCCCGACTGAGTGCAAAGAAGTTAAAAGCATGGGGTTATTACTAGATACCTTGGGATTCCATTTAGTATTGGATTCTCATTGAAAGATATGCGGAATTGGTTCTTGGCTAAAATTATGAAAAAACTATTAAATTGGACAAACAAATTTCTTTCCATGGTTGGTAGATTACAAGTTGCCAATAAGATCCTTATTGCCAGCCATATTTACATTTCCTCTTGCTCGTTGCCTTCCAAGGCCTGTTATAACTAGTTGACTCAACTGATTAGGAGTTTCCTCTAGGCTAAGTGGGGAAACAAAAAAGGATAGCCTATTACATCATGGAGCCATTATATTCAACCAAAAGATAAAGGAGGCTTAGGAATTATTGATCCTTACACACAAGGAGTTTATCTTACCACTAAATGGATTGTTCAAGCTTTGGATGGTGACGCCCCTTGGAAAAAATTGGTTCAGCGTCATATTCAAATGTTCAGCTACTATTGGTCGGTCATGGGAGCTAGTGAAATGGATGGATAAGCTTCTACCCGCTCCTCATTTCAAAACTCATGGTTCAACCCCCTTAAATTCCATTTGGAAAGCTTGGAAAATAAATTCTAAAAAACTATCTTGGTATGCCCAACCCTTGAGCCATGGTTTAAGTTTTGCCTCCTCCTCAATATGGTGGAACCATCTTGTTCAATTGAACAATGCCCCTCTTGCCCTTAATAAACTCCTTAAAGGTAAGCATCTCTTTAACAAATGTATTCAAGTTTGTAGAGATCTCTAGGATCTGGTTACATTCAAGTGGAAAAAATGGCCACAACTTAAGGCACAATTCAAGCTTCCCTCCAAAGACAAACCCCCTATTCTTCAAATTCAAAGTCTTGTTTCACCCGACCTATACTATTTTTTATCCACACCTTGTCATGATAATTTCCTCATGGATTGGAAATGGCCTGACAATCGTCACCTTCGTACATTCCCCCTTAAAATTGTCTATAGAAAAATCCTCCCTACATTTTCTGCAGCTTCTCCTCTTAATTGTAAATGGAAATGCAAGTTTAGACGAGCCAAATGGAATAAGTTGAGTGCTCTTATTTGGAAATCCAAAGCTGAACCTCGAGCCCAATTGACTGCTTAGAAATTTTTGCATGCTAAAGTTCCTATTGGAGACCATCTTTCCTTCATCTCACCATCGTTGTCCTGTCCTTTTTGTTCTAAAAAAGAGACTATCAAAAATCCTTTTTTATTTTCTTCCCATGCCCAACACCTATGGAATTATCTTTTTGTCAATCTTTCGAGTGTTTCTCCTCAAGCTTGGTCTTGGAAAACTGCTCTTCTCAAAGTTGCTCCACACCTTAATATCATTTCACAGACCTTTAGACATATTATTTTGAAAAACATTTGGAAACTTCGCTATCTCACTGCCTTTTCTCACACCTTTTATACCATTCAAATGAAAGCTTTGATTATTTGTGTGAATCTTTCCCCCAACCTTTCCCTTCTGCAGTCCTCACTCCAATTCAAACCTAACCTGCATGGTGTTTTGAGAGATTTTTTATTGTAATTTGATGCCTTTGAGGCTAAAACTATTGGAATTGGTTACAAGTTTAAAGAAAAAGTTTGATTTTCCAGTGTGGTCTACAAGTTTTGAGTTTTTTTGTTTTAGTTGGGGTGGCTACCAAAGGAATTTTAATTCTTCTAAAAAAATGACATCTATACTTCAACATGACAACTCTATTGAGAAGGCACAAAGTAACAATGCTGAGGGGGGAAAGGTTTGATGCTACTGCACATTCCATAGTGGCCTCAAATAATGGACATGTTATGGATATTTTTCGGTGGACCTATTGCTCCGTAGTTATATTGTTCTCTTTGTAAATTTGTAAAGGTTTTGCAACAATTTGTTTCTCCTTGTACCTAGTCTATTTATTGTTGTTCTATGATAGTTTTGTTGTTGTCTTTAATTTGACTACAATCTTGTAAGTTTGCTTAAGACTGACAATATTTTGTTGCTTTTGATTTTAGGTTCTGAGTTGCTAGTTTGCCATATTGTTGAAAGTAACATCTTGTTGTGATTTTTTTCTGCTATATCATTATTGCTTTTTCTTTCAATAAAAAAAAATAATACAATCTTTCAAAAATTGCAATGACCATACATATGACATAAAGCCAAAAAAAAAAACAAAGAATTAATACTTGAAATGTGTAATGAGCATTGATCCTCTTTATTTTTATGCTATGTAACTAAAACTTTATTCAATATAAAATATTACTCGAATGGAGTTCTATTTCTAATAGAACACATGCTCGCAACACAAGGCCTGCAACATGTAACACAAGGTTATTATCGTACACACTGTTGTTAGACTTTTTCTTGTGCACCCACTTCCTACTTCCCAATATTGTACAAAAGGAAATTATAATGCCACTACATGGAGCAATATTTACATGCACAAGTATCCATTTAAGAAAAAAAACCATTTAAGAAAGCATAAATTTCTTTCCAAAGCACATGTTCACATGCATAGAGTGTGGCATTCTCAAGGAAATTATTTATCTTTGCCAAGATAATATTCTCAAAGCTATATGTTTTCCCCTAATCCTCTCACTCAATAGGGGAGAGGACCCACTACCTAAGCATGTTTCAATAGTTGTGATAGTAGTTTTTTATATAATGCCCAATATGTTTATCAATATTGAACCAATAATTATGACTTTAAAGTTGTTAGTGTTGATGATGACTATCTATAATTAAACAAAATGTATTCCTTTGATCTAAAAAGCAACCAATCATGTGATTCCACATCAACGCTCAATAAAACATGCTATGAATGCACAATTATTGGTCTCACTTATTTTTTGGGCCTTTTTGGACACCTTGAAAAAAAGCATGCTAATGTGGCATCATATTTGATGATGTTGCCCTGAAACCTTAGTTATAAGCAGGGGACTTACCAAGTAAGCTGCGATAAAAAAATGGGAGTGATTCGAAATTCCCACATAGGATAATTAGAAGGGAGAAGTTAGGGTGCACAACTACTCGGTCCTCTCCCCTACATACATAACTCTCAATATTTTTCCTTACTCCAATTTAAAAACATTAAAATTTCACAATATATTTTATTGAAAAGTTCAATTATAATATTGTAATACATAAAATTCTACCATTAGTTCAAAGCATAGATAAAAGTAAAGGTAACAACATTACCACAAGGTGGAGAAGAGGAATTATCATGCCGCAACATCATTCAACATCATTTATTTTGAGTTTTTATGAAGAGCATTCCTTCCATCTTTAAAAGGGATAAGAACGCTATGGTGGTGAAAAAATTATAATCTTATTGTTATTTAAGTGATGTATAGAAGTTTTAGTTGTTGTGTAAAAGGTAAAGATGTAGTTTTGATCATGAGTGGTTTTTATTTGTATGAGATATGAGGAGCAGTCTAAATACTGTCACTAGGAGAAATTTTATTCATAGTATATTGGATGCTTCTTTATGGTTAAGTAAATATACATAGTTTGAGCATGTTTAATATTTTGGGTCATGCATGTCAAATGACCATTTTCGTGCATGAAAATATTTTAAATATATATTTTAAAATGTTATAATTAATATGATTTAATAAATGAGTTTCTAGTAAAAGTACAATATTCATAGTACACCTTGTTTTGGTGAAGAGGTATTGCATCTTATTGTCTTAAAATTTTTAAGGTACAACTCTAAATTTCAAGTTGTCCATGAGCTAATCAAGTAGTCTCCTACATTCCCAAGTCATTGAGTTACCTTGTCTAAATGCATAGTTCAACCTCAATTTATGAAAAAATCATGTCAAAAGTTGTAATCTCAAAGTGTTCAAGTGTCCAAGTGATACTATCTCTATCTCCTTACCCCTCTCTCTCTCACTCTCTAGGGCCCTTTATCTCTCCTCCTACCACACTCCTTTGATGTACCCATTGCATGCCAAGATATGATTGCTAGATCTCTCTATCTCTCCTTTCTATCCTTATATCTCCCTATTTATATTTGTAGCTCTCTCCCTCTCTCATTATCACTCCCTCTTTCTATATCTCTTTAATTATCCTCTCTTTGATCTATTTCTCTCCCTCCCTCTCTATCTATTTATATATGTCCATCTCTCTCTCTATCTCTCTCTCCATATCTCTATCAATCTCACTCATGTATACATAGACACTCCTTATTTCTCCCTCCCTTTCCCCTATCTATCTCTACTTCTCTCTGCCTTTCTCTTCCCATATATATCTCTCTCTCCTTTCTCTCTCCCTCTCTCTCTCTCCCTCTATCAATCTCTTTTTGTCTCTATCCACTTCTTTATGTTTGTTCGTCTCTATACATTTTTCTCCATATCTTCTTATGTCTCTCTCTATCACTCTATCTCACAATTTATATCTCTCCATACGTCTCCCTCTCTCTTGCTCTATATCTCTCTATCTCTTCCTCTCTTTGTCTCCCTCTGTCTCTACATCTCTTTCTATCTCTTTCCCATCATTTCTCTCCCACTATCTTCATCTCCATCTCAATCTTCCTATCTACCCCTCTATCTCTAGGCATGTTTCCCTCTCTTTATCCATACATCTCTCTCTCCCTCTCCCTCTTCCCAAACCTCTATATTTGTATCTCTTAACCTAGATCATCTCTGCATATTTCTTCTCACATCTCTCCCACTATCTCTATCTCATTATCTCTCCATCTCTCTACTTCTATCTCTATATCACTTCCTATCTCTATCTTTCTATCTCTCCCTCTCTCATTCTCCCTCTCTCTCTCCCTCTCTATATATTTGTCTCTCTTTATCTCTCCCACTCCTCTCCATATCCCCCTCCTCTATTTCCATCCCCATCTCCATCTGTATCTTCCTCTCTATCTCTATCTTCTTACCCCTCTCTCTCTCTCTTGCTCTTCCTCCCTCTATCTATCCCTATTCCTATCCCTATCTCTTCCTCTCTCTCCCTCTCTCTCTATTGTAAACATAGCATGAGCTTGTTTGAAATGGAGACTAATTATCTTCCTAATTCAGAAGTTTTGTTTTAATCGTGTTTGTATTTCTGTAAACAGATGTATATATGATTTGAAGCTTTCAATTCTCCATTAAGACTTTTGTTACAAAAACAACATCATTTGATAAATGACCTACTAATCAACCTTCCACAACACAATTTTTTTTAAAAAAAATTAGAATTTCCTAATTGACCTTCCACATCGGCTATCCATTGCACAATTGCTAGTTAATAACACTATTGACATCGGATGTAGAGAATGATAGATGAAGTCATAGAAATTCTTAAAACAGAAAAAGCAAATAAGAATATGATTATCCATAATCAACAGTTTATAGGGCACTTATTGACAATTAAGGGTGCCCATCTGTTTGACTGACCTCCTAACGACTTCGATTCTGGCTTTATCGGCTCAAACCAGAGGTAAACGAAATACTTGATGGAATCCACGAATTTCCAGAGATAAACTGGTCCACAGTGAAGCGGCTTGCTTCACTAGCACTTTTAATGACGTGGTAACCACCCCATCTCACCCGTCTTGATGTTCCTGCGCCGCTGCCCATGTTCATGTATTCCCCATAATATAAGCTACTTAAGGCAAAGGTCCCGTTCCATTCTAGCCAACCAGCAGGATCGATCAAGTCATCAAGTGTAGATTGCATGAAGACGGTGCGAGAGTATTGCTTCCACGGCCTTCCCAGGTATGTCTGGATCGAGTCTTTTACAGGCTGTAGATCAGAGGCAGCACTCACCCTGCAATTGTGGATTGAAATCCCAGTGTTTTGTCCGGGACTGGTTCTTCCCTGCGCAGTAATTACGTTCTTTTGGTAGCTCAAAGGTCTTCTTGCCAGGATGTTGCTCTTCTGGATGACAACCGCGGCGTTGCCGAAGATGAAATCGATTGTACCGTAGATATCAACTTCGCGGTAGAATTGGCGGAGACAGTGTACGTACAAGGTGTCCTGGTACCCTTTCATACTGCAACGGTAAAAAACCGACTGATCTGCGCTTACTCGCAGTGCAACCGCTTGGCCCTTCTGCGGTCCGGCAGTGTTCTCGAATGTCATGTCTTTTGCAATAAATCCATCTCCAGAAACAACTGCACGGTAGAACAATTTTTCAGTTGTCTTAAAAATAAAAAAAATCTTATAGATATTAAAGACATTAGATTTCCATACTCTATATTTGATTAATTGTGTTTTTTTGGATTCAACAGGGTGAAATATATTTGCATCGACATTTTGGATCACATTTGCGATCTATTATCATTTTTTCTTTCAGCTCTCTTCATCCTGATGATGGATCAGAAGTATGGTCTGAAATGTTGATATGTTGATGCAAATAAATTCCATACAGTTGAATCCTAAAAAGCACACTTAAATAGTATAAATATCTTAAATATATCTATTTAAAAGAATATCAAGAAATATAAGTACCTTAAATTAATATAGAGGGTCTATGTGCTTCCCAAAATCATATGTGAAAGTTGAATCCAAAAAAAGCACACTTACATAGTATAGATATTTTAAATATATCTATTTAAAAGAACGTCAAGAAATATAAGTACCTTAAATTAATATAGAGGTCTCAAAATCAAATGTGGAAATTTCAAATCACTCCCAATTTCTTACAGCAGTTTATTTGGCAAGTCCCTTACTTATAACTAAGGGTAAGGTTCCATGGAGGGTGGCCTCTTAAAAAAATTCAGTGGTTGCTGCTGTGACTTTTTAGGAATGTTTTAAAGCTGGTGGTCCCATGAAATTAATAGTGCAATCTAGCTTAAAATTTTGAGCTCCAAAATTTAAGGAATGAATTGGAGTACTTTGATAAAAATTAATAAATAAATAAAAATTCCCTCATTTTTATTTTCTGATAGGAATTTAAAATTTTAGGTGATATACAAGTGGCAAAAAAATCCCTAAAAGTAGGGGCTGTTATTTTTCAAGAAAAGATTCCAGTTAATCCTGTAGTACAATTTTTTTGCCTTCATGGGACCCCTTGCTCCATGAAAATACATCCTGAAACCCCTCCATGGGACCACACTCTAAGGTGTTAGGGCCACACCATCAACTATGATGTCACATCAACATATTTTTTGTTGAGGTGTCCAAAAATGCCCAAAAAAATGTGACTGTTAATTGTGCACTAAGTCATGTTTTATTGGTGTGCTTATGTGACATCACATGATTTGTTGCTTTTTAGATCTAAAGAATACATTACATTCAATTATGGGTAGTCATCATCAATACTAATAACTTTAAATTCACAACTATTCATCCAATATTGTTAAAAATTGGACATTAAATAAACAAATGCTATAACAACTATTGGAACATGTTGTGATCCTTTCCATAAATTTTATTTTATTTTTATTAGAATTATTTTAAAAAATTTAAGAAATATTCTTATGAATTTTGTTTTGAAGAACACACTCTAAGTTTTGATTCGTCTAGATGGTTCATCTAAAATTACAGTAATTGATAAATTTTACTGAAAAAGTTAATGTGAATTCAAATGAACCATCTAAACAAAATTATGACCCAAAACTATTTTGTTTAATTTTTATTTTATTTTATTTTATTTTTTTGAAACATTGGACTTTTCACTTCACCTCTTATTGTAGTGTAATTATACCTAAACAGGATAGCGTTGCAAATGATTACCAACAGTTGCAGAGTTGAACGAGGTGGAACCGTCTTGTACATTTCTATTGCCTGTCACCACAGATCGATCTTTGCCGTCGCCAACAAACATCAAATTAGTCACCGCCTTTGGTATCTCCACATTTTCTCTATAAACGCCCTCCTTTATATAGATAACGTATCTGCTGCTACTCTTCTGAGGCGCAGCGTTAACAGCTTCTTTGATACTGCGGTAGTTGCCAGAGCCGTCTTTCGCAACCACAACGTTCGCCCGAGTAGCCGGAGTGGACATCTGTAACAACCTCCGCTCTCCGCTCGATACCCATTCTGGAAAACCGTCTTCATGGTGAGAATTCAACTCTTGAGCTTCTTGGTCTTTTACCTGTAAGAGGTGGCTGTTGTGCGACGCACTGGAAAGCTGTTTGTATATTGAAAGAGATTTGGCCACCAGTTCCGACACATTCACAGCTTTGGCTAACATCAAAGTTGTAAGGTAAGTAGTAGATGTTAAGTTCATGTCTGTAAACCCGTTTGAACAGGTGTCCATGTTGGTCAATGCTGCGCTGAGCCATACCACAACACTTTCCTTCACGACATCTTTGTTTAAGCTTGCATTTAGACGATCCATGGTATCTTCAAAAAGCTCTACACAGTCTTCCCATGCTGCGCGTTCTCTTGTATTGCTAATGTTTTGCTCGAAACCAGCGGCAAAGTCATAGGCTTCTTTTGTCTTCTCCATGCTCAACTTCAATTGGAGCCTCATCATATCGTGGAGTGCCGGCGGTGGAATAGAAGGAGAGCAGATGCATCGACTCTGCGTGCGCGCCTCCTTCTCAGTCTCCTTATTCCGGCCAGCGGAAACCCCGACAGCCATACACACGATGCCAACCATCATCAAAATCACCGTCGGCGCCATTGTTAAAGCTCTTCTTGATTTATGAGTTGCATTTCCACAGATGTCTTCACTGGGATTCATCGCACAAAGACAGTCGTGAGTAGGAACTAGGAAGCGCCTTCCAGACCTTGGTTTGCTAAATTGGATGGATTTTCAGTACTGGTTCAACCATGGATATATTGAGGTAACATCCATGCAACATATTGAAGACAATTTGGTTTTCTTAATACAGAACTATTGCTCTTATCATATGCAAATATCAGTTTTCGTGCTAATTCATCAGCCTACCCCACATTTACGTCGTAAAATAATGCGAAAACGTCATTTAGTCGATGATTTTTGTATCATTTCATCGTTGACATTTCAGGCAAAGGGAATGTAAGTCATTTGTGTTTTATATCGCATTCAGACTGCACTCGTTTCACTGTTTGTTTTACTTTTAACAATTGAGTGGGAATAATGCCATCTAACTGCCAAATTCTCTATTACAATGATTACGGATGGATTTTGCACCGTGAATAGTGTTTCGCTGCAACAACATAAGCAGTTTTCTTTGAGGGAGATGATTATCGTCTAGTTTTCAAGGAGTAAAGTCGTTGCGCTTGATTTTTCTTGAATGAATCCAGAATTTCAGCTAAACAGCCTCCTTCTGTTTGCTTAATTTCCTGGATTGTTGGGCACGCCTTTTAAAATTAGACATACGAAAGACAATGGTAAGCTATGAAGTGTAAGCTAATCAAGATGCAATTGTCTGTGAGACAGGGAATGCTATCATTCAACATCCTTTGATCAGGAAATTCGATTAGCGTATAAAGCAAGAAGTACTTGCGTCAAGCAAACCTATAAACATTGGGCAAGGCACCAAAGCCACGGGGATACTTCATATTTAAGGGAAACCGTGGAAATATGAGGTACTATATATGGAACATAAATATTAATGAAGATGATATAATTCGTCTGAATGCTTCCATTGTCTTTTATGATATAAATTGGAGAAAAAAAAGAAGTTGCAATACAGTTTTTATTTTTATATGGAGGATTTTATATCATTTCCGAGTACATTTTGTTATTTGATATGGGATGACGAGTCTATGTTGATACATCTTTTATTAAGAGTCAAGGATTGAGGGGGTATCCATTCCGACACAATCTTGATCTCGTCCCTTATATCATTCCTCGAAGGGTTTGAATCTTGATGGATGGCATAATAGAAAAATATCATCATCCTCACAGATTGTGCTCAATCAATTGAACTACAATCTTTTAATAGTAGTAAATTTTTTTTAACAATGTAATAGAAAATGGTTACTTCTAGAAGTGTCCCTATAAGAACATAAACATGTGTGCAAAATGGTGTAAAATAAGAAGAACAAAGATGCAAGATATGTACTTTTCTCCTCTAGATTTGACCCCCGCTTTTATTGTGCATGAAAATATAAATGAACAAGCATGTCAAAGTAAAATTAACTAAAAATAATTATGACAAAAGGGATATAACATTTTTAGATCATGAAACCTAAGCAACTAGAACATGTGTGTGCTCCTTTTGTCCCCAATATATATAGTAGGAATTCATTGGGAATACCATATATCATTGAATTTAAAGAACCCTACAAATATATCAAGGGAATAATTGATAATAAATTGTATAGCCCAATCAAAGCCATATATATGTAAAGAACTAATATTTATAACTAATTCCTAACAAAAGCATTAGAGACAACCCTAAATTTGATTTGATATGAAGTTTGAGTGCTATGAACCTATCATAAAGGGATGAAATATAGAACTAGATCTAATTGAAAAAACTTGAGATGACTTCAACTTGAAAATTTGAGAATCTATAACAAGACCATGCCTACAATTTGGTTCACCTAAAATGATTTATCCTAATTACATGGTTTCATTTGAGGTAGAAATAAATCTTAGTTATCTATAGAGAATGTTCACATGGATAATATATCTATGCAAGTAAAAACCAGTGGTGCTAAATGATTCATAGAATAATGAAGATATTCTCCAAGAAATAACTAATATTAGATTACTTAACCATCAACTCTACACAAACCTTCCTAGAACTAACATTCTTAGAATCACAAGTTAAGTTAGTATGTCAAATTATGTAATTAAACATAGAATACAAGGTAAATACACATGTACAAATGTAACATATAGTATCAAAAGAAATAAACTTGTAGGATAAACCAAGAGAAACCCCCAAAAGATAAGAGAACTCCAGATTCATTCAATTACAATTATTTACAAGGATAAAATTTTTCTATAAAAACTCACTAAGTACAATGAGATCTTAACTCTTAAAAATGGTCACAATAGCATGGGAACATCTATCCTCTTGCAACTATTAATTACTGCACATATGGAAATTATAATTGAAAGTCAATCTATGAATAAGGTGTTTCTTGTGTTATTAACCTTTTCCCTCTTCCTCCTTTTGTGCAAAAATAAATTCCAAACATTCTAAATTTAAATTTAAAGGTTATTACCCTTCAACTCCCATACCTTATCCAAAATATATGAAATTGCCACTAAACGGTAGTGGAAAATTATAATTAAGAGAGAACTACAAATTTTCTATAAAAATACATCCTATTGATGTTTGACAATTATGAAATTTCCTTCTAATAAAAATGAATATTCTCTTCAACAAGTGAATTCTACTCATATTTCCTCCTATTCTTTTTATCATTAACTTAAATTCAAAATATTATTGACTGCCCCAAATTTTACTTATTCACTTATGACTATTTTTTTCTTTGAATCAATTTTTTCATGTTTTAAAATAGAGGTCTAGTGAAACCATCCTAAATATAAATGATATCATATAATCCCATGGAAAAGTTACAAAGATTCAATTTTAGATCACACTACCCCATTGAGGAAGTTTTTGGTCCCCTAAATCTCAAGGGCTCACCATGTAAAAAAATTATTCCTCACATACTCTTTTATATACAATTACCTTAGTAAAGTCATAAACTAACGGTTCAATTAACAACATTCCAAATTTTTAGTTAACAAAATAGATAACCAATAGATTAAAATATATATATATATATATAACAAATGAGTAGAAAATATCTTATAAAAGGAAGCAAGATGGTGTAAATACTTTCTACATTAACATATGAGGAGAGTAATGCAAAGAGACTCAAATCTAATAATATTAGATAATAAAATACCAAATGTATAGAAATAAAAATACATAGAATAACATGAAACTTACATAAAAACATAGTTGACATAATATTAGCCTAGGAAAACCCTTTTGGGAAAGATCCAACCCCCAAATCTCAAACTAGTTGTATTATCAATAACTATATGTTTAGAATATAATGAGAGACTCAAGCCTTTATAGAAAAATAATACACCAATTTGATCTAGAGAAAAAACTATTAGGATGAAAACTCAAGGATTCACATATAAAGGGGTCAGTGCAAGATCATGGGGGTCCAAACTAGGCCCCTAAGTGACAATGAAAATTTAGAAAAATGGAGTTAGACAATTTGACATAAAAATTTGAATAGGTTATTAACATAATTTGAAAAATATGTAAGAACAAAATTTGTAGAAAATTGAATGTAGTTTCTAGGCTACTAATCCTTTTTTGGAAAAAAGTAAATCTATTTTGTGAAAATTTAAAATTTCAATGTAGTAGTACTAAATTTTTTAGGAAAAAGATAAAAACCAGGTGTATGCTTGACCAACCTAAGTACAAGTTTTTTTTTTTTTTGAAACTTTCAATACAAGTAGAGGACACATGCCTAGATGTGTCGTATTTCCTTTTGTAACTTTTTTGATGGTAAATAATTAGTTATGATTTTTTTATTAGAACATTTCAAAATTATTAAATCGTGTTTGTCTGACCACCATAACTTGGTCAAAAATTTATGAAATTCAATTTTTTCTTATCCTATAGTATGTGAAGCATAGAATGTGGCACATCTTTTAAATTCAAAAAATGTGAAATAGTTTGAAAATTATAGAAAATTTTCAATCATCCCATCAATCAAGACTTTAGCCATAATGTATGTAGAAAATAAATAATAATTATCTATTAAATTCAAAATAAGGCATATGTTATATTCGTGGAAAGCTAACAATTTTTTCAATAAACCCTTTTTGTTTCATCAAATTCGGATAAAAAAAAGTCATCAGCCACAAGGGTGAACTTTGGAAAACTATGGAAATTTTGTAAACACATTTTTTTAGTTGAATTTCTAGGTATGACAATCGTGAACCAAATCTCGAGCCAAATCTTAAGCCTACTGATTTTGTTAGAAAAAATGGATATCCGTTACGTGTATTATTTATAATACATAATATATATATATTATAATCTATTAATATATACTATATACTAATATATTATATATTATATATGGGTATGTGCAGGATCATCATGGAAAAATCAGGCCCTTAAGTGTCAAAAAATTTAGAAAAATAAGAGTTAGGCAACTTGACATAAAAATTTGAATAAGTTATCTATATTATTTCAAAAATATGTAAGAATAGAATCTGTAGAAAATTGAATGTAGTTTATAAACTACTAGGTTTTTTTTTAAAAAAAAAAATCTATTTGGTGAAAATTTGAAATTTCAATGCAAGAGTACTTAAATTTCAAAAAAATAAGAAGTAGGTGTCTCTGACCACCCTAACCACAATAAAATGATAATATTTTTTTATAATATTTTAGATATAAGTAGAGAATTCATGTCCAGATGTGATGCATATTTTTTTGTAATTTTTTCCATGTAAATAATTAATTAGGATTTTTTATTACAATTTTAAAAATATAAAATCAGATGTCCACCACCTTAACTTGGTCAAAAATTCATGAAATTATTCAATTTTTTATTTTTAATCCTATAGTATGCAAAGCATAGAATGTGACTATGTTTTGATTCAAAAATGTGATAATGCTTTGAAAGCTTATATATTTTCACAACCTATTGATCAGACTTTAGTAGTAATTCAAATAGAAAATGAATAATAATTATTTATTAAATTCAAAGCAAAGCATAATTTATATTGGTGGAAAGTTGAGAATCTCCTTTAAAAACCCTTTTTTGTTTCTTTAATTTTGGGTAAAAAAAAAGTCGTCAGCCACATACCCTACACATACCCATAATATCACCACTTTTTGGCCCATCATGATCCTGCACATACCCATATGTATTATATCTTATATATTATGTATTATATATTATATAGATATTATATTACATTAATATTATGCAATGTATATTATATATTATATATTATATATTATATATTATATACTATATATTTAATACATAGTATATATTATATACTACATTATAATATATATAGTATATAATATGAGGGGGAGTGAGAGAGAGAGAGATGGAGAGTGACAGTGATTAGAGAGAAACCTGAGAGGGAGATGGAGAGTGAGAGAGACTAGAGAGAGAGACCTGAGAGGGAGAGAGACTTGAGAGGGAGGGAGAGAGAGAGAGATGTAAGAGGGAGATGGACAGTGAGAGAGAACTTAGAAAGAGAGAGACCTAAGAGGGAGATGGAGAGAGAGAGAGAGAAAAACCTAAGAGGGAGATGAAGAGTGAGAGAGACTAAAGAGAGAGAGAGCTAAGAGGGAGGGAGGGATAGAGAGAGCTAAGAGGGAGATGGAGAATGAGAGAGAATTGAGAGAGAAAGAGAAAGAGACCTAAGAGGGAGATGGAGAGAGAGAGAAATACCTAAGAGAGATATGGAGAGTGAGAGAGAATAGAGAGAGACCTGAGAGGGAGAGAGATGGATTGAAAGAGAGTTTTCTAGGTAGGCTGGGAGGGATAGAGGGAGTGAGATACCCAAGAGAGAGAGGGTGGGAGCTCGATAGAGGGAGGGAGAGAGGGAGAGAGAGAGACTTGAGAGGGAGAGAAGGGGAGATAGAGAGATAGAGGGAGGGAGAGAGAGATAGACTTGAGAGGGAGAATGGGAGAGAGAAAGAGAGAAAGACCTAAAAGGGAGATGGAGAGTGAGCGAGACCTGAGAGAGAGAGAGGGAGTGGGAGACCTGAGAGAGAGAGAGGAAGTGGGAGATACCTAAGAGAGAGAGTTATCTAGTTAGGGTGGGAGGGGGAGACCTAAGAGAGAGAGAGGGAGTGGGAGAGATTTGAGAGAGAGAGGAAGGATTGGGAGAGAGAGAGAGAGAGAGAGAGAGAGAGAGAGAGAGAGAGAGAGAGGAGAGAGAGAGAGAGAGATTTATCTAGCTAGGGTGGGAGGAGTAGAGAGACTCTGGAGAGAGGGAGGGATGGAGTGGGAGAGACTAGAGAGAGAGGGAGAGGGAGACAGGAGATCTAGAGAGAGGGCAGAGAGAGAGAGGGAGTGGGAGACTTGAGAGAGAGAGACCTAAGAGAGATAGAGGAGGGAGAGACCCAAGAGAGAGACAGGAGAGAGGGGAGAGATAGTGTCATCTAGTAGGTGGGAGGGAGAGAACCAAAGAGAGAGAGAGAGAGGAGGGAGAGACTGAGAGAGAGGAGGAGGAGAGACCTGAGCAGAGAGAGAGTGAGAGAGGAGAGGGATAAAGAGTTATCTAATTAGGGTGGGAGGGAGAGACCTGAGAGAGATAGAGAGAGGGAGTGGGAGAGACTTGAGAGAGAGGGAGAGAGAGAGAGAGAGAGAGAGAGAGAGAGAGAGAGAGAGAGAGAGAGAGAGAGAGAGAGAGAGAGAGAGAGAGAGAGAGAGAGAGTTGTTTAGGAAGGGTGGGAGGGATAAAGGGAGTGATAGACCCAAGATAGAGAGACAATGGGAAGGATAGAGGGAGGGAGAGATGGAGAGAGAGAGTTGAGAGGTAGATAGGGAAAGAGAGAGATAGAGGGAGGGAGAGAGAGAATAGAGAGAGAGGGAGAGAGAGAGAGAGTTATCTAGTTAGGGTGGGTGGGAGAGACCTAAGCGAGAGAGCGAGAGAGAGAGAGAGAGAGAGAGAGAGAGAGAGAGAGAGAGAGAGAGAGAGAGAGAGAGAGAGAGAGAGAGAGAGAGAGAGTTATCTAGTTAGGGTAGAAGGGAGAGACTAGAGAAAGAGAGAGAGAGAGAGAGTTGAGAGGGAGACAAAGAGTGGGAGGGATAGAGAGAGGGAGAGAGTTGAGAGAGAGTATAAGATATATAATATATAGAATATATACTATATACTATAAAATATTATATTTATATACTATGTATTAAATATATTGTATAATATATAATATATAGTATATACATTAAATATACTAGATATAATATATATCATAATACATAATTTAAATAATATATTATGATTTATTCATATATAATACATTCATTGTATATTAATAAAACATAATATTGGTTTTATGTATTATTTGGTTTATAAAAATCTAAAGCAAATGGATATCTGTTATTTATTGTATTAATATAATATAATTTATATACTATATAGTATATATTATACTATATATTATATATTATATATTATATAATATATAATATATAATACATAATATATAATATATAATACATAATATATAATATATAGTAATTAAATGGCTCTAGGAAAATTCATCGCCAACAATTCACCAATGGAAAATTCACCGTCATGCAAAATTCACTGATGGAAAATTCATCGCTGGCCAAGTAAAATTTACCGCCAGTAATTCATCGTCGCAGAAAATTAACCACATTAATATTTTTTAATATATATTTTGAAAACTTTGATTTTATTAAAAATATTAATGCAGTTAATTTTTTGCCACAGTGAATTGCTAGTGGTGAATTTTACTTGGTGGTGAATTTTTCATCGTTGAATTTTCCATGGCGGTGAATTTGTATGCCATATTAGATATATATTATGATATATTAATATATAATATACATTTATTATTTATTAAGAATACATAATATTGGTTTTATGTATTATTCGGTTTATAAAAATCTAAAGAAAATGAATATTCGTTATTTATTTTATAAGATTTGAAGCTTCCCCTATGCATACATATTAATATATAATATAATTTATATTCTATATAATATATAGTATATATACAATATACAATAAATAATATATATTATATAATATTTAATGAGTTTGTGTGCATGAGTGGAGTCAATTGAAAAAGTAAGTTGTAATAAAAAGTTTGGTGCCAATGGAACAACACAGACTTTAATAACACAATGAGCATAAGGATTCTCAAGTACTTAAATATGTGCTCAATGATCAAATCACAATCAGATATCACCCAAAAATAATTTGTACTGTACATCTGAACTTGGTTCCATATAAAAGTAGGACATTTGACTTGTGGGACATCCTGATTTTTTTTTAAATTACATATTTTTTAGAAAAATTAATGATTTAAGCCTTAAGAGGTTCCATATAAATAGTTTTAATTGAATAGGTTTAGATGAGACCCCCTTACATGAAACACCCTTGGATAAAACAATCTAGTCTTAAATCAAACCCTCGATGGAGTCTCGTCCCAACTATAATCAAAATTGTGAAAAAAAAACTTTTTCTTCACCTTTTGGGGGATCAAATGAAGCCATTTAGAAATTCCTTTTTCTAAGTATGTAGCCTTTATCATAATATTTTCAAAAAATTATTATTTTGAATATTTAATTTTATTATTATATTTATTTTATTTTTCTTATGAATGTCTACAGTTTTTTCACCAAACATCAATGTCTTTGTTTCACATACATGAAAAAATGGAAAAATAGAGGAAAAAAATTTAAAAAATATGTGTGTACTAGGTATTGATGTCCTTACTTCAACAAAGAAAAAAAATTAATTTGAATATATGCATAAAAATTTATGTAATATCGAATAAACCTATGTATAAATTATATCTAATCTTACTCCAAAAATTAATAAAGAAAAAAATATGCAACAAAAAATTATGAAAATATATTTTTGCACTAGATATTGGTGTTACAAATCTATGTTTTAGAATTTAGAATTTTATATTTTTCATCAAAAACTTAGGTGATATCGAATAAATGTTACTTTTTTAAAATATTGATAACTATAAAAAATGGTTATTAAAGCTTACATAAAAAAGTTCACAAATCATATTCTGATTTTATTTTTAAATATATTTACAATCTACATAAAAAATATCAAAAACCACTAGTTCACGTCATCTTCAAATTCTTAATCGTTTAATTGTTATGGGTGGTAGAAAGTGAAAATATGATTAATTTTTTTGTTTCAATGTCTCACTTTGGCCAAAAACTATGATACACTATTGGCATTTGATGAAGGAGCATCTATGGTTGCTAGCCATCTTGCATCAACAAAATTGATCCAATTTTTGTGTGAAATATTTTGAATATTATTTTGGTGTATCTATTTGATTTTCTTGTCCAAAAATCAAAATTAATAATTTGACAAGTTTTGGGTTGCAAGTTGCATTGGGAAACGCACTGGAAATTACAATTTAAAAGTTTAGATACAAAAATAAAATTTGGGTGTGGGATTCTTGGAGGTTATGAAATGTTGAATATTATTTAATTTTCCTTATTGCTACAGGTAGTAGTGGGAATCCCATGATGTGTATGACTTGAAATTTTGAATTTGAATTCTTATTTAGTGAGGGGAGAGAATAAATGTGCCAGCTAGTGGAGGCATGTCTTCTTGGAAATTGTGCAAACATGCATTGGGGCTCATCAACATTAGTAATTTATGAAAATTCATTGATTTTATAAGTAGGGGTGTGGAGTTTGGGAGTTTCTAGTTGCAAGAGATAGTGGTGACAAGAGGGTATGTGCATGATCATCATGGAAAAAATAGGCCCTTAAGTGGCAAAAAATTCAGAAAAATCAGAGTTAGGCAACTTGACATAAAAATTTGAATAAGTTATCTATATTATTTCAAAAATATGTAAGAATAGAATCTGTAGCAAATTGAATGTAGTTTCTAAACTACTAGGCTTATTTTAGAAAGAAAAAATCTATTGGGTGAAAATTTGAAATTTCAATGCAGTAGTAGGGCGGGTGCATGAAGTTGGTTGCATTTTTGTGGCCAAATGGGAAAAAAGTGGGGAAACACATAACGCGCTTGCGTTATAATGCGAGCGCGCTATGTGCTTTTAAAAGAAAAAAAAGTGAAATGTGTATCATTTGCTTTTCACTGTTTCTCAGCTCTGCCCACGGCCAAAAACCCTCAATTTCGCGCTCGCATTCTAGGAGGAAGGACTTCTGCAAATTTCATCAAGAACAGTTGGATTTTGTCTGCAAATATGGCTCACAACGATGAAGAGATGCAAGAGGTAAGTATTGTTTACTATTTGTTTTGAATTTGTTAGTTTGAAATTGATTTTGTTTGTTTTAGGTTAGATTTGATTTTTTTTTTAAAATCTGTAGGAAATCCTGCAAATCTTCAACAAGAAGAGTAGGTAAATCCTCAATAGCAAAATCCTCAACAAAATCAACCTCAACAACAAAATCAACCTTCCCCACCATTCTCTCAATTCTCTCCTGGCACTCAAGAAAATTTGAGGAGTGAAATTGAGAACAATAGAAAACAACTTGAGGATCTTATCAGTAGGTTGAGTGATCCAAATGCTTCAACCACAGAAAGAATGCTTCTAGAAAATTCATTGAAAGACATGTTAAAAATGTAGATGCAATCACCCAACAAATATCTGGATGGCAAGATAGGAGGCAGACAACTAGGGCATATTATGCAGACAAATTATCATATAAACAAGTAAAAGATTTAAAAATTACTAAAGGTGATTTGTGCTCTCTATTCACTGACCCTAAAATAAATAAAAATCTTACCCTCAATGCAAAGAGGTTTCCTATTCATTGGTGCCACCACCAAGAGATTAAGAATCATTTTTATGAAAGATGGTATATGGTCTTTGATTATCCACCGTGCAATAATTGTGAAGTCCCCCAATATTTTCTTAGGAAACTATACAATGAGTTTGTATTGAACCAAATCCCAAATTATTTTGATATGAGAGAGTTCCAGGGGAGAGGTGGGGGGTCAGCTCAGGATAGGCTTGGTGCACAGCTGGATCCTACACAGCGAGGGAGATGACCTCTCACTAGGCCGCCTCGTGAGCAGATTGTGATGCCTGCCATTGCGAAGGAGAGTGCTGACATAGAGACATTGCAGGTGATCACAACTTTGACCCAGAGTGTCATCCATCACACTAGCCCTATTGTACAACACCATCCAGGGGAGTCTTCAGGTGGTGGCCTTCGAACCTATGTGTGTCAAACTTGTGGGGTGACTTGTTTGTATGACCCTACCGACACTCAAGAGGGTGCTACGTAGGATCCATATGCTACTATGCAGCCTGATCCGTATGCATCTACGGGGATGGAGAGGATGACTGACATTTTGCATGATGCATATGACATTGACACTCAGGTAAAATTTAGCATGTTCATTGAATTTAATTTATTAAATTTTGATTGTAAAATGCAAGATTAACTAATTTAGTTTTATTATTTTAATAAAATTGCAGGGTTACAGTGTAGAGACTGGATACACCAGTCATCCACCTACTTATTTTTGCAGTACACCTATCGGTGGGGTATGTAAAGTTAGTAAACAATTATAAATTTATTACATGTGCTAATAGCATTGTTTTACGAACAGTATTTTAATATGTGATTTTGGATGTTGAATAGGTTACTGTTGGAGGTTTCAAGGAAACACCTCCGAGTGCCAGTAGATTTGATCAAACGTTCATGAAGGTAATATAGAATTTAAAGAGAACTTAAGTAATGAATTCTAAGTTTAATAGATTTATGTAGTTTATATTCATATTGTTGACCTTACGTTGCATTACACAGATCATTCAAAATCAAAGCATTACTTCAAATTCGATAACTAATAATCAGAAATATATCTATTTAATACTTATACTCAAAATTTTGTTCATTAGATCTCATACATTATAAGTCATTACATGGATCGCTATTGTAACTTTTTTGTGATTGAATAATTTGTTGTTTTATTTTTAGATGTTGGTGATAGAAACACCACCAAACGTTATGAGGGCAATGGATATTGGTGTTTCCTCCGCTATACAATCCTTGATGGCTTTGATAGGGGAGGTATGAGGCAAATTACTAAATTTCAATTTACATTCATTGTTATAGATGAACTAGTTCTAGTGAAAAATCAAACCATTATTGATTCATAGTTTAATTCCTATTTGGATGGTTTATAAAAGGCTTGAGCACACCTAAGCATCGGTGTGCAAATATTTCCATCGAGGAGAGTGATTGTGAGATGGCTGTAAGTGATTATTTTGTTAAATATATTAATTTTTATAATGTAATTTCTATATATTAATGTCTAAATACTTCTTATTGTAACAGTTGAAACTTCACCATAAGCTAAACACTAGGAAGAGCAGCAGGAGCACTCCTCGAGCACAGCAGAAATGGGTGATAGACTTATCTCCATCAGATCGCCCAGTAAAGGGAAAGAAAATTGTATTTGAACCAGAGCATGGAGAGAAATGAATTTTGAATGCACAGAGCCCTTTGTTGTATGCCTACATGGCAATTTTGTACATATTTTGTATTGGATATATTTGACATTGAATGCCTATATGGTATTCTCATAAGCCTATATGGTTATTTTGTAACTATATTTTATACTTATATCGACATATATTGATGTATGCGTACATGGCTATTTGCTTAATACAAATATTTTTATCGATGGTGTCCATATTTGCAAATTATAAATTCATGGTTCAATAGATATGAGTTACATGTATTCAAGTGTATACTTTACAACTTAAGCACATATATTTTTTGACTTACGTGTGAACATTGAAAAGTGTGAAAATTTCTGTGTTTGGAAGTCAAATGTAAACCAATTTTGCAATTCTCAATTCTTGCATACTCGATCTTATGGACTTATTCGTTCCTAGCATATATTGTGAATATTTCTCATTTGGTGCAGAAGATAGATTCCTTAGTTTTGAACCACTCATAGCAAAGAGATTCACAATAAGACTTTAGCATTGGAACACTACTCCATACTTCTCTTGTATAGACCATAAAGGATTGAAAATTCTTAATTTGATGTAATGATAGTCATGAGATGATAATTTATATAACCATGCCTATTTTGAAACATTGCATCTAATACTGCATCAACAAGAACTTAAGAAGTGTTGCATAAGAGTGTTAGGTTTGATAGGCCTTCTCTTCCCTAAGGGAGGAGAGCTTTCATCTTGAATTTTGAACAAAATTTTAAGAAGCAAACATTTTACCTAAAAGCTTCAAACCTAGATGACATATTTGGCTAAGTTCTATCTTGAAAATTATCAATGCATTCAAACTCTAAAGGAGATTCTCCCTGAAAAGAAAACTTTACCCTTTTTCCCAAGGAAAGAGATTGCAACAAGTTGCATGTGATTTATCTTATTTCTTTCTCACAGTTCCTGGTCAATCATTCATGGCTCAGGATAGTTCCGTTCCAAGGCAAGGACACCCAAAAAATCACTGAGATTCTTC
>VDFB02000013.1:30979810-31094467 GCA_007258455.2 Sequoia sempervirens | reverse complement strand
TGCTTAGGTAGTGGGTCCTCTCCCCTATTGAGTGAGAGGATTAGGGGAAAACATATAGCTTTGAGAATATTATCTTGGCAAAGATAAATAATTTCCTTGAGAATGCCACACTCTATGCATGTGAACATGTGCTTTGGAAAGAAATTTATGCTTTCTTAAATGGTTTTTTTTCTTAAATGGATACTTGTGCATGTAAATATTGCTCCATGTAGTGGCATTATAATTTCCTTTTGTACAATATTGGGAAGTAGGAAGTGGGTGCACAAGAAAAAGTCTAACAACAGTGTGTACGATAATAACCTTGTGTTACATGTTTCAAGCCTCATGTTGCGAGCATGTGTTCTATTAGAAATAGAACTCCATTCGAGTAATATTTTATATTGAATAAAGTTTTAGTTACATAGCATAAAAATAAAGAGGATCAATGCTCATTACACATTTCAAGTATTAATTCTTTGTTTTTTTTTTTGGCTTTATGTCATATGTATGGTCATTGTAATTTTTGAAAGATTGTATTATTTTTTTTATTGAAAGAAAAAGCAATAATGATATAGCAGAAAAAAATCACAACAAGATGTTACTTTCAACAATATGGAAAACTAGCAACTCAGAACCTAAAATCAAAAGCAACAAAATATTGTCAGTCTTAAGCAAACTTACAAGATTGTAGTCAAATTAAAGACAACAACAAAACTATCATAGAACAACAATAAATAGACTAGGTACAAGGAGAAACAAATTGTTGCAAAACCTTTACAAATTTACAAAGAGAACAATATAACTACGGAGCAATAGGTCCACCGAAAAATATCCATAACATGTCCATTATTTGAGGCCACTATGGAATGTGCAGTAGCATCAAACCTTTCCCCCCTCAGCATTGTTACTTTGTGCCTTCTCAATAGAGTTGTCATGTTGAAGTATAGATGTCATTTTTTTAGAAGAATTAAAATTCCTTTGGTAGCCACCCCAACTAAAACAAAAAAACTCAAAACTTGTAGACCACACTGGAAAATCAAACTTTTTCTTTAAACTTGTAACCAATTCCAATAGTTTTAGCCTCAAAGGCATCAAATTACAATAAAAAATCTCTCAAAACACCATGCAGGTTAGGTTTGAATTGGAGTGAGGACTGCAGAAGGGAAAGGTTGGGGGAAAGATTCACACAAATAATCAAAGCTTTCATTTGAATGGTATAAAAGGTGTGAGAAAAGGCAGTGAGATAGCGAAGTTTCCAAATGTTTTTCAAAATAATATGTCTAAAGGTCTGTGAAATGATATTAAGGTGTGGAGCAACTTTGAGAAGAGCAGTTTTCCAAGACCAAGCTTGAGGAGAAACACTCGAAAGATTGACAAAAAGATAATTCCATAGGTGTTGGGCATGGGAAGAAAATAAAAAAGGATTTTTGATAGTCTCTTTTTTAGAACAAAAAGGACAGGACAACGATGGTGAGATGAAGGAAAGATGGTCTCCAATAGGAACTTTAGCATGCAAAAATTTCTAAGCAGTCAATTGGGCTCGAGCTTCAGCTTTGGATTTCCAAATAAGAGCACTCAACTTATTCCATTTGGCTCGTCTAAACTTGCATTTCCATTTACAATTAAGAGGAGAAGCTGCGGAAAATGTAGGGAGGATTTTTCTATAGACAATTTTAAGGGGGAATGTACGAAGGTGACGATTGTCAGGCCATTTCCAATCCATGAGGAAATTATCATGACAAGGTGTGGATAAAAAATAGTATAGGTCGGGTGAAACAAGACTTTGAATTTGAAGAATAGGGGGTTTGTCTTTGGAGGGAAGCTTGAATTGTGCCTTAAGTTGTGGCCATTTTTTCCACTTGAATGTAACCAGATCCTAGAGATCTCTACAAACTTGAATACATTTGTTAAAGAGATGCTTACCTTTAAGGAGTTTATTAAGGGCAAGAGGGGCATTGTTCAATTGAACAAGATGGTTCCACCATATTGAGGAGGAGGCAAAACTTAAACCATGGCTCAAGGGTTGGGCATACCAAGATAGTTTTTTAGAATTTATTTTCCAAGCTTTCCAAATGGAATTTAAGGGGGTTGAACCATGAGTTTTGAAATGAGGAGCGGGTAGAAGCTTATCCATCCATTTCACTAGCTCCCATGACCGACCAATAGTAGCTGAACATTTGAATATGACGCTGAACCAATTTTTTCCAAGGGGCGTCACCATCCAAAGCTTGAACAATCCATTTAGTGGTAAGATAAACTCCTTGTGTGTAAGGATCAATAATTCCTAAGCCTCCTTTATCTTTTGGTTGAATATAATGGCTCCATGATGTAATAGGCTATCCTTTTTTGTTTCCCCACTTAGCCTAGAGGAAACTCCTAATCAGTTGAGTCAACTAGTTATAACAGGCCTTGGAAGGCAACGAGCAAGAGGAAATGTAAATATGGCTGGCAATAAGGATCTTATTGGCAACTTGTAATCTACCAACCATGGAAAGAAATTTGTTTGTCCAATTTAATAGTTTTTTCATAATTTTAGCCAAGAACCAATTCCGCATATCTTTCAATGAGAATCCAATACTAAATGGAATCCCAAGGTATCTAGTAATAACCCCATGCTTTTAACTTCTTTGCACTCAGTCGGGATCCAAGGGGGTCAAGGGTTGGGCCTTGTCATGAAAATATTGGTTTTATGCATGGCAAGTTTGGACCTTGAAACAAAGCAAAAAGATCTAAAATACAAGTGTTAGGGCCAATTCTTCTACTAATTTTTGAATGAAAATCATGTTGTCATCAACAAAATGGGAGTTGAGATTAGTTGCATTTCCAGGGATTTTATTTGCAAGTGTGTGCTAAAAAAGATATCTTAGACCATCAACAGCAAGGACATACAAGAATGGGGCAAGTGGACAACCTTGTCGAATGGATTTTTGCAAGGGAAAAGGAGTTTGGACATCGTTAACAAAAACTCTTGCATTAGCATTCATGAAAATCATTTTAATTTGGTCATAGATTTTGGGGCCAAATACAAGCCAATTGAGCATTTTAGGAATGAAGGGCCAGCGAATACGATCATAAGCTTTACTAAAGTCTAATTTAATGATAAGAGTATCATCTTGCATTGTTTGTTGAGCCTATTCATAAGTCTCCCATGCAAGGACCAAGTTGTCTAAAATAAATCTTCCCCCTAAGAACTCAGTTTTCTCAGGACAAATAATTTCTTGAGAGATATATTTAATTCTTCATGCTAGGGCTTTAGCAATAATCTTGTACGAAGTATTGAGGAGAGTTATAGGTCTCCATCCATTGACACTATCCACATCCTTGGACCTTTGGGTATGAGCTTAATTGCCCCTTGATTCATAGTGTTGCCTAAGGATCCAGTCTCAATTCCTTCAAGATAAACATTAAAAAGTCTTCAAGAAAGTGGGGCCAAAGGGCTCTATAAAATTCAATAGGAAAACCATTCATTCATGGACTCTTCTCTAAAGCCATACAGTGAAGGGCTTCATCAAGTTCCTCTATTGAAAGGAGGTGATCAAGATATCTGCTATAATCAACATCTATTTTCTTAGGAATGCAGTCTGCAATGTTGTCTTCAAGAATGGGAAGAAGAATGTCATCTTTAGTGTCATCAATAAAAAGGTTCTTTTACATTTTTTGTATTTTTTGTTTTACTCTTTGTTTTTACATATTTAAGATTGTCTTTATTATGTACTTGTGTCCAATGTGTTTCTCTCCTATTTCAATTCTTGGTTTTTAGTGTCTTGTTTTTATTTTTGTATATGATTTTGTGTGTTTTTTGGGTCTAGTTTTTTATTTTATTTTAAATAATTTGATTTCTTCTTTATCGTGGTTCCTATTAATTATTTGGATCCCTAGTTTTGTGGTTGTCATTTATTTTCATTGTTATCTTCTTACTCCTTGTTTAGGCTTCTTTGGGTTTTTATTATTTTTAATTTTATTGGTTTTTTTAGCATCTTTCATTATCTTTTGGATTTTTTGTTTCTTGATTCTCTTTTTTTTTGTTATTCTTGTTCTTGGATGTTTTCTATTTAGTTCACTAGTCTTGTGAGCCTTAAATTTTTTAATTTTTTAATTTTTTTTAATGTGTCTCATTGGGTGGGTGTTTTCCTATCTCTTTGTCTTACCCATCTCCTTTCTTACCCCTCACCTATTTAACTTTCCATTCTACTTCTATTTTTTCACTTTCTTACTCTCTTTGTTTAGCATCTTGATGATGGATCATGGAGTATGATCCAAAACTTTTTTTGATGCAAAAAAAATTACACACAGTTACAAACCAGAAATCTGAGAACTAAATAATCATGGACCGTGGAAACCTTATGATATTAAAATGGTTCCTGTTCAGTGGCTATAGAAAATATGCATTATATCAAGGTGATTGGTTTGCAAATTTCCATCAGCTATTTTAATTGTATAAATGTGTTCAATTTTATGCTTATGTTGAATATATTGGAAGAAGAACTTAGATCCCCTAGATCTCCCTCTTTAATCCATTGTAACCAAGCATGGATTTGAGCTCCTTTGCCTCTGTAGACAGCCATTTTATGCAATTGACTCTCAACATTAATTATAGATTGTTGAAGGGTGTTGTCATGAGGGTTGTAATCCAAGCAATTACGATTATGTTCTAGTTTCCCTTTGAGGGATTTCTCAAGTCTCATTCAACTATCAATTGGTAGCTTCTATTCTTTGTAGTTTTGATTTGTTTAATATATATAAAAAAATTATGATTAGAAATGGAGTTTACTAAAAAGACATGGTCAAACAAAGAAAGGGGAAGTATTAAAAAATAATTTGATTACTACCATTTGAATTAGGAGTACTAGTATCAATATTTACTCTATTTACTATTTGATTAAAATCGTATTGTGGATGTTTATCACATATTGACAGTTATTTGGTTAAGTTTTTCTTTATTATGGAGGGTTTCTAAATATTTTCTCAAGTGCTTTTTATTATTATTTTATCTTTTAAATTGGTCAAAGATATTATTTATCTTTTGAATAAGTTTTTTTGTGTGTTTGGAGGGAATTTTTAAAAAGTGTGAGAGAGTTACCATCCAATGAAAATTGTTAGAGAAAAGTAGTTGAATTCCTACTTCATAAGAATAAACTATACTAAAAAAGATAACTAAACACATTGGTTCCATAAATGCTTTAGGATAATCTATCTACAAAATTAAACAAGCAAATTATGGGAGGCAATAAGCCCAAATAATGCACCCTTCTAAGAAATATAATAATTAAAAATCATGGAAAGGGAGGAAAAAATGATCAAGCATTGTATACATTGGGACATAGGACCAAAGTACATGTTTGAAGAAGTCCTTATGATTGCAAAAGGACATAGGTGATGTAGAAGTTAAAAGAAGTAAAGTCTATTACTAGTAGGAAGATTACAATGCAAAAATTTCTAAGCAACCATTTGGGCTTAAGATTCTACCTTAGACTTCAAAAGGTGAGAATTGAGAAACATCCACTTGGTGTTGGAGAATAAATGGTACCACTTAGAGTTTAATCATTTACCAAGTTGTATATGGGGTTCAAAATAGATTATAAGTAGCTTAAAGTGGGAAGACTATAAACTTGGTTCTTGTAGATCATCTTTAGTTTGTTAGGATGTTGTAAGGGTAGAAGATAGACATTTTGAGAATTAAGGATAGAGGAATAAAAATATTGAAGTTCCAAAATCACTAGCTTATTCTTTCCATATATGCTCTTAGGCATTTCATTATAGGTTGGAGAAATCCCAAAGATTTGCAAATTTTTGTGTGATTAGTGCAATTCACCTATTCTAGGTGATGCAAAACATAATGCAAAAAGATGGAAACAACACTAAAACACCTCAAGATAGGGCTATGTTAACTCAAATAAAATAAAGAAAAAGTAAAACAGATTGATACCTTATGTGAGTTGCTCCTTGGTTGGCCCTTTGATGATTGATGCTTTGTATGCTACTTGATGGAAAAATGTGATGCAAATGGATGCAAAATTCTCTAAACGAGATGAGGAATGTAATGAGCTATGTGGGTAGTTGGATGGATGAATGCAAGTGCAAGAGATGAAAGCTTCAAAGCATGCAACAATGGAGGTTTTGTGAGTGCAAGAATGCAAATGTGAGAACTAGAGCTTGAATGCTTGAATTGCAAAGTGTGTGAATGCCTAATGAATGAAAATGAAAGAAAATCTTTCATTTTAAGGGAGATTTTTCTAGAGAATTGAACGGTTGAGATTTTTCCAACATGGGCAAGATGAAGGGCTGTGGTTAGTTGACAACTCACAAGCCCTCACATATTTCCATGTGGAGGATGAAGTGTCACAAGAACAAATGAGTTGGAAAAGGGACATGTGAGGTGGAGGTACTTGCAAGTACCTTGGGATGAGCAAAAGATTTGGACCTCAAAAGGGAACTTCTTGTCCCCATGTGGGAAGGAAGTTGACATGTGAGGAATTTTAGAATTCCTCACACATCATCATAGGGAAGAGAGAAGTTGTTGGAGGAATAAATGTGGATTTTAAATTCACATGATTGGAAGCGGAAAATTGATTAGGAGAATAAATGTGAATTTTAAATTCACATGAGAAGCACCTTGTGGATAAGACAAGGTTCTTATAGAGGAAGGTGAGAAGTACCTTGTGGATAAGACAAGGTCCTTATAATGGAAGGTTCTTGACCCCATGTGACTAATGTGACAATGTGAGGAGTTCTAGAACTCCTAACAACTTGCATGTGGAAGATGAGAGTCTTGGAGGGATAAATGTGAATTTTAAGTTCACATGGGGAAGAGGGTCTAGGCTAAATGTGGAAATTGTGAAGGTTGACCAAAAAGGTATGCTAAATGTAGCAAGGGGATTAGATTAAGGTTGTGCAAATAGGTGATTAGGAAGATTAATGGAAGATTAGAAGCAAGTTGGAAGATGTGGAGGATGTGACATTAATCTTGATTAAAGGTGTACCCTTTGCTCTGGTATGTGACAATGGCTCCGCCTTTTCTTCTGCTGAGTTTATTTCCTGGACATATGATCATAAAATTGTTTTGAAATACTCTTCAAACTATTACCCACAAGGCAATGGAGTGGCAGAGTCAACCAATAAGAATCTCTTAGGGGTCATTAAGAAACTGTTAGAGCATAACCCTAGAGACTGGCATACCCAGCTTAGATTCGCATTATGGGTAGATAGGACTAGGATTAAGGCTGCCTTAAACACCTCACCATTCAAGCTGGTATATGGCCAAGAGCTTGTCTTTCCTATCCATCTGAAAATACCTATCGTTGAGTTCATGTAGAAATTCTACTCTAATGATAGTAGGATAGAGGTCAGGTTAGCTGCTTTGTTGAAATTGGAAGAGCAGAGAGATGTGGCCTTACAATAATTCTTTAGGCATCAAGCTATTGTCAAATGATGGTTTGACAAAAGAGCCAAGATAAAAGCTTTTAGGATATCAGACCTAGTGTTACTGTGGGATAAAGCCAGTGAAAAGAAGGGCAGCCACCAGAAATTTGACAAACTATGGCCAGGTCCTTATCAAATTGTTGAGATCCTAGGGGAAAATGCTTTCAGACTGAACAACCTAACTGGAGAACATGTTCCTTTGCCTGTTAATGGGCAGTTCCTCAAGCATTATTTTGAATCTTAAAGGATGTTAATTTATGTTCCAGATGAAAATAATTTATTGGTCTCTTGTTTGTAAATAATGTGTATTTATGTAAATAGATTTTGTGCTTTTTCTTGTAAGTAACTCTGTCCTTATGTAAATAATTTGCTCTCTTCTTGTAAATAATTTTCTGTTTGTTTGTTTGTCCCTCTATTCTTTTATTTGTCTTGCTGTTTGTTTTTCTCCTTTGTTTTTGTTCTTTAGGGGGGGTGGTTTATCTATTTCTTTCCATCTTGGAATAGTGGGTTGTTATCTGAAGCATACTCTGGTCATTAGGAGAGAAGTGGTTTAGATATTTTCAATTTTTCTGCCTGGGTGATTTTGTCCTCAATTCGTTGTTTCATGCTTGTTGTCAATAAAAGTCGTGGAAAGTTCGAAAACAAGGTGCCAAGTAAGAAATCCTTCTTTAGCTCCCTTGAATCTGTCACAAATTATTAAGAACATCTCCTCTTGTAAGGGTGTATCTGTCTTAGGATGATGGTGTTGCAAGATTTGAGTGAAAAATATAATTCATAAGTGTTGTCTTGAGGTCCATGGTAGTTTTCAACCCAGATTAGATGTTGAACATCTGACATATTGAAAAAAAAGAACTAAGTGAAATATCTGAAACAAAAAAAAAAAAGAGAGAGAGAGAAAAGAATTATCAAAAGAAAAAGAGGATTCAATATGAATGGGTGATTCTAGTATCTCTACCAGGGCTATGGATACCTAACTGGCAGTAGAGTAATGTTGTGAGAAAACTAGAGGTATCTCCATCGGGGCTATGAACGCCTGACTGGCAGTGGAGCAATGCCCAAGATATCATTGCACGACAGCTAAGAGGAATCAACTCATGTAGCTCAAATCTTGCACATTGTTGTCCAAAAGATGAGGAAAACTTTATGAAAAGATGATGCACAATCAAGCACACACTAAGATTCAGGGGGTGGCTATTGATTGACTTACATTTGAGATTCTAGCTCTACCTTGCTTGTTATAACTAACCCAACTGGAGTTGATATGTTCATGAACCAGGAGTTCTGGGTAGCTGAATCCTTCAAATTCATGAAAATGCTTAAACCATTTTTCCAGTCGAGTCGCCATTTGTTATGCTTTGCATAACCACCCCACTTTGATTTGGATAAAAATGGGTCCCCCTTTCTTTTCCTTTCTTTGCCTTTGGTTGTTTGCTTTGCTTTTCGGGGTTCTTCGAGTTTTCTCCTAAGTAATGGATTTTCCCTCCCATTCAGATTTTCCCGGATCTCACTCGAACTTCGGCTAAGCGTCTGTTGTTCGGGGATTTTCGGTCTTTGAGGAATTTTGTGTGGACCAGATTTTCACGGATGTCCTTCTCTTTCAGATTTTTTCCCAGAATCCGTTGTTCCTTCTTTGTTCCGGGTTTTCCAAAATGTCTTCTCCTTTGTGGAATTTCATCCCGCATGGATTTCCCCAGAATCCGGTAAAATGTCAGGAAATATGCAGTAGTAAGGCTAGTTAGCAAATGGTGATACATTTCATGATTAATTGATGCGATTTTGAGATCTCGCATGTTGTTCCTTGTTTGATAATAATCGGATTAGGCTTATGGTGGGTGTTTTCATGTTTTTCCGCTGGAATCCGCCTGACTCAGAATTCTCTGAAATTCCTCCCTGGCTTGGATTTTGCGGGTCAACCTGAAACCCAAACTTGTTGGTATAATCATTTTGTTTGGAAATTTAATTGCACCTTACTAACATGGGATTCATTTCAATGATGGTTTTGATTATTTAACATCTTTCTGTGTGATCTTTATTATGGTTTTCTTTGTTGAGTGTAGGATTAAATCGTGTCGGGATGATATTTTCCAAGGGAGCTCAGTTGAAGGGCATTCTTCTATCTAGTTGGTCATGAAAATCAGCTAAGGTAAAAGACGGCAAGACTTTTCTAGACTCTTACCGAGTGGTGGTTCGGCTCTGACTGTTCGAAATCCCAAGGAATTAGAATACTCCCCATTGTGAATCTTATCAGCATAAGATTATCACAGTCTCCCTAACTCATGGATCGTTTAGCTAAAATCTACGTTTATATTGCCTATCTCCAAGACCCCAGAGATATCACAGCGATTAGGAATTATATGCAGAATCTGTCGACAAGATAGGGATCATCATCCTGGCGACATGAATTTTCTATCGGCATGAGGGGTTTTCTTAAGAGAGAAGTCTCGGCGAGATCTTCGGGTCTCATCGATGGGCAAAAAAAGGTATACACTGTCGGCACAATGTTCTCTCTTCGCCGAGATGTCTCGGCAAATCCCTAAAGTCTCACCGACTACCACCACTAGCAGACACTTCAGTGGGAGTTTGTCTTCAGAGTGATGTCTCAGCGAAATCTTAAAGTCTTGCTGATCGCCAATAAGAAATTGCATCGGCGAGAGAATTGATGAAGTCTCGATGACAAGGAAGAAGGCCCCAAACAAAATCAAAGGTTCGTCGAAGGATAAAACCTTTGCCATAATGTCTAGCCAAAGAGGTGAGGTCACAGCAACAACAGCGGCATCGACGGAAGTCATCTTCTTTGGCATATGGTCTCGGCGAATTCATAAAGTCACGCCGACATACAAAAAAGGGATTCTATCAAGGGTCTTCGGTGAGAGAATTAGTAAGTCTCAGTGACTAAAGAAAGAACATGCAGAGGCTTTCGCTGAGACTTAGGGTTTCTATAAGACATCTCCCCGACAAGAGAATGCTACGGCGACACATGTGGAACAAAGAAAATGCATCGGTGTGACTATAGAAAGGTCTCGGCGACAGCAAAGCAAGGTCGCTAGGAGGTGTTGCCTTCGACGAAAAGTTTCACCGAAGGGGAAGGGTCCTGCGGATAAGATGAGCTCGCCGAAGGATATGGGACTCGGTGAGATGTCTTACCGACTCATGAGGGTCACGTCGAAACAAAAAAGAGAAGCTAGCGTAGGAGGGTCAACAAAAGGAATTCGGGGAGACTCCAAACAAATGAGGGGACTTCGCTATGAGGTCATGGTGACAAGCGAAGGTCATGCCGACATAGAGTGAAGTCCCACCAAAAGAAGTGGAGCTCGACCAAGGATCATGCCTTCGCCAAAAGGTCTTGGCGAAAGAAGAAAGTCACGTTGAAAGGAAGAAAGTGGGCTCGGCGAGAATGAAAAAGGAGTTCGCTGAAGGTCTTGCCAATAGCGATGGATTTCCCAGTGAAGGAGGTGTCGATATAACAAAGAGGACATCGCCATGAAGTCTCACCAACTCAATGGGTCTTGCCGATGGTCTTGGTGAGCTCGGTATAACTCCTGTAGCTCGTCAAGACGTCTCACTGATTGACCCAGGCTATGCCAATGACTGTTAAAATACAAAATCACATCGGGGAGACACGATGAGTGTCTCACCGACATGTGATTCAAGGTGGACCACTTTTGACTGCCTGATGAAGCTCGCGTGGCGTATGTCTAACCAATCAAGGGAAAGCCAAAGGGTGATTCATCAGTCCCTTTGACCGATTAACTCTTTCTGAGAAACAGGTGGCGATGGTTTAGCTTGGGCAAAATGTTCAGATCTACAAGAAGGCCCGATGGCATTTCAAAAAGAGTGGTCAACCTACAGAGAGGTCCAAAATAGAAAGAAAACTCGAAGGAAGGAAGAAGCCATGACTTAGAGGGACACCTGTGGTGACCACTAACAAAAGGCATATCAATATTAATGCAGATATCCTAGAGCATTCAAGGCAACTCCGCGAGGGATTTCAAAGGTAGATATGAAGATGCTAGAGTTAATGCTGCAATTGTCAAAAGATCTAAAAAGACTCCTCCTGCAAGTAGGAATCCTTCATCAGCATGGACAGCAAGGATTTGCATTGAATGCAATTTTGACTTTCTTCATAAAGGTCTAAGAGCCGACTCTCCTAGATGCAAATATTTTGTAAACCCTAGCGCAGGGGACAGTGCATTCTTTTGGTACACACTCTGTATAAATGGCACTCTTGTCTCTTTGTAAAGGTTAGACAGTAAGGGATTAGATCTTCTAGATCTAGAGAACTTTTAGATTGAGAATTGTTTTAGAGTTAGAACTATTAGGAGTTAGTCAGTTAACAGAAGGAGATAGAGTTGCATCTAGATTCTTAGTAATGAGAACTTCTCTTGTCTTCTTGGTTAGCAGTAAGATTTCAGTATAGATTGTAATGTATGTTCTAATTTTTCTTAGTGTAGTTGGAAACAATCTGGAGCCTCAGATTCTCTGTACACTAGTGATGGTGCCAGCTTTGTAAATATTGTTTATCTATTTCAATAACAGTAGAAACAATCAGAGTTTAATCTACTTCATGTTGTGTTCCTGAGTGATATTTGTCTTAAATTGATCATTTGATTTGTGAAGTCTTCAAGGAATGAAATATTATTTTTTGTTTTATTTAAATGGTAATTAAAAATCTGTTATGTGAATTAGCACTATGAGTGAAGGAGGTTGTGTGTCAATCACAAGTTTACTTTGTTCTATAGTTTTGGTTTACAAATTTCGTGAAGTTAACAAGTCTGGTTAAGGTTGGATGAACTATTGTTCTTTTTTGTTTCAAAACCCAGATCTATCTTTTGTTGTTTCTTTAAAAACCCTAGTTAAAGTAGGTTTCATTTCATGCTTTATCTTAGAACAATCCAAAAGCTCAACACCAGTAGGCCCCTTAAATATTACTGTTGCATTGACCACTGAGTAACATCAGCACAGTTGAGACCCAACTACAAAGACCTTGGGAGCTAAGGCATCCATGTGGTTCCTTTCTCTTTCAGGAGAAGCAAAATAGCGATATTTTTTTTGCATTGTTATGGTGCCAAAACTGCCATCAACAAGGACTTGATAGATCCTTTCTTAAGACCGATAAACCAATCAAAAGCTATTCCTTATAAAATCCTAGGGAACAATCGTATGAGGTAGTTGTCATTATGTATGACTTCCTAATAGTGGGTGTAGAACTCTTGAAGGTGAGCCTTGGGATCTTTGGTTCCTTTATATTTATCAAATTTTGGCATTTCAAAATACTTTGGGAAAGGAACTAATGAAACAGAGGGATCGAACGGATAGGGAAAAATGTCCTCAAACTTGAACGATTATTTTTCGGTCCCAACTTGTAAGTCTTTTAACACAACTTTGACTTCTTCCATATTTTGATTGATAGGCACTGTGGGAGTTAGATTGGATGAACTAGGCTGATTGTATGGAGGATACTGTTGATATGATGAGGATGGTACTAAAGCAATTGGATCATAAGTAGGTTGAGGTGTGTATGGAGGTGTTTGTTGGTATTGATTGGTGTAAGCGGATTGAGGATTGACATAATGTGGATATGAGGATGATGGATTTTGATGGTAAGAGGTGGAAGTCGCTTGCTGGTATGGTAGTTGTTGTTGATAGTATGAGGTGGATGGGATACCCTACTGGTATTGTGTAGTAGCTTGATAATATGATGATGTGGAAGCCCCTTGCTAGTAAGGCGGTGTTTGCTAATAGTAAGAGGTGGATTGAGGACCCTGGTGATAAGGTGGTTGTTGTTGTGTATAGGATGTGGATGAAGCACCTTGTTGGTATGGAGGTTGTTGTTGAGTGTAGTATGGATTGGATTGGTAATTGTACGCAACATTGGGTTGTCGTGTGATGTATGGAGGTTGTTGTGGATTAGACTATTGTTGATATGGGTTTGTGTGTGATTGCATAGGATTAGTGTATGGAGGTGGTTGAGTTTGCGGGGGTTTTGAGCGGTCACATGAATGTTTTGATTAGGATTGGACGTAGCAACATAAGTGGTGTACATGCTATACAGGTGGTAAAGATATTGTGTGAGAGGATTCTATTTAGTTTGCGTAGGAACATGTGTATGATGGGGTGGTTGTTGTTGCTATGGTGGATACTGATAAACTGGGAAAGATGGGATATGTTGTTGTGGGAGTGTTGCAAAAGCATTATGGGGTGGTTGTGGCGGCTGTGATGTAGTTTGTGTGACTTGATGTGGGGGTTGTGTGGGAATGGTAGTGTGTTGTTGAGGAACTGAAACATTTTGTTGTGGAATGGTGACGTTTTGTTGCGGGACAATGATGTTCTATTATGGGGGTTCTTCATGGGGTGGTTGAGATGAAATGGTAGCAACAACAACATGTTGTGGCAGCGTTTGCGAAGGGATAGCAGTGTGTTGTGGTGGTGCTTGCATCATAGTGGATTGATGTAGATTAACGGGAGGCTGCTAAAATGTGGGGATATTACCTTGATGTGGCAGTAGTAGATTACCAGCAGGTGCAGGTCCTAAAGGTGGCATCAATGCAAGAAGTGGAGTGCCCCCAATATTGATGGGTGGTTCACTGGGATGCTGAGGTGGAAGTGGTGGAGCATGAAGAATATTTTGTGACATGCCATAGGTATAGGGATCATTAGGATCAGGTGATATTGTAGAGGTAGCAGATGGGAGGTGAGGATAAGTGCTAACTTGTTGTATCACGACATTTCTAAACTCAGGATGATACAAATTCTCTATAGGTGGACCTTCGGGAACATACGAATTTCCTAGAACATTTTGTGAGGTTTGTGGATCTTGAGGTGCAGGAAGAGTCTGAGCACCGGTATATTGTGACATATTAAAGTCGGGTGGTGGTTTGACTCCTTTCATGATCAAATACTTAGCAAGAATCTTATCCCCACGCTCATTGAGGAGGCGATTTTTCATCTAAACATTAGCATAATTGCTTAGATATTCATCAACCATAACTTCGGGTTGATTGACCATTTTTTCGTCTTCAAGTGATGAGGTGTTTTGGATGTCGGTTTTGGACTATGATGATGCACCGTTATGGGGATCTTAAGGGATATTTGCACCATTGTTGGGATCTTGTGTGTTGTTTGCGACATTGTGAGGATCTTGTGGGATATTCAACTGGGAACCTTGGCCTTGTTTTTTTTCCATCTATTTCTTAGCTTGTGATCGAGTCTAAATGGGCATGAAAATGCAAAACTACTATGTGACTAAGATATGGTTAAACTCTAGGATGCAATGCCTAAATGACAATTGAAGGATTGATTTGGTTGGATAGTGGATCAGCTGATTGGATGATTAGATGAGGATGAGATTAGATTAGATTGATAGATTGGATGATTGGATAAGGAATAGATTGGATTATATTGTCAAGGTTGATTGATGAAATGATTGATAAGTTTGAATGATTGGATAATATTGGATGATGGAAAGGATTCTAAACCAGGTTCAGAGATCACCCTAGGTGACTTAAGGTGCTAATTGATCAGATTTAGGATAGGTAGATGATTGTGGCACCGAATCCAACTTGAGATAGAAGTGGATTGATAGGGTCGAATGATGATGGTTGACTCAGTATGGATGGCGATCCTAAGCAGACGTTGTAGGATGACGATCGATTTCAGACTCCTAGGTCAATTTGGGTAATAACTTCAAACGAAGTTCAGTGGATTTTGATTGTGAAAACAATGATGGATATGCGACCTAGAGATGCTTTATGATGTACCTATATGATTCAGATGATGCAGAAGCAAATTACAGAAGATGCAGAATGATGGGATAAAGATCAGACTTGTCTAACCAAGGTGCAAGATTTCCCAACTAGGGGCCAAGGTTGCCCAACTGGAGGTTAGGTTTGCAAATCTATCCAGGTCAAGTTCGCCCAACTAAAGGTCAGGTTCACCCATCTGGAGGTCAAGTTTTCCCAACTGGAGGTCAGGTTCACCTATCTGGAGGTCAGGTTCACCCAACTGGAGGTCAGTTTCACCTATCTGGAGGTCAGGTTCGCCCAACTGGAGGTCAGGTTCACTTATCTGGAGGTCAAGTTCGCCCAACTAGAGGTTAGGTTCGCCTAACTAGAGGTCAGGTTTGCCTAATTGGAGGTCAGGTTCACCTATCTAGAGGTCAAGTTCACCCAACTGGAGGTCAAATTCACCCAACAGGAGGTCAAGTTCACCCAAGTTAACTTTCAGACTTGTCTAAACCAGAAAAGAGGATCAAACGAACTATCAGAATGGGCAAATGGATGCTCAGATCAGGGAAATGGGTACTCAGAATGAGTAAATGGATGGTCAAAACAAGGAAATGGATGCTCAAAATGGGTAAATGGTAGCTTAGAACAGGAAACGAATGCTTGAAATGGGCAAACAGACGTTCAAAACGGGTAAACAATAGCTCAGAAAAGGAAATGAATGTTTGGAACAGGAAAACAGATGTTTAGAACAGGGAAACAGATGCTCAAAATGGGGAAATGGGTACTCGAAACGAGTAAATGGATGGTCAAAACGGGTAAACAAGTACTCAAACGAGTAAACGGATGCTCAAAATGGGAAATAGATGCTTGGAATGGGAAAACAGATGTTCGAAATGGGGAAACAGAGGCCCGGAATAGGGATACGGATGTTCAGAACGGGGGAACGGAGACTCATAACAAGTAAACGGATGGTTGGAACTAGTTGTTCAAGGTGTAAATTCACCCGACTGGAGGTCAAGTTCACCTAACTTAGGGTAGGTTCACCCAACTTGGGGCAGGTTCACCATTGTTCAGGGCAGGTTTGCCCCTGTTCAGTGCATGTTCGCCTTAGGGTAGGTTCGCTCAACTTGGGGTAGGTTCGCCTGTTTGGTGAAAAGATAGACAATTCTGATGGAAACAGGCTAAGAAATGACTGAGACAGAGGGAAATTTCACCCCTATTCAGGTTAGGTTCACCTGTTTGGTAAAAAGATAGACAATTCTGACAGAAACAGGCTGAGAAATGACTAAGGCAGAGGGCAAGTTCACCCTTGTTCAAGGTAGGGTCACCTTTGTGTAGAAAACTGAACTTGACTTACGTGAAAATAGCTATGGCAAAGGACTAAAAACACAGCAAACAACAAGCAGAAGGTAAGGCTGACTTGACTGATAGAAATGCACTGGTTTAGCACAATAAAGATAGTTCAAATAGCACAAATCCTAAGACTAGTGAAAAGGGGTATGGTCAACATAGTCCTCTAACTAGACTAAACAAGGCAACTAGGGAGTCCTCGATATACGCTCGGTACGTGAGGCACAAACCATGAACACTATCCCATCACAAGTGTGAGTCAAGAACCCTAGCGAGATACTGAAGATTCAGACCAACTCTTCGCATCTATCTAGGTATCACCCTAGCTTTAACGCTCTGCCAGACGATGTGACTGGATTGGGGTACAACTTTGGCTCTCCCCCCTTTGTATACCCCATTGGTATGTGTGGTTGGGATCGTCCCTTGGGGTGATGAGATCCCCAAGCAGGTCCAACTAAAAAGAGAACACTAACCATTTTCGGCTACTCCCCCGGCTCACACAAAGTGCAAGGGGAAAGCATGAACAAGATAGTGCCCCTTGGGAGACACAAAGAACTTTTAAACACAACAAATAATATGTCGACTCCCCCAGTTAAACTATGTGCCTAATATGTTCAAATAAAAAGTAAATAAACTAACTAATAATTGGCCCCCTTCATCCTACAACAAATACGTTAGAAGTTTTATCCTTGGTTCTTCAACAAGCTCAAAGCAAGCTACACAAAATATTAGTAAAAACTAGCACAATCACCAACAAGACGAGTTAGGGGGTCAGTATTAATCAAAACGAATGAAAAAAGACCCCAAAAAAGAATTTTCAAGCATTGTTTTACCTCGTAGAAGCTTCTATTTAGGTTAGGTTCACCCCTATTAGGATAGGTTCACCCCTGTCAGGGCAGGTTTTCCCCTCTATAGGGCAAGCTCACCCCTCTGTGGGGCAGGTTCGCCCCTATGTAGAAAACAAAGAAGAAACTTGGGTTTTGTTGCTCAGAGGGGCGACTCTGTAGGGTAGGGTCACCTCTGTTCAGGTCGAGGTCGCCTATCTTGGGGCAGGTTCGCCTACCCTTGGGCAGGTTTTCCCCTGTTCAAGGTAGGGTTGCCCCTATTAGGGGTAGGTTCACCTTTATGTGACCTAAACTTGCAAAATATCAAAAAATAACAAACATAAAAGTAAAAGGACCCATCTGTGGATCCCACCGAGCGTGCCATAAATGTGATCAGTGCAATTTACCTATCTTAAGTCATGCAAAAAGATGGAAACAACACTAAAACGCCTCAAGATAGGGCTACGTTAACTCAAACAAAATAAAGAAAAAGTAAGGCAGGTTGGCCCTTTGATGATTGATGCTTTGTATGCTCCTTGATGGAAAAATGTGATGCAAATGGATGCAAAATTCTCTAAACGAGATGAGGAATGCAATGAGCTATATGGGTAGTTGGATGGATGAATGCAAGTGCAAGAGATGAAAGCTTCAAAGCATGCAACAATGGAGGTTTTGTGAGTGCAAGAATGTAAATGTGAGAACTAGAGTTTGAATTCTTGAATTGCAAAGTGTGTGAATGCCTAATGAATAAAAATGAAAGAAATAATTTCATTTTAAAGGAGATTTATCTAGAGAATTGAACGGTTGATATTTTTCCAACATCATGGGCAAGATTAAGGGTAGTGGTGAGTTGAGGACTCACAAGCCCTTACATCTTGCCATGTGGAGGATGAAGTGTCACAAGGACAAATGAGTTGGAAAAGGAACATGTGAGGTGGATGTACTTACAAGTACCTTAGGATGAGGAGAAGATTTCCTCAAAAAGGAACTTCTTGTCCCCATGTGAGAAGAAAGTTGACATGTGAGGAATTTTAAAATTTCTCACACATCATCATGGGGAAAAGAGAAGTTGTTGGAGGAATAAATGTGAATTTTAAATTTGCATGATTGAAAGCAGAAAAGTGGTTGGGATAATAAATGTGAATTTTAAATTCACATGAGAAGCACTTTGTGGGTAAGACAAAGTTCTTATGGAGGAAGTTGAAAAGTACTTTGAGGATAAGACAAGGTCCTTATAATGGAAGGTTCTTGACCCCATGTGACTGATGTGACAAGTGAGGAGTTCTAGAATTCCTAACAACTTGCATGGGGAAGAGGAGAGTCTTGGAAGGATAAATGTGAATTTTAAATTAACATGGGGAAGAGGGTCTAGGCTAAATGTGGAAATTGTGAAGGTTGACCAAAAAAGTATGCTAAATGTAGCAAGGGGATTAGCTTAAGGCTGTACAAACAGGTGATTAGGAAGATTAATGGAAGATTAGAAGCAAGTTGGAAGATGTGGAGGATGTGACATTAATCCTAATTAAAGGTGTGCACATCCTAATCATGGATTAATTAGATTAACCCAGATTAGAAGGTTATAGAGGATGTGACAAGGAGAGAGCAAAAAGAGGAATTTAAAATTGATTTAAATTCCAAAAGGCTAAATGACCAAATTAAATAAATTGATGTATTTATTTAATTCAGAGAAAGGATGAAAGGTAAAGTATTTAATTGTAAAATTAAATACTTTAGGAACCTTAGGGAAAGGGGAAATATTAATTAAATAAGTAACTTAATTAATATTAATGAAATAAACGGATGAAGGAGACAAGTTTGACCATATGGGAGTGGTCAAATTTGGATGTCTACAATTTGAACTTCCATGCCTTGAGATTGGTGTGTACTCTTACACCAACATTCAACATGATAAGGTGGCACTAAAAAATAAATTACCATCTTTCCTATAGACCTATATGAGGTAAGGAGTAGGTTGATCCAATAGGTAAGATTTCAAGCCACTAATTGGCTCATTTTCATCCATGGACCAACATTAGAAAAAATATGAGAAGAATGTTTGGACAAAATAAGGTCAATATTAGGGATACAAGAAGAGTGGCAAGTTCCATAATAACTTGGAGGGATTCCTTGGAGTCTGGAGGAGGGAGATTGATCTCAATGGCCATCTAGTGTTGTCGTAAGATAAGTGATGAAGCTTGCACCATAATGCAATTTGAACAAATAATTATGAAGAGATTGTGACCCTATAAGATCATCTACCTAAACATTAGAAAATGGGAAAGGTATTATTTATAGATCTTCAAAGTAAGAACATTATCTTGAATGTTAACCCTAACTTGCACGTAGAGTGGCTTAGAGCCATTAAGTGGAGGATTAAATTTTTGAAAGAATGTAAGAAGAATTTTTCCATATAGAATGAAGAAACAAATGTGATCATTATAGAAATTGAAGGATTTTTTGAGGACATACCCTATAACTTCTAGGAAAGACCGATAAAACTACTCTCTAGCATAATAATTATAAGAGAATTTGTTGATTTAGTAAAGCAACATCTAATTGAATATTTCATTGAGAGTGTGATGAGGATTAAGGGAAACTTCAATGTATTATAAGATTGGTTGTTCGAAATGAAGATCACTAATAAAAATGTCCAAGAATACTCTCTTGTCCAAGAAGAACCAATTTCAATATTACAGTGCTCTTAATCTTAATATATGTCTTGGAAGCACTTGACAACTTTAAGATGTACTTCTCAAAGCAACTCCAATAGAGGATGATCGGACAAAGGAAGCAGGGTAGTGATGAGTTGGGTTCTCAACTACAATTTCTTCCTCTTATTATTTGTTATTTAAATATTCATAATAAACCACTCTATAATTTTTATTTTTTTAGGCAAAAGGTGTAAAGCCTATATATAATATATTAATATGTAAAGAGGAAATTGCAAAGGAAATTCCATGCAACATGAACTGGCATGAAACAGAGAAAAAGTGCCATAAAATGCCATAAAATGCTACAAACTAATCCCCTTCAATGTGAACAGGGGAGCAAAAGGCAGATGCCAAAGATAATTTGTAATAATATTTCTTATGTTTTTGCACAATTGTCCAATGGTTGTCTATCGAATCCTTCTCAAAAGATGAAGTTTTTTGTTTCACAACTTCCTCGTGAACCCAAAACTTGTTTGATTTCTAATTCTTCTCATTATATTTTGAATTGTAATTATTTTAGACCCATAAAATGAGTAAAAGCATGGAATTTACTTTTGGGCCTATGAATAAAATAAAGTTGCAACCTATAATTTTGGGTCCATGGGTTAATTTAAGATCCAAGTTGACTAATTCTAGGTGTTTTGGTTATTTGCACCCAATTTAGGTATTTCTATAAGTTCTAAAAATAATGTAAAGAATTAGAATTTTAGAGAATAGATATCTAAGAAAAGATACATTAGAAGTAGCAAGTAAAGTTAGAAGTTACAACCTGTCTAAAATGGGTTATGTTATAACACCCATTTTGAAAGTTAATAACAAGAATGGATGTCCAAGGCATGTTACATGCAAAATCCATTATCAATATTCCATTTTGAGATGTGGCATGTGGAATTTGCATGTGTAATATAGCAATTTTACATATTTCTTTTCAAATTAAAGGTGATCAAACAAAGTTAGTTCACATTTCTTCTTGATGAAATGATTAATTGGTGAAGCTACAAAACAAACCCATTTTCTTTTTTTCTTAACCATAACCTTTTTATCTTTTTTTAAATGAACACAAGAAAAGAACATAAATATAAATTCAAAATTCAATTCATTGATTGGGTGCTTGCATCGAGTAGCTAAATTCTAACACCTAGCATATAATAAAGTGACCTTTCATTTCATATTTGAATGCTAACATTTTGTGTACACAAATTAGATCTCTATTTTCAAATTGCTAACTATTGGATTCTAAGTTTACCATGATAATCAATCAAGATCTCGCCAAAGGTTGACATCAAACAAGGACAACTGCAAGATCACTAAGTTTTCTTACATCGCCATGACTTGGTGACATAGACCATGGAGTAGTTTGATTTCATCTGGAAACCAATTATTTTATGAAAGGAAGGTAGGGTGGTCTAGTGACTTTACCCAAATGTTGGCAAGTGTTGTGAAATCCTTGATCAACACCTTTATTGATTGAAATTCCTACTCATTTCTTTGTAAACATGAATAAGCTCATGTTGTGCTTATTAATGAAGCTTCATTTTTTATGAACAATGTTGTATATGGTAATAAGGTCTATTATTTAAACACTTCAAAACGTTATGCAATTTTTTTATGGATCATATTTTTCCTTGTCTATGAACACTCTTCCTTAATCTCTTCATAGCATGCACTCTACACATAAACATGTGTTCACCAATAAGACTTTGATTACACCACAACCAAATCAGAGCCTTACACAAGTACTAAATAATTATTAATATTGATCAGTGCAATCATTAATATTATTATTTTGATGTTATTTTTAAAAAAATGTAAGGGAATAAAATCATGTTACATATAAATCATTGATGGAATATGGATGTTGCAAGTGTGTGAAATTGGTCTACCAATGTCTAGAAAATTGATGCATCGATATGCTCACTATCTCAAATTATTTTGATGTTACTTTTTCAAATTTGAGCCCCTTAGGGTTGAACCTAAGGTTCGTCAAAATCATCAAATGTACAAAATTATTTTGTAACTCACAAGATCTATCTACTAGATTGTGGAATTCTAAAACTAGCTTTGCCTCAATCTCTAATATTTTTAAGATGTGTAAGGATAGATAAACTTCTAAAAACACGTTAAGGAGAATTCATCAAATACAAGGGTCAAGTTCCTAGTTAATCCTCTTGTTAGAATGGCTTTACAACCTTGGGAAAATGTTATAAGACATCAAACAAGCATACAAGAGACTTAAACAAATTCCGATGCAACTAATTAATTTTATGCTCTAAATCAAAGTGTTTTAGAATATTTATTTCTAGTAATTCAATTTCTTTTTTGGTATTCTTTCATGTATTCATAGATGTGTTTAATTGCACAAATGAATGTCTTCATAACAAATAGTCTCACATATGTATAGCAAGCCAACTCTTAATAACTAGTAAAAAAAAACATGAATTGAAAATTTTAAATTTAGACCAATCCTTAATTATTCAAAATTAAATCCAAATATCATAAAATTAATTTAAGACAAGAAAATACAAATTTCAAAATCTAAAATAGATATATGAACATATGAACGAATAATAAAATAAATGTGTGAAAATATATACAAATAATAAATATAAATAAAACTAATATAATATTAAATATATAAAAAAGACAAATAAAAATCAATAATTTAAAACTAAATGCAATCCCTTTCCCATACCTAATCAAAATCTGTCTTGAACAAGAAAGTTGTTTGAGTAAGAATAGGAAAGGGATAGCATTTAGTGAGGTTTTATTTCTTCAATATAAAAAATAAAAAATAGTAATAATCCCACGTTTTTATTGGGCGTGAAAACATAGACAACGAAGGATTAGACGTGTGTAAAGCTGTAGCTATAAGTTCGTGTTCTATGCGTAGAATAATAATTACGAGGCCCACAAATTAATGGAAGATTTTAATAATCTGAAATCCGCATATTATAATCGACTGTGCCACGATGTCATGGTTGTCAAAATCGACCGCATAAGACATAAGATCAATCTAAATTTTTGACATAATATTAATTTCTAGGTACATATCACATAAAAAAAAATTGATTTTTTTGACAATGACAAATTAATCTGAAGTGTACAATGCGTATTAAATCTTTCTCATCAATCTTAGAGCTAAGTACGCCTATCTACTCATTTAATTTTTATACTTTTATTTTAATTATATATCCTAGTTCTTATATTTAGGTTAGTGATTTGTTAATGATTGCATGTATATAATTAGACTACATATTTAAGTAAGTGTGTTTAAAACCCTTAACTATTTATTTGAACTTGAAATTGGTTGAGCATGCAAGATAGGTTTTCCCCTTAGAGTTTCTTTTCTTTCATTAGGGCTTTAGATCTATTTTTTTTCTAATTGCTCATTTTTCATAATAGATGTTTTTAGGGCTTGATTACAATGTTCTCATGTGATCATTCATTGCTCTACTTTTAAAGTTTTGCACGTATAGATTCATTTGACCTTGTCTTTCTTCAGCCTTACCCATGCTTGTTTTGGCCTTTAGGGTTTATTTTTATACTAGTTTTAGATTTATTTATTGATTGATTGATTTATTTTTATCAACCTATAAGTCATATTTGTATCATTTTATCTTTTAGGGTTTTGAGAACTATTTGCACATGTCAAATTTTGATCAACCTCATTTCTCCTTGAGAAGAAATGCATGCTTTAATATGTCAATGGTTAAATATATTGATAATGCTCCTATTCATGAATTTAGTACTAATTTTAATATTGGTATTGCTCATATTCATGTTAAGGATGATTATTATCATCACGAGGCACATCTTAAACAATAAGATTTTGTAGAAGAGCTTGCTAGTTTATCTTTTGATAAATTTTTAAGGCAATGCATAATTTATTTATCAATAAACCACTTAGGTTGGAAGTTCTTCAAAGCCAGTGTTAAGCTTGCTACCCTTATCTCTTTAACTAGTGCATCTACCTTCCTCACTCTCCCCATATCAACACTTCTTCCAATTTCATCCTAGAATATGGTATGCCTCCCTTATCACCTCATCTTTCCATGGTAAATATTGTCATCATGCCTACTTCTCACCTTGACATTTATCCCTCCACTGTACATCCATTGTGACTATATCACCCACCTTTTGTGAGATCCATCCAAGTCCCATGCCTACTCATGTTTCTATTATTAGTTCTCAAAACCATTGTCCATATTCCTAGAGTAAACAATCAATATCCAAGCTTGAGGATGTATGTCAACCCAAACAAAGAGGAAATAATCATTATAATACTATGATATCAAAGAGGCCAATTGGTAGGAGAAATAAATTTCTATTTATACTTCCATCTCTACAAAACCATGGAGGGTGATCCAAGAGGCTTCAACATGATAAATTAAAGATAAATGTAGACACACAGTAAGGATCAACAAATCATACCATTCATATGTTTATAACCCTATTATCTATCACTAAGGATTCAAGTTTATTGGTTCCTATTACAAAACCTACAAGACATTTATTAAATAGATAAAATAGTAGATTGTACATGCACCTAAAGATGTATAACTAATTTGTATTGTGTAAGATGAATCATATTGGAAAGATATAGAATATTGTGAGGCACCACACATGTCATTTGAATGATTTTAGACTCATATATGGGTTTATACCAATCAATAACCCTAAGAATCTTGTAATATGCTTAAATAGGATATAAAAGAGTAGAATATCATAAATAAAAAGGTTAAATTCATGGAAATAAGATAATTATGTGATATTATGAAAGGATATGATCGAAAGGTCTTGTGAAGAGGCATTAAAAATATATAAGGAAGGGAAAGGTGAGAGATAAAAGCATGAATCAAATAAATTATATATGTGTGTTATTAAGGAAGTGTGGAGAATATAAGAGATATGTGTGTGTAAGAATAAGGAAGATGATAATGTGAGAGTAGAATAAGAGGAATGAGTTTTAAGACACGCATAAGTCATTTAAGTATATTAATATATGATCTTATATGTATTGGTGTATCTATAATTTATTATATGATTTAGTTTATAATTATTTTATATCTAGTTTCTCTCTTTTAATTGCATTACAACAAGGTTTACTATATATAATAAAGTATAAAACCTTGGATTCTAGTTCAAGTTTTTATGTCAACATTTGGTTCCATTTTCAATACCCCAATTGGTGTTGCACAAGGAGAGATATCATAGGTCAAATAAAGAAATTAGCATGGTAACAAACTAAACTAAAAAAAAATTATAAAAAGATTAACTTATACATGGTGAAAACATTTATTATAAAGAGGTGTGGTGTTGGTATGTGAAGTTAGTTTGGGACTTACTATTTTTTTCCATTTAACATGCATTCATCATGTGTTTGATTGAATCACATTTATTGTTGGAAATTCTTCTTCAAAGAGAACTCGACAACTTGGATGTATTCTGGTATAGTCTGTCATGATTTTTATTATGAAGTGTTGATTTTGTGACAACAAAAATATTCTTGAGATAATAAAATATTGTGAGACCTTTGCCCATGGTTTTTCCTAGTGCATTACCAAGTTTTCCATGTAAATATGTGTGTTTTCATTTATTGCAAGTTTTATTTATTATTTATACACTATTAATTTTCTCAACGTGTAGTAGTATATAGTAAGTGTTAGCCCTTGGGGAACTAGGCACTATGGTGATGACATAGAGAAGGTGAGGCAAGTTAGGTATAACATTAGGGGAATGAATTAAATGAATAATAGATGTAGAATGAATAATGTAGAAGAAATAATTATAGGGAGAATAAAATTCTAGAGGAATAAAGAAAATAGAAAGAGATAATAAGGTAGTTATAAAAATGATGGGAGATCACGAATTGGTATAATCACTAAGGTCATGGTACATGAACCCATAGAATATGTAGAAGTAAGTTTTTTAGAGTACGAGAGAGAGAGAGATAAGGATTTTCTAGAGGATAAGGGTGTCTAAGTAGGGCTAGCCAACACCAAGAGGTTTGAGGATGAAATGAAAAAGGGTGATCCCACAATACTAGTTTACAATTTTTGGCCAAACTGGACATTGAATAATTTTTTCTAACTAAATCTTCACTTTCGAGCACCTATAGTAGCTAAACCATGACAAGTTTGAAGATGATACAAACTAGTGATTTGTGACATTTTGTCTGTAGATTCTAAATATATATTTTTAAAATTTTTGGAATTAGATTGCACTTCTTTTTCCATCTCCTTTGAAAACTAGTTTTTATCAGTAAACAATATTTTTAAGGAGTGACGCTCACCGTATAATGCATAACTTTTTTTCCATGAAGGATAAAATTCTAATTTTTTCAAATTTATATTTGTAACTATGGTATCTAGTGCTTCCAATTGGTTTCATAGTTTTTTATTGAATATTTTTTTCTTAATAAAGTTTTAAAGGACCAAACCAACTACAATTCAGACATAGGCGTCCGGACCGTCATGTGCAAAACAAAGAGCTTGATTTTCAGTGAAAAACCTATGTTTAATAAAACTAAAAAAAAAACATATTAAAATTATATTCGTTGGATAGCTCATTCTGAGGACTACCATCATCCAGCTGGGTATGTGAATTCTCCTCCATTTTCATCCTCAACCCAAGCTTCAAAGTGCAAAATTCTGGACTTTTTTGGTGCCTGAGGGGGAGAAAAGTGGAAAAGGGGGGTTCGCCCAAACCCCTAGGGGTTCACTCGAACCAGGTTTTGAGCGAACCCCCTTTCCACAAGCCTTCGCTTTTGGATTTCTGTTAGGAATGGTGGGCTCCATCATTAAATGGGTTCACTCGAAGGGGGATTCTATCAAACCCCCAAAAACCAATTTTTTTTGCATGGGGTTATTTTTGTTGGAAGTGGATTCACTCTAAGAGGGAGGGGTGAATTAGATTGATATAATTTTTGACTTTTGAATTTGAAAGCACAATTTTAAATTTGACCTTGAAACAATGTGGAAGATTTAACCAAACACATGAACACTTAAACTGTGCAGAAAGATATGCAAGATAGTCAATTCATGTTAAAAGCACCATGTAGTATTGTTCTATCAAATTAGGAACAACCTTATTAGTGCTTTTTGAAACAAAACTTCAACTTTACTCAATGCAAACTTTAACTTGCTTTAAAGAAAGCTTTTAATGATCAAATTTGCACAAATTACTTTGTATATAAACTTAAACAAATTGGCATTAATCTTTTGAACAAACTTAAAGTATTAGAGCATTGATCCACTAAATGAGCACACTAACATGAACTAGAATGAGAGACAAAAATAACATAACATAACACAAATATTTCCTGAGTGGAAAAACCCTCTTGGGGTATAAAAAACACTTGCAAACTAATCATTTTATTCATTCAAAAGAGCACCAACTCTGTTACAATGTGGAGCACCAACTCCAATAAATTTTTTGAAGCACCAACTTCATATTTGAATAAAAAATATCATTACATTGCAACCTATTAGGACCTTATAACTGCAATGAATATCTATAGTCACAAAATCACAATAGGGTACAAACTGATATTCAATAATGCCCACTAAAATATTTGTAATTAAATAATAGATGTAAAAAATATAACCTCTCTTTTATCACTTTTTCAAACTCAAAGATATCAATGTCAAACCCTTTCAAGATACTCTATTTTACATCAAAACCCTCTCCTCACTCCTTTTACTTTCAAAAAAAAAATCACTTTAATAACAATGAAAATCCTTGTTCTCAGCCAATATTTCCACTACCGAGAAATGGTTTGCAACCATATATTTATACAATAAAAAAAAATAGTTAAAATGGATTCCACAAGGAATAACTAAAGATTCTTCACTTAATCATTTTTGAACAAAGAAATCATGATTATTAACAAAACATCTTCAGCCAAACTCCTTAACAAATTAAACACAAAACTACATCATTAAACTCCTCAAAACCCGCATTAACAAAAACTTGGAAACCAAAAATAATGGAAGAAATTGAATGAGTAACTAACCCAGCATTGTGTTACTTGATTTGAACAGAGGATAAAAATAAAAAAAACTAACCAAAGAACTCGTTTAACCATAACTGCCTAGCTACATACTTCATTGATCGACGGTACCATTCTTTCTCACTTCCTTTATACTGCAAATCTAGCTCTTCACACTATTTTGAAACTCAAACTAGCAATTTTCAATATTAGCTAACCAAAGAAACAGGTTTGCAATATTCCAATGGCAGCAACAATTTAGGGTTTCAAACCCTAAGAAAAAAATACTTCTCCCAGCTTTCCTTTCTCAAAGTATTCAAATGCCAAATAAACTTTGAAGTATGAAATACTAATGATTTAAGAAAACATCATAATGTATTTGAAGTCTATAGTCAAACATTTTACCATGGAGGCCAACAACATAATCACCTCTAAATATTGCATATAAATTGTCGACATACTGTCCACGTGACCCATCTTCATAAGGATCTTTGACCGACAGATCATCAAGTGCAAATGCCACATAAGAATCAAAGAACCCATTGTCTCAAAAACAATCAAGTGAAACACAATAAGCCCAATACAAAGTCACTTTAACCATTGTTTCCAATGTGATATCTGATGATCTTTTTATAAAGACTTAAATCAGTGAATAAAGTAGACAATCATATATTGTATGACTCCAAACTTTAATCAAGTCTGATACCAATAAAAATTCATATGAACTATATGTCATATGGTAAGCCCGAGTCTTTTTATTATAAAGGCTTCAATAATCTTTTTAAAATAAAATGTTCATAGCCTTAATATCATATAAGATGGTGATCACAAAAATATGTCATATTTATCAATCAACAAGTCACAACCATTGATACCATAAACATAGAAAGATGCCAAGACAATATAGATGCCAAGCCAGGATCATTGCCATAAGCATTACCTTTATGAAGATACTCACAACTATGATGTTGTCCTATACCTTGCAACTAGTATGATTTATGATTCCATGAATCAAATGATATCTCACTAAAAGTGAATATGCCAGTATGATTATGTCACAATGAATTAAACATGCTAAATATACCTATGGTTGTCATGAAAGAAAAGACATATTTCTGAAGCTTATGCTTGTCTTGACATAAAGAACACCATGTCAAAAGTCAGTACCACCAAGTAAAGAACTGAAACTGGAAGAGCATGCCAAGAACCAAAAACCTGAATCACCATAGACATGAATACCAAGAACAAGACCTTTGATTGATTATCATCTGAGATACCAAGGAATTCACCAAGATCAGTATCACAAAACTGAAAGTATAAATCACTGTTCACAATGAGAACCAAATGCACCCAAATGCACCAATCCAAAGCACTGTCCACAAAATACCGAATATGCCAAACTAAATACAATGATAATCAATGCACCAAGTATCATAATACCAATCACAAATCAATTTTGACATCAAGGACAAACAACCACAATAAACAACTGAAAGCCAACAAACTCCCCCTTTGTCCTTGATGGCAAAAAACTTAGCCAAACCATCATATTCTCCCCCTTTTTGTCACAAGGACAAAGGAAACAATATCAATGCAATGTGATTCAATAACAAGTGTTGTTCAAAACCAAATCTTTTTACAAATTGAAAATAACTTGCACAAGATCAAGTGAAATGTACTACGATCTGAACTGGATATACCAGAATAACCAAACCATATACCCGAAACAAAATATATACCCAAAAGCAAATGCATGTCCTGCTATAATGTACATATGGAAAACATCAGGACCAACATCTGAAAGCAAATACTTGACATGAATCATGTGAACCAACTGTAAACAAAATGTGCCACCCAAATCATATAAATGTGTCATCAAAGCCAGTGTTTTCAACAAAGATAAACAAACACGATAAACATTTGAAAGCCAAATAACCAATGAATCCTGCTACAAACACAAATAGAGCAGCATTCTCTAATTAGTGACCCCATATCTTTGAAACTCTGATCTTCATTGTCCTGCTACCACTATTTTTCAACACATACTAGTCACCGTAAAGAAGATGAGTTAGATACCAACAAGAATTATGCAAGATCCATTGATCAATAGTACATAAAATACCAAAAATATCAGCAGATAACTGAATATTCATCAACTTACTACACTTTCCCCCCTGAATCCATGAACTGGAGGAATTTACAGATCAAGAGTGAAATGAAACTTTTGAACATCATAAGAATATAGTTCGACCTATGACTAATTAGCCCCAACCATATTTGTTGACAAATGAACCATTACCCAAAAGTTCTAACAAGATTTGCATATATCAAACAAGTAGATGCCATTGTCATACCAAATAAAATCAATCTGCTAATGTCAAAATACCATATCCAAATCATGTATACTGAATATACAAAACTTATTAATTGAACCATATTTTCAATGCAGCAAACCTTGCTCTTCATGCAATCACTAAAGCTCCTTTCAGATCTTGAGCACAACAAAATGACACAAAGCAGCCAAATCTATGTCATACAATCCACACAAGTCTCAAGTCAGCATATAACTCCAAACAACCAATGTCTTGCAATAATCAACTATCAAAAGTTTATTGAAAAACTTCATCATCCAAGAATGCACAAACTTCTATCAATGTTGTTTGATTGTACTCAAGAGTTTACATATTCTATACCAACATAATCAATGTCAAAAACGGTTACACCTGTAACCACAACTCCAGAAAACTAACTTTTGAATGGATATAGCAAATGATTAGTATATTGTTCATGTTTTCCAAGAAAAACACTGTAGAACTCAACATTTACTATTGACATCACTGCCTCTTTCATTATTTCAACAAATTATTGTCTTACCATGCTTTGTTGCTGAAACTTCATTCATATAGACTAAACAAAGCACTATATTGTACCACATAACTATTAAACATGATTTCAATGTATTAAACAATGATGAGACTAATCAAACAAGATAACAAGATTTGATGGCAAAGAAAATGAATACTGCTTCACTGTTCAAGTATCTTTATCTCATGCATCTCCTGAGAAGCACATACCATCACTGAGATCAATGTATTGTAGCAGAGCAAAGAAAATAACAATTTTTCCACAAATGGCCAGGAAGTATAATTGTGTCTCAAATATCCTTTACTACTCCCAAAGAAATATAAAGCACCAACTACTGCAACACCAATAGTCATATTATCTTTTAAAAGAATGATGATATACATGAACCATAGCATTAAGACAATTATCATTAACTCATTGTTACTGTTATTCTCGGCATAGACAAGAAGAGCACAAAAATATAACACATATATGTTTTGCAAGATGCAACTACTTTTCATTTGATATCAAAGGGGTTTATTTTATAATTAATCTTCTCCCCCTATCTTCATACTTCCTTTTAAATTCTTAGAAATGGTTCTTGTGATGTATGCGTAAGATTTAGTTCCTCCTCCTTCTTTCCTTGCTTTATTATCCAAACTCCCAACGATTCTTTCCTTGGCTTAAGCTGATAATCAAATTCTTTGTTGTTTCCAGATGCTTCCTCCCATTGGCCCCTGCAAAACTTTGCTTTATGTCCAAAACTATTTCATCTATAGCACACAACCAAAGACTTATAATATCTTGTGTCACCCATCACAATTTCTTTCAATATAACCTGATTGACTACATTTGAAGCATGTGATATTATCATGGTTCCTTTGCCTATCACTTTTCTTTACTTTAGAAAAACATTCAAATGATCTGTGGCCATACTCAAAACATGAGTAATAATAGCCTGAAAAAGAATAATTATACTTCATCAACTTACCTTGCCAGGAAGAGTGAGATCCTAACAACTTGTGCATTCTATTCCTTCCTCTTTTGTTTCCTGCAGTTTCAGAATCAGCAACATGAAAGTTTAAATCTTTCTTTGTACTAAGTGTCTTTTTAACCTTAGAGCATTGTCCTTCGTCTAAGCCTAGACTAGTTTTGTCACTTGGAGCCTTTTGTGCTCCAATAAGTTTATCCAAAGACATGGAGCCACTCTCATTGATTTTTGCATCACTTAATTGCTTTGATTCTTTATCAATGTTCCTTAGTAAAACCACTTGCAACTCATTTTTTTCTATGCATAGTTCTTTTTCTTTAAGTTGATTTCTAAACACTTCCCCAATCTTTCTAGCTTCTTCAAATTGAATTTTTGCTTCAATAAGATCTGAACATACCTTATCTTTGATATCCTTTTCTTTTTGAAGTTACCTCTTTAAAATTAGGTTCTCTCTTCTAAGTTGTTTAATTGAATCTAAAGCACACAAAATTTCACCTTCCAAATCAAGCTCACTTTCTTGCTCATCTAATTCTTGTTCAAAATTTACTTCATCCAAAAATTGATCTACTTCATTAGTTTCTTGGCCACTTGAATGTTCATTTTTAATCTCTATAGATTTAGACTCAAACTGATTTTCTTCAGAACTATGAAGGTTTTCACAATCACCACTTACAGATGAATCACAACTTTTTTGAGTTTTCAAATATATCCTTTCTTGAAACTCACCATCCTGATCTATTTCAATCAATTTGTCCCAAACTTCCTTTGCATCTCTGCACTGCATAACTTTAGCAACAGTGTCATCTGGCAGACTATTGAAAATAGCATCTAGATCCTTAGCATTGGTTTCAAGAACCATATTTTCCTCAAGTGTGGAAGAAGATGTTAGGGATACAATGCAACCCCTTTCTACTAGTGCCCACACATCAAACCCTAAGGAGGACAAATAAGTTTCCATCTTACGCTTCCACAAATTAAAGTTGGTACCTTCAAACTAAGGTATTCTATGCATAGAATGTTGTATCATTTCTGATTGAGTTGTTGATTATCACTTCTTCATCACTTCCTACACTAGGTTCAAAAAAAGCTTGGTTATAAGTGTTTTGTTGTGACCTTCTTCCCTTATTTCTTCTACCTTTTTCCATAACAGACATAATACTACAACACCAAAAACTCTTCAAACAAAAAAACTTCCAATACTAGAATCAATCCTAGGTGGTTAAATCTAATGCAAGACCCTACACTCTAATACCACTTGTTGGAAGTGGATTCACTTTGAGAGGGGGGGGTGAATTAGAGTGATATAATTTTTGAATTTTGACTTTGAAAGCACAATTTTAAATTGGACCTTGAAAAAATGTGGAAGATTTAACCAAACACATGAACACTTAAACTATGCAAAAAGATATGCAAGAGAGTCAATTCATGTTAAAAGCACCATGTTTTATTGTTCTATCAAATTATGAACAACCTTATTAATTCTTTTTGAAACAAAACTTCAACTTTACTCAATGCAAACTTTAACTTGCTTTAAAGAAAGCTTTTAATGATCAAATTTGCACAAATTACTTTGTATATAGACTTAAACAAATTGACATTAATCTTTTGAACAAACTTAAAGTATCAGAGCATTGATCAACTAAATGAGCACACTAACATGAAACAAAATGAGAGACAAAAATAACATCACATAACACAAAGATTTACTGAGTGGAAAAACCCTCTTGGGGTATAAAAAACCACTCACAAACTGATCCTTTTATTCATTCAAAAGAGCACCAACACTGTTACAATGTGGAGCACCAACTTCATATTTGAATCAAAAATCTCATTACATTGCAACCTATTAGGACCTTATAACTACAATGAATATCTGCAGTCACAAAATCACAATAGGGTACAAACTGATATTCAATAACGCCCACTAAAATCTCTATAATTAAATCAGAGATGTAAACAATATAACCTCTCTTCTATCACTTTTTCAAGCTCAAAGATATCATTGTCAAACCCTTTCAAGATACTTTGTTTTACATCAAAACCCTCTCCTCACTCTTTTTACTCTTAAAAAATAAATCACTTTAATAACAATGAAAATCCTTGTTCTCGGCCAATATTTCCACTACTGAGAAATGGCTTGCAACCATATATTTATACAATAAAAGAAATAGTTAAAATGGATTCCACAAGGAATAACTGAAGAGTCTTCACTTAATCATTTTTGAACAAATAAATCATGATTATTAACAAAACATCTTCAACCAAACTCCTTAACAAATTAAACAAAAAACCACATCATTGAACTCCTCAAAACCCGCATTAACAAAAACTTGGAAACCAAAAATAATGGAAGAAATTGAATGAGTAACTAACCCAACATTGTGTTACCTGATTCACATAGGATGAAAACCAAAAACTAACCAAAGAACTTGTTTAACCATAACTACCCAACTACATACTTCATTGACTGGCGACACCATTCTTTCTCACTTCCTTTATACTATAAATCCAGCTCTTCACACTGTTTTGAAACTCAAACTAACAATTTTCAATGTCAGCTAACCAAAGAAATAGGTCTACAATATTCCAATGGCAACAACAATTTAGGGTTTCAAACCCTAGGTAAGAACAAAAGACTTCGCCCAGCTTTCCTTTCTCAAAGTATTCAAATGCCAAATAAACTTTGAAGTCTGAAAGACTAATGATTTAATGAAACATCATAATGTATTTGAAGTCTGTAGTCAAACATTTTACCATGGAGGCCGACAACATAATCACCTCTAAATATTGCATATAAACTATCGACATACTGTCTGCATGACCCGTCTTCTTAATGCTCTTTGAACGACAGATCATCAAGTGCAAATGCCACATAAGAATCAAAGAACCTGCTGTCTCAAAAACAATCAAGTGAAACGCAATAAGCTTGATACAAAGTCACTTTAACCATTGTTGCCAATGTGATATCCGATGGTCTTTTTATAAAGACTTAAATCAATGAATAAAGTCGACAGTCATATATTGTATGACTCCAAACTTTAATCAAGGTCGATACCAATAAAAATTTATATGAACTATATGTCATATGGTAAGCCTAGGTATTTTTATTATAAAGGCTTTAATAATATTTTTAAAATAAAATATTCATAGCTTCAATATCATATAAGATGGTGATCACAAAAATATGCCATTTTTATCAATCAACAAGTCACAACCATTGATACCATGAAGATAGAAAGATTCCAAGACAATGTATATGCCAAGCCAAGATCATTTCCATAAGCATTACCTTTATGAAGCTGATACTCACAACTATGATGTTGTCCTATACCTTGCAACTAGTATGAGTTATGATTCCATGAATCAAATGATATCTCACTAAAGTGAATATGCCAGTATGAGTATGTCACAATGACTTAAACGTGTTGAATATACCTGTGGCTGTCATGAAAGCAAAGACATATATCTGAAGCTTATGCTTGTCCTGACATAAAGAATACCATGTCAAAAGTTAGTACCACCAAGTAAAGAACTGAAACTGAAAGAGCAAGCCATGAACCAAAAACCTGAATCACCATAAACATGAATACCAAGAACAAGACCTTTGATTGATTATCATCTGAGATACCAAGGAATTCACCAAGATCAGTATCACAAAACTGAAAGTATAAATCACTGTCCACAATGACAACCAAATGTACCCAAATGCACCAATCCAAAGCATTGTCCACAAAATACTGAATATGCCAAACTAAATACAATGATAATCAATGCACCAAGTATCATAATACCAATCACAAATCAGTTTTGACATCAAGGAAAAACAACCACAATAAACAATTGAAAGCCAACAGTTTTTTGCAACTTTTCCTTCCTCGCTAGAATTTTAAACCACTTTTGTGGGTTTACCCAGAAGGTAGAGAAAATGCAAGGTCCCCTAGAATTGAGCAATCATGAGGAAAGTATGGAGAAACCATAAGAATATTGAATATCTTATATATTATATATATGAATTTGTGAGATGAATAATAGAAAGAGAAAGATAATTCAAGTAGTGGAAGTACAAAAAAGGTGATAAGTGAGGAGATATGGAGATAAATATAGTGTAGAGAAGGTAATTAATAAATTATGAGATATAAATAAATACTAAAGGATGTGATCCCAAACATCAAGAGATCTCATGAGGAAATGATTCTCCTTGACAAAATTCAATCCCTAGTTCCCCTTATGTAACATACAAAAAGAGAGACAAATTCTAACTTGAGAAGATTCTTTTTTTTTAAAAAAGAGAGAGAGAGAAAGAGAGAGAGAGAGAGGTGTAAGTAACATGAGAAAATTTCCAAATATTAACTTACTACAACCATTGAAGTGGTACCACACTAAAGACTAGAGGAAATAATTTGGGAATCTATTAAGTGTCATAATAGGAAATGACCTATTCCACTTTCTTGGCATTTAAAACAAAAGATCAAAGAAAAAAAGGGATGGAATGAAGATAGAATAATATTTTACAACCTTCAAACTTTGTGAGCTGGAAATAAAGAAAAATTGATTAAGGGACCCACCAACCTTTATATGCCTAGATGAAAAGAAAATAATGAGAATTGGAAGGCTTCGTAGAATAGAAGAAGTGTAAAATCATGGTTAAAAAAGGAAACCAATAGAGGAACATAAAGAAGAGTAGAAAAATGCAAGAGGAGTTACATATTATTGAATACTATGATTATGATGAACCTTCAAAAATATTACGACTGGAAAAATATTTTTTAATAACGTTAGAAAAGGAGCATAAGAATGTGAATGAAGAACAAAAAGGAGCACAATCGTAGGGGATATTATTGTTATCACCTACAATTATCCACCATATATATAACAAAGAAATAAGGATAAAAGGGTTAATAATGAATCTTATGACCATAAGAGTCAATGAGGAAAAATAAGGAAGGGTGACAATTAAGAAATATATAAATCCTAGAAGGATAAGACCCTAATGACTAACTTATATTAAGAAAATAGAGGTAAAGAAGAATATTCCTAAAGGGATAATGTCATTCCCATTAAAATGTTTATTGAAAAATGAAAGTAAACGAAAACATAACTACAAGTATATGACTACATCGATTGGAATTCAAATTAAAAAAATCAAAGTAAAGGAAAATATTCCTACAAGGACAAGACCACATTGAGTGAGATTCATAGAAAATATCAAGGTAACCATGAAGGTAGTTCCCTTGATTAGAAGTAGAATAGGTAGTAGAATAAAGGGGTTTCATAGAACATAGCTCCATAAGTAAAGAATAATTTAACAAAGAAAAAATAAAATGAAAACATGTCACAACAACAAAGAAGCATAATGCAAATCTCCACTCACATAGATGAAGATCCATGGAAAGAAAGGTCATTGTGATTAACTCTTGAAGGCTATAAGTGATTTCACTATGTTGTCTCAAGGAAAAGATAACCTTTTAGGCCCATGGAGAATGTTAGCGAGATATAAAAGGTTGTGAGGTACCAAATATGTGATTTGGATCACTTTTTGACCAATATATGTGTTATATACCACTTAAATAGCCCCAAAAGCATCTCTAATATGCCTAAATTAGCTTCAAAAAATAAAATATCATAAAGAAAAAGATAAAGTCATGGGAAGAGGATATTTAAGTGTTATTATTGTTAGGATTAAGGTGTCATCTACCTTGTAAATCCTATGTCATATTGCATGGTTCCAACATCCTTAGAAAGTGTCTCTAGAAATTTGGGGTGTATTGGAAACATATTATGTAATATTTATTCTCACCATTTTTTGTATTACATTCATAAGGGGTGATGGGTTCCACTACCAATGGTAAAAGTGGCTTGTGAACATGAATATTTAATATTGGTTTCCCCGCATGTGGACACCTAAAATGGGATGATAAAAAGATAAATATGTGGAAAAATGAGTGACTATTGGAATTCTCCAAGTAGGATCTTGGAAAGAGGCAACATGTGTCTCTTGGTATTCCATCATTTATTGCATTTAATGTAATGTTTAATTTCCAAGTTTGGGCACCCAAGTTGGAGGGAAAGTATTGGATCTAAAACTACTATCCTTTCACATTTCGAGGAGGTAATCCAAGGGTTGGGGATGTTTGGAATAAAGGTTCATCTTTGGGCACCATGTTTGGTGCATTAGGCCCCTTCACAAGTCTATAAAATCAACTTCTTGGATGTAGAAACTAAGAGGAACAATTGAATGTAGTGTTACTCTATAGGAACAAGGACAGGTTGAGGCATAAAGAGGTCTTTCATAGGTACACAAGTGTTGCCATGTTTAAGGAAAATAGGAGAATGGAAGTGAATGTATTGTAATCTACTTTATTTGAAGATTTATACTTGGCCTCTCTTCTTGGAGGAGTTTCTTTCTCACAAGGGTTTCTCTACGTAAATCCTATGTTATGTGATGCTCTTATGTTGCTAATTTGTGCATCATTGCTACTATCTTATGGTGATGTTATTCTTTATTTATTTCTATTAAAAGTTCACATAAGATGGTGTTATTAAACATACTATGTTGGATGATTTTTAGCATCATAAAGAAGATGGATACTTCCCCTCTCTTCCGAAGGTTCAAACCTGTTCTTGTATTCAACTTAGTAATCATAACAATAGTTAGTCGATAACAATACATTAATATGCATCATATATTTCATCTTCAAAATCATTATAAAACATTAAATTGAATTAAACATTTATTCATCATATTTCCATCAAGATTTATTTACAAAGAAAATTCATATATATTAAAGAATCTTAACCAAAAAAGTAATAGTAAATAGGTAATAACACAAGGTGTAACATCTTTGCAATGGTACATGTGTATTTTCTAAGAAATTGGTTAAGCAAGAGAAAGAATGATGTTGCAAGATTTGTGAGAAGATGGAGAGTAGAAAAAGATCACGTGTGTGCAAGATTATGTCAAATTTCATTTTGCACATGAGAATGGAAGCTATGGGATTTGTAAGTATTAAATTCCTTGTTTTTTATTTTTTGTGTTGAGTTTGCAAGGTTTGTGTACACTTGAGAAAGATTACAAAAGAAGAGAGAAAACCCACAAAGTAAAGGTGCATTTGGGCCTTCACAAATTAAGAGCGATTGTGCAATAGATGTAAGCATACTCAAAAAGAGTGAATTCCTAGTTCTTGTATTGCTTTGAGTTTCAAGTTCAAGATGCATGGTGGTAGGGCTACAAATATGCTTGAAAAATCCAAATTGTTGACCCTTTATATTCTTGTCAACTTTGCAACCCAAGACGCAATTTAGTAGCAACAAAAAATGTTAATAAAAAGTTTGAATCTATGACATAGTATAGGCTTTTCAATTTTTGAAGTTTAGAATGTAATTGAGCAAAATTTGTAAGAATACATGAAAAGTATGAAAACTAGCCTTAGAATTTTTACCTTTCTTGAGACCAAATTTCCTCTAGAATCACCTTGACACTTGAACACTTTGGAATTACAACTTTTGATATTAATTGTCCATACCTTGGGATTAAACTATGAACTTAGACAATGCGAATCAATAACTTAGGAATGCGGGAGACTACTTGACTAACTCTTTGGACAATTTAAAATTTGGAATTGTACATTCAAATATTTAGGACAATAAAGTGTAATACCTCTTCACCATTTGAAATAATTCAGATATATTATGAATGTTGTATTTTTACTAAAAATTCATTTATTAAATCATGTTAATCATAAAACTTTAAGAAACATATTTAGAAGGTTTTCAATAAAAAGATGGTTGGTTGGCATGTATAGCCCAAAACATTAAGCTTCCTCAAATTACATATTTTCTTTAGTATTGAGGGAGTTCTCCATACACTAGTCAAATTCCTTCTAATGACAAAATTTAGACCACTCCTCGTATCTCATGGAGACAAAACCAATGTCGTCGAAACCTCTTATCTTTGTCTTTTGTATAAGAAGGAAGATAGCGTGTGAAATTTCTATATATTGAAAAGAAACTTAAATGGGTATTTGTGCGTATACCTAAACATTATAATTTCCTTTTGTACAATATTCGGAAGTGGGTAGTCTGACGAGAAAGGGAGCACAACTAAAAGTCTGACAAAGTAAAAGTGTACTTGTGTACCATAATAATGTCGCGTTACACTGTTGCAGGCCTCATGTTGTGAGCATATGTTCTATTTAAAATAGAAATGCCTATGTAATCATTCCTTAGTAGGCCATGCCCCAAGGCATGCACCCATTACAAGAACAATAATCTAAGAGACCTAGTATAGTAGTCTTTTTTATTGAACCAAGTTGCTAACTATATGGCACAATCTAAGAGGTCCCTAGTATAGTAATCAAAGATCTTATCCTCAAAAAGTGGATACTAAGGAGGTCATCTAGTATAGTAATCAAAGATGGTACTGGCTATGCAGGGGACAATTTGCACCGAGCCATTCCATGTCTTGCCATCTCATGCCCACCCCATACATACCTGCTACTAACGGCTATCAATGATTAGCCCATACCACCGACCAGTATCCGTAGCATCCAAGTCCGTCAACCTCCCTCACACTGCTATTTAATAGCAAGTAGTATATTAATCCAGGATGCGCCAAATTTATTCGCAACAATTTCTCATTAATGGGCGAGCATTTATTCGTGAACAACCACAACATTGCCGCCTAAACCTGTTGTCCTGCCTAAATTTATGCCTAAATTTTCTGCTCAACTCTGCATTTGGGTCCTCTCTGGTTTCGTTTCGTGTTTGTTTCATGTTTGCCTCTATTGCAGCCCTCAATACCAGATCTACAGGTGCTTTTACAATTGCCTCTATTTCATATTTCTGGAGGAGCGACCAATCTGTGCTTTTATTTCTGCCACACACGAACAAACAGGTTCTTTAAATATTGTTTTTTATATCTTTTATTTTTCCTGTTCCAAATAGGAAATTTTACATCATTTATTTCAATTATTCGATTCCTATTTTACAGGCATGCACATCCTTTTTTAATAGTGTTTCCATTTTATTTTTTTGCAACTCTATTTATTTATCTTGAAATACACAGAAAACCCTTCTTGTGCCAGTGTCGTATCTGCCAGTCCTTGTCAGTCCTCGTTCCAAAACATTGCTTAACAACTAAGATCGATTAGGGTTCCTTAACATTAATCTGACCTTTTTGTTCTTTAACATTTCCACGTTTCCGTTTTCTTGGGATTTCGTTCCTGCAGCCCCTCGTTCCTCTATTTGAACATTTAGATTTCTTTTATCTCATTGTTATGCAGAGAAAAAAAATCTATTTAATTTATTTTATTTAATATAAAATTAAGCTCGTTAAATTAATTATATGGACGAGGCCTCTTGCCATTATATAATTACTGACCACATATAATTATATTTCTTATGAATTACTTAATTATATAAACTTAAAATGTAATTATTTGTGCCTATTTTAATTAATTTTATATAATTTAATAAGGAATATATTTTAATTTTATATGAATAGAGTTCCGGCAAGTGGATTAATGAGCTCATATATTAGATTAAAATAGGCACTGGCCATATACTTAATTTAATTATATTTCTTATGAATTACAATATTCAAAATTAAAATATTAAAAACAAAATTATATTTTAATTTTTTTCTTTAAATAGATTTCTTTTATCGCATTGTTATGTAGGGAAAAAAATTCTAGTTATTTAAAAAGAAAATGTTTGTATATGTTTGTTTATATGTAAAAAGGCCCCATCCATCCGTTTTTTATTTTTTTCTTTAAAAAGATTAATCAATGACTTTTAAATAAATATTTAATTTTACAATTAAAATTAAAAAATATATATATATTTGATATTTTAATTTTGAATATTGTAATTCAATTTTTTAATTTGATAAATTAATATTGTAATTAAGTTTTTATAATCTTATAAATTAAGAATTATTATTGGTGTTTGTTGATTTATTTAATAATATGAGATAAAATTTAATTAGATAAAATAAAGAATTATATTTGTAAAAGAGATTATTAATGCACATTTTCGAATTTGAAATTTTGGATTGGGGTAGTCATCAAAACAATGATTATTAAATGAAAAGCTTTTCCAATTACAACAATTAATTGAGGGGGAAAAAAACATCTAATAGTAATGTGTACTATACAATACTAATAAACAAATAATGAGTGGCAAAGTTCAAGGATTTGAAACAAGAGAAACACAATAGGGTAGAGTTAGGTATTTGCTAGCCAATGTTTTTAGTGAGCTCAAACATGAGAATTTGCTTGTTAGAAAGATTAATGCCTTTCCTTCCTTTATTATACCTATTTTTTTTAATATTTAAGCTAGGATCAAATAATTTAGTAGTTGAGGTTCAAATAATTTAAGGAAAGTTTACTTATCTTAAGATGATAAAATAGGACAGATATATATGTTTTGGTATATTCTACTTATAGGCATATAATTTTTCTGTGGAGTTATATGTATAGAATATTCATAACTACAAATTTAGATTTGTGTATAAGGTTCAAATTAATGAATTTTTAATACAATCTAGATTATTTTTATAACTTGTGAATTCGATCTAATTAAGTTTAAGAATGATCTAATATATATTTTTATTTTATTTCTTACATGATTGAGAATAAGTGATTTTGAGTTAGTTCAAAAGTTATGGTCAAAGTAGTAGATAGCTAACTTTTGAATTCTAAAATCAACTTGTATCTTTATTTCTTTTAATTTCTATGATATGACCTATTGTAACTTGAAATCAAATTAATTCAATTTTATTTCTTGTTATGTTCCTTAAACCTAATTTTTCATACAAAGATGAATTGTATTTCCTTAAATTTAAATGAACCCAACACTCAAAACCTTCTAAAATTTTACCTTAAGGTTTTGACTTTTCTTATATCTATAATTTTTAGATTTGATATTTTTATTACTGTCATTTATTCCAGATTTTATTAGAGTCTCAGGCTTTCATTATTTTATATATATCCCATCACCACCATCCCATCTTTTGATTGATTGAGTTTCATTATTATATCATTTACCATGGATCCTTACAAATTTTTATTTTGGGATTTCCCTCATGCATACATCATGGATTATGAGCTATTTTCATTCTTTCTTGATTCTTGTCCTTTTATCCTTAATTATTTTGCATTATTTTATGACATAAATGATCCTACATGTTTCATGCATAATATTGTAGAGTATTTGAGAAATGTTCCATCCTTTTTAGACTTATGCATGCCTTCCCATCTATATTAGAGGATTTTAGTTTATTTATCTCCATGACTCGTCATGATTCTTCATCTCATGAGATAAAAGATGGCGATACTTTAGTCCTAATCTCCCATAATACATATAGGTATATTCCTTCATATGGTGATGTTTCCTAGTAAGCATATATTATGTGCATCTCATCTCCCATAATATATCTAGGGATATTCCTTCATGTGGTGATATTTTCTAGTAAGCATATATTTTGTACATCTCAAAAAAAGTTTCCTTTTACCTCTATTGGTTTTCCTACATGTGTCTCTCTTTCTATTTAATACACATGTTTTACCTTCATACAAGATCGGTATTCTTTCTTGTCATTCATGTTGCTCATGCTATATTGATGATATATTAAGTGACTATCATGGTGACAATTCTTTATTTTTTAATGATAATTCTCATGACTCTTATAAAAATGTTACACATAGTTATAGTTCTTCACATTTTGGTGTCCTTTCCTTGGGAGTCTCATAGACATGTCCATGCATATCATGATGTTATATGCCTTTTTTATAACAACGGTTTCTCCTTCAAATCCTTTTATGCCTTTATATGATATATATTTGTGTAATTGTGGAGTATCTTCTTTTACATATCATATTGAGGAAACACACTGAGTATACATTCATTGAGTAAGAGAACTATGTAAAGATATCTTAGATTATTTATTTAGCTTGTGTGCAACTATTTAGTGATTTATCTCTTAAATCCTCCCCTACTAGTACTAGTGATTTATCTACACATCAAGCTATTGGACATGTTGAGCATGATATTTCACATTATTTGTACTCCACCATGAGTATGTTCGAAAATCTAGATGGTATATTTATCATTATGAGAAAATATTTAAAAAGAGATTATAGTAATGAAATATTACATAATCCTTCAAAATATGGTATTTCACCCTTTCCCTCACCAAGTAGATTTCTAGAACCATGTTTATAAGTATAATGGTAGATCTAATCTATTAATAGAATTACAATCCTTGTAAACTTCATGCTACTTATTTTCATAAGGACAAGTTATTTGCTAGATTGTTTCCAACAACCTTGAATGACCAAGCATTCACATGATTATTTATTGCCTCATTCTATTATTATATCGAACATTTTCATTATGACAATCCATGACAAATGTTTCTAAAATTATGCAATGCAAGAAAGAAAAATACTAACTAGTTCATGATTATATGTTAAGATTTCAAGTTTTGATTACTATTGTGAGTTTCACATTAAAATAAGATGAGGTTCAAGGCTTTTTTATTAATTATTTACAAATGAGAGCATGCTTTATTATAAAATCCTTATCTAGATCCCATTGGTGAGGCCAAAAAAACAATTAAAATTAGGATCCTCCGCATTGGACATGAACTCTCCCACAAGAACAAAATTCACTAGAATATGAAATAGCAAGTGCATAGAAAATTTATTAAAATGAGCATTAGGAATGTAAAGTTGAGACACCTTTTCCTATCACTAATGGATCTTTTACTATCAATATCACCAGCTTCCTTTACCAATAGCCTCATTTCTTTTACTATCTTTTACTATTCTTGAACATATGTTCATATCCAACAATTTTATGTCCATTTGGAAAATATAATAAATCTCCCATGTGTTAACTTTTTTTATTAATGTTGTCAATTCTTCATCCATAGCCTCTTTCCAAGAATCTACATCATTAATACCAATAGCTTCCTTTACAATCCTAGGCTTATGAGTGTTAGTGTATAAAGAAATTTCACAAATTTATCCAAGTAATAATGTGTTGTGTCAATGGAATTGAATTCATCGTATAAAATAATTGTATGTTTGGTTTGGATCATTGATGTCATTGTTAAGGGTACAAGTAGGTCTATTATTAAGACACCATGTTAATGTAAAAATTATGTTGTGGGAACAAATCGTGTAGTTTAAATCATGCCAACCTATAATGCAAAATCTAAACGTCATCCCAAATCATAACATTGTCCCATATAATCTTATTTGTAAATTGACTTTGTGGTAAAAGTAATTTTTAGAGAAATGATCTTATTTGTAAATTCATTGGGTTCAACTGAATTTTAGGATGATAACAATTCCCATGTTTGTTTATATTCTTGAATTTATGGTAGAAGATTTAATTTTTTAAATACATATTTGAACAAGATAGAGGTCCACTAACCATGTTAATATTATTCAGAATGGGTAGGCCAAATAAATGGGAATCACTTCTTTCTCTACATGTGCAAGACATTCCCAACCAGGGAAATCATTTCTCAAGTGTTGACCTTGAATGGACACCTATTGGAGGTGACAATAGTCATATAGACATATGTGCTACAATCCCTCTTGAAAGACTCCCTTAGTTTGTCAAAGGAGAAGGTTTATTGGATAGTACAAAGATGACATTTGTATGTAAATTGAATAGAAAGACTGACTTGATACAACCTAACAACCAGGCAATGAAGATGTACTCAAGGTTTGCTTATATTTAATATAATAATGAAGCATGTCAAAACTTATATTTTGTATCTATTATATTAATTAATATATATATTGTACATGTGAGAACAGTTATTGGTGTGCTTTTGGCCCTAAGGACAAAAGAAATAAATCTGAAAACAACTCTGAGAACAACTTTGAAAATAACTCTGAAAACAAGAAAAGGAAACGAAGGTTTATCCAAAAAAGGGGTTGTCAAACCCACTTTTATGTTAAGGTTGTGTATGGTAGACTAGATGTTGCGGTTATTACATATAATGATTTCAGTCATTGTGATGCTAAAGGTGAATTTTGTCATGGAAAAGATGACCCTTCTGGTGATCCAAGGAGTAGTGTTGCACCAAGGTTATCAAATTAATGCAAATCATATATTGAATCCTTATTGCTAATGGGGGTGGGAATTGACACAATATGTGAACAACACTATTTAGACCCTAATTTGACACAGTTGATGAATAAGAGGGACACATATTTGTTAAGGAATGATGTCATGAATGCATGGAATAGAGTGCGCTCACTTCGATCCCAAAAGAATGAAGATGATGCAAAAAGTGTAAGCATGTGGCATATAGAGGAGAAAGACAACTTTTTTTATTATAAAAGACCAAACAATGTGGAAAATATTCCATTTATGTTAGGCATCCAAACTCCATGGATGCAATAAATGATGGTGAAACATTCACATAATGCAATTATTGTTATGGATTCCACATTCTCAACAAATAAATATGGTGTAAGTAAAACAATTTTAATTGTATTTATGGATTTTAATGAAATTATTAATTTCTTCTACTAAAAATATACTAATTTATGGTTTATTCATGTTTAGTATCAGTTATATACTTTGCTTGTATTCGATGAACAAGAGGCTGGTATACCTATTGCATGGGCCATATCCTCAAGAAATAAAGTCGAGGATATAAATGAATGGTTGATAAAAGTTTATAAAAGAGGGAAACAATGTAAAGAAGATTGGAATGCCAATGCATTTATGATGGATGATGCTCGTTCTGAGATTGAAGCAATCAGGTTTTTATTGGCCTTAATCTTTTATTTAAACTAAAGTTAACTCGTTGTAATTGCTTAATATTTAGTCTATAAAAAGCTGAACATTACACTTATCCTCGTAACTTGTAGATTATCCTTTGATTGGTGGGTACTTTTATGTATTTGGCATGTACGTAGGGCATGGTTGAAGAATGTATACAATTAAGTCAATCTTTTATTAAAATACTTGGAATACCTGAACATTTCATGTTCGAATTTCATAGCTTGATATTATGTTTTATAATCCAGGTATGTCAGTAATAAGGATGTTGGGAGTAATATGTTCAATAGATTGGGTGAGATAATGTATGCAATGAGTGATGATGAAGACATCACTACTCATCTAATAAAAAATTTCATGGAGGAATTCAAAGAGGAGAAGAAATTTATTGATTACTTTCAACAAACTTGGTGTCATGATGAAACTTGTATTGGTAAGCTCATTGAATTATTCATTATGATTTTGTATGCATTTATATTGTTTAACTTATTTTTTATTTATACTAAGACAACATTTTGTGGGTTTGTATAGCAATGTGGGAAAAAAATTATAGAGGTTTCCCTCATGCAAATCAAGAAACCAATGCTTCCATAGAGTCGTACCACTGCCACATCAAGAGTCACTATTTAAGTGATCATGCTAAGAGGTGCACGAGGAGAATGGATTGGCTTATCCATACACTTCTTCATAGGGTAGAGCCATTCTACAAAAATAAAAGATATTTGCAATTATCTGGGTTTCTGACTAACTTCAAAAAAGAACGATATTACACAACTGCATTAGAGAGGTCAAAAAAATACTAGATACAGATTGTTGCCCATATGATCTCGTCCCTAACACATACCAAATAAGAAGCCAAACAACTCCAACAAAATGGTACCTTGTTAGAAAATATGGACCAGATTTGCATGTGTGTGACTGTCAGTGGGCAAAGAAGGGAAACACATGCAAACATGTGCTAAAGATTTTAGATCTTCTAAAGAGAAACAAAATAAATGAGCAAGATCAAGTTGTTGGTAAGGGTCATTTGAGATTTAATTTTAATATTTATATGTTAAATGATTATTATTATTTTTCAAAAATAACTAAATTAATCTCATTGAATTATAGATGGCACTACTCCATTGCTTGATGATGATGAGAATGTCAGAGGGAGTTTCAGTCATGGAAACAATACCATTGGTAATATTGATATGGTATTTACAATTAAATATTAGTTTTTTTTATGGTTCACAAAATTAATTAAATCTTAATTGAATTATAGATGGTTGCAATCAAATAGAAGATCAAGAGGTGCTTGGGATTGCCATTGGTGAAGACCAAAGAACAGGTAAATCTCAATGTCACCATTTTATAATAAAATATTAAGATATTTTTAGATTTAATCATTTTTATTTGTATTACAGATGGCTGGAAATCATCTGGTGCTTTGAATGATAACTTTTGAAATTCTATTGATTATTTAAATCATCTACTCCAAAATTTACCAACCAGTGAAGATGAAAAAGAAAAGTTTTGTCAATGTATTGGGAGATTGCAAAAGATATTCATACATCTCTTCCTTCCTCTTCCACATTTACATCAATCCCTGGTTCAGATAACATATCTACGAGACGAATATCACCATGGTTCAGTCCAAGCAAAATGTGTAAACGTCATTCAATTCATCAAAGAGACAATGCCATTTCTGAAGACTTGAATGAAACAATTGAGGACTATGAAAATTTTCAATTCCCCTCTACAGGATGTAGAAAGAAAAAGAAAAAAAGGTCATTAAACGCTCAAGCATCGCAATAGAAGAAGAAAGAGTTAGTATTATGCAACAACACAGTAAGTATATTTTTTTAAAAGAATTTTAGTAATTTGCATAACAATACTTCTTGTTTTTATTTCATATGTTAAATACATGTCATTGTAGGTTTGGATGATCAAGAAAGTACTCAACGACATCAATTACCTTTCTCGATTGATCTAAACCAAACAATAATAGATGAAATACAACTTATAGATGGTAATTTTTTAACTATTAAGTGTGTTTATTAACTTTATAGGAAATTAGTCAATTCCTATCTCTAATCAAATTTCTAATCTTTATAAATTTACTATTGTTTATATTAATTACATAATGTATTTTTACACTTGAAAACTTTATCTATGTTGATGTGTTAAATATGTGTCATTGCAGCTTCATAGGATCAACAAAATAGTAGAGAATACATGTTACCTTTTTCTATTGATCTTAACCAAGAAATGAAAATGGAGACAATGCAAAGTGGAGATGGTATAAAAATTATAGAACACACTTCAATCAATTTTATGTTTTGAATTTGTAAATTATTTTTTTCTATGTTGATGTATCAAATGTGCATGTTATTGTGGCTTTAGATGATCAACAAAACACCCAGCAACATATGTTACCATTTTCTATTGATCTTAACCAAGAAGCAACAACAATGGATGTAATGCAAAGTAAAGATGGTAAAAATATGGTAATTTGAAATTTCTAAATTATCAATAAGTTTTTATTTGGTGGTCTAATTTATTTACCATCTAGCTAATTAATCAAATTTATGGTTTGACTTGTTACTGTGTAGTCAGCTTTTCATCCATCCAGTGGCATGAGGAGGCTAGATTTTGATGATCCACCACAAATGTAAGATTTGTCTGAGACATAAGATCAATTCGACTATTGGAATGTGTAGTTATTCTACATACACTTGGTATGTAGATCTTGAGATGACATATGTAACATTTTGAGTTGGTATAAATGCCAATTTTGTATATGTGTAGAGAATTATTCTACAATTTTATATATAAAAGTCTATATACAATATAATTTTTGTTGACCCCTTTCACATAGGTTTTGGAATTGATGTGAAGGGTTGATTTTGAAACTTATAGTGTTGGCATATATTTTGAGGTCTTCTGTATTTAATGATCATTGAGGTTCATTTTGGTTTGGTACATTTCTGGTGATACCTTTTTGCATACATTTTTATAATTCATTGAAGGCTTAGTTCTATTGGTTTGGTCACAAAGGCAACATAAATTTTTTAGTCACAAAATGATGTAGAGGCTATGGGACTTTTGGAAACACACAATGATTTGAAGGATTTTCTATGAAGCAATCTCAAACCCTCTTATAGGCACCCTGCAGGAGATAAGCCTCAAAGTTTCACTTATGACTTTAAACCTTCACTTATGGACCCAAACCATTGGGAAGCTTTTAAAAGACTTAAAAAAACTTGTCTTGAATGGTTTCAAGCCCCAAACCTCTGAATTAAACACAAACTCACTTTTTGCACCTTGACTAGGCTTCTAGCCCAACTAGGCCTCTAGCAATGGTTTTTTTTTACTTTTCACTCAAATTTTTCTAAAGGACTCCCAAAATAAATGACTGATTAAGATGTATTTTGTGATGCTACACAACATACCAAAACCTTGTTGGCACTTGTTTTGGATCAGACCTACCAGAATATGTTGTTTCCTCAAATTTAAGGCCCAATTAGCCCACTTTTTCAAAGCAACCCCTCTCTAAACTTATCCCCTGACTATGAAAATTTCAACAGTATCTTAAAATGTTTTCAAACCAAGGATTTTCAAGTTTTTAGGTGCCTATGACACCCTTGACACCCTCAAACACAAAACCCTCACCAAATTGCTCCAAAACTAGGGCCTCTTGAAAAATATCTTTCCCAACACTTCCAGAACCTTATCTTGGAATTTTCACCAATAACTCAACATATATAAACACCTTAACCTCAAAAATATACCCCTCATTAAGGCAGATCTTCTGTTGCTACACCTTAGCCTCCATTTCCATGCACTTTTCCTTGCTAAAACTCGGTGTACACCCATTAATCACTCTTTCCTGTACAATAAATTGTTAGATATATATTATAAATATTAGAATAGATCCATTTCACAAGTTACAGCATCATTCCCTCATGAAATGGATCAAACATCCATGAAAAACCTCAAAATTAGTGAAAAATCTGCACTTTCTTGAGGACAGTCACCAATAATATACAAAGAATTGATTGTTGTTGCTTTTAGGACATTCAAATAACTTCAAAAAAAATTTATACAAGTCCCTAAACTATCCTACTAAAAAAATATTCAACAGAAATCAATAAATCATCAAAAGAGCACAAGAAAAATGCAAGAAATTGCTATTTTTTTGCTTCTTCCTGTAGCAGTCCGTACAAAATCCGTACCAGCAACCCAAACTCCATACAAATGATTCCTTTAGGGTTATAGACCCATCCCACAATTTCTCAAACTATTTTGAATTGGTTTGATTACATTAAAGTTGCTAAAACTCCTAAAAATCACTTTCTCGCACAAAGTTGGAAGTTTAAAATTTGAATTTTCCAACTTTTATTTTATTAACTCTTACTAACTAAAAATCCTTAAAACCTATTAAATAGAATTATTCAACCTTAATTAACATGATTAAAACACTAAAAACCTATCTAGACTCTTAGGACATTATTTGTCCAATTACAATGCATTTTGGTCTTATGGTCCTTATCAAGACCCTTAGGACATTTGACTCCCTTAATGTTTTTAACCATTTCAAAAGTCATTATAGGCTTCAAAATGTCATAATTAACTTTCTGAGTTCCTTGATAGGTCTTCATGACCCCTGCATCCTCATGTCTCTTGAAGTGTTCCTTGAAGAGCTTGGGTGCTCTTGCACCATTCTCCCCAAGAAAAAAAAAGTTCTTGCCCCAAGAAGTATCCAACTTGTTGCTACCATAATACTCCCTATTCTTGTATGTTTGCACCTTTTGATTACCAAGCATGAAATCTCCCAAAGTTACCTTCTTCCTTTTCTGCCAACCTACATTCATGTCACTCAACATGTTAGTGTCAAAACTGTGTTTTGTTTGTCCTTTTTGCTGCTTGATCTCAGTTTGATCTTGTGCCCTATTTTTCCCCTTAATTCCCTGATTTCTTTGGGAAAGAACACATCCTCTATCACCCTCAACTATAGGGCATTCAATTCCTCCAACCTTAATATTGTCCAAGTCCCACAAATTCTGATTTTTAGGACTGTGTGCTTCAAATCTCTGCTGCAACTTACTATTTTTCAACCAACCAGTATCTTCTCCTATCTTACCCTGCACTTTCACTTGCAAATTCTTCTCAAAATAGATCACAAAACTCTCATTAGACTGCACCAAAGGAAAAGGAACCAACTTATACCTAATAGCATCTTTATGCACCAAATATGTGTTATGAAATCCATCATGCACTGTCCTCCTAGCATACTGCCATGGTCTCCCCAAGATGATATGACCACAAGTCATTGGAATGACATCACAAAGCACCTTGTCATGATAAGATCCAATTGAAAAATCTACATAAGTGGTGCAGGAGAACCTTCACCATGATTATATTTTATAAATGATTTTATTTTTTCATTTGTAGAAGTCATTTAAAAGTAATTTTTAAAAAAAATGTAATGATGTCAACAATTATTGTAATCAAAGTGTAAAAGTTGCATAAAGCAACAATTAGGGAGTTAAAAAGGTTATTAGGGAGACTAAACATTAGTGGGAAGTTGGAAATTAGTTGGAAACTGATTATTCATGTTATAATGTCTTTAAAAAGGCTCTTTATACGTTCATAAGCTTGTGGGTGATTGAAATTTTGAAATGGAATAATGGAAAGCACAAAAAATTCACAGTTTTCAGACTTTGTACGGATTTTTACGGCCTCAAATGATAGAATAAATATTTTAAGTGTTATAGGGAGAAATCACCTTCCATTTCCAATTTGTTTCATGCAGATTGGTTCATTTTTAAAGAAGTTATGCTAATTTTTGTAAACATAGTCTAAATTCTGATCTAGGGTAATAGTTTGCAGTAAAATTCGTGTTTCTCAAAATTTAACCATTGGATTTTACTAAAAATTGGAGAAAATGTCTATAATGATATCCTCTAAAGTTTCACCAGAGAGATTGGATTAATTTTTTGATTTGTGAAAGTTATAAGTGACTGTTTGCATGCATATCTGGGTATTTCAACCTAATTTGTAACAAAGTCCGGACAGCAAGCCTATGTTCCAAAACAAGTGTACTTAAAAATGAGATATGTTTTTAATGGCTGAAATGGGTACTCAAAAATGTATTTAGGTTTTTGAGATTCAATTTGGTTTGAAAGTTACACCCGATTTAGCCATGGTGCTAGGTTTTGAATCTTTGATGCAAGAATTGATAAATCTGATAAAAGATAGTTGTGAGGCAACATATTTGGCTTGAATTTGTCAAATTAAAGATGGTAAAATCTATGTGACTCTTTCCTCCATGACCTTGTACTACTTTCAACAACTTTACTAACCTCCTTTCTTCAGGGTCTTCTATCTGACTTGCAGGTGGTTCTTGATTTACCCTCACATGATCTTCATCATTATCTTCTTGGTTTTCTTGTTCTTCTCTCCTATTTCTCTCAAGGCTGTTTATCCTTGCTTGCATAGTCTCTCTCTCCCTTCTCCATTTCCTTTCTTCCCTTGCTCTTGCCTGCTCTCTTGTTGCTTCTTGTTCTCTTATTTCTCTCCTTTCCCTTTCCAAGGTTTCCCTTAACTCCTCCAACTCTCTTGCTAGTTGATTTTTTGGTGGCATTGATGATTCTTCAATCCCTAAAGGACCTACTCACTACTCTGATACCACTCTGATGCAGAGGGAATGGGAACTTTAGGAAAACAACACAATGATTTCAAAGGTCACAACAATGCACTCTCAAGCACCCTTATAGAAATAAGGCTCAATGGCTCACTTATAACTTATATGCTTCCTTATGGACCCAAAACCTAGGAGTTCTCTTAATAGAATCATACAAACTTTTCTTGAATGTTTACAAATCCCTAACCCTCTGTCTTAAGCACAACTCTCTTTTTGCACCTTGACTAAGCTTCCAGCCCAACTAGGCCTCTTGCGGTGGTTTTTTTAACTTTACTCACAACTTACCCAAAGGAATTACCAAAATAATGATTGTTTTAGATGTGGTTTATGACCTGACACAACATACCTAGACCTTGATGGCACTTGTTTTGGATTAGACTTCCCAAATCTTGCTGTTTCCACAAAAACTAGGCCAAATTAGCCCTCTTTTTCAAAGCAACCCTATTCCAAACTCAACTCCAGATCATAATAATTTCAAGAGTACCTTAAAATGTTCCCAAACCAATTATTTTCAAATTTTTAGGTGCCTATGACAGCCTTGACACCCTCAAACACAAAACACTCACTAAATTGCTCCAGAACTAGGGCCTCTTGAAAATTAGCTTTCCCAACACTTCCAAAACCTTCTCTTGGACTTTTCACCAATAAATTAACATATATAAACACCTTCAACTCAAAAATATACCCATTATTAAGGTAGATCTCCTGCTGCTACACTTTAGCCTCCATTTTCATGCACTTTGCATTGTAAAAACACGGTGTACACCCAAATATTCTTCCTTACCTGCATGTCATCTTGGTATATTTGTATTATAAAAGTTAGAATAGATCCATTTCATAGGTTACAGCATCATTCCTTCATGAAATGGATCAAACACCCATGAAAACCACCAAAAACTAGTGAAAAATCTGCACTTTTTGAGGACAGTCAACAATATAATACAAGAAATTTATTCCCAATGTTATTCAAGTCATTCAAAAGGTTAAATGCATGTAAATATAAGTTCCTAAATCATCCAAGTGAGCATGAAACCAAAAGGAATCAGAGATTCAACAAAAAAACTCAAGAAAATGTAAAAAACTCAACCTTAACATATGCAAAAAATCTGGACTATACTTGGAGAAGAAATAATTTTTTATCTATGACATTTTTCTTGACTCAGGGAAATCATTTTTCCCATCTTGACTATGACAACACTTTTTAATCTACCTGCATGAAATAACTTGTTCTAAAGCTCCCATTTTGGCATAGGTAAGGAGGATGTTGGAAAAGGTTGTGGAATTTTGTTTCATGCCTACCAATTGCATTTGCTTGAAAGTTTCTTAAGACTTTTTAAGAAATCAATTTTATGTATATTTTGCTATCATTGCAATACCCGAGGACACATCTCAGAGGCATTCTTCAAGTAGTTTATGTGCCTTAGATAAGGTCTTTCAAGACCATTTTAATCATTTGATAGGAAATAGTATATGTTATTCAAAAGGTGGACAAACACAAACCTTGTAAACCTTGTTGTAAAGGCAAAAAAGAGTAAATGATAAGTTCATTAGTTAGGTGGAAGTTAGAATTAGTTGTAGGCATTTGTTATGAGTTATTTTTGTTTTCAAGGCATAAATAAGCCTCTCACAAGTCAAGGTGGGGGAGAGGGATGTAAATGATGGATAGATCAATGAGAAAAACCTGTTTTTCATGCAAATTTTTGTGTTTTTTCTGATAAAACGTGAATATCTACTCCTGTACGGCCATGCACGACTTGATATTTGAAGGAAAGTCATTGGAAAAGATATTATTGTGTGTATTTATCATTTTACATTTGGTCTGACTTAATTTCATGGAGAAATAAAGAAGTTATGGCGTTTTTAGTTCAAACTGCCCCAAACCCTCATCTAGGGCATATAGTGGTAAAGAAAATTAATTTTCTCACATTCTGAATAATGGGTAAGGCTAAAAACTCATGGAAAGGTTCATTGCTATCTGAATTTTAACATTCCAAGTTTGGAAGATGTGAAAATTGAGTTTACTATTGATTTTAATATGCCCTATGGCTGTGTTTTTAAGGAAAATCTGGAAAAATGACAATGAGCAATGAGTTTTCTCAAAGTTTTGTTATTGAAATTAATGTCCATCAAGCAAGGAAGTGTTTGAGAACTATGCCAAGGTGTTTATGAATACATTTCCTGACAAATATTGCTGTATTGAGGTGTTTTGATGTCATTTTTATTTGATTGTCCTAGAATGACAGAGTTGTCACAGTCCTAATTAGGACAGAATTTACAAAGTTATTACCTTCCATTTTGAAGAACTATAAATCCATTTGAAAAAGGCTTATTTTTGGGGTCTTAAATGCTTTGGATCCATGTTAAGAGTTCCCTTGTTGGTTTCATGCCATATTAGAAAGATTGAGTGACCTTTGGAAGCCTATTGGGTTGGTTGGAACAGTGAAGATTGTAATCTCTTTGTTTGTGTATTTAGGGTTTCTCTTTGGTAAAGAGTTTGTACATGTTGAAAGGCATATTAGAAGCCTATTCAAGTCAGAATTTGATAGATTCTTTGAGAATGAAAAATTGTTTATTAGACTACCCTGTTAAGATAGTTTGGAAACATTTTCATTTTGGTTCAAGAGTTGAAGGGTTGAGTTAATTCTTTGACAAAATATTATGAACTAGGAATGGAAGATGGTTTATTTGATTTGGGAATATGTATTTGGGCATGTTTGAAGCAAATACAAGGAAAATGGGCTTGGAAACTATGGAGTTGATTGTGTGTGGGGTCTAAAATAGCCTAATTTGCTGATTATGACAATCTATTTTGGGAAAAGTTTTGTGTTTAGATGTTTATGTGGAAAAAAGAGTTGTGGGCCTATCTTCGTGAATATTGAACATGGTGTTTAGTGAAATGCATTCACTTACCAAAACCTACCTTAAGTTTTATCACCATGGTCAAAGTTGTGGTTCTTTAGGGTGCCCTTTCAAACAGAGACGGGCTGATTGCAGAATTTGCACAAAATGTGGGAAAGATGTTGCAACAGTCTTGGGCTAATTGTAATCAGCATTAAGTAAAATTCTTGAATCTGGAAATACCCTGCTACCTTCATTCGCCCAGCCAATTTCTCCAACTTTGCATAGCTCTCCAAGTGTTGCTAGAATAATCAGCCTATATTCATATATGATCCATGGAATAATTCCATTGCAATTGTAGAATCTATTATGTGTTTTCTTGCTGATTTGTGACTTTTTTAGTGGGTTGATTATATTGCATGGTTTGATTTGTATGGAATAATTTAGATCTTTCACAAGTTAAGAAACAATTCTGTGAGATTTTTGAATTTTTGGTTCAAAATTTGGGATTTTTGAATTCTTGATGTGGATTTTGGATTTGTTTTTTTTCTATTAGATTGATATTCTTGACACTTCCTTGTTGATAAGCTTTCCATGATTTAACTTAATTATCTATTTTAAAGAAACCATTAAAATATTTTATTTAGTATACAAAATAATAAAGATACACTAAAAATATTGTTTTAAAAAAATGATATTTTTTTTTTAATTTAAAAGTATATATAGAATATAAATAAAATTTAAAAAATCATGATTTTACATGATGTGACAAATTATTATACAATTGGTAAAATATATTTTTTGAAAGGTTATTTAGAAAAATGTTTGTTATATTTTTTAGTACGTAGTACATGAGGTAAATTGGCAGGTCATTTAGTAATGATGTTGTGTGTGCAACAAAGGTTTCAATAGAGAGGTGATAGCTTCAAATTAATTATGTATTTGATTACACTAACTTTAAGAGGATGGAATCCATATATTATATTTAGATTTATACATTAAAATGTTATATTTTTCGTGAATTAGTACCATTGTCAAGCCCTTAATTTCAATTGTTAGGCTATTAAGTAAGTGATGTTGTACACTCAATATACCAGGAATATCCTCTAAATTGATGCCATATTCCTTTGCCATATGACAAACTGCAGGAGTAGACACTACCTTTTCCCTATTTTCTATGCTATTCGAAGACTCTCTAGATTGCAAACCAAATTCCTAGGACTCTGTGGAGGACCCATGCATTTGTCCCCAACTTACTAAAGTCTCATGATTTTCATCTACAATTAAATCCACCAAAGTTTCTCCAACCTAATAAATAAAGTATGCATATTATAAAAAATTTCTATATGGAGCAATCCATTCTAAATTTTACAAGGTCCATAAAATAAAAAGGAATGAGCAAATAATAAAAACTATAATTAACAAAGTCACACATTAGAGAAGATCTTAAGATTCTTACATTGACAAGAAAATTTACAAGGTCCATAAAATAAAAAGGAATGAGCATGATGGAGACCATTTACATTACCATGATTGTTAAAGAAAACATTTATATTTACCTGGTAGTAAGTGATGTATATTTCTGCATATAAACATCTATATATTGAAAATCCATCATAAATAATACTTAGTGAGGTCCACCTTCTAAAGTATATCCATAGTTTGATTGTCCATTCATGAGATAATGGTGAGGTTATACATTGCTACCATATACTTACTTACCACATAACACACTTACACTTCGAAGAAAATCATTTAATGCACATAAATCAATAAGCCAAACATATGTTTGATACAAATACTTCATGCCAAGATCTTATCCAAGTGTCAATTCCAGGACCTCCTTGTAAACCAACCACCTTGTTGTAGTTGCAATAGTTTTAGATGATTTCAAATTATGAAACTTAAAATATGTTCAAAATCTTGGAATTTTCTCAAAGTAATTTCTCTTTGCTATGGGATGTCAATTTAAAAAAAATGCAAAATACAAAAATAAATTAAAAATCCAAAAACAAAATTATTTTTAATGACTATCTATAGCCCATGACAATCATTTTATAAAATTTTAATGACTGTTACCATCCCATGATAGTCATTTAAATTTTTTTTAATGATATTCATGGGCTATCTGACATTTGTTGTACATCTAAAAAATTTAGATCAACATATAGCCCTGTGATGAAGAGATGAGTGTTGAGAAACTTGATCAATAGGTGTCTTAAGAGGGAGGTATATTTCAATTTGCATAAATTATCTCCTCATCACCAAATTTCTTTTGCCAGTTTAAAGCTTATGTGTATGATATTATATGGTATGAGAGCTATGCTCAATTTTTGGAGATTCAGGGCTATGTCGTTTTCAGGGCTAGATAGAAAAAGGATTTTACTCAAAAATAGTAAATATCCATCATTTCATTCCCAAACACCACCAAACACTTTTAACAAGGAAAGAGCACTTGAAACCTCATAAAAAAACACCCCCAGAGCTCTAGAAAGATGTTGCAACAGTCTTGGGCTCATTGTAATAAACTCCTCTTGAATCTGGAAACCCCTCTTGTAATAAGCATTAAGTAAAAGTCTTGAATCTGGAAATACCCTGCCTGCTACCTTCATTCGCCAAGCCAATTTCTCTGAAGTTAGGCTGGAAGAAAGTCTCGTAATAATTGGTAATCACAGACCGGTGGACTCATGAAGTTAGGCTAGAAGGAAGTAGGATCACAAAATGGAGTTCCTTAAAGTGGGAAGCTAGTACGCAATTTGCTACAGGTTTGAACATCAGTTTGAACTCCTATCTTTAGCTTAAGATTTAGCTTTACAATGTGCAATGAACCTTAGCATAGGTTACTTATTAAAAAAAAGGATAAGAGCAAGGAAGAGAGAAGGTTCCTAGACCTGAAATTCAGCAATGAACAGTGATCATGGAGGATTTTACTATGGAAAACCTTCCTAAAATAGAATTTCACTTAACCAGATTACTACACAGTCTCATGAAATTTGTGCAAGCTTCAAAGGACTACGGATATTGAATTATTCATTAACCATAAGCATGAACAAACAATAGAAATTTAGAGCAGCTGTTAATCTAAGTCCAGGCTAACTTTACACAACTGTATGTCATCAACAAACAACCAAAAGTATGGATCAAGAAGGCATCTAACAACCATCTCTTCTCCATGCTTGGTACATTTTGAAGTGGCTTCCACCATTTGTTTCGATCGAGCGAATTCCCTAGCAACAAAATCCATGAAGACCGAAGATATGTTGTCCGTTGCACTCTCCTCCATCTTCTTATGGAGATATTCTTTAAATTTTTCCACTTCTAGTTCCTTGATAGACATATTTTTATTAGTCATTAATTGGATATAACCTTAGTTGTCTGCCCGATGTTCTTTAGCCCACTCGAGGTCGAGCTCGACTTCATGCAACACCTTTTCCAATACCTCTTTCCGATGATGATGAGGTATGTTACAAGAGTGTACAATGACCTTGCTTATATAGACAAGGTGTGATGAAGCTCCAAATGCCAAAACATTAAATGACTTGTGTCATTATTAAATGACATGAGCCATCATTAAATGACCTTAAGACACTAATATTTAATAAAACCTAAAAATATAAAATCTTGTCTAAATGACTTGAATATTCCTAGGACCTAAGTGGACTTGACATATAAATAAGACTCCACTAATTAACTAGTTAGGAAAATTACCTATTTACACCAACATGTATCCATGGGGTGTGGAGCACAATCTCTTTGTTAAAAGAATATAATTTTCTCAAGGATTAATGGAAAAGATTCAACCAATTTTGAAAACATGTGAAGATATTTGATATAGGAATAGTCATAGACCAATGAAAAGTGTTGATTACAAGCCATGACTAAATTTCACAATGAAAGAAAGATAAGAGAGTGGGTTCCAAAAAGTGACAATCAAATTAGGGAAAAAAAACCTTAAAACACAATGCACAAACAAATCTCAAGGTTTAAAAAGTTAGAAATCTAACCCCGAGGAATAGGCACACAAGTGGATTGCATACATGAGACCAAATGGTTATATGTTCCTTGCCCTATATTGCAATACTTATTGTGCCAAGATAAACTATTTGTTAAGGGATAAGGATCCCTACACATTAAGGGACTTTAAGATTACTATGAACATTAAGAGCTAATAAAGGAAAAATACATAAGATGAGTGAGATGTTGATTTTTCCTCAAGACAAATGATAGAGAAGAAAATCCCATGTGTTAAAAGATAACCTAGATTAAGTGATGTGTGCTTTAAACTAATTGAGCTACAAGGTATATTTAAATGAAAAGGGTTTATCCAATGAAAGGTATAACCACGGTAAGCAAAGAAAAAACCAATAGGTCAACCTCCTAGAAATACCATTCTTTACACTCGTGGAAATCCCTGAGAACAATAACATGTATATGTTCTAGAATGATAATGTAGGATTAGTTTGTTTCCGTGTTGTAGTTAAAGAATTCCTCAAATGATTCTTTTATCAATTTCATAGGATTTTGTGAATGTTTATTGGATATAAGAGGAAGATTAAATAAATACAATTGAATTCCTTGGAATATAAGTATATAGTACTAAATCACTTCAAATTTGAACCAAGTTGGATCAATGTGAGAAATAAATAGTAAGGATTCAATCATATTTTGAATTTAAATTTTAAAAATTTAGGGGTCAAATCCAAAGGTGTAGGATCAATCTTGTACGTATGTGATTGGCTTAGGACATGGAAGTAATAATATCTAGATAGAGAATGAATTTGTAGATATGGGTGACAATAAAGGGGATAATAAAAGTTAGATATGAAATAATATGTGTGGACATTGATAACATGGAGCCAAGTGTAATAGAATGTATAAATAGGAATGAATAACATGATGGAAAAATGATTCCAACTTTATAGAAATGTATTCCATTTGTTGATATATAATTATATTAATTAGTTCCATAAAAATAAGTCCATTTGCAACTATGTCATTGGGAATGAAGACATAAAGGATCTTCATTAAAAAGTAGAAATCCTGAGGGCATATTGCTTTGATACTAGTAAAGTTTTGGTTAGTCTATGAGACACCCACTATAATGGCTATGTAGAACTTGAGATTTTTTTTTTTTTTAATTTTCTATGTCAATTTATTCACCATACTTGTCATAAAAAAGACATGCATTTTGGTCTACATTTCTCACAACTTTTAGTTGAAGTTCAAAACAACGTTCAATTGAGTGGTGCTCCCATAATGTTGACATGGAGAGAGAAATATGTGATAGACTACAAAAATGCAACAACAAATATTAAAAAATAAAAAATTATATGAAAATGATTCATCAAATGTTATTTTTTATTTGTTATGTAAAATATTCATATGTTCTTTTAATATGTATATTCTTTTAAAATAACATATTTATATTTTTAATTCTACATATAAATCATGATAATATTATATAAACCGAAGCCCCAATAAAAATTTCATCTAATCTACCTTAAAAAAAAGACATACCCAAAACTAAATAGTTAAAAATATACACAAGTCAATAGATAAATATATTAATAAAGAAGAGTAACTCAACAAACCTTCCACCAACATCCTCAAATAGGAGTTATTCTTCAATTAGGTATATTTTCTCTTTCTCATTATTGGCTATCTTGTTCCATTCTTAATGTTTCTACTTACCCCCATCTAAGCTATGTGGCAATCTCTACCTTATACCTTCTTGAATAAAAAAAATGGAGAATAATATATAAAAGTGGTGGAGAGGGGGGCCTTGAAAGGGCATTCAACGCTTGCTTATGATTAAGAATAATTAAGTGATAAGGTTTTGGTTGAAAAGAATGATATTATTTTATTATCTTGACAAATGAAGTTGATAAGAGTTTACCAAACATGCTTTTTATAGAACAAAAAGTAGTTCCTTGCTTGGTTTTGGGTCAAACCTATTCTTCTTTTTTAGTGCATTCTATTTTAGCATGCTTATGTAGATGACTTTCACTAAATTTCATTCATGTTTGGATTTTCATTATTGTGTGGGTCTGCAAAATTTCAAAAATTCAGGTATTATCATTACTCATATGTTCATTCTAATTTCTTCCTTTCATTCTTTTGTGCAACTATGTATTATGATGTTTTGAATTTTTAGTTTTTAAGCTATTTTGTTTTAAGTTTTAATTTTAAGATTTTGATTTTTAATGACTATCTATAGCCCATGACAATTATTTTATAAAATTTTAATGACTGTTACCATTCCATGACAGTCCATGGGCTATCTAACATCTATCTGGTACAACTCTTCCTTTTGGTGCAACACTTCAGAAAAAATAAAATATTTAATTAGTTGCCTTTTGATAAATTAAATATTTTAATCTTTAATCCTCGTCTTTGTGAAAATTAATTCAATAATAATCTTCTTTCATTGGAAAAATTCACTTCACTTTTTACTTGTATGTATCTTCAGTATGCTCTTCAGGTAAAAATAATTATCCCTTTTATAAGCCTATGGTAAAAATTGATCCATTTACCTTTCCACATAAAAATATTTTTAGGTAAAATAATTACCTAATTCCAAAAAATTTTCTTACCTCCCAACACAAGCACTTTAAATCTTTGGCAAAAAATCATTACTTTTCAATATTGTTGCACATTTTGATAAATTTATTTTGTCCTTTATATTTCATGCCTTTATTTCATCGAGGAAACCTTAAATATATCTAGCTCAATACTAATGGGTTTTTCCAATATAATCTCCCCCTAAAATTCACCTGAAGAGATTAATTATCTCGTTTTACCAATCTACCTTTCTCTCAGGTAAAATAATTACCTTATACCTCCCTCAGTAAAAGTGTGAAATTCAAAATGATACAATAATCATGCTTCATTCGATCTTTTATTTGCACTTTGATCGTATGCATCAGTGTAACTCTAAAGCATCGATAAGACTTATTTTGATCTCCACCGACATCATATCTCTCACCAATATACTTCCATCGGCATGACATGTATGGTCGATATGATGTACCTCCGGTATCTTTTCTTTCACCAATGCATTTGGGGTTTTCGTTTCTTTGACGATATTTGCACAAAAGTCTAGGTATTATGGAACAGGACTAACAAGGATGTGCTGACGAGGACGGGTAGATACGACACTACACAACAGGTATGTCAAGTTAGAAAGAAGACCGATGAGGACTGGAAGATATGGCAGCGGGTATGTCAAGATGGATGGCAGTGGATGGGCATCGATGCCATGTGGTGCAAATTGTTAGCCCTATAGACATTGCCCGACGAGGACGGGCAGATATGGCACTGCACAATAGGTATGTCAAGTTAGAAAGAGGACTGATGAGGATTGGCAGATATGGTAGCCGGTATGTCAAGATGGATGGCAACAGATGGGCATCGATGCCATGCAGTGCAAATTGTCGCCCCTATAGACATTGCCGACGGACCTGCCACTAATAGTTTTGTTATTAGACATTGCCAATGGACCTGCTGCTAACCTTTTATCATCTTTTACATTAAACTCATGTATGAGTTTAGAAATATAATGACAAATTTTGTCAATCCTTTTCATCTAACTTTAAAATGTCTTTAATCTCCTCGAGATGAGTTAGACAATAGCCATTGTGCATCATACTTTTGTTTTGACCCAAAGAGATAAAATTGATGGGTTTTAAACTTAGATTCATACTATAAAACTATATTTATATTAACAAATAATTAACATACAAAAGTTACATTATGCAAAGAACATTTATTTAAATCTAGATTGAAAAATATATAAAGGTAAAAATTTGATAATTAGAATAATTTAAAGTATTTATTGATTTTTATTTTACAATTCATGAATATCAATATTTTCTCTCATAACATTCTATTCATCATCAACCCTTTGAAATTACACAATTCAATTAAAAATAAATTTATAAATTGTAAAATAAAAATTGATATTGCATCCAAAAATATCTAATTTTAGTTATAATTTATAGTAACTTAAAAATATTAAATTTATGAAAAAAATAAAATATAAATTCATATAAATTCATATAAATGAAAAAATCAATAAATATTTTGTAATTAAAATATATTAAAATCAATTTTTTAAAATTAAAAAAACTACATATATTTAATTTTAGTTATAATTTATATTAATTTAAAAAAATTATAAAAAATATTATTAAACTTTTTAAGAAAAAATATTTTAAAAATAATAAAAATTCATATAAATAAAAAATCAATAAATATTTAGTAATAAAAATATATTAAAATCATTTAGAAAAATAAAAATAAACTACATATATTTAATTTATATTAACTAAAAATAAAAATAGTTATAAAAATATTACTCCAAATAGCAAGCGGAAGGGGATGAATTAAACTAAAATTCAACTCAATAAAATTCACCTGCCATAAATTGATTTTCCCACCGGATAAACATGTGTTTGACAAATACGAATATTTGTAAGCAGTAATGAACGGACTGTCAGTCTGACAAATACAGGCAGGGGTGATGGGTGACAACCACAGTGGGATGGAAGAGTTGGAGACAACGTCAAACAATGACAGGTACAGGTACAAACCATTAGCAGTGGCTTGCAGGAGCTTGCATGGGTGCAGCCATCGGATACCCATCATGCCCATCAGAGCAAATTGTCACCCCCATAGACATTGCCATCAAAGATCTTATCCCCCAAAAAGTGGATTCTTTGATTACTATACTAGGTCTCTTAGATTGTGCCATATAGTTAGCAATGTGGTTCAATAAAACATATTTTTTCAATGAGTCCCAACAAGATCTCTAGAATTGATGGGTTGCTAGGAGAATTTTATCAAACTATGTGGCAACACATTAAAGATGATTTCTATTTGGTTTATTTAGAAACATTTGCATAAGGTCCTTTAGGTCTTAATATCAATACGGGTCTTATTAAACTCTTTTAAAAAGATAAAAATGAAGACTCCATTTTTGGTTAACGTACTATCACCTTGCTTAACATTTTTTACAAAATTATTGCTAAAGCTATTGCTACTGGAATTAAATTGGTGGGGAAAATGATTGTTATGCTAGAATAAATTGGGTTCCTTGGAGGGAGATTTATCTTTGATAACTTGATCCTTGCCTGGAAAAATATTGAATGGGCTCAATAATCGAGACAAAATGCCTTATTGGTGAAGCTAGATTTTGATAAAGCCTATGATAGAATGTGATAGAGCTTTATTGTTAAAATGCTTCAATGGTTGGGATTTAGTCCTAAAATTTGCAAACATGTCCAAATACTTTTCAAGGATGTTAATGCTCGACTGGTTGTTAAAAAAGAGTTATCAAACTCCTTTCCCTTACAACGTTCAATTAGACAAGGTTGTCCATTATCACCATTCCTTTATGTGCTTGCTACTGATGCTCTTGGGTAGTTGCTACAAAAGTATAATCAAATGAAATTAATAAGGGGTATTTCTATACCCAATGATGCAGTGGTTTTTAACTCACATTTTGGTGATGATAGCATGCTCTTTCTTCAAAACTCTAAAGGGGATATTCATAATGTGATGAGGATACTTGAACTTTATTGTGTTGTATCTAGTTCTAAATTAGCTCATCATAAAACTGAATTTCTCATGGTGAAAATTGACCTGGTCCCTAATTGGATACCAAAAGGATGAAAGCAAATTGAACATGGAAAAATTTCTTGCTACTTGGGCATCCCTTTTGGGCTAGGTGTTACTCTTTCTAATATGTGGAAATGGTTTCTTAACAAGCTAAAAAATAAGCTCTACTCTTGGGGGAACAAATTTTGGTCCTTTACTGAAAAGATTCAAGTTGTGAACTGCATATTTTTGGCTTCACATGTGTATTACTCATCTTGTTGGATGCCTTAAAAAAAACTACAAAGATTAAATCAAAATCATTAGAAATTTTTATGGTCTAATTGGAATGGCGATGTTGTTTTCAAATCAACTTCTTGGTTTCATTGTATCCAACCTAAATCAAGACGTGGGTTGGGACTATTAGACCCCAAAACTCAAGGAGTTTGTTTGGCTACTAAATGGATAGTTAGAGTGGTTTCTAGTGATGAACCATGGAATATTTTGGTTTGTTACCAAATCATACAAGATTCTGTTAAAAGGAAATGACAATTGATTAGATGGTTTGATGAAATTTTTCTTGCTCCTTTTTTCAACTCAAAGCTTCATTTCCTTTATAGTCCATATGGAAGGTTTGACATTAGGTTTGTAAATGTTTAAATTAGAAAAGTGTGTCCTTACAATATGGGTTTAATTGTGTTGCATCATCCATTTGGTGGAATAAAGTGGTTCAATATCAAGGACAACCCCTTGTTGTTGCTTTTCCGAAGACATGCACATTACCTTTTTAATAAAGGGATTCAATAGATTGGAAATTTATGGGATTTTAATGTGTTTTATTGGGTTGCATGGCATATCATTAAGAATAAATTTTATTTAAACTGTAGACACATATAAATGGCCTCGACTTGCAAACCATATTTTCTATGACAACCATGCTTCTCCCTCACCTACAAGTAAATAATTACCATTAATTATTTAATAACATGACCATTTATCCTTCAATTAAATAAATTTATTTATTTAACCCACTTTCCATCCCACCAAATAAATAATTAAAACAATTATTTATTGTTTTTTGTCTCATTCCCATTTATGAATTAAACCATTATTTAATTCACAAGTCAACGTTCCTCCATAAATTAAATAATTTCTATTATTCCAACTACCTCTCTTTTTTCCACCATTTATTTGATTATCTATAATTAAATCTCAACCCTTCATTTCAAAGCTTGCCCTAACATTGACCTAATGTTGTCCTAACACTAATCCTCCTCATTAGATTGAATCCTAGCCATTGATCTTAGGGCTTTACCAACTTCTAATCCTGGCCATCCATTGTCAATTTGGAATTCTTTAAAAGGCTCTCTCCCAAGCCATTTTAGACACATAGAGAGCTATTTTTAGCAATTGACATACACAACATGTTTGAGAGCCTTGAGTACTTGAGCATACATTACTTCAATATTTTGCTTGTCTAAGGCATAGGTGATAGTTGCACTTCAAATCTGAGGGAAATTATACCATTTCCAGCAAGATGGAGAAGGCCAATGAAGGTCATTCAATGGAGGCTTGATAACCAGGTGATATTGTTTCAGTATTTTTTATATTTCTTACTTTCATTGTGCTCTATTGTTATTGGGGATTTAATAGTTTATGCTACTTGCGCTAACCTTGAAAATTTCTCCCTAGTTACATTTGGTGAACCCAACAATTTTCTCATAATTTCTTTTGTTGATAAAAGAAACCGAATATGCTGAGTCTGTGTGATAAGATTTTGGATTTTTTCATATAACTCTAGAGATATTTTTCTGCTCTTATTTAGTCCTTGATTGATTCTTCAGTTTCATTTTGCTACTTTGCAAGATTGTGAGCTTTGCAAGATAGTGGAATTTACGACTTAGTGACATGGGCTTTATCGAATTATATTGCGAATGGATTAAATATAATTAAACATATGATAAGAATACCAAGACAAAAATCAATTGTCGCTACAAATCACTTTGGTTAAGTTTGAACTTCTATGTTTAGCTTTTCATTTCTTCCTAATTACTCGTAGCTTGTTTCATTCATGTTTTCTTGCTGCTCTAGATCATACTCATCGTCTTTTGAGTCATCGGATGGCCAGTCTTCGCCAATTCCAACAGACATATTTTCCCCATTAGCCACTTTGGTTGCTTCGTCAAACATTTCCTTCCAACTATTTTTTGTGTACCCAAATGAGCCTTGATGGATTTTAGGGCCTCCAACTTACACACACAAACTTTACAAAACCAATCCTGATCTCCAGGTAGAATACTTTCAGTAGCCAAAGGTGGATCCAAACATTTTTGATGCAAGCCATGGTTGCAAGCTCAGTCGCATAATACCATTGGCTGGAAAAGTATCTTGTCAGCTCCGTCGCATTATGAGAAGCTTATGGTTGAGCCAAGGCGATATGAGACTATTGAAATATAATACTAAGCGTTGTGAGGTACAAATGGCTCCACGATGAATGTTGTTATGGGTTCCTTTGCACCACCCATCTCAATCTCCTTTCCCAGATGTTCCTTAACAAAGGAAGCAACTTGAGCTAAGTCCAGATTTAGAGCTACTAGACCACTCTTTCCCTGCTTTCCAAACAACATATCTAGTTTCACTACCAGTTTTTGTGAGGACAACCATGCTTCTCTATTAGCTAACTCATTGAAATCTGTTGATTCTATTACCTGAGCAGATTTAATATCAAGTTGTATTCTGGCGAGTCTCTTCAAATGCTCCTTCAATAGGCACTTGAAATCATACTCCCTAATCTTCTTCCTTGCCATTGTTGAAATCTATTCAACTAGTTTGGGCTATGAAGTATGAACTATAAATTTCCCACCGTAGAGCCCCGATAGATTAGAGAGTAACAATAGTCATTGGCATTGACACTGGGCAACTAGCTATGTTTTGTAACATCCTTCTCATATTTCCTTTTTGAAAGTTGGACCTTTGAAAAGATCATATCTCTCCATTTGTTCAGGTGTAAGTTTTTTCAATATAGTTGCAAATCCCTCTATTTTATCAGGGTCTTCAGATTAGTATTTTCCAAATTTGACATCCACATTCTCATTTTCTTTGGTGGTGGCTTTGGCATCATTGGGAGGATTAGCCGGTTGATATCTTCTGGTTGCTACGCCCAGATTTAGATGGCATTTGCTGCCCTTGGCATTAATGTTTACATAATCAACAGACAACTCTATCTTCTTCACATAAAAGCCATGTGACTTCGACGCCAAAAGGTGATTAAACAAAGGGAGTGCATTTATGTTGCGTCAAAAGTTGAAAACACGGAGGGCATTCATTCTATGTCGTAAGTTGGTGCAATCATTAATAACTCTCAGTGACTTTCTTCCAACTCATTAATACCTCTCCAAACTCTTCTTCAGCGGTATTGATAGTCCACTTCTCCAATTTCGCGTGTTGTAGCCTGAAACATGGGAAAAGCTTTTAGAGTTTTAATTTAGTTTTGGGTAACTAGTTAGATTCCTTTTTAATTTAAATTTTAGTCTTTATTAGTTTAGATTTTTTAAATCCTTTTTTTTTTATTAGATTACATTTTATATTTTTATATTTTTAATTTATTTTTTTAGTATTTTAGATTTTTATATTAAATTTTATATTTATGTATTTTTAATTTAGATTTTAGTCTTTGTTAGTTTAGATTTCTATATTTTTTTTTAGATTTTTAGATTTTTTTTATTAGATTAAATTTTATATTTCTAGATTTTTAATTTAAATTTAGTTTTTTTTATACGTAAGGTTAAGATTGTATTAAGCTTAATAAAATATACATTACGTCTGCATAGTATGAGAAACCACCATTCTTTAATGAAATCTAGACCTACCAGCCCGGGAGCATGCTACGACCGGCACAAAATTGCACTCCCATTGCATAACTTCAAAAAAGCTAGCTCCAATTATAATTTTAAACACAAAAATTTATACATTGAGGCTGAGCCTCACAGGAAACCATTTACTTCTGCAAACAAGGTGAAATATTCCTCCCATTCCATACCCTCCTCCGTCAAGTCAACCCCAGGTTTCTTTTCAGGAATTCAACCGCCATGGCCGAGATCATTTTGTGCCTCATAAGCTCTAGCCCCTTTAAGTCTAGAAGGAAGGGATATACTTTTACTGCCTCATCCATCTCCCAAAGGATTTCCAGGTCCGAGGGGCGCGGGATTCCTTTACCCATGAAGGCTGCTTTCAATGTCTTCTCTAACCCTCCTAACAGGTCACCACAAAAAAGAAGCTCCATCATCTCCTTTGCCTCCACCCTCGGGTCTTCCAAGTCTAAAATGACGGCCAGGAAACGAGAAGAAATGTGTGCATTATCCCTCACAAATTCCCTTCTATCCAAGTGGCCCTCTCCTAATATCATTTTGACTACTAACATTATCAAGGGATCATCCTCAAGTAGGATTTTCTTCAGCCTTTGATCAGTAATTTCCTTGAATGCTATTTGTCTCTCTATCACCACCAAGGAGACAGGAGTGTCGACACCGAAGCTTTCCAACCCCTTCGTTGAGATGGAGATGATGAATTTTGATCTGCTCATCTTCGCCATTGGCAGCCCTCTGGTCAAAAGTTCCCTGCACAAAGACAACCAACAAACTGAATTTTGAAAACCATACTGTGAGAATGTTGTCATCCATCCACCTTTAAAAGGCCTATATATAGCAAGGTCGAGCCACTGCACACGAGCCTGAAATGATGGCTAAGCAAGGCAATCCATCCTTGCAAGAAAAAATTGTCCTGTAACCCTTTGCCTTAATTCGACTATCACCTCGTAAGGATCAACTTCTGCCACTCGGCCGATTTGCTTAAACTTCCATGATGGTCGTACCCTATGTGTTGATCTAATAATTCTTAGCTTCATGTGTCATTAACACCTCCGGCATCTCCGAGATCTCGCCAAATTTGGCGGACGTTCCCCCGACAACTTGGATAATACGTGAGGTGACGTGGCCTTGCCACTACGCTGCCACCTTTCGCTCCCCAACCGACACCCCATTTCCTCCCCCATTATTAACTAATGATTTTCCTTAGGTTTTTCGTCGGTCTCATGAATTTAAATTTAGTCTTTGTTAGTTTAGATTTCTATTTTTTTTTACTAGATTGAATTTTATATTTCTATATTTTTAATTTAAATTTTAGTCTTTGTTAGTTTAAATTTGTAGATTTTTTTTTAGATTTTTATATTAAGTAATTTGGTAAATTTAGATTAGATTTAATTTAATAATTTAATTTAGTAACTTTAGATTAGATTTACTTTTAGTAATTTAATTTAGTAAATTTCAATTAGATTTTCTTTTAGTAATTTAGATTACATTTAACTTTAGTAATTTTGTTAAGTTAGATTAAAACTTAGTTTTTACTAATTTAGTTAGATTAGATTATTTTTAGATTAAGTAATTTCATAAATTTAGATTAGATTTACTTTTACTAATTTAGATAAGATTTAATTTTAGTAATTTAATTTAGTAACTTTGTTAACTTAAATTAAGTCTTAGTTTGTATTAGTTTAGATTAATTAATTTGGATTAGATTACTAGATTTTTATATATTTTTAGATTAATTAATTTAGAATTTTAGATTATATTATTTTTTTATTTTCATTAAATTTATTTATTTTAGATTAGATTGATTTTGTTTGTTTTTATTAGCTAGATTAATGTTATTTATTTATTTTCTTTCTAGTTTAATTTTCTGGCTAATCTTTGACCTTTTTGCAAGTTCAAATGATCAGATTTAAAAATTCAACACTAAAATTTTGCTTGTCAAAGACTGGAGGTCAAAACTACTAATTATGTTTTGTAGGGCTTCTACTTTAGTGTGCTTTATCTTGAGTTCCTTTTTCATAGAAAATGATCAGTGGGCTTGAAAAGAACTTGCATGCTTGATTTGACATCATAAGCAGGTTTAAAATTTACTAGTGCTTGCAATGTTTTGTGGTTTTGCATTTTGTTTCTAGGTGCGTATGCTTTTCTCTCATGCCATTTTGGCGATCTTGAGAACCAAAAACACCTTTAGACATTTTGTATAGCCCCCCACACATTTGGATATTGGAATTAAAATGAACATTATGCGAGTGTGAGGCAAAGGTGTTTGTGTATGCACTCCCCTTGCGCTTCGTGCGATCTTGGGTGATCATAAACAACATCCTTGTCTTTCTTTTGTTACATTTAGAGGGGCCTACCTCGAAAGAGGGAATGAATCCAACCGGTTTTTCACTCCGGCCGATATATAAAAGGATAAGACTAAACTATCAAGTCCTCATGGTATGTAGGCCTTAGTCATGCAGTGTCATTCAAAATAGGGTACCTACCTTTTATTTTAAAGGTATAAGAGCCCCTAGTAGAGTGATTAAAGCCTTAAGTGACTTGTTGGACGCTCATGAGGTGCCATGTCCCCGAGTATTCACTAGAACCCTCTTGTTTTTTAGAAGCATCACCTTTCAGTCATTGCTTGGAATAGTGTTGGGTATAGTATCATGCCTGAAGATATCACTATTGACTCCCTTGAGTAGAGATAAAAAATTCTTCTTTGGGGAATTTGAAGTTGGTGAGCTCGAGAAGTGAGGGAACTATAAGGGGGATCCTGTGCCACCAAAATTCTAAGCTATCTGCTCTTGAGAAGGAGAGGTGTTCAACACTAATCTGGGGTATTTCGATGAGCTAGACCAAGTATACAATCCCTTTCCAATCAAAACTGTGCAAAGTGTTTGTCAAGATCAAACTCAAAAAAAAAAATTGTATGCTTGTGTTTTATGTGTGTGTCTTTCAAACAAACAAGCAAACAAACCTTACACTTGACAATTGCAACACTTCACAACATTACACCAAGCAACATTTTCAAACCAAACTATCAAAATTGGGTCAAAATCTTGCAAAAATTAGGTCAAACTCTTGAGATCCATTTTCAAACCAACTTCTTGTTGTGATTCCTATTTAAAACCAAAAACTTGCTCAATTCTCCTTGCATACCATCATTCCATTATTAGGTCACCATTTTAGGTACCTTAGCATCCTCATTGCTTGCATACCTCAACATCCCATTAGGCTACCTTTTTCAAACTTTTAGGCTTGACACCTTGTGGATTTTAGGATAGAAGAACTCTTTATACCTTGGAACACATCATTGCTTCAACAAAATATTTTCATTTGACCAAGTCACTTTTTAAATTAGTCCTTTGTCATTTTTGTGATAATTTCCTACTCACAAATCTAGTTGGGAAACTCACCTTGTCACTCTTTTCACTTGTCCTAGAAAAAGGCCATTTGACAATCCTAGTTGAAACATTGGTTTACCCTTGGATAGTTAGTGATCGTATTCTTACATCTTTCAAAAGTGTTTAAGCCCTCAAGTTCATGATAGGTATCCATCACCTCCTAGTCATTTGCATCCTTCATACCACAACATTTTAAACCTATAAGAGTATCTCCATACATTCTAGACTTCATACCATCCAACATTATTGTTATAAGTTTTAGTCTTGTTGCATACATTAGACATTTTCCATCCTTGATATACCAAAAAAATAGTTGTACCTTACATTTAGGCATACCTTTTTTTTATTAAAAAAAATCCCAAAAATATAGTCTTAGTCTCATACCATCCACCTTCATTTTGAGCAAGGCTTATATGGTTGAAACTAGATTGCAAAAGAAATGATGAGCAATGGATCTCTTTCATGATGATGAGGACCTTTACAATTACACTAGCACCCTCAAATTTGACAATACCATTAATGATCCTTTAATGATATCAAGTTTCCACAATCCATTCTATAACTTAGTATTGTTTCTGGATTTGATTGTGTTTGCATTTTTGCATCACAACAATACGAATATGGATTAATGATCCTCACAACAATATGAACCTGAATAGTCATGACAATGTCAACTTGGGGTCTACATCTTACCCACAATCAGAGACACAAACCTTTTGAACAATTCCTTGTTAGAGACAAAGATGGAAATGTGTTCATAGAAGAAGTAGAGGCCGCTACAAAAAATACCAAAGTAGCCTCTCTTGTGGACTAAATTGTCATGTTGGACCCGAAATGATATTTAACCAAACTATTACATGGAGTTAAACTACCCCAAGGATTTGATGTCAATGCCTTACGTGCAACAACATCACCCAAGGAAAACACACAAACAATCCAAGGACAATATACACCACAACTTACCATTTCCATACCCATTGGATCAACAAGCCCAAATACCACAACTACCAACACTTCATCCATCTTTAGGACACAATCTATGTCACTGTTGACTTTCTCTTTGTGGTAAATTGTCCTCAATGTCAAAACTAATTGGTGATTGGCATTATGATACTTGGTGCTCTTTGTATTTAGTTTGTCATATTTAGTATTTTCTGGGCCATGCTTTGAATTGATGCATTTGGGTACATTTGATTATCATATCATTGTGGACAGTGATTTACTTTCAGTTTTGGTATTCATTACTGATCATGGTGAATTTATGTGCAGAGGAATTCATGTGTAGTGGTCTTTGGTATCTCAAATAATCCCTTAAGATCTTTTTAGACTTGTGAATGGATTATGTTTTCTGACTTATGATAAAGTACATGTTGGCTTTCTTTAACATATTCCACAGGGCATTCATCAACTTTAGATTTATGACATTGTCACCTTGACATGTTCAGGTATATTGGTTCGATAGTTATTTTATTTCAAGTTGATCTTGGCATATGATATTAAATTATTAGTGAGCTTCCACATGATATTAGCCACACATGGATTTGACTTGGCATTGTTAGTATTCAGGTTCTTCAAAATAAAATTTTGTGATTTAAAAGTGGACACTTGCATTTTACATGGAATGATCTTAAAATATACACAAGGGGATATATTTTATTTTCCCTTGATGATTATCAGGCCTCTATTGTTTCTAATGGAAAGTGTTTATTTTAAAGGGAAATCACATGATATTGGGCTTACCATATGATATATAATTCATATTAATTTTATTTTGTATCGGTCTTTGTATCATTTTAAAGTCATGTAACACATGACTATCAGCCTTATATGTTGTAGACACATCATCATTGTGGTTGATTTGGCAGCGACATCATCATTATGGATTGACTTGGAAGTGACTGTAGTGTTTGTTGGCAGACTTCAAACACATTATGATGTTGTTAATCATTAGTTTTCGGATTTCAAAGCTCATTTGGATTCAAAATCATTATGCACTTGAGTTTAGGGTAAAACAAGTTTGTGGTTATCATTTTTTTTGTGAGGGTGAAACCCTAGCTACCATTGGAATACTTGGAGATGTGTTTCTTTGTTTGGCCGACATGGAAAATGGTTAGTTTGAGCTTTGAAGAATAGTATGGAGAGCTAGATTTACAACATAGTCGACTAAAGGGAGTGAGAGTGAGAATGAATGGTGTCGCCAATCAATGAAGTATGCAGCTGGGCAATTATGGCTAAACGATTTCTTTGGTTAGTCTTTGATTTTTGTCCTCCGTGAATCAGGTAACACAATGTTGGGGTTACTCATTCAGTTTCTTTCATCATTTTATTTCCAAATTTTTGTTAATGTGGGTTTTGTTAAAAGAGGAGTTTAATGATGTGGATTTTGTGAATAATTTGTTAAGGAATTTGTTTGAAGAGGCTGGTTAACGAATTAAGTTTCATTGATCAGCAAAGATTCTTTAGTTATTCCTTTTTGGAATCTGTTGTTAAATATATTGTATTGTATAAATGTATGGTTGAAAGCCATTTCTCAGGAGTGAAAATATTGGCTGAGAATAAGGGTTTTTGTTGCTATTAAAGTGATATTTTTTTTGAAAATAAAAAGAGTGAAAAGAGGGTCTGAAAGATTTGTATCTCTGATTTGATCACAGAGATTTCATGAAATTATTTTGTATTGTTTCATTTAGTACACATTTAGTGGGCATTGTTGGAAATCATATATTATTATCTAAAACTCTAAAACAGAGGAGTTGATGCTCCTATGAAGTTGGTGCTTCAGAAATCGGTGTTGAGTTGTTGCTCCACCATTATGACAAAGTTGGTGCTCTAAAAATACATTGTAAAGAAGATTTGATTTAAGCCTATAAGGCATTTTGGAGTGGTTTTTCTTCCTTGAAAGGGTTTTCCACTTGACAATATATGTGTCTCTCTTTTGTGTGGATTGAGTCTATCTTGAATATTTTTTTTCTTTAGTCATTTATGTTGAGTTTCATGTAGTGCTCTGATACTTTATCATTGTTCAAGTTTATCTAGATGTTCATGGTTCAGTTTTAAATATGAAAAATATGAAAGTTAATGGTTTTCATTTGAAAGTTCAGTTTAAGTTGTTTGATATTCATGTTGCATTTGATTGAATTATTATGCTTATCATTCAATGCTCAATTATTACATTGCATAGTTAAAGTCACAACTAGTTCAAGTTGAAAAAGAGTTCAAATTTGCATTTTATGTCATAAAATTTTTAAAATTATATCACTCTGATTCACCCCCCCCTCTTAGAGTGAATCCACTTCCAACAGTCACAACCCATGACACAAACCACATCACTACCATTATTCACAACACAACCTTTTGGGCTCAACATTACTCCCTTTGGGTCATCATCTTAGACCATAGGGGCATCCACATCTAACATCCTTGGTAGACCTAGCGCGAGACGAGTTCTCATCCAAGGACCTCAATCAAACAATCACACCATGTATCAAGGTCCTCATATCAATACAAACACCTTGCAAGGACAAACCATGAATTCCCCACATAGTCAAAATACAAACACGTCACATGGTTATAATCTTTTTTAACAAGGACATGGATCACAAGCGACACAACCTCTTAACATATCATATGGCTACACACAAGGAGTCCTTTTTGGCAACCAACTACATAGAAAACACAACCAACAAATGGAACATAGCTCAACCACTTCTCATATCCCAACTTACACATCACACATTCATACTCATGGCCACAATAAAAATCTGCCACATATGCACAACGTTCCAAACCAAAACATGTCAACTCAACAAAACATGGGACCAGACAACACAAATATGGGATCTCATAACAATGTTGCCAACAATCCCGTAATAGATGCATTGACTACCCAATTGGCTTCCCTACAAAAGAAAGTGGAAAGGATGAAAGTGTCAAACAAGAAGTTGTACTCATCACATGATCTACAATCTTATCCATATGACACTAGCATATACATGCCTCCTTTCTCTCCTAGGTATATCATCCCTAATTTCACCAAGTATAAGGGAAAGAGCAATCCTCTTGAACACATACAAGAATTTATCACTTCTTGCATGGATGTGCATATGATCACTCCTACCTTTTGAGACTCTTCCCTATAAGTCTTACTATGCCTACACTTGAATGGTTCACACTGATACCTAAAGGGGACCTATAAAGTCATGGGATGATCTCACCAATAAATTTGTGGAGAATTATGCTTACAACATTGAAAATGATGTCACGATTGCTACCTTATGCTACTTGACACAAGATGAGGGAGAACCCTTCATTACTTTCTTCCAAAGATGGTGTAGTATGGCAAGTCGATGTCCAGTCAAGATTCCTGAAAAACAAAATGTGGACATGTTTGTAGAAAACCTCAAGTCAAAGTTAAAACACCCTCTAAAAGTACATTGTTGTGCCACATTTGCAGACTTAGTAGGGAAATGCATGACACTTGAAAATGTTCTAATCACCCAAGGTGAACTTACATATGGAAACAAAAACACACACAACCAATAAACCTCTAATGACAAAAGTAGGTTTTGGTCTTGCAATAAGAATGTCACAAATGATGGAGTCGTTGACATGAAATTTGTGAACAAAATAAGACCCACATTGACTGTCAAAGCACCCAATGCAAACAAAAACATGCCATATGCTTCCAACCAAACACATAATGTGGTCCAAAGTACTCAAGATCAAGGACCCCCAAGACAACCATGACAATACCCATGGAGACAATACAACCCTTTACCAGAACCAATTGAATCTATCCTAAAGAAGCTAATGCAATCACACATTATACAACTCCTAGAGCCCAAACCATATGACCCCGGATAGTTCAAACCCTCTTGGTGGGATGACAATGCCTTTTGTGATTACCACTGCAACAGAGGGCACAAGACCTCCTCATGTCATCAATTGAATAACATAATCAAAGACCTAATTGAAAATGGTACCATAGAGGTCGAAGGACAACAACAAACTTCCAACCAAGGCCATACAATTTTCAAAAATCCATTACAAGAACATGGTTTGGGAAAGCCCTCCACCTCAGGTTGAAAGACAGAAAATCAGGCCAATTATGCCAGGACTACCTTTGATTACTCAAAGATAATTGATCACGTATGTGCTACTGATGACTATGTCAACACAATCACCATCAAAAAGATTCTTCAATGCCTTGTCACTACTCGTAAGGCTAAGGTTACTTTATCCAATCCTTCTTCAAAGCAGCCACAATCTAAAGACCAATATAATCTTGTTGACCAATTGGGAAAGAAACTCGAACACATTTCTATCCTCGAGTTGTTATGCCTATCACCTAAACACAAAGCTATCCTCAATAAGGCTTTGAAGGAGACCTCCATTCCTACAGACCTAGATGTAAATTGATTTGAAACCATGGTTGGATACTTGGCTAATTCACTCCATGTCTCCTTTTCCAACAAAGACTACTCTACACAAAAGTCTACCCATAATGAACCATTGCACCTTGAAGTATTTTTCCATCAACACAAGGTCAAATTAGTCCTAGTAGATGGCAGAGTTGGACTAAACATTTGCACCTTAAAATTGGTCAAGGCATTGGGCTATTCTGAAGTATGTGTAGATACAACCAAAAGCATTTTCATCAAGGCCTATGATGATGAATAACATTCTTCCAAGGGTGTTATCACACTCCCTATCGAAGTTGGCCCCACAGTTATGGACACCGCATTCCAATTTTTGGATCTTGAACTTCCATATAACCTTCTCCTCGGTAGACCTTGCATTCACGACATGAAAGCCGTGCATTCCAGCTATGATAAATGCTTGAAATTTCCATATAATAGCATGGAAGTCACGATCATTGGCGATCCTAATCCCTTCCAATATTTCACCAATTTACGGGGAGTCCTCAAAATGTCAGGTGCTTATCAATTGAGAAGCTTCCACATCCACTTCAACATCCACTTCATCCAATTATATCAATCCCTCCACCCTCATTAAATGATCCACATCCAAAACCCTATCTACTGACCCTAAAATCAAGATCCAAGACAAAGGTTGTGGCGAGTATAAACTAAATACTACCTATTGCATCACAAAGCTACCTAAGTCTCCCCAGTCTTATGGTAGGCCTTGCTTCAAGGTGGAACCCAGAGTTGTCTTTAAAGTTCCTCCCACCACCACCTTCAAAAAATGGGGAGAGGTAAATAAAGAATACATTGATGATATTTCATCTTGGATTTATAAAGATGAAGAAGATCAGTCACCGCTACCAACAAAACAATATGGCAAAGGTTTTGAGCTCATGAAACAAAAGGGTTATGATGGAATTAGTGGACTTGGTATACATAAAAATTGAATGAGAGAACCCTTGATGTCTCTTAAGCAGCCAAAGAACTTAGGGTTAGGGTTTGTACCAATTAATATTGGTGCTCCAAGTACTAAGGTGCTTTCAAATAAGGTTGTGAGTACTTTGAAATATGTTGAGACATCTAAGGATCCTACTAACATCTATTATGGTGACACCAAGTCTAATGAATATGAATGGGATTCTTGTACCATAAGTGACTATAATTTTGATCATATCTTTCAAGAGTTCAACATACTTCGTCCATCCTTCACCAACCTCATGGATATCAATATTCGTGTTGACTCCTTTTATAAACCTAACCCACCAAAGACCACAAATGGAAAAAACTGGATAGAATCATTTTGGGATCTCGATAATACCTCTGTCTTTACTCTATCAACTACTTCACCATCCTTCACTAACATCGATGATGGCATCTCCCTTGTTTAACCACAATTGATCGATTGGGACCAACAAGATCCACCTACCTTGGACATATTTGAAAATGATGAGGCCATTGCTAAATTTATGGGACTAAGAGAGGGCATACCACATGGGGACCATAAGGCTAGCTTCACTATAGATCTTGACACTGTAGCATATTTCGGTAAGACTGTCCCACCCTCTAGTCGCAAAAATGACAAAAATGAAATAAAAAATGAACGATCTTTAGGTGAAAACCAAACGGTGCCTTTTGACCAAGAAAAAGCAAAAAGAAAGGACGTATTCGAGGGTGAAAACCTCTATGAGGCACCCAAGGATGGAGGATTGGACTTTCTCCTTTTCAATCAAGAGAGAACCCTAATGCTGATCGAAGACATAATCAAAATCAACATTGGTACTACAAATAATCCTAAGACTATTCTCTTTGCAACATCCTTTACAAAAGAGGAAAAATTAGAATTTCAAGCATTTTTCATAGAACACCAAATCAATTTTGCATGGTCTTATGTTGATATGCTAGGATTGAATCCTGAGTTGGTCCTGCATCATCTACCATTGCATCTAAACGCAAATCCATTCAAACAAAAGCTTAGAAAAATGCACCCTCAAATAGCTATGCTAGTCAAAGTTGAACTTAAGAAATTTTTGGATGTCAGTTTTATAAGACCTATTGACTATGCAGATTGGATCTCAAACCTTGTACTAGTGACCAAACCAAATGGAAAAATCTGTATCTACACAAATTTTTGAGACCTGAACAAAGCATGTCCAAAGGATGACTTCTCACTCCTAAATATAGTTATCATTATCGACCTAACAGCTGGCTACAAGATGTTGTCCCTCATGGATGGCTTCTCAGGGTATAATCAGATACATATCACTCCTGAAGACTAGCACAAGACAACATTCACTTGCCCATGGGGTACATATTACTGGAATGTCATGTCCTTTGGATTGAAAAATGTAGGCGCAACCTATTAGAGAGCTATGGCCACCATATTTCATGATCTCATGCACACATTGATGGAAGACTATGTTGATGATCTTTTGGAAAAATACTTGACATGTGGTGATCACTTAAGAGTCCTAGAAAAGATTTTCAAATGGTTAGAAGAATACAAGGTCTACCTAAATCCCAAGAAATGTGTCTTCTGTATGACATCAGGAAAGCTTTTGGGATAAATTGTTTCCCGTCGAGGCATTGAAGTGGACCTGAAAAAAGTCAAAGCAATATTAGACATGCCTCCACCTAAAGGAATCAGTTAACTCCAAACAATACAAGGTCAACTCCAGTCTATTAGACGCTTCATTGCTTAGCTTGTAGATAAATGTCAACCTTTTCAATAATTTTTATGCAAAGGAGTCCCTTTCATTTAGACAGACAAGTGTAAGGAAAAATTTCAATAGATTAAAGAGTATCTCTTGACATCTCCTGTCCTAATGCCACTTATTGATGGAAAACCCCTAATTTTGTACATCTTAGTCACTACAGTTGCACTGGGGGCATTGTTGGCTCAAAATGACCATGAAGAAAAGGAACATGCAATCTATTACATTAGCCTCACTTTGGTGGGATATGAGCTTAACTACAGTCCAATTGAACATGCTTGTCTTGCAGTGGTTTTTTTCCACTCAAAGTTGAGACACTATATGTTAAATCATCAAACTAAGCTTATAACAAAAATAGATCCTATGAAATATCTACTCAGTAGGGTGGCATTAACAAGACGATTGGCTAAATGGTTCATAATACTCAGTGATTATGGCATTCAGTATGTGGAACATAAGGCAATAAAAGGAGAAGTTATCACAGACAAACTTGTTGATGCACCCACAAAAGCTACTCACCCTTTTATTTTTGATTTCCTAGATGAGTCATTATTTACAATATACACTAGCGCAACATGGCAATTATATTTTGATGGATCATACACTATTCATGGATCAAGTGTAGGAATGCTATTCGTCACACCTCAAGGTGACACTATACCCAAATCATTCAGAATAGCCTTCCCGTGTACAAACAACATTGTAGAATATGAAGCCTTACTAATAGGATTGTGTATGGCTATAAAATGGAAAATTATAAGTTTGCAGGTCTTTGGTGATTCCCAATTGGTCATCTAACAAGTCAACGATGACTATGACACTAAAGATGAGAAGTTGACCCCATACAAAAGAATGGTTGACAGTTTTAAGTTGTATTTTTTAGACATTACTTTAAATTCCAAATCCCATGGATTCAAAACAAAACAGCTAATGCCATGGCCACCATTGGATCTCTTTTGGACATTCCCAACAATATGTCACAGTATGAGTTCTTAGTGGAACTATTGGTCCTTGCTTTCGATGTCCTAGAATCTGAAATGGTATGTGAGCTTGTTGGCCCTAATTCCCCATTGTACCAAACTATCTATGACTACTTACATTCCTAGACCCTACCACTCAACCTTTCCAACAACCAACACAAGTCCTTCATTCGCAAAGCTGCTCGTTACGCCATCATCGGCAATACCTTATACAGACATAGCTTTGACAACACCTTACTCAGATGTCTCGACACTAACGAAGCACAAACTACCTTAAGCGAAGTACATGAAGGTATATGTGGAGCCTATTCTAGTGGTTCGACCCTAGCCAAAAATATCATGTGACTGGGATACTACTGGCCTACAATGGAGCATGATGCCTATCACTTTGTGCAGAAATGTTGACAATGCCAGATACACAGTGACCTAATTCATGCACCTGCACAGGATTTGCAACCCATCACTTCACCATGGCCCTTCACCTAATGGGGACTTAGCCTTGTAGGAAAAATTCATCCCACCTCATCAAATGGCCATAAGTTCATCATCACTACAACTGAATACTTCACCAAATGGGTTGAAGCCATCCCTATAACATACATTACTGGTAAAAAAATCTCCAAATTTATCCTCAATTACATCATATGCTGGTATGGTGTCCCACAAACCATCATCACTGACAATTGTCATCCCTTTAAAAATTAGGATGTCCATGAGTTATGTGAGAAATTCCACATTCAACACAGCTTTTCCACGCCATATTACCAGTCAATGGTCAAGCCGAGGCATCTAATAAGACCATAATCAAAATTATTAAGAAGACTATCAATGATGCTAGCCGTGACTAGCACATTCAGCTTAACCCTACCCTATGGGCATATCACACGAGCATCTGCACACCCACTGGTGCCACTCCATTTTCCCTAGTCTTTGGTTTGGAGGCTATCCTTCCTATAGAGGTCGAAGTCCCCTCCCTATAGGTCTCCATGAACGGGCTTATCGATGATGAAGAATATCGCATCTCTAGGTTGCATGAGTTAGAATTGCTTGATGAGTGGAGACAGATGACCTTGAATCATCTACAAGCATATCAAAACCACCTTTGCAGAAGTTAAAATAAAAGGGTTTTTATTAAACACTTTGACATCGGTGACTTAGTCTTGATGGAGAATCTGAAAAATAAAGCAAAATGTGAGAAACCCAACAAATTTGAGCCCAACTGGCTAGGTCCATATGTCATAACATCTTTTGGTTCTCGTGCTTATCAATTGTCCACACTTGAAGGGGAACCTTTGTCAGAGCCTATCAATAGCTTGCACCTGCACAAGTTCTATACATAGCTTTAGAGAGCCATGCTAAAACCATAAACATACAAAAAAAAATGGAAAATCAAAAAAATTGTTACCTTGATCAAAACCTGGAAAATAGGCGTCTTGGTGACAACAAAAAAAAAATCATGAAAATAGTAAAAAGAAATAATCCATCCAATAGTGAAAACCACTTTGGTGGCGCTTTGAATAGGTAACATGGTGAAAACCTAGCAAACATGCACCATGTGTAGTCAGTCTCTGCTCTGTCATCTACTATCACTGTACTTGGTATTCCACCCTAATTCATAATAATGACTTTACTTTCCATCATCTCTCATTTTCCATCCATCATAAGGCCTAGTCATCTTTATCATGACTTTCAAATGGTTGATGTCTTGCATCCATTTCTCTTCCATCTTCCATCCATAATAAACCCTTGTCCCATCCCATCCCTAATGGTTAGTCCTAGACCTAACTGGGGGCACATTTCCTAACATTGGGCTTCCTCAGATTCTACATTGGTCACTGGAGGTTTAAATATTCCAAAAAAAAAAAATCAAATATTTGAAAAAGACAAAAAAATCAAAATATTTCAAATAGACAAAAAAAAAATCAAATATTTGAAAAAAACAAAAAAATCAAAACATTTCAAATAGACAAAAAATCAAATATTCAAAAAGATTAAAAATCAAAAATTTCAAATAGTCAAATAAAAAAAAATCCCAAAGAACAAAAAAATCATAAAACTTCAAAAAGACAAAAAAATCAAAACATGCAAAAAACACAAAAACATCCAAATAACTTTCAAAATCTCAAAAACATAGTCAGAGTTAGTCAGATCAGTCTTTGTCCTTATCAAACTATGTTACCTCTATGACTAGACATAGGCAAGGCCATCTGTCGATGCACCCCTGAGGCATTAGGTCAGTCCTTTAGGCGTTGTTAATAAAATCATGATTCAACACTTTTCAATAAAGTCAAGAGTCAGGTTGAACTATGAGGTCTCTGAGTGCATGACGTAGGAAAGGCCATCTGTCAATGAGCCCCCAAGGCCACCTAGGTCAGTCCTTTAGGGTTCGCCATGTCGGAAAAATAAGTCTGACATAGTCATACTTGATCACAAGACAGTCATTTGAATGTCAACATTCAAATCATGAACCAACATACAACATAGTCCAGTCAGTCATCAAGTCAAACATCAGTCAAATTTCCAAAACAATTTTAACCTAGTCACTTTATGGTCCCCTTCAAGATGTGCTCTTCTTGGAATTGGACCTTGTCAAAATGGCATTTTCCTTTTCAAGATGTGTCCTTCTTGACGACAGGCTTTGTCAAATTGTCATCTTCCTTTTCAGGATGTGTCCTTCTTGATGACAGGATTTTTCAAATCGTCATCTTCCCTTTCAGGATGTGTCCTTCCTAATGACAGGCATTATCAAACCATCAAACTATCGAACTATCAAATCGTCAAACTATCAAACCGTCAAAAAATCACCTTTGACAAACAAATATTAGCAAACATATTGAATGGTAGTTTATTTTGCTAGTCTATTTTGTCTTATATTTTTATTGCTTTATCTCTTGGTCATGTTACTAGCCACTTCAAGGATGTCCCATGAAGGATTTAGAGGTGCAATGATGTCTCATGACCTGTTTTTCCTTGATTGTTGTCTTTGGTGTGTCTTGACAAAAATATTGGGGCAACTTAGCCTTTAGTAAGAGCTAGGACATTCCTTGTTTGCGACTGTTTATTTTTTGCAAGTGGATGACCTTACACACCTTGGTCTATTTCATATCATGGTGTTTGTTGTCCATTTGTCACATTTTATTTCCCAATGATGATTATGCAACACCTATGACGTTATTTAGAAAAATATTGAAGTATTCATTTTTCATCCTAACATCCATGTCTTCCACACTAACATTTCTTCTATTCCTTCATCCTCTCATCTTCTCATCCATTTCAAGAGAACACTCATGTTCTTTCAACCCGCCTGTCCTCTTGAGGGGGCATACCACTACCTCCTCGTCATCCTTCCTCTCCATACTTTCACATTGGAGCATATTTTTGACTTTTTTTCTTTGACACAATGCGATAGACTGCATTATGTCAAAGAGGGGAAAAATGTAGACACATAAAAATGGTCTCGACTTGCAAACCATATTTTCTATGAAAACCACACTTCTCCCTCACCTACAATTAAATAATTACCATTAATTATTTAATAACATGACCATTTATCCTTCAATTAAATAAATTTATTTATTTAACCCACTTTCCATCCCACCAAATAAATAATTAAAACAATTATTTATTGTCTTTTGTCTCATTCCCATTTATGAATTAAACCATTATTTAATTCATAAGTCAACATTCCTCCATAAATTAAATAATTTCTATTATTCCAACTACCTCTTTTTATTTTCCACCAGTGATTTGATTATCTCTAATTAAATCTCAACCCTTCATTTCAAATTTTTCCCTAACTTTGACCTAATGTTGCCCTAACCCTAATCCTCCTCATCACATTGAATCCTAGCCATTGATCTTAGGGCTTTACCAACTTCTAATCCTAGCCATCCATTGTCAATTTGGAATTCTTTAAAAGACTCTCTCCCAAGCCATTTTATACATACACACAGAGTTATTTTCAGCAATTGACATACACAACATGCTTGAGAGCCTTGAGTACTTGAGCCTACATTACTTCAATATTTTTCTTGTCTAAGACATAGGTGATAGTTGCACTTCAAATTTGAGGGCAATTATACCATTTCAGCAAGATGGAGATGACCAATGGAGGTCATTCAATGGAGGCTTGATAACCAGGTGATATTGTTTCAGTATTTTTTATATTTCTTGCTTTCATTGTGCTCTATTGTTATTGGGCATTTATTATGGACAAAGTTAGACGGAGTGATAGTAGATGGAAAAACAAAGATTGCCTATGCATGGTGCCTGTTTGCTAAGTTTCCACCATGGTACTTATCCAAAGCACCATCAAAGTGGTTTTCACTATTGGACGAATTATTATTTTTACTATTTTTGATATTTTCTAATTTTTTTGGTGTCACCAAGACCCCTGTTTGCTAGGTTTTCATCAGGGTGACGATTTTTTGTATTTTTGTGGTTTTTAGCCAAGCTCTCTGATGCTATGTGTAGAACTTGCATAGATTCAAACTATTGATAGGATCTATCAATTTTCCCCCGTCTAGAGTAGCTAATTGGTAAGCACCAGAACCGAATGTAGCAGTGATGATGTAAGGACCCTACCAATTTGGCTCGAACTTGCCAGGCTTCTCGCGGTCAGCTTGATTCCTTGGGTTTTGCATTAAGACCAAATCACCAATTTCAAACTTTCAAACCATTACTCTTTTGTTATAGCTTCTACAAAGGTGATTTTGATGTTTGTAAGTGATTCAAGGCATTTTTTCTTCGCTCTTCCAACATTTCTAGCTCATGCAGTCGATACTATCGATACTCTTCATCATCAATTAATCCCTTCAAGGAGACCCATAAGGAGGGGATTTCAACTTTAATGGGCAATATATCTTTAGATCCATAGACCAAGGCAAATGGGGTGGTGCCAGTAGGCATGTGGATGCTTGTGCGGTAGGCCCATAGGGCAGGGTTGAGTTGGAGATGCCAATCATAGCCAATGTCATTGATAGTCTTTTTAAGAATTTTGATAATCACTTTGTTAGACACCTCAGCTTGACCATTTCCTTTGGGATAATAAGGCTTCAAGAAATGGTGTTGGATATGAAAGCGTTCACAAAGCTCACAAAAGTTATGATTTTTGAAGGGATGACTGTTGTCTATGATGATGGATTGTGGGACACCATACCGGAAATTTATGTAGTTGAGGATGAATTTGGAAATTTGCTTGCTGGTTATGTAAGTGAGGGGAATGACTTCAATCCATTTGGTAAAATATTCAGTAGCAGTAATGATGAATTTATGGCCATTGGATGAGGTAGGATGGATTTTTCCCATGAGGTCGAGTCCCCATTATGCGAAGGGCCATGGAGAAGTGATTGGACGAAGCTCTTGCACTAGTGTGTGAATTAGATCACTATGTACTTGACATTTACAACATGTTCTCACAAACTGAAGAGTGTCCTTTTCCATTTTTAGCTAGTAATGCCCAAGTATCATTATATTCTTAGCTAAGGTTGGGCCACTTGAATGAGATTCACATATACCCTCATGTACCTCACGCAAGGTTGTTCGTGCTTCGTCAGTGTCAAGACATCAAAGAAGGGTATTGTCAAAGTTACGTCGGTAGAGGGTGTCACTGATGATGGTGTAATGGGCGGCTTTGGAGATAAAGGACTTGTGTTGGTTGTTGGAAAGGTTCGACCAAAGTGTCTGGGACTGGAGGTAATCATATATGTCTTGATACCAAGGTGAGTTGGGACCAGCAAGCTCATAAACCATTTATGATTCAGGAATATCTTAAGCGGGAACCAACAACTATTCCACTAAGAACTTGAATTGCGACATGTTGTTGGGAATGTCTAGGAGAGACATGATCATAGCCATTGCATTTGCTACCTTGTTTTGTGCCCTAAGAACTTGCTCAAAAGAAATCATGTGGAAATATGACAGGAAGTTATCGACCATGCATTTGTAGGGCATCAATTTTTCATTGTTGGTGTCATATTCGTCATTAACCTAGTTAATGACCAACTGAGAATCCCCGAAGACCAGAAGTGTTTTGATTTTCTATTTGATAGCCATTTAGAGTCTTGTGACAAGCGCCTCATATTCAACGATGTTTGTGCAAGGGAAGATGATTCTGAATGACTTAGGGATAGAGTCCCCTTGTGGTGTGATGAATAATATTCCTGCTCCTAAGCCATGACCTATGTGAGATCTATCAAAATAGAGCTTCCAAGGTGATTTGGGTTCTTCCTACAAGATGGATCCATCTAAGAAATTGACCACTAACGGATGATCACCTTGTATGGGAGCATCTGTGAATTGATCTGCTATAACTTTTCCTTTTATAGCCTTGCGTTCCACATACTATATGCCATACTCACTCAGTATCATTACCCATTTTTCCAAACATCCTGTCAATGCTACCCGACTAAGTAGATACTTCAACCAGACCAATCAACCAACCATCTTCTCAGTGCAGATTGATTCATTGTGACCCATATCACTTGCTGTTTCCACCACACATACCAGATTCGAAAGATAAAGGGGAGTGCATTCATCTCGCACTGAAAGTTGGTTGCACCCACAACATGCCTTCATTAATTAGGCTTGCTATTTTTTTTGCTTTTGAAATCTTGATGCATTAATAACCGTCGGTGAGCTGAAACTTGGAAAGCCTGTTGCCTTGCGAAAGAGCTTTTGGAAAATGCTTTATTTAGCCTTATGTAGTTTCCTTAGCCTTATTTCATTTACCTTTCTTTCATTTCATTTAATTTTATTTAGATTTTAATTTTCATTAGTTAGCTTAACTTAAATTAGATTTTACTTTTCATTTACTTTTTAAATTTTTTATTTTAATTAAATTAGATATAGCTCAGATTTTTCTTTTAGATTCTATTTTAATTAAATTAGATATAGCTCATATTTTAATTTTAAATTAGTTTTTAAAGTTTTTTTTTTTAGATTTTAATTTACTTATATTAGTTTTAGACTAGATTTTTTTTAGATATTTTAGATTTTAATTTAATTAAAATTTAAATAATTTTTCAATTAGATTTTAATTAGAAGTAGCTTAGATTTTAATTTTCAATTAGTTTTTAGATTTTTTTAGCTTTTAACTTAATTACATTAGATTTAGATTAGTTTTTTTGATATTTTAGATTTTAATTTAATTAAATTTCCAATTAGATTGTAATTAAATTTAGATGTTTTTAGATTTTTTTTAATTAGATTTTAGATTGTTAATTTAGATTTTTCATTAAATTTTAGATTTTTAAATTTTTCCATTCATTAGATTAGATTATTTTTTCCTAATTTTTAGTTTTGACTCTTATTAGATCAATTTAGATTAAGATTAAATTTAATTTAAGTTTTAGACTTTCCACTTTCATTTAGATTTTGATTAATAACTTTCTTTTTAGTTTCAATTATTGATAGCTTAGATTAATTTTAATAAATAACTTTAATCTAGCTTCATTTTGTTAGTTTAATATTTAGATTAATTTTAGATTCATTTAGATTCATTTTTGGATTAACTTAGTTAGGTTTAGATTAAATTTTAATTACAATTACATAGATTAATGCCATTTTCTTTTTTCTATTTTAATTTTGATCTTTGATCTTTTTTGCAGGTTCGAATGTGCACGATTCAAGATTTGCAACATCAATTGTTGCTTGTCAAAGATTGGAGACTCAAAACTACTAATCATGTTTTGTAGGGCTCTTGCTTCAATTTTGCTTTATCTTGAGTGCCTTTTTCACACAGAATGCTTAGTGGGCCTACAACAAACTTGCGTGCTTGATTTAACATCATAAGCATGTTTAAAATTTACAAGTGCTTGCATTGTCTTGTGGTCTGCATTTTGTTTCTAGGTGCATATGCTTTTCTCTCGTGGCATTTGGAAATCTTGAGAATTAGAAACACCTTTAGAAAATTTTTATAACCACCCACACATTTGGAATTGGGTATTAAACTAAACAATCTTGTCTTCAAATTTGTGTAACCCTGATTCAATAATAGAAGTATCCTCTCCCCTTGCGCACTTGTGCAATCCTGGGTGCAAGAGAAATTGTTATTGACTCTAGGAATTGGGCCTTCCTTGGTGGGAAAAATTACTCACCCCAAGGCGACTCAAACTGACAATGAAGATTTTTAGCCAAGCTACTCCCGACTGGTATATAAATGTGAATCCTAATAGAAAACTTAGGATTACGAGTGCGGATATGTCACACAGACAAATGAATCCTCATAAAACCTATGGAGCATAACCTCTGTAGGTTGGGATTCCTCCTTATCAGAGCTAATCTTGCCTCATGTGTGGCCACTCGAATGGGTGCCCGAACTAAAAACCTTTTGTGTAGTTTCCAAAAACCCTTTCTATTCATTGGTACAACAACAGTCCTTGCCAAGGCATCCATATTCTTGTAGTTCTTAGTAGAGGTGAAGATCCCATCATGGGAGATTTATGAGGGCTCGAAGCTTAGTTGACTCGAGAAGTGATTGCAATATAAGGGGGAGCCTGTGTGGAAAAGCTTCTAAATCACCCCCTAAGAATAAGTGTAGCTGGGGAAACCCACATGGAATCTAGAGAATATAGTCCTTGCCAACCCTAGGATTGTGCCTGTCTTCATTGTGATTTTTTTCAAAACATTCAAAGACAAAACCATGTATTTTCCAAGTGTTTTCTGAAACAATGAACAAATAAACATACTTCACAAATCTATAAAAACACATTTAGAATGAAACAAGTTAGAAAATCGACCAAAAATTAGAAAACCAGACAATGTACAAAATTGCAATGTACCTGCGACTCTATGCAACACATTGGCTCTGTTAAAATGCATTTGACACTTAAAAAAACACATCTGACTATGTTGCACCACATTTGATATCCTATGCAACACATTCAACATTTCGAACCACATCTGAGACTCTGTGCAACACAATTGCCCCGATAAACTACAATTGCTCAAATCCTTCATCCTTGCATTTTTAGTTTGCATTTAGTTTTCCATAGGTCTACCATTGTACTTTTTAGTTGCACCTTATGATTCACCATCATTTTCCAGCATAAATAAACTCATAAGTCCTCATTTCACAAACTTTCAAATAGGTAAAATTTTCATTTTTGGTTAAACATTTGCCTTCAAAATTAGATCATCTTGGAAGTTGGTCCAAATCACCTTTTGTCTTTGTCCTTTTGTGAGATAATTCCAACTCATAAGTCTAGTTTTCAACCTCACCTTGTCATCTTATCATTTTCCTTAGTCCAACAAATAGTCCCTTGTCAATTGAAATTGAGGCATTGTTCACACCTTGAATGGTTAGCAAACCTTTCCAAAAAGTCTACCAACATTGAGTGCAACTTAGATCTCCTTGAATTTACATTGGAACACTCTAGTATTACACCCCTCATTTTAGTCATCATTATCCCATTGCATTTGAAATTCCCTTTAGACAACATCATCATTATTGCATCCCTTACTTTGAAAACACTAAAAACATAGTTGCATTGTCAATATTACATTCCTTATTATAAAAATCCAAAAACATAGTGTCATATCATTTGCATATATAGATTTGATCATTCTCCATCTGCTCCCATTTGAGCAAGACTTATATAGTTGAAACAAGACTACAAAGAAAAAGGAGACAAATGGACCCTTTTGGACAAGGAAATAACCCCTATAACTTTTCATATGACATGAATTCAAACACGAACATGGGGGCACCTTTCATCAACCCCTTTAGTGACACGAACATACCATCTTCTTCACACAATCCATTTGACACTTTCATACACAAAATGAAAATGGACAATTATTTTTGGAATACCTAGAAGCAGCTGCACAAAATCCTGATGTGGCTTCCTTTGTGGAAGAATTAATCCTACAAGACTCAGATAGATACCTAGCCATGCTTCTAGACCAAGGAGGTAGGTTGCCATGAGGGTTTGACATTAACACCTTAAGAGCAACATCTCCCAATTATATCACTCAAACAAGTCAACCCATATCAACACCACAACATAATGCAAATAATACCACCATTGGTGCCACAACCCAAAAGACCACGACACAAAATACCACAAACACAATTAACACTAATCCCATTGGCACCACCACTCACACCACCACTCAAAACACCTCCAACATGGTCAACACAACATCCATTGGGGGAACATCAACCCTATAAAATGCCACATCACATTCAATTCCACAAAAAATATCCACAATTCCATCACAAACTGTTGGACCAACATTTGGGACTTCAACTAGTACAATGGGAACCAACACATCAAACCTCATATTTGGATCTTCATCTAGGACCATGGGAACAACATCATCAAATCCTTTGATTGGGTCCTCAACTAATTCCATGGGAACAAATTCATTAAACCCCTTTGGGAGGAACAAGAGATGATTCACCATTCAAGGACCCCAACCAAATGTTAACACTTCATCACATATCAATACCAACACCCATATACCCCAAAGGAAAAACACAAAAATTCCACATGGTCACATTTATCAACACATGAGTTCATTTGGGCATCAAAACATTTTAGGTCAGCAAATTCCACAAATACAAATGAACACCATTGGCACATACATCCCTACATATACATCTCACATCCATACACAACAACAACAACAAATTTCCATGCAAAACACTCAATATCAACAAAATCCGAATGTGCCATACATCTCCCACCAACAACACATCCCAAATCAAAACATCCCCTCACAACAAGTGGGAACTCATGAGATACCTATTACCAAGATGTGTGATGCCACAAATAACCTCATAGTAGATGCTCTCACGATTCAACTTGTTGCTTGACAAAAACAAGTAGAAAGCTTGCAAATTTCCAACAAAAATTCCCACACATCATATGAATTATGTATGTACCCATTTGACACAAACTTGTACATGCCACATTCCCACCAAGATATGTGGTGCCAAACTTTTCCAAATACAAAGGAAAAACTAATCCCATAAAACACATAAGAGAATTCACAACCAACTGCATGGACATTGCCTATGAACACACTTATCCAATGAGACTCTTTCCTAGGAGTCTCATGGGTCATGCACTTGAATGGTTCTTGCAGTTACCTAAAGGAATAAAATCGTTGGATGAATTATCCAATAAGTTTGTCAACAATTATGCCTATAACATTAACACAAACATTGACATTGCCTCATTATGTAGAACTACTCAAGAAGAAGCATGTGAGACATTTATTCCATTTTTCCAAAGATGGAGAACTTTAGCAAGTCAATGTCTTGTAGAAATACTAGAAAAGGAAAAGGTAACCATATTTGTGAAAAATCTGCTTGGACCACCAAGATACAATTTACAGGTCCATTGCTGCAACACTTTCACAAACCTTGTAGAAAAAGGAGTTTAACTTGAAAAATATTTAATTGCAAAAGGAGAACTCAAATATGGTAGCAAAAACACAAACACAAATCCATCAAATGAAAAAAACAAATATTGGGTTAAAAATAAACATATCACCAATGATGGAGTTGTTGACGCAAAAGCATTAAATGTGATAGGTCCTACAATCACCCTCAGAGGAACTCCATCCCAAAATGCACCATTGACCACACTAAAACCCACCACATATTCCCTCCAAAATAATCCCATCAAACTAGACCAAGGGCAACCTCATCAAACTAGACAACTTCCAAAGAGACGCACATACACCCCCTTGGGTGAACTAGTTGAGGTTGTCCTCAAGAAGCTCCTTCAAAAAGTCATTACATTGCAAGACCCTAAACCCTATGACCCTAGGAAGTTCAAGTTGTCATGGTGGGATGATAATGCATTTTGCAATTATCATTAGATAAAAGGGCATAAAACTTATTCCTATCGACAATTAAGAAATCTCATACAGGACCTTATCAAAAATAGTGCCATTGAATTAGATGGTCAACAATTTCCTTCAAACGTAGACCATACAATTCATAAATCCCACTGTAGGACCATGGTTCAAGCAACCCCTCTATGTCAGGGCCAAAGAATTATAACAATCAAGCTAGTTATGCTCCCACCGCCTTTGACTATTCTAATGGACACATCATTAATCACCTCCGAGTGGCTAATGAACACATCAATATCGTCACCATTAAGAAGATGCCAGAGTGTAACATTACCACCCATCGGGGTACAGTCACAATAGTTGGACCTCCTCCTAGAAAACCCAATATCACAATAGTTGGTTCCTCTGCTAAATAGTCCCAACCCAAAGGCTAATTTAATCTCATTGAACAACTAGACAAAATGCCCGCCCAAGTCTCCATACTCGAGCTACTCCGCATCTCACCTATACACAAAGACATACTTGAAAAAGTCTTGCAGGAGTCTTCTGTACCAAATGACATTGATGTCAATCACTTCGAGGCCATGGTTAGATATCTGACTACCCCTCATCACATCACATTTTTAGTCAGACCTAGACTATTCCTCACCCAAATCATCTCACAATGATGCCCTCCATATTGAGGTTTTCATCCATAAACATAAGATTAGATGAGTCTTGGTAGATGGTGGAGCAGGATTGAATATTTTCTCTCTAAAACTAGTCAAAGTCTTAGGATTATCTGATGCTTGTGTGGATGAAACCAAAAGTATTGTTATAAAGGCATATGATGATGAGGAATGATCTTCAAAGGGAATTATCACACTTCCCATTCATGTGGGGCCGGTCATTGTAGACACAACATGACAGGTCTTGGATCTTGAACTATCTTACAACATATTGCTTGGTCAGCCTTACATCCATGCCTTGAAGGAAGTACCATCCACTTACCACCAATGCTTGAAGTTCCATTTTGATGGAACTGAAATCACCATACCAGGAGATCCTAACCCTTTCCAATACTGCACCAATTTGAGAGGTATTTTCAAACACCAAGTCCCAATCAATCGAGAAGCCTCAACATCCACCACTTCCAAATACATTGATCCATCCACACTCACCAAACCATCCACATCTACTCTCTTGACCTCCACCATACCATCTTCCACCATCAAACCAAGTACTAACCCTAATGTCAAGATCCAGGACCAAGGGTATGAAGAATACAAGTTGAACATGGCCTACTACATCACAAAAATACCCAAGTCACCAAAAGTGTATGGTCAACCTTGCTTCAACCTAGAGCCCAAAGAAAATTTTAAAGTTCCTCTGAAAATGACCTTCACAAAATGGGGAGACATGAACAACGAGGACATTGAAGACATATCAGATTGGATCTATAAGGACCCAAAAGACCCGTCCCCATTACCAGTACAAATATATGGCAAAGGCTATGACATAATGAAGGTGAAAGGCTATGATGGAACTAGTGGCCTTGGGGTAACCAACACTGGAAGGAGAGAGCCTATAATGCCTTCTCAAAGACCAAATTATCTAGGGTTAGGGTTTGAGCTAATTGAAATTGACAATCAATGTACCCATGTAATTTTTGGTGAGAGAGTGAATGTTTTTGAGTGTGTCGAGACAATCGAAGATTCCTTCACTAAGTCTGACTCCCACGAGTGGGAATTTTGTTCTGAAAAATCCTTGAGTGATTATGACCTTAACAAAATGTTCCTAGAACCCAGAGAGCCCTCCTTTGAGGAAAGATTTAGAAAAATATTTAAGCTTGGTCAATCACAGGATCTTTCTAATGTCACCCCTAAAGTCCCAAAGAAAAGAGAAGGATGGGTTAGAGTCTTCTAGTCTCATGGGGATGACAAACCTATATCATCATTTGAACCTACTGGCCATAATTCCAAACCATCATTTGAAGCTATTGACCATGAGTCTGAGCCACCATCTGAGCATATTGATCCTGATTTCACCCCATTTGTCCCCCATTTCAACCATGAATCCAATTTGTTTGAATCCAATGAAGATGGAAATTGGATGGAATCTGACTGGGAATTTGAGGACAACAATTCTGTCTTTACACTTTCAGCCTCCATCTACATGCTTTTTTCCTTGTCCCCACCCTTTTGCAATACTGATGATGGTATCTCCCTCGTATACCCACAACTCATTGACTGGGATCAACAAGGCCCACCCATTATGGAAATCTTTTAGAATGACGAAGCCATTGCATTATTCATGGGACTCCGTGAAGGGATACCAAGTAGGGACCATAAGGTTGGGTTCACAATAGATCTTGATTGTGCAACATATTTTGGGGAGACTGTGCAATCCTCCAGTCACAAAAATAGTAAACATAAAACAAAAAAATACGTCTTTAGGTAAAAACTGCAAGGCACCTTCTGACGACAAAAGAGTAAAAATAAAGGATATATATGAGGGTGAAAACATCTTTGAGGCACCCAAGGATGGAGGATTGGAATTTCTTCCTGTCAACCAAGAGAAATCAACAATTTTAATTGAGGACACAATGGAACTCAATACAAGCACACCAAAAAATCCAAAAATGGTCGTGGTTGTAGCATCATTGACAAAAGAAGAAAAGCTCAAGTTTCAAGAGTTCTTTACAGAACACAAGATTAACTTTGCATGGTCTGATGTTGACATGCCAGGATTGGATTTGGAATTATTTTTTCATCATCTACCCTTGCTTCCAAATGCCAAGCCAGTCAAGCAAAAGTTGTGTAAGATGCACCCGCAAATTTCCCTATTAGTCAAAGCTGAACTTAAGAAGTTATTAGAATCAGGATTCATAAGATCAATAGACTATGCTGACTAGATTTCAAACCTTGTGCCTGTCACTAAGCCAAATAGTCAAATACACATCTATACAGACTTTTGTGATCTAAACAAGGCATGCCCGAAGGATGATTTTCCACTACCTAACATAGACATCATCATAGATCTAATAGGAGGGTACGAGATGTCCCTCATGGATGGTTTCTCTGGATATAATCAGATTCACATCGCCCCTAAGGATCAACACAAAACAACATTTACCTATCCATGGGGAACATACTACTGAAACATCATGCCTGTTGGCCTCAAGAATAGAAGTTCCACATATCAATGAGCCATGAACATAATATTCCATGACCTCACACACATGTTAATGGAAGACTCTGTTGTTGACCTCCTGGAAAAGTCCTTCACACGCAAAGATCACCTCAAAGTCCTGGAAAAAATTTCATGAGGTTGGAAGAATACAAGGTCCGTTTGAACCCAAAGAAGTGTGTTTTTGGGGTGACTTCAGGAAAACTTTTGGGATACATATTTTCTTGATGAGGCATCAAATTCAATCTCACTAAAGTTAAAGAAATATTGGACATGCCTCTGCCAAAAGGAATTAGTGAGCTAAGAACATTACAGGGAAGACTGTAGGCCATCCATCAGTTCATTGCACAATTAGTTGATAAATGCCAACCTTTCCAATATCTCTTACGCAAGGGCATCCCCTTTGTGTGGACTGACAAGTGCCAAACAACTACTCAACAAATCAAGGATTTTCTTGTGGCACCACTAGTCTTAATGCTGCCCATTGAGGGAAAACCTTTGATCCTATACATTTCAACAACCACCATAGCACTGGGGGCATTGCTTGCACAAATTGACCATGAGGAGAAAGAAAGAGCTATATACTACATTAGTCACACATTGGTTAGATATGAACTCAACTACACATCCATTGAACGTGCCTGTCTTGCAGTTGTCTTCGCTGCTCAAAAATTATGTCATTACATGTTGAATCATAAAACACACTTAGTGGAAAAGATAGATCCATTGAAGTATCTCCTTAGTCAGGAAGCATTGACAGGATGTTTGGAAAAATAGGTAATGATATTGAGTGAGTATGACATATAGTATGTGGAACACAAGGCTATAAAAGGACAAGTTATAGCAAATCAACTCATAGATGCTACCATACAAGGAAATCATCCATTTGTGGTCAATTTCCTAGATGAATCCATCTTGCAGGTAGAACCAAAATCATGTTGGAATCTCTATTTTGATGGATCTCACAAATGTCATGGCTCAGAGTAGGAATATTATTCATCATACCACAAGGGGACTCTATCCCTAAGTCATTCATAATCACCTTCCCTTGCACAAACAACGTTGCTAAATATGAGGTACTTGTCACAGGACTCCAAATGGCTATCAAATGGAAAATCAAAACACTTTTGGTCTTTGACGATTCTTAGTTGGTCATTAACCAGGTTAATAACGAATATGACACCAAGGATCAAAAATTGATGCCCTACAAATGCATGGTTGATAGCTCCCTATCATATTTCCACACGATTGCTTTTGAGCAAGTTCATAGGGCACAAAACAAGGCAACAAATGCAATGGCTATGATTGGGTATCTCCTAGAAATTCCCAACAATGTGCCATAATTCGATTTCTTAGTGGAACAACTGTTGGTTCCTGCTTACGATATTCTTGAATTAGAAATGGTTTGTGAGATTGTTGGTCCCAATTCACCTTGTTATCAATACATATATGATTACCTTCAATTCTAGAAACTTTCGCTGAACCTTTCCAGCAACCAATGCAAGTCCTTTATCCACAAAGCCGCCCATTACACCATCATCAGTGACACCCTCTACAAATGCAACTTTAAAAATACCCTTCTTCAATGTCTTGACACTGATGAAGAATGAACAACCTTACATGAGGTACATGAGGGTATATGCAGATCTCATTCAAGTGGCCCAATCTTAGCTAAGAAGATAATGAAGCTTGGGTATTACAGGTCAATAATGGAAAAGGACACTCTTCAGTTTGTGAGAACATGTCGTAAATGTCAAGTACACAATGATCTAATTCATTCTCCAACACAAGAGCTTCATCCAATCACTTCTTCGTGGCCCTTCACACAATGGGGACTCGAACTTGTGGGAAAAATCCATCCCACCTCATCTAATGGCCATAAATTCATCATTACCGCTGTTGAATATTTTATCAAATGGATCAAAATCATTCCCCTCACTTACATAACGAACAAGAAAATTTCCAAATTCATCCTCAACTATATAATCTTCCAGTATGGTGTCCCACAATCCATCATCACAAACAATGGTCATCCCTTCAAAAAATAGGACATCCATGAGCTTTATAAATGCTTTCATATCTGACACCATTTCTCCATGCCTTATTATCCCCAAGGAAATGGTCAAGTTGAGGTGTCTAACAAAAAAATTATCAAAACTCTTAAAAATACTGTTAATGACACTGGTCGTGACTGGCATCTCCAACTCAACCCCACCCTATGGACCTACCACACAAGCATCCACAAGCCTACTGGTGCCACCCCATTCACCTTGGTCTATGGATCCGAAGCTATATTTCCCATTGAGGTCGAAATCCCCTCCTTACGAGTCTCCTTGAAGGGATTGATTGGTGATGAAGAATACCAAAAATATTGACTGCATGAGCTAGAAATGTTGGAAGAGAGAAAAAAAATGCCTTGAATCACTTACAGGAATATTAGAATCGCCTTTGTAGAAGCAAAAGAGTAATAGTTTGAAATTTTGAAATTGGTGATTTGGTCTTAATGCAAAACCCAAGAAATCAAGCTGAATGTGAGAAGCCTGGAAAGTTTGAGCCAAATTGGTTGGGTCCCTACATCATCACTTCTATATTTAGTTCTAGCACTTACCGGTTAGATACTCTAGATGGGGAACAATTGATAGAACCTATCAATAGTTTGCATCTACGCAAGTTCTACACATAGCATCAGAGAGCTTGGCTAAAAACCACAAAAATACAAAAAATCATTACCTTGATGAAAACCCAAAAAATAGGCTTCTTGGTACCACCAAAAAAAGTAGAAAATATCAAAAATAGTAAAGAAAAATAATTCATCGAAAAGTGAAAACCACTTCGATGGCGCTTTGGATAAGTACCATGGTGAAAACCTGGAAAATAGGCACCATGCATAGCAATATTTTCTTTTCCATCTACTATCACTCCATCTACCTTTTTCCATAATAAATGCTCAATCTTCTGACACCCTCATGACATTCGTCATAAAGTCTTACTATTTCTTTCCATGGCTAACAACGATTAACATCATGTCTCACATATCCTTCACTTTTCATCCCAAGCACATCCTTTTCGATCTCCTTCATCTTGGCTAGTCCTAGACCTGATTGGGGGCAACACCCTTATCACCTGACTACAATGGGTCTTGCATATGGTCCCATAAAAATAATAAAATTTTCTAAAAAATCCATAAAAATCATAAAATGTCTTGAAAAAATCCATAAAAATCATAAAACGTCTTGAAAAAATCCATAAAAATCATAAAATGTCTTAAAAAATCCATAAAAATAAGAAAATGTCTTGAAAAAAATCCATAAAAATCAGAAAATGTCTTGAAAAAAATCCATAAAAATCAGAAAATTTCCTAAAAAAAATCCATAAAAATTAGAAAATGTCTTGAAAAAAATCCATAAAAATTAGAAAATGTCCTGAAAAAGAAATCCAAAAAAAATCAAAACATGTCAAAAAAAAAAAAACATCGAGATAACACTCAAAAATCCCAAAAATAGAGTCATAGTTAGTCAAGTCAGTCTTTGCCCTTGTCAAACTATGTTGCCTCTGTGAATGGACATAGGCAAGGCCATCTGTCGATGTTCCCCCAAGGCATTAGGTCAATCCTTTAAGTGTTGTCAAATAAAATCATGATTCAACACTTTTGTCATTTCAACAAAGTCAAGAGTCATGTCAAACTACAAGGTCTCTGTGCATTTGCTACGTAGGCAAGTCCATCATCAATGTGCCCCCGAGGCCCCCTAGGTTCAGTCCCTTACGATTAATCGGGTCAAGTCAAAACATGTTAGTTCGTCTTCAATATGTCAGTCCCATCCCTATCAAACTATGATGTCTTTGAGTGTACGTCGTAGGCAAGGCCATCTATCAATGAGCTCCCGAGGCCACCTAGGTTAGTCCTTTAGGGTTCGTCATGTCAGTCAAATAAGTCAGACATAGTCACACTCAAACACAATATTGTCATCGAACATCAACATTCAAATCATGAACCAACAGACAACATTGTCCACTCAGTCATCAAGTAAAAAATTAGTCAAATTTCCAAAACAATGTCAACTTAGTCACTTTATGGTCTCCTACAAGATGCGTCCTTCTTGGAATAGGGCCCTGTCAAAATATCATTTTCCTTTTTAGGATGTGTCTTTCTTAATGACAGGCTCTATCACATAGCCATTTGCCTTTCCAGGATGTGTCCTTCCTGATGACAGGCATTGTCAAATTGTCAAAACTGTCTGACTATCAAATCATCAAACTGTCAAATTGTTAGGCAATCAACCTTCGACAAATAAATATTGGCAAACATATTGAATGGTTGTTGATTTTGTTGGTATATTTTTTCTTATCTTTTTATTATTTTGTCTCTTGGTCATGTTACACGCTACCTCAAGGATGTCCCATGAAGGATTTAGAGGTGCGATGACCTATCATGACCTATTTTTCCTTGTTTATTATTTGTGGTGTGTCTTGACAAAAATACTAGGGCAACTTAGCCCTTAGTATTGTTGATGGTGTTTTCTGCACAACAACAACTCAGACAGAATACAAAATCCTATCTCTCTTGAAAGGTAATCTCCAATAATGAATTACTGAAAATCACCCCAAGGTCTCTCGGGTGTTAGGTCATAACAATGCATAAAACAACTCAGATGAAATGTGAAATTGCTGGTAATCACAATCGGACCTTACTACAAGCAAACTGAACCTTTTCAATTTATCAGATCTAACAATATGATGATCTTGAATCCTAAATCTAACCGAATAATAAAGAAATTGCAAAAGATAAGGATGCGGGGAGGGTAATAAAATCTAAATTATTAAACAGACAAGCAATGCAAATGACATATATTTGGAATGGACCTATCTCAAATAACCAATTCCTGTTCGACCCACAAGGCAATCTCTACAAGAACAGTGCAATCTTCTGAGGAGTATAAATTTTCAAATCATAGACTTGCATCTACAACCGAACTTAAGCACATTTGAATATATATGGTCCAGGTTGACTTCACCAGCCTACTACAATCAGATAGTTACTGGGAGTGTAGACCAAAGATAGCTACCAACATTCCAAATATGAAATCACATACACCATTTATCTAACTAAACTAATTTATTTCTAAATAATAAACCCTAGATCTTCAAGCAATGTGAAAGATAGAACAAAAGAACCATGCAAGATGAGATAACACAAAGGATTTCACCAGGAAAACCACAATGTCTCCAATTGTATTAATCATCAAATACTGCAACAATTTCAACTGTTCTGAATATGATATCTGCTTTAAGAAATTCTAAAACTCTAACTATTGCTCTTGCTAATCTCTATGATCAAAATCCTCTGAACTCCTTACAATAAGGCAAAAAATGCCTATTTAACAAATTTCCCAGAACATGTCGGCCCAGCCAAACATTTTACAATAAAGATAAAAACCGCCAAAACAGGTCGGCCAAGGAAACAAACTAAGGCACACATTTAATGCCATCATCCAAGTCGGCCAAGGCACAATCCCCAAAGAAATCTGGTCCAATGCATGCCCTATGATAATAGGGAAGCACAAATCTCGAGATAAACATTAACCGCTGCTTCCCTTGTCCTTTCTCCGCGCTGGTGACCCTTGGACCTTCAAGAAAACTCCTTCCAACTTAGCAACAGGTGGCAATGGCAAAAATTTGAGCCGGCATTTAATTGACTCAATCCCCTCATTGGACCGCTCAATGGTCCCCTTCCAATCCTTTCTGCTGGTCAGGTATCTATCTATCACTGCCAAATATGTAGCCGCATCATCAAGCATATGGCCAGTGACAACCTCATCAGAATCCGGGGCATAAACCTCATGCCACCATTCCTTCAATTGATCCAAACTCAGGTACTTGGGAGCCATCTTATTCCTCCCTGTCATCACTTCAAAAAACGCAATGCAACCATCATAAATTGCAGTTAGGTCGGCATCAATGGCTTTTCTTCGTTTCTTTATCTTTTTCAGGGCTCCCTGCCTGATCTGTAATGCCTCGAACCATTCCCATGGTTCATCCAACCTGGAAGAAGGAAGAATTCCATCCTTGCCCAATTGTTCCCTGCCATGTCCCAGAATAATCTTTGTCTTCTGCAACAGAGAATCGACATCATTCATATCCTGAGAAAGGATACCCTCCATCAGCTCTTTTCCTTGGACTGCATCCTTGCCAACTGACAGGATCTCCTTAATAGCTTCATCCCCTTGTGTCCGAACACTCATCAACCAGTCCATGACAGCTTGTGTGGAAGCCTTCATCTTCTCTATGCCAGAAATTGTTTCCTTCGGCAGAAATCCGGGAGTAGAAGAGGAGGACGGATGGAGGGACTGTAGAGGTCTCATGACTTCTTCTAAGCTTTTCCTCAACCTTTCATTTTCCCTTTTTAATTCTCTCTTTGTCTGAGTCTCCTTCTTCAACCTATCCAGAATCACAGCACTTGACTCCTCGAATTCCTCAATGTCTTGTTCTAGGGAAGCTGGCCCAAGGTTAATGGTTTGGACACTGTAATCCTGGCCTACTACCTCCTCTCTTGTTTTATCTGCAGCAGGGGTGGCGATGTGTATTACACGGTTATGCACCTCATCCCTTTCCACCCGGGAAATTATCCTAGCTGCCTTCTTCCTTTTCCCCTTTCCAATCTGAGATAACATTGCATCCCAGTCGAGAGGAGTGTCCTCCACTATCACCTGTTTCTTCCTTGCTATTTCTTTTTCTAACCAGTCCGGGGCTACAGGGTCCGTCCGGATTCCTTCTGTGTCAGTTTTCCCCGGGTCTTCTGTGGCTTTCTCCTCTTCTGTTACTGCCACCTCAACTTCTCCTTCTTCTGTTGCCTTGTCATCATCTTTCTCTGGGGGTTGTTCTCCTTGGTTCATCTCCTCAAATCGCAACTCAGGAAACACCGGCGATGGAGTTCCAGCGGGGATGATTTTCTCTGGTTCTGGAGATCCGCGGCCCTTCTCACTCTCCGAAGAGTCCTCGTACTGTACCAAAGGGGAAGTGTGCCCTTCCTCTGTCTCTACCTCGAGCCCGGCAGCCTCACTGAATAATGCCCCTTCCTCAAACGGCTCTGCTTCTCCGCTGATTTCCTGTTCATCCGGATTTACCGGTTCTGTTACACCCTGTGGAGGAGAGACAGGCTTGTCCTGTTCAGCAGCTGGCGATATTGGAGAAGAAACCTTTGGCTGTGCAGCATCCTTTGGGGACGGAGTTCTGGATCTTCTGGTGTACACTTTGGTCTTCTCCCCTCCGGAGCTTTCTACATCCACAACCGGAGGCTCATCCTCCGAAGTCGTTTGGCCTTTCTTTTTCGCCGCCCTTGTAGTTCTGGCTTTCTTGGGCGGTGGAGGAACATCCTCCTCCTCAGCTTTCTCCACCTCCTCCTCGTCCGAGGACCTGCTGATAGTCAGGGTCTTCCACCTGCGTTTGCCGATAGGTTTCCTTTTTGCTGCAGGTTGAGTCCCCTTAGGACTTCTGACCTTGATTTTGAAAGGAGAGGCCTTGGCTGTTTTCCCTTTGGGGTCCTCTTCCCCGGATTCCTCTGAAGTGGACATGGGGTTAAGATTCCCCATCAGGTCGAAAGTGAGGGGAACATCGGCATTTTCCAACACCCAGACCTCATGTTTGATCCAAGCAGGTATATTTTAGCACCGGAGCTATTAAGTCCTCCAACTCTGTCACCTCAGGCTCATTCCAGTCAATATCCGCTACTGACCTATCCTTGATGGGTTCATAGACATGGTCCTGGACCAATTTTCCATCATCCTCCAGCTGATCGGGAATTAGCTTCACATTGTACTGCCTAATTGCCTCTACTGGCAGCCGGGAATACCTTTTCCTTCGTGCATCAAGGTCATCCTTGATGTTGACCCAATAGTCCTCCAAGTCCTCCTTGTGCCTGTATTCCCGGGTAGCCCTTTTTTGTGCCCCTCCGGTGATGTCAAAATTCATTCTCTTTGAATGGAAAGAGAATCCATAGGCTGCCAACTCCTCACCTGCAGTGTGAGCTGATTGAATGGAAGGACACATCACATCTACGCCAATCCCAAGAGGGAAGTCACCTCCAAAACCAGTTTTATGTTTCTCCTTCTTGACCACCGTATCGAACTCACAAATTTGTCTTACGACCTCCAGTAGCACTATGTGGTCAGTGGGATACCTGGGCAATCTGTAGGGAGCAACGGGGCATCCATCAATCCGGAGATAAGTGAAAGTGGGGAACTGGATGAACCAGGCCCCATAATTCTTAATCAACCCCCTAGCCCCATCGGACAATCTGATGTGCTCCGCATTCTGAAGGGTCCGGGTAATGTGCATAGTGAAGGCATCATTGGCCCTCCTATAATCTCCGTGTCCGAGGTGCAATTCCGGATAGACCTCATAGATAATGTCCTGTCCAATAGTTCCTGCCGGAGTCAGTCCCTTATAGGGATAGGAGATGGCCAGTATATATATAACAAAGGAGGACATGGTGAACTTCTTTCCTTCCAAAACATTCCTCAGTTGCCTATCTATTTCCGCACTGATAAGTCCTGCCCAGTGGTAATTCGTTCCTTGGCCTATCTTGGTGATCACATGGACCATCCAACTTTCCAATACCCCGGCAGTTTTGAGTCCGGCCACCCTGCTCAACAGTGTGATGGCATCATAAATATCTGGCCTGAACTTCACCCTGTGCAACTGTTTGGGCAATTTAGAGTGGTGAGACTTGGGCTTCTCAAGCCATGAGTTAATAAGCTGTTGAGCCTTGACTGGCTCGTTCTCATAATACGTGCGAGCAGTGTCAATGTTTAGCGCGCAAACCGAGGGGAGATCCGGCATGCTGAAAGCTCGGGCAATGGAGGCTGGACTGAAATTTGCCAACACCCGTCCCTCAGTACTAACTACCATCTGTGTGTCAAAGGCGTACTGCCTAGCACACTCCAAAATCAGCTCGTAACACTGGACTGCTGGAGGGAACCCTGCCACGTGTACCAACCCTGAGTTCATCATTCCTTGCCTCAATGCCGATTGGTCCTTCTCAGCTGTTCTCTGTTTGAATTCTTCGTAACGCCAGGCACCAACGTTGGTATCAGACACATCTGCCCACACGGAGGATATCTTACTCTCTGGGACCTGACTCTTCATGTCTAATCTCAACTTTTCTGTCTCAGAAACTGCAGATGCCCCCGCACCACCTTTGGACTTCCCAGCAGCAGCTTTGCTTGATTCAGCCTGCACATCCAAGAATTATTATTAGAATTTAATTATTAAGCTCATATCCATCCAAAAGGTTAGCATACATCACACAAATCCATTAAAACCAAATGCCAATTGCCAATCTTCCGAGATCCGGAGAAATCAAATAATCCGGGAAAATCGTATAATCCGGGAAAATACATTCGGGGCGGAATTCCGGAGAAATCCGACCCAGACGGACTCCTGCCACCAAAGCACTATTAGCCATGTAAATCATTAATATGCTCGGAAATCAAAGGAAAATCATCAATTTTACTCTTTGGCAATCAAGAAATAGGCATTAACAATCACCCCATCAATTCCCTCATCGAAATATACAAAAGAATGCAATCAGACAGGAAATCCGGAAAAATCCGAATGGGACGGACTTTCGCAGACGGCACCAAATGCACCGGAAATTAACCCTGCCCGCGGAATAAAAGGAAACCGGGAAAATCCGGGAGACCAGAAATTCCGCGACAGCCTCGGAAACCCGAAAAATGGCAAAACGTGCACCAAAACAGGAGTGACCACAAGATCTTCAATATCAAAGCTCGAATGAACCCAAAACCGACGACAATTACCAGACTCGAATATGCAAAGAGTGCCCAACACTCAAAAGCACTCAAAGGAAGGATCCCATACTAAAATGACGATGCCCTAAATCGAACAATCACATATCCGCCATTAGAACCAGAGCAAGCTTTTAGGGTTAAAGTATCAGTTCAGGATTTACCTAAAAGCCCTCTAATCCTCACAGGACGGGGAAGCCAACATAAAACGAGGCGAAAGTCATTCAAACACAGGATCAAATCATCGCTTTAACCGACACACCAAGAAAAACCCTAAATTTGCATGGTAACACATCCCGCACCCAAAACAATTAAGCAACACGACCCAGAATTCCGTCTAAAGTGTAAATATGCAATCAAGCGGATAAACGGAACTCATAGGGCACGAGAGATGAGCTTCAAATAAAAAAGACGGATCAAACCGACTAAATAAATACGACTCCCAAAGTCAAAATAAGAGCCGACCCCAAGATTCAACAACGCCCAGTATAAGAAAATCTCAAATCACCATGCAAACAAACGGAAGAGCGACGAATACATACCATGGAAAAAGACGAGCAGAAATTGAGCTTGGAAAATCAATCCACGTGACAACACGTCCAGGCAACGAGATACTGGCAGCAACACTCAAGCAATCCACGCGCAAACAATCCAAGATCAAACCTCGAAGCTCAAACGGAAGTTCTGAATCGCCAGAGCAGAAAACAAGGAAGCAATCGAAGTTGGAATGAATCTGAAAATACCCTAAATTCGCCCTCATACCCGTCTGAACCAAGATACCTCAGCCATTAATGCGCGAAAAGACGTTTCTGACAAGTCCGGAAACCCGTGCCCCAAGTGGAATTTTGGAGAATCCCAGAATGCGCGGAGACACGGATTCCGCGAAAATGCAGGAACCGGGGAAATCAGGAAGATCGGGAATTTGACGGAATCCGGGAAAATCCGACTGGACCGGAAAATCCCGAAGTTAGGAAAAAACCCGGAATCGGAGAATTCGGCAAGAGACGGACAAGGAACCAGGGCCAGAGAAATCCGCCGGAGGCGGAGAATCCCGGATCCAGGTGAAAACCCGGACTTGGCCAAAAGCTTAATTCCAATCAATACCAACCCCAAGGCAAGGGCGAAACCAGCAAAACCAACATGTCAAGACCCCAAAATGATAAATCCAATAAAATCAAAGGTCAAAGACACAACGAAGAAAGGGGGTCCCCCACTCCAAGTGGGGCGTGTGTGCAAGAACTGCACAACAAATGGCGACTCTGCTGGGGAAATGCTCCTGAGCATTTCGATGACAAACTGAAATCAAGAACCCAGAACTCTGGTTTCATCTCAAGTACCTAGCCGCCACCCTAAGTTAAAGCAAAGAAACTCCCAGACATTCAAACATTCCTATACCAGGGTCCAAGTGTGTGCAGGTGCATATATTACCTACCTTCAGTTGCAAAGAACCAGATTTGGTATGAACAGGCTACGTAAAGATTCTGACCCTAAAAGTAACCTGGATAGAGCCTCGCTGCCAGTCAGGCATTCATAGCCCCGACGAGGTTATCGCTGTGATCCTCCTGAACATAGCTCTACTGCCAGCCAGGCGTCTATAGCCCCGGTAGAGATATTCAGATCCCCCTGAGGAGTTGAATTCGAACCTCAATATTTTCAATATCTATTTCTTTTCTTTTGCTTCTTCTCTCTTCTTTTTTTTTTTATACGAATATTTCTTTTTACTCAACTTATTCAACCTGTGAACAGTGAAGTTCACACTCAGGGCTGAGAACCACAGTGGCACTAGAGCAGAAAAAGATTTTTCACCTGTCCAGACCTTGTAAGGACCTTTTACGACTTCAGGTATATTTAAAGATTAAAGGTATAAGACCCCAATACATTCCTGTGCAGAGTGACCAGAAAATCTTCGCCTTACCACAAGGACAAGTAACATAGGCAACGGAATTCATACCATAACATTCTGGAAAAGAGATTAAAGTTTGTAAGGGAAATATCAGAAACATTAGACCTGTTGTGCCACCATTATCATACAGATACACCCACAATCCCACAAGGAGGCAAGACCAAAAGCAAGAGCAACGCAAAGCAAAACAAACAAACCAAAGCAAACCTACCCTAACCAAAACAAACAAACAAGCAAAGAAAGCAACCTAGCTAACTATTTACAGGGGAAAGAGCTGAGAACAGCTCAAGACTGGAAATAATGTTTAAGATACTGCCCATTAACAGGCAGTGGCATGTCCTCTCCCGTGAGAGTCCTCAGACGGAAGGAATTATCTCCCAGAATTTCAGCAATCTGGTAAGGACCCAGCCATAATCTATCAAACTTACCATGGCTACCCTTCTGATCATGCGGCTTGTCCCAATACAGAACAAGGTCAGAAATCCTAAAGGCTTTGACCTTAGCTCTCCTGTCAAACCATCGCTTGACTACCCCCTGATGTTTGGCGAATCTTTCAAGGGCATTATCCCGTTTTTCCTCAAGATGCAACAATTCAGCTAGTCTCGCTTCCCTTCTATCACCCTCATCATAAAACTGGTTGATAAACTGCAGAGTTGGGATTTTAAGCTGGATAGGGAAGACTGGTTCCAGACCGTACACTAAATGATAAGGAGAGGTACCAATGGAGGACTTAACCCGAGTGCGATCGGCCCAAAGAGCAAACCTAAGCTGGGTATGCCAATCCTTTGGGTTCTTCTCTAACAGTTTTCGGACAACAGTCAACAGGTTCTTATTAGAGGATTCAGCTAGACCATTCCCCTGGGGATAATAATTAGATGCAAACTTAACAACAATGCCATGATCAAAAGCCCAGTTTGAGAATTTCAAAGATGCAAAGGCAGGACCATTATCACACACAACAGCGAAAGGACATCCAAACCGATTGAGAATGGCAGATTCTAAGAAATCGATTACTACTTCTGATGTACACTGCCTACAAGCAAATGCTTCGATCCACCTTGTAAAATAATCAGTAATGGTGAGAATATACCTGTGTCCAGCAGAAGATGGTGGGTTGATGGGGCCGATGAAATCCATACCCCATTGAGCAAAAGGTTTTACCTCAATAACAGACTGGAGCGGGAGAGCTGCACACCTTTCCCGTGTCGCTGCAGCCTGACAAGTGTGACAAGTCCGAACATGATGATGAACATCTTTGAATAGTGTAGGCCAGTAGTATCCTGCCCGTAAAATCTGGTTCGTAGTAGCAATAGCAGAACCGTGACCGGTGCCATATTTCTCATGAAACTCATTGATTACTCTTTCTGCTTCCTGTTTTCCAAGGCACCTTAAGTAAATACCTTCGTGATTCTTCTTGTATAGGACGGCTCCTTTCAGCATGAAACCATCACTTTTCAGTCTCAAGGCCCGCCTCTGTACTGCATTTAAACGATCAGGAGCTCGCTGATTCAGCAAATAATAAACTATATCGTCATACCAACCATCCGGTGAAACCGCTCCAACGTCATAATTACAGACAGACAATTCAGGACCTATCTCTGCCATGGTCTGGGTGAGTCCCTGTCCTCTTACCAGCCTCATGGGCTGGATCTCAATGTCATACTCCTGTAGCATGGTTACCCATTTAGCTCTGCGCTCCCCTAACTCATTCTGCATCAGCAATAACTTAACTGCAGAATCAGGAACAATTGCAAACACCTTGTTTCTAAGGATATAGTGCCTAAATTTCTTTACTGCTCGAACAAGGGCATATTCCTGCTTCTCCACACATGGGTATTTCAACTCAGCATCCTTCAATGGCGCGCTCATGAAAGTGATGGGATGCTCATTCCCCTCATCAGACTTTTGTGTCAGCATTCCAGCACATGAGTGGTCTGAAGCAAAGGAATAAATATAGAACGGTTTACTATAATCTGGACTCACCAACACTGGAGCGTCAGCAATGGCTCTCTTAATCTCTGCAAAGGACTGCTTTTCTTCTGTAGTCCACTCGATCTTGGCATCTTGTTTTAACATGGCATTTAGTGGCTTGACAATCTCAGCAAATCCCGTGATGAATTTCCTGACAAAATTAATCTTACCAAAGAAAGACTTCATCTCTTTCTTGCTGGCAGGCGGCTGAATTCTTAGGATGGCTTCCACCCTCTCCGGATCTATAGCAATGCCCTTTTCTGATATCACATGGCCCAGCAGTTTGCCTTCTGTAACTCCGAAGATACACTTCTTGGGATTCAAAGAGATGCCGAATTCCCTGCACTTCTGGAACACCTTACGCAGATCTGAGATATGATCCCCTCTATTTTTGGAGAAAACAGTCAGATCATCCATGTAAATGATAATGCACTTTCCTATGATGTCCTTGAAAGCGATATCCATAGCTCGTTGAAACGTGGCTCCTGCATTGATAAGCCCGAATGGCATCCTCCTGTAGGCGAAAGTTCCCCACTTGGTCGTAAAGGCAGTCTTGTGCCTGTCCTCATACTGGACCATCACCTGATTATATCCTGAATAGCCGTCCAGAAAGGACATCATCTGCGATCCATTAACCACTTGCAACACTTCATCCAACGAGGGAACTGGATAATTATCCTTTTCAGATGACCTGTTCAGATTTCTGAAGTCAACACAGAGTCTAATTTCACCGTTCTTTTTTCTAACTGGCACCAGGTTTGCCACCCAAGTAGAATGCCTGACAGGAAATATAATTCTAGCGGAGAGCAGTTTCTGAACTTCCTTCTGTATGAGTGGCTCCAACAGCGCATTAATAGGTCTCTGCCTCTGTCTAAAAGGCTTAGCACCTGGCTTGAGGGGTATAGTGTGAGTTATGATGGATGTATCGTAAGTCTTCAAGTCTTCATACCCCCAGGCCACTATGTCTGGAAAATCGTATAAGGCCCTGATTATTCCCTGTCTTTCTTCAGGTGTACAAACCTTACCAATGAAAACATTCTTCACATCTTCTTCAGTGCCTACATTGTGAGTGTCACACTGCCCACTGATAGACTCTTTCTTAGATTCCTGTTCCTGATCTCTGATTTTATCCATATCGAAAATCCTCTCCAGCTGTACCATTCCTCTTGGAATAGTATTGGACTTCAAGTTTAGCACACCTTCCAGATCCAATTCTGCTTCCTGAGGTTCTGTTTCGTCAATGATCTGTGAAGCAAAAACATCCGTGTTCGTGATAAAGTCAAGGATATGCTTATCATCCTCAAACACCTGAAAATTAGTCACATTGTCAGGGACTGACGGGACAGGAGTTAATTCAACAGTAAACTTCTTCAATCCTGACAAAGACAGGGGCTGCAAAGTACTGGCCGCTTGAGCTAGAGAATCAGCAGTTTGATTCTTCTTCCTTGGGATCAATTGGATATTAAAAGCGTCGAACCCCTCAATGAGGTCCCACACTCTATGCCTATAGTTGGTCATTCTCCTGTCGTGGCAGGCATACTGCTTTCTTACTTGTTTGACCACTAATTCTGAGTCACCAAAAACTTGTAGGACCTTGACCTTTTTCTTGAGTGCCATAAGGAGTCCGTGAATTAAAGCTTCATATTCAGCCACATTATTTGTACAATGAAATTGGAGTCTATGAGCTGCGAAGAAACTCTTACCTCTAGGACTTATCAATTCAAATCCAGCTCCAGCCCCTTGCTTGGACTTAGATCCATCGAACTTGAGAGTCCAGTACTCCACAGCGGTGGTCTTCCTCATTTTGTCTTTTGGTTTATCAGTAATAGAGGTTTTCATAGCCACAACAGGTTTCTGATTCTCAGACTTTGCCTGCAGACTCTGTTCATCTGTACCAACCTCCTGAGATGGATTTATGCTTTTGTACACTTCTTTCACTGCTGTCTGACACAAACAACACTCCAATTCTGAGTGAGAAGCATTGTGAACTCTGCACCAATTCGGCAAGAGTAACTCCTTAAAACTTGTCCTCCTTCCCAAGTGAGTTTGATTTTCTACGCATTGCTTAATGAAATCCTGGAAATTGTCCAGTAAGCTGATCTGTCTATCCTCAGATTCTTCTTCTTCCTCAACTGATTCTGTTAGGGCTTCAACAAGACTGGACCCTGTTTCAGCGTCTACTGACATCGTATGCAACATCAGCACCTCTTCTACATCTAATTCTTCATATGGGGCGGACAGCAAGTAGTTTCCCATTCCAGCTTCTGATATGAGAACCTCGGTCGAAGTCTTTTGGTATTCTGTTATCATGTACTTCATTCTAGGCTCCCTCTCAATCCTTATCTGATTGGGCACTCCCTTCCAGGGAAGCCACATGTGAGAGTGGTCGGTAGACACATACCCATTCAGGGCCCTGGTGAAATCTCTTCCTAAAATTAAACCGTACGCATCAGGAATGTCAGCTACCTGAATGTTAATAACCTGTTGGATTCTAGGATCAGAAGCGATCTGCATATGGATCATGTTAAGTTCCCCTACCACACTTACTTCGGTCCTATCCAACTGAGTCACCTTCTTCTGGGAATCAGCAGGTGTAATTCCCAGAGCCCTACAAACTCCAAGAGGCATCACATTAGTGGAACCAGAATCCAACAGACAATTATGGAGGTTCTTACCAAAAATTCTGACAGAAATCAGAAATGGAGGAGTCTCCATTTTTCCTTGAAACAAAGTGGGCTGGGTATCCATCTGGGCCACTTGAGTTCTGTCCTTTTCTTTTCCTCTATCTCCAGGGGGGGGATTAGTCCTATTCGGTGTCTGACTTTGTGTGTTCACAGGCTGAAAACTGGAGGTCTGGCTGTCATGCTCCCCAGAAGATTTGTCCAATGTCTTTGAATTTGCATCATAAGTACCCAAGACAACCTTTCTAATTGCAGGAAACCTCAACAATTCAAAAGCAAAAAGGTTTACCTTTAATTTTTTGAATTCCTCTGCGACGTACGAAGCCATCTGTTCTTCACTCATATCAGTAGAAACCTCTTTAGATGGTTCCTGTACCTTCTCCTTACTTATTTGAACAATCCTCTCCTTCTGTGGTTCTGCTCGAGCTTGTCTATCTTTCGAAAGGTACTGCTTGGACACCTGTGGATAAGATGGATTGTTACTTGCATTAGGATCTGGAGGAGTAGTGAAATTGTTGGGGGGAATGGAAGTGGTAAAGGGCCCTCCAGGCTGTGGGCGTCTGTGAGGCATATCCCTCAATCCCTGTCTTTGAAACATCTGAACTTCTTCAACACCGGTTTCTTCCTGATCCAAGGGGCCATTGTCATTCATCTCCCCTTCGTTAAATAGCTGAGCTACTTCATCTCCATTACAAATCTGATCAATTTCATCTTTCTGGAAATCAGGTTCTTCTGGTACATTTTCATTACTAGTGGGAAAAGGAGCATGGTTCAACACCAGCACAAAGGAATCATATGAATTGGAAGGAACAATCTCCTGCCCATTCACATTATTCTCTACCTCATACTGAAAGATAGAAGCCGCAGTCTGGAACTCAGGACATTCCAGTTCTGAATGCTGACTTGTTTTGTGAAGCCTACACCATCCTGACAGGGCTGCTTCTGCGAGATACACACCAGTGGGAGGTTTATCCTGGCTAACTGGCTGATTGGCAGATTGATTAACAATCTGATTGGCTGGCTGATCCAATGGAGTAGGAACTCCTCCATTATTAGGCCCTGTATTCCAAGTTCTGTTCTGTCCTTGTGATGGCCTTTTGTCAAATCCTGACCCACTTCCTTGGCCTCTATCAAAGTTTTGCCTCCTATCGTTGTTGAAACCTCTATCCTGGTTATACCCTCTGTCATTGTAAA
>VDFB02000013.1:30470331-30979710 GCA_007258455.2 Sequoia sempervirens | reverse complement strand
TTTATTTCAAGAGCTCATTTCATTAGGAGGATGAAATATTTTCCACCCCAGTTGAATGGTGCAGGAGCACCTTTAGTAATATTTGGTTTGATTGTGCATTTTGGTGTCTAGGTTCAATGTGTGTTATTTCATAATGAAAATAAGGTCTAAGAGACCAATTTTGATGTATTTAGGTTTCATGTATGGTCCTTGTGGTGTCATGGTAATAGTTAATAATGTTAAAAATTTGTGAAAAGATGCATTAGCAAATTGTGTCATTATGTAAGGTAAGAGAAGTTCAACGGTCACCCCATTCAAAATTCAGTTGAGGACCATTGGTTTTTTATGTGAACATGCTTAAAATGCCTCTTGCATCTTTGAGGAAAGGTTGTTGCTCAAAATTTTCGTGAATAAGAAGCTATTACTCTATTTTTTTGTCAAATTTATGTGTTTTGTTGCATTTCTAGATTTTGTACAGCCTTGTAAAACAAGATAATGGTGTAAAATAATTTTGAAGTGTTGGACCTCTATGTTAGCTCTCATTTGAATCAAAATAGAGTGTTTTCATTCAATTTTCAAGGAGAACCAATCAATTTTTTGTAGGTTGCTCTATTTGCTAGGGTTTCTAGGGTTTGGTGTGAAAAACATGTCAAAATAGGCCATTCCACCATAAGAAATTTTGTATCTTGGTGGAATGGGACTTTTAGGAGTGCTCTTTCATATTTTGGTAGTTGTAGAGTAGGGTGATAAGGTTAGGAATTATTATGGATGTGCCCTATTCTAGCAATTTCATGTGCTAGGCTTGAATTTGGTGGATATTATTTAGGATAGCAGATTTTTGGAGTGTTTTTATGAAACCAATTATGGAATCAGGCCCTATGTGACTAGTAGAAAATGTTGGTGAAAATTTTTAGGGTTTGGAAGGTTATTTAAAGTACCTCATTTGAAAAAGAGGCCTAATTTGGCCTAGTTTCAACGTTGCAGGGTAGATTTGCATCAAATGTTCCAAAACAACTCATGGGTTCAATCTGATATGTTGAAGGGAAGGAAAATGGGTGTCTGAATGCATATGGGTTTAATCCCTTGGTGATCTTCTCAAAGTGATATAATCAAATAAGTGGGTTTGCTAACCTGCAAGCAAGTAAGCTAGAAATTGAAGGAACTAACCCTTGGAGGGTTTATTGACTTGTAAAACCAATTGAATCTAATTTTTTTAGTCCAATATCACCTTGCTTTACATCAAGAAGCATTGGTAATTGAGATGGAGAAGTATTTTTCCCTATGCAATTTGTCCAATGAGACTAAGGTTGAATGGGGATCATATCAATTCACTGGTGAAGTTGCCACTTGGTGCAAGAACGAAAAGGAAAAAAAACAAATTTTGCATGGCAAGGTGACTTAGGAAAAATTTCTATAGTTGTTCAAGAAAAGGTGGTAACCACAGTCATATTTTGACAAAAAGGATAACTGAATTTGAGACTCTCACTCAAGGAGGAATGACAATAACTTAGTATTGGGAAAAAATTTCCCACTTGCTCAAATTTGTACCCCAATACCAGCTTGATGAGAGGTTTTAGATTCGTAAATTCATTCTAGGGCTTCAGGCTCAAATTAGAGCTTAAGTGGATATTCATAATCCTTCCACCATGGATGAGGCTTTTGAAAAAGATACAAAGTAGGAAAAAAAGTTACAAGTTGCAAATTACAGGAAGAGTAGGGATGCTAAATATGGTAATCTCAAGGAAATAATTAGAATAATAATAATAAGAATCAAAATAATCAAGGCAACAATAATAACAGGTAGATTAGGAATCTTAAGAGAGGTAATAATTCTCAAGATCACAACAATGGAAATCATAACAATAATAAGAGGGAAAATTACAACAAAAACAACGCAAGTGAAGTTTTTGACAAACCTAGAGCACCCCACAGAGGTTGTTATACATGTGGCAGTGAGAATTATGTCAGTGTGTGTCCTTAGAGAATGAATAATCAGAAGAATAGGAATCAACATCAGGGGTTGACAATTTCCAAGTTGACTACCAGGCTACACCAATCCAGCTTTCGAGTAAGCTCTTTGGATGTCTTGTTTCTATCCTAATTGATAATAGAGCTACGAATTATTTTGTAGATGCTCATGTTATCTCTAGATTATCATTTAAACCCAAATATATGGCTAATTCATGGAAGATCCATTATGGAAATCGAGTAGAGAGAACAATAGAGCAATTGCTAGCTTGCAGTGAACTTGAACTCCCTAGTTTTGAGGGGTAGGTCAATTTGTATGTAGCACCTATGGAGTCATATGATGTGATCTTTGGAATAAATTGGCTTACTAAACATAAGGCCCTTGTTGACTATGGAGAGAAAATAGTGAGGTGATTTGATGATCAGGGTAACCGTGTTGAAATTCATGGTATAAAAAGGCCTTTAGAACTCAAGAATATATCTTCCATGTAGCTAAAGAAGGCTAGTAGAAAAGGGTGCATTATCTATGCAATAAAGGTAAGGGATATTGATAATTTGGAGTTGTTGACTAATGACCATCCTATTCTGAAGGAATTTCAAGATGTCTTTCTTGATAAGCTAACTGAGCTACTTCCTAAGCGTGTATTTGTTTTGTCAACATATTTGATACCTAGAGTCGAGCCTTAGTCTAAGGCACCATACAGGATGAACACTATTGAATTGTATGAACTGAAGGCCCAGTTACAAGAGTTTCTTGATCAGGGTTTTATAAGGCCAAGTATGTCTCCATGGGGAGCTCATGTCATATTTGTAAAGAAGGATGGGACCTTAAGGTTGTGCATTGACTATAGAATGCTTAATAAGGTTACCATAAAAAAAAATACTCCCTGCCTAGGATAGATGATCTATTCATTCATATGAAAGGGGATAAGGTATTCTCAAATATTGATCTAAGGTTAGGATACCATCAATTGAGGATAAAAGATGAGGATATTTTCAAAACTACCTTTAGGATGAGATACAAGAACTATGAATTCATGGTGTTACTATTTGGGCTAACCAATGCCCCTGCATCCTTTATGAATTTGATGAACATCATCTTCTAAGATTGCCTAGATGACTATGTCCTAATTTTTCTTGATGATATCTTAATATATTTTAAATTAGAGGAAGGGCACTACAAACATCTAAGGATAGTATTGTAGTGTTTGAGGGATCATAAGCTTTATGGGAAGCTATCTAAATGCACTTTCTACCAAACTGAGGTGGGCTATTTAGGGCCTGTTATTTTAGCTAATTGGATAGCAATGGACCTAGATAAGATTAAAGCAATTGTGGAGTGGCCAACACCACAAAAAAATTTGAAGTCCAAATCTTTATGGGACTTGTTGGCTATTATAAGAAATTTGTAAGGGGGTTCTCAACAATCACAACACCCATCACTACACTCCAAAGGAAAGGAAATAAATTTGAGTGGAATGACAAGTGTGAGAAGGATTTTTAGTTGTTGAAAGAAAAACTTACTTCTGCACCTATTTTGATTGTGTCAAATCCAAATGGGTACTTTACAATGATAACAAATGGTTCAAGAGAGGGTGTAGGAGTAGTCCTTATGCATGATGGGAACGTGGTGGCATACGTGTCACAGAAATTGAAACAACATTAATTGAACTATGCACCACATGATTTGGAGTTGGTTTCCATAGTACATGCTCTTTAGATGTGGATTCACTACCTTTTGGGGAAGCCTTTTGAGTTGAAAATAGATCACTTGGGGTTGCAGTATATTTTTACTTAGCCCAACCTGAATGCTCATCAAAGAAGATAGTTGGAATTTTTAAGTGAGTATGATTTTGGTATTGGATATATAAAAGGAAAAGAAAAATAGGGAAGAAAATGCCTTAAGTAGGAGGATACATCTTGCAACTATGGTCACTATAAGGTCAACTTTTAGACTGCAAGTGATTGAAGCTTTGCCAGGGGATGAGCATCATGAAAAGGTGAAACAAGCCCTAGAGCAGAACCATTCATATCATAGATATGATGGATATGTTTTTGAGACTGATGGAATCTTGAGGTACCAGGGATGGATGTATGTTCCTAACTCAATAGGATTGCGGGAGCTAGTGCTAAAATAATTTCATAATGTACTATGTAGACATCCAAATTTGGACACTTAATTTATCAAAATTTATCACTTTTCATCTAAACAACCTCTTATCCAAGTTAATTAAGTAATATTACTATTATTTAATTAATATCCTTAATTCTGTCAAATCCCTAAGGTATTTAATTAATAATTAAATACATTACCCTCCTTAATCCCCTTTTCATCAAATGAATTAAATAAATATTACATTTATTTAATTCCTCGCGTCTTTTTCATCTAATCCTAATCCATCTCCTAATCTCTTTATTAAGGATGTGCACATGCCTAATCCTTGATTAGGATGTGTCACATCCTCCAACTTTTGCAAGTTGGCTTCTAATCCTCATTAACCCTAATTATCTTCTAATTACTAATTAGTTAACCTAATTAGTACCTTGGTCAACTCTCCCCATCCCCCAAGGAATTTTTAATTCCTTTTTATTCACCCTAGGCTCCTCTCTTCCCATGTGAATTTTTAATTCACTTTTATTATTACTAAGTCCCTTTTCCCATGCATCTTCTAGAACCTTGACTTGTCACATCAAGTCACATTTGACAAATTCCCACCTTTTGGGAACCTTGTCTTATCCACTAGATTCTTCCAATCATTGTGAATTTTTAATTCACTTTTATTCTCCCAAAGCTTTCCCTCTCCCCATGTGATCATTGAAAGGTCACATCAAAGTACTTGGAAGGTACTTGTCCTTCCTCCACATCATGTACCTCCCTTCCACATCAGCTGCCATCATCTCATCTTTACCCATCTCACATTCCACATGTCAAGATGTGAGGGCTTGTGATTCCTCAACTCACCTTAGCCCTTCATCTTGACCTTGTTGGATAAATCTCAACCATTGAATTCTCTAGAGAATTCAAGTTCCTCTATAAATACCCTTCCTCTAAGGCATTTAAAAACACTTTTCATTTTGAGCAACCTTATGCTGCCAATTTGCATTCTCAAGCATTTGCTATCATTTAGCTATCCATTTAGTCATTTTCCATTATCAATCTTGCATCTAGTATCATCAAAAGCCATCTAGGGAGCATACAAATTCATCTAAATCAAGGGCCAACCAAGGAGTTTCAGCTGCAAAAGGGAGGTATAACCATTTATCTTCATTTAAAACTTTCCTCTTTGCATTTACAAATTCCTTAGGCTAATCATGAGGTGTTTCATTATGTTTTTCATTGCATTTTAATCGCTTAGAATAGGTTAAACATTTTGATATCACACACTATATTCAAGGCACCCCGATGGGACAAAATGGTAGAGGGACTCAAACCCTTGTATTTCCAGCCAAGACTTAAGATAGATGTTATTGCTTTTGTAGCCTAATGTTTAGAATGACAGTGAGTTAAGGCTAAGCATGTGCATTTGGCGGGACTTTTATACCCATATAAAGTGCCAAAATATAAATGGTAGATAATTACTGTGGATTTTATTCAGGGGTTTCCTATGACCAAGAATCAACGTGATGTCATCTTGGTTTTAGTAGATAAATTGAAAAAATTAGCTCACTTCATCCCTAGGAATCTTAAGGATGGATCCTTGGTTTTAGCAAAGAAATTTTTGTAGGAGATTTTTTGGTTTCATGGAGTGCTAGAGATGATCATTTCAGATCGTGACACTCAGACGACTTCTAGGTTCTAGAATACATTAAATTCTTCTTTGGGAACCAAATTGAATTTTAGCTTAGCATATCATCCTCAGACCAATGGTCATTCGAAGAGGGTAAATTAGGTAGTAGAGTATCTCCTCAGGATGTACTGTATGGAACATCATACATGGGAGAAGTACCTACCCTTGATATATTTTTCATATAATAACTCCTACCATGCCTCTTTAGGAAAGGCACCTTTCAAGGCTTTGTATGGTCACAAATGTCGTACACCTATCAGTTCAGACAAGGTGGAAGATATGAGTGTCATTGGGCCTAAGATATTGAAAGAGATGGAAGATAAAATGAAGGTAATCAAGGAAAAATTGAAACAAGCTTCAGATCATTAGAAGAGTCTTGCTGATAGGAACAAAAAAATTAGACAATTTTCAATGGGAGACAAGGTCTTCTGAAGAGTTTGGTTGCAGAAGAGTTCAATCTCTTTCGATAAGAGCTCTAAGCTTGCCCCTAGATATGTTGGTCCTTTTGATTTTTTGGAGGTTATTAATCTAGTTGAATATAGAATCACTCTACTGCCGACTCTGTCCCACATATATAATTTCTTCCATGTTCCAGTGCTTAAGCCATATCATTCAAATGTTACTCATACTCTTGACCGGCATGCATTGTAGGTTCAAGATTTAGGGGTAATGCTAATGGAGCCCATTAAGATTCTAGAAAGGTGCAACGTTAGGTTGCGGAACCAAGATATTATGTAGTATAAGGTACAGTGGGACCAATATTCAGTGGAAACTGCCACCTAGGAGAATGTAGAAGATACTGATAGATATTTCCCACATTTGAGATTCTAGTATACTTTTTATTTCTTGCATATTGTGACTTATGATACACTGAATGTTTCAAACTTTGTTGTGTGGATTTTTGTAATAAGACATCGAGACGATGTCTCTTCCAAGTGGGGAAGGATGTCACATCTCTAACTATGATGCTACTTGCTTTTGGCTTTATGTGGATTTGATATATGACTGAATGTGTGTGGTAGAGTAAACAATAAATAATATGGTTTTTTGTGAGATGAAATATGAAAATGTTTTTTTTAATTTTGAAAAGTAGAAATGTGTTGAATATGCTTTATTTTGAAAGTAAAGCAAAATAGAATAGTTTTATTTGGATCAATGCATTATATTGCTTTGATTTGGATTTTACCTAGACACTAATCTATTAATGGGTGTTTGAGTGTATTTGAGTTGTAGGTTGTCAAATACCAAGCGTGTGGTTAAAGAAGAGGAGGTTAGCTTCTTGGCAGGGTAAAACAAGAATGGATCTCTTGCACACACACAAGCACTTAGTTCCATGTAGATGCATTTAACATTTAGTTTAGATGACTATTTTATTGATCGTATTTTAAAATGGTTAATTAAATTAATTAGTAGTGAAATAAAAGTACAATGAAACAAAAAGGAATTAATTATAATTTAATTATAGATTTTATTTATTCCAAATAAATGATAATGCTTGGTTATTTAGAATAATTATTTTTATTCTCAATTGAATGATATTCCTTTATTATTATTTGGAATAAATATTTCATTTGCAATTAAATGATATTTATTTATTTCTTATTAAGGGTAAATATTTCTTTTGCAATTTAAAAATGGCATTTCCTCACTGTTTACTTTGGATAATTACTTAGTTGCAACTAAAATAGAATTTTTTTTTATTATTTATCAAAGCTAAATATTGTGCATGAAAAAGAAATATTATTTTTAATTTCAAGATTAGGTTATGAAAATTTTGGGAGAAATCTTTAAAAAAAGGAAAATCATTAACAAAAACACAATCAAGTTTCTTGAACTTAATCTTTCTCTACAAGAAACAATAACTGAAAAAGAATGGGTGCCAACTAGAGTTTTAGGGGAGAATATAGGAAAAACAAGAAGAAGAAGAGGAAAAGCCTTCAAAAGCTATTTCCAGAAGATCCAAAATAGAAAAAGATGAGGCAAGAAGAGGATATTCAACCTAAGAGCAATTTCTAGGTTTTTAATCCCTGCCAATGTATTTCAATTACAAATTATGTGAAAATTATTTGTTTTGTGAAAAGATTGAATTTCTTTTGAACCCATTTATGCTTAATCACTATATTTGAGTGCTTGTTGTATGAAATTCATTAGCATGGTTGTGCAATATGTACAATCTTTCCTATTCACATATATATATATATATATATATATATATATATATATATATATATATTTGGTATTGAATATTTATATATACATATATATATATATATACAAATAATTATACAACTCCATGTATTGCATATTTATTCCTAGAATGGAGATTTCTATTTGAGTCTTTTAATTAAAATCTTGATTCAGATTATGATAGAAACATATATTTAAATATATATATATATACATACACTACACTATATATATATACATACATTTAAATATATATTATGAATATTGATATATTCATCAAAATTGAATTACAACATTCGTAATTTTTTTGTTTCTAGGAGATGATAAACTTTAAAGAGAGAGGGGCTTTCCCCCAACCGTGTCCTCCCCATTGGGGAAGGACTACGTTGTGGGGGCCAGTGCCTTCCATAGGCCATGGCCTATGGAGAGGGTGTTGCCCTCCATAGGCAGCACCTTCCCAATGGGAGGCTGACAACCTTTAAAACTTTGTTTGCTTTAAAAGAAATGTCAAACCTGTATAAAATTTGACTTGCTCTATTAAATTTGTTGAGTGTGTATGTTCTGCAAGGCTATATGTATATATATATGTATATATGTATATATACATATATATATATATGTATATATATATACATATATACATATATATATATATATATGTATATATATATATATATGTATATATGTATATAATATATATATATACATATATATATATATGTATATATACATATATGTATATATGTATATATATGTATATATACATATATATACATATATACATATATATATATACATACATATATATATATATGTACATTCATAGACACACACATATATATATGCATATATACAGTAGCAAAATATATATTTATGTGACAGTATTTATATATATGTATGTGGGTTTTAACCTACAATAAAAAAAATTGGTCTAAAATGATAAGTATTCCAAAACGATACTTTTGTTCACATATTGATAATTTTTCTATGTAAATAAATATATAGGAATATAGGAATATACATTTATATTTATTTGAGAATGAACAAGTTTGAACTTTCAAAGGATTAAACATTAAAATATGATTGGGAATTATTATTATTCTGTGTTAAGCTGATAGAGATCTATATTAGATCAATTATTTCTAATTTTCTCTACAAATATGTACATATATATATATATAGAGAGAGAGAGAGATGAATACCTATATATATATGTACAATCAAATATGAATATGCGAAAACTTTACTTCCTAACATATTGTAAATAGTTCTGATTGGAGAGTAATTCTTTTGAAATTGTGCAAATCCATCATTTGACTTAGATCCTTTAAAATAGAAATAGAACTTTGGACACCTTGAATGCAAGTAGAAAACAACACATGTGCTTATAATTGTTTATATCTATTGATGACTATTGGAATGAATTAAATGAGTTCTTGGTGAAATGTACGTTTATTTTTCCTTTGTGAATTCTTTCTATGTAAATCAATTAGAAAACTTGGAAATAAAATGTGGTTTACTGATAGAATGCTTCACTATGTAAATGATTGAATTGTATGCAATTTATGTGGAATATGTATTATTTACTTTCTTTATAAGAAACTTCCAAGACAGGATGCCAAATGTGGGCACACAGAGACAATAGTTTATCCTTTTCATAAACTACCATTTATGTTTCAATGCTCGGCCAAGCAAATGTACCAATTTAAATAGATGGATAAAAAGAATAGAATTTTATGTATATATGTCTTTGCCGCATCCTACATGCAAGAAATATGTTTTTCTAGTATAGGAATGCATATAGGCATTAGGCATGCATTGAGAGTTCCATCCCACTTTATTGTTCCAGGTTGCTAGGCTCCACATGCAGGACCAAGGATTTCTTCAAGTTAGGAAGGAACCCAGGGAAGTCATGTACTTCATGGTTGGGCAAAAAAGGCACCTTAACCACACTCTTGGCCTCAACTTACAAGAAGAATAGTGGTTTCAAGGCTGTTGAGAATCAAAGAATCTTTATGCTATGGATGTACTCTTTATATTACTTTGTATGGCTTACATAGCCCATTTGTAGATGTAACTATACTTTTGAAATGTATTGATGTAACATTGAAATATATGTATTGATGAAAGCTTATTGATGTAACATTGAAATAGATGTATTCTATACCATCTTGATGTATATAATGAAATTCATTATTAGACATGCTTTTAGGCTCTTATTGATAGATAAATTTATATACATGATTTACTTTTACCTTACTTGGAATGTGAAAATGTTCTTGGAAATACTTTGTTAGTATGTGAGTTTCTTTTTTGAGCTTTACACATACTGACCCCAAATTCATAGATCCCCCATGTGTTTAGAATTTTATTTTTGGGGCAACCCCTTCTATTTTCCTTTGTATGGTGTAGCTTTATTTGGAAACATGTGACTTGGAATAGGGCTTTCCAAGTTAGCTCTTTTGTCTTCTTTATTGATTATAATTTATCATTTGCTACTTTAAAGTAATTTCTCACAGCATGGTGTTTAGCAATTTCTTTAAAATGGAAGCATACATTGGCATTATTCTTTTGCATTTCATGTTTCATTGTGTAGCTTTCTTACTTCATGTAATGTGTCTTTCACTTTGTGGCTACATTGGGTGTTATTTCCCTCAAAAGTGTGATCTCTCTTAGCATATCATATTCCTCTTAGCGGCTTGATGTGACACACTGCATCCCCTAAGTTGCAAATATTTAATTCTTTGATTGGTGCTCTCTTGGAGACATTAGGCACAATGTTCCCTAAGTTAAGACCATACATGAACTTTAGCAAAACTCCTCTGAGCATTCCTTATGTTGCATTTTCAATTTGTGTTATATGGCCTTGAAAACACACTTTGCATGTCTATGGAGCCATCTTGTTTGTTCGTGAGTATCAAGCACATGAAGCTTTTCTTTCCTCGTGAAGCTCGAAATTCATTGTTGTGTGGCGCCTTATCAAATTTATCAGGAGGTATAACTTTGGTCTAGTTGGATGGGAAGTTGAACTGAGGCATGACTTTCCCATAGCCACTTTCTTGTGTGTGTGAGCATACTAGTCATGTGTGTATGTGTCTCACCTTTTTGGATACTCACCTAATGGATAGCATGAAGTTGTGTTGCCTCAGAGTGAGTAGGCATTTTTGGACAAACAACCTAGATATGATCCATGTCACAATGGACAAACGATCGAAGCTTGATCCACCCTTCTTTTCCTTTTTTGTTTTTCTCTTCTCCTTGTCTTTAGTAGTGTATGTGTGTGCCTTGTTATTGCTCCTTATATTATTTTTCATGTGTTTTCTCTTTCTCCTATGTTAGTTTGTTGTAGGACCTCAATATTGGGGGCTTGCACAACCCTCCTGGTTGGTATTGTCCTATTCCACTAGCATAGATATTATTGAACCCCTCTTAATGTGATCTCATCTACTTTAGTGTGAGTTTGAAGCAGGTTCATCCTGTCACTAAAGCAAGGGCTAAATGTAGTGTTGAAAAATGTCATCCATAACATTTTCACACTTTTTTGGGCCCTTGTTGTTAAATTGAGCTTGATGTTGCCTTGATTTAGTGTTGTAATGTGTTTAACACATACACAATAGGTCTTGGGCCCTTGTGAACTAAATTAACCTATTTATACCTTATTTAAGGTGTTGTAAAGTGTTATTCCACACTTTCACACTTATCTAGGGTTTTCATTATTAATTGGGCTTCTTTATGCCTTATTTGGCCTTATTTTGCATCCACAAGCCTTAATTAATGCATATTTCTAAGGATAATCCCAACATAAACCAACATATAATGATAATTCATGTCTTTTTAGGTTGTGTAGCCTATATTTAGTGATCTAGGACTCATATTCCACCTTATGTGTATGGTTCCCACCTAAGTTTTGGGGTCTTGATCCTAATTTTGTGTGAATCTAAGCATTTTTGAAAAATGTGCCTCATAGTTAAGCCTAATGGGACTCATACACCACTTCTAGCATATGAGTCTTGTGTGGTCCAAAATTAAATTTAATTCAATTTTTTTGTGGGATTTTATCCTCCTAGATATGATGTTAGCTTGTAGTGTTGTAATTTCAAGAAATTGGCATAAGCAAGTATAAATACAAGGTTATTTCATTCATTTTTCTCCTAACAAGCAATCAAGTGATCTAACAAGTTGAATGAGCATCCTTATAGAAAATTTGAGTTTACAAGAGAATTGAAGGGCTAATTTTCAAGTGTTTTGGAGCATAATTCAAGTATCAAGCATCATATCAAAGTCATCATGCATCATGTTTATTTTTGAGCTAAAAATTGTAATGAAGGATCTCATGATCCAAGCTAGCATACAACTCAAGATCTATCACATTCAAGCAAGAGTAAAAATCTACATCCATTCAAGTCACTTCATACATGTTTACAGCCTTTTATTGCTAGGGTTTGGTGAATTGCAAAATTACATTTTGTTCATTCATCATTCCTTTATCTTATTTAATTTCATTACAAGGTTTGATTACCAAAATAGGGTTTGATCAAGGAAAACCCATTTCTACTAACAAAACAAAAATTTTCCCTCTCTTTAGTGTGTGATTTGCAGATCTGGGTTGAAGACCTTCTAAGGGGCAATATTGGAAAGAATTTTTCAAGTTAGAAAGTCATTCAAGTTGTACTTTACTTAAAAGATCATTGGAGAACTCTACATACCAGATACTTCACATTCAAATCCAAAAACTAAGTCAAGAAGGCAAAGCAGGGACTGAAAAGTAGATTCAGCTATTGATTTTCTAGAAAAGACAAACTAGACTAATATGCCACTTCAAGCTCCTACATATTTCCAGGTGCACACCTCTGATCTCCCAGCTTTTTATTTTGAATTACATGCATTTTTAGGTTATTTAGTGAAATTTTGCATTGCACTAGGTTTAAACATTAGGTCTTGCATTTCATTAGTCTTTCCAAGCCCTAGCTTGGTGGTGAACCCCTCCTTGATTATTAATCATACCCTAGGACACCCTATTGCAAGATATCTTTCTCCTACTTCATCCTTGGATTGAGATCTCTAGGGTTTCCTTGAATGAGAGTGTTACCTAATTTTTTCTTGTAGCTTAATCAAGTAGAGCTATAGTAAGTATTTGTAGCTATAAGGGAAAAGGTACATACAAATTTCTCCTAAAGTTTTGTCATTGTACAAAATATGATTTCAAATGAAGTTTAGTTTTATTATGCAAATGTTCTTTACAACAAAAAATTACATAAATTCAAATAGTATTGTTGTCTTTATTCATTTTACAATGAGACATGATGTCCCACACAAGCCATGGGAGTACCTAATCATACAAGATGAAATGAAACGTAAATAGTAAACTATAAAACTGAAGAAGTAAAAAACATGAAAGGAAATTTGATTCATCATTACCTAAATGGTGAATCACAAAGTTGGCAGGTGTGCCTTCAATTTCAACTCCAAATCCTTCATTGGTTTCTCTAGAGATACTTGCAAAAATAGATTGTGTTACAGCTCGTAATAAAATTTCTCCTTATATGTGTTGGATTTATGGACAGACATTGAGAGGGGGGGTGAATTAGTGTCTACACTTTTTAAAACTTTGACCAAGATTTTACAATCTGATTTCCTTTTCTTTCAACAATAGTGTAGAGTAATCTCATTTGAAAGCACAAAGATATGACAACATAAAATCAATCTATTAGACAACTTATGAAAACATGATCTGAGTGAGATATCTTGCATTTCCCAAAACATAGCTCAGATTAGATCTCAATATTATTCCGATTAAAGCATTCATGAGTTGAATGTAATCATTCATAAATAGAATTGAGAACAACACTAAACCCAACTATGAACTGAAACAACAATCAACATAGAAAAGTAGTGAGCACATAGCAGAACAAAGAGAGAGAATTTTCTGAGTGGAAAACCCTCCTAGGGTAGAAAAAGCACTCCTAAACTACCTTACTAGCTTAATCTTCAAAACCACTTTTAACAATGCCTTATAGGCCAATTTTTGAGCACCAACTCAAGGATCACCAAACCCTCATTTTAGAGACACCAATCTCAAGTAGCGCCAACCCCTCATTTAGAAACACCAATCTCAAGGAGCACCAACCCCTTACACAGATTACAGAATTACAATCATAATATATCAGAGGATCACTCTGTTTACAGTTAAGCTCATATTTCTTTGTTCTCACATCTATAATATACCCTAAGGATTACAACCAGAGAATTACAATCACCAACCTTTTATGTTTTCAACACAGGTTTATTTATACATTTCAAGTATGTTTGTTATCAAGAAATGTTCAACAAGCATTTTTCACAATATTCTAAAACTCTCTTGCTATTTTTAGAATATGAAGCTGATTCATAATGATCTGTAGATGAAAGAAAACATTAGAGTAATGTCTATCCATAGAGCTTTTAATTTTTGTGCTGAATCAGGAGACTTCAAATTGTAACTGAAATATTTTCATCAAGGTCATGACAACCCACAAAAAAAAAATCATATCCTCTGAAATCACAAAGAATATTTTCTAGAGAATTGATACCAACCAAAGAAGTTGCCATGTAACTATACTTAGAAAATCACATGTCGGTCATAGAATTAGAGTTTGTTAAATGTTTGCTAAATCATCCAGACAAGTATGCCAAAAGGAAATTATAACTTTGAATGTTCCTTTGTCCTTGTGTGTCACCATGACTTTCTTCTGTCAGGGAGAAACCATATCGAAGACCTTTTATGTTTCCCCGAGATCACATTTCTGTTGTATTTGTTTTGGTCGCTAAGACACAAGAGTTGGAGAGATGGCATGTCGAATTTAAAATGTTACACCGAGAGCCAAAAGTTATTTTCTTTCCAATCACTAAGACTTAGTGAAGTCGAGAAGACCTCTTGTAGATCATTCAGTGTCTTACCGAAAGACCACGAGATTAATCTTGTCGCCATGACAAATTAGTTTTCTTACCGATGAGACCCTTTTGATTTCCATTCACTATTGTTGTAGCCTTTTGATATCAGATAGACCTCTCAGAGTGTACTTTAAGTTATACTGAAATACATCCTTTCATCCCGTGTCGTTGTAGCCTTCAACTTTTTGGGAGACATCTTGTAGATAGGTCTTTGTTTTACCGAAAGCAATTCGATACACATTGTCGCTGTGACAATCCATTACCCGTGCCAAAGGCCTTTGTCAATATCAAGTCACCAAGACAATATATAGTTGGGGAGACACTATATAGATTGTCCTCTATTTTGCCGAAACATCCCGAGCACACCTTAGTTCACCAAGATAGTATTAATCTCACACTGATGAGCCTTTGATAGAAACCCTTTGTGTGATGTCACTGTAGCTTCATGATTCTTTCGTCGATGCACCCTTTTATCTTATGAGGGTCACTAAAGCATACCAATGTTGGGGAGACCTCTTGACAACAACTTGACTCATACTAAAACAACTTCATTTACTTAGAGTTGCTATGACAATACAACCCTCTCGCCGAAAGCCTATCTTTAGACTCAGTCGCCAAGACTTGATGGGTTCACTGAGACTCTACATCAAAATTCATGAGTCTTATCGAAATCCCACGTGATAATTCCTATTTGCCGAGACAACTCGATGCTTATGCTGACGACATCCTCATCGGCATTTTTCATCCTCTATTTGTCACTGTGACTTAACTAATCTCACGCTGAAAGCTCCTCATAAGACTTAGTCAACAAGACCATATGGGCTCGCTATGACAACACACTGATATCACATAGTCCCATCGAAAACAACTTTTCATTTGGAGTCACTGAGATAGGATGGATACATATGTCGAAGGGATCCCAAAGAGCACCCATCACCAAGACATTTTGAATTTGGCAAGACGTTAGCCTGACCATCTGACTCACACTGACGAATCATTCCATGTGTACAAGTCAGGGAGACATACTGAACTTAGTGAGACACCACCTCGATAGCCACAACCTTTTCCGATACGATCATCCTTAGTCGCTGAAACCACGTGAATGTCTTGTCGAGATGAACTTTCTTGTGCCAGTCACCAAGACAAAAAACACTCGATGAAACTTCATGCCGATAGGGATTTCTTATGCTGATGAACCACCTTTTGAGTTAGTCGGTGAGACCCGAATCAATCAGTAAGACCTCCCAGTGGTGAACAAACCTCATGCCGATAGACTTTTCTACTGTCACCAAGAACACAAACAATGTCATGCCGAAAGCTGCCAGAATGTTAAATTCAATCGTCATAACAACAGAAAGGTCTTGCCGATAGGCAACTCAGACATTTCAAAGAGGTTTGGGAAGATCCTACCATTCTCACTCTGATATGAGTAATCCTGAAAGAGAAACAACCAATACGTATGATATGCAAGGAGAACCATCTTTCAAAATTTGTCAGTCAAAGATGTAGCATTCATAACCTGAACTAGAAAACTCATCACCATGAAATTGAACCATAACAACTAACTTTCTGTAATAGCCAAGAGACATCAAAGAAGTGCCATAATAAATCATAAAGATCCAAACTGAGACTGATCGCCAAAGAGAACCAACTAAAAGGGATTTTGACATCAAGGAAAAACTATATGAACACAACTGAGATCCAACAATATGCATTCATCAATAGATATATAATCTACTCCTTTGAAACATCTAATCAAATGTGCAAAATTTCACAAATATTCAAGAGAAAAAGATTTAATGCATCATTGGAAGCTCTTACCTTCATTATTTTATCTAAATTGTTTGTTCACTATGTAGGTACAAGTTCAATTATCATTACATGATTCATCTTGTTTGATATCACAACATATGGAGAAAAATAGGCTCCCATAAGGGTTGAGACCAGTAGGCTTCCCTCTTGGATTTAAAGAGGGATATGAAGCATATTTTAATCAATCAAAAGTGACTTCAATCATAGCAATCACTATAGGTTTCTAAGAAAGAATATCATCTACTTGAGTGCATTATGATCAGAAAGTAGTACATCATTAATGGGGCAGCAAAAACATACATGCCAAGATTCAAGCATCTTGCTTTCTTATCACTATTTTGGGACAGCCAAATATTTGCATAAAGAAAAACAAAGTGAAACAACCTTCACTATAATGCAAGGATAATTTCTTAAAGAGTTAGTCACCATAGTCAAGTATGGTGTACATCATCCTAAAATATGTCTCCTAGGATATCTAGCATAGTAATGAGTTTTTAAGGTGTCAAGTAAAGATGATGACAACTCTGGGTAGGACAAACTTTATTTTTTCCATGACAATCACCATATCCAGGGAATCCAATAAACATATAATAATCAAACAAAGAAAATGTACAATATAGTCCAATTCAAGAGAAGAAGAGGATAGTTGAAGCATTCATCAATGCAGTTAAAGGACTAGTAGCTATTAAGGAGATGACAATTTAGAGACTATAAGAACGCAGCTAGGAAAATGGATATGGAGCCTCCAAAGGACAATGGCCATCACACACAATGAGAAACATAATGCCAAATGGAAAATACGAGGTCAGAATTATGGATTTGAAAGTTTTTGAAAATTAGGATGTACGTCTCATGCAAATGCAACATAAGACAATGTCAACTGGAGAAAGTGGTTTAAAAGAATCAGTCAAAGAACCCAATGGATCTTTCAACATACTAAATGAAATGAAATGTTGAGGGGCCGAGAATGAAGCAAGAGAGGTCTTGAGCTTCAGACAAAAAAAGGCCCTCATATGTGCAAATAAATGAAACCCTTGGCTAAAGAAATAGCTCTCAAATGAAAGACATAGAACGAAGTGTGGGAGACCTTTGCAAATAAAATGTAGAGACAAAGCTGCAACCTACAAAATAACACATATATAGTTGGTTTTTCCAAAAAAATTGAAGGAGACATTGAATTTTTTATCTTTTCTTATAGAAATTTTGAAATTGAAAGTGAATAAGCTCTTTTATCATTCTTTGTGACAAATAAATAGAACTATAGATTTTCCTTCACAATTTTTGAGAGAAAATGCATCATTAATAAAGTATAAAATGGAATATACCACATGGCCAAGCATGTGCCTAAGAGGGAGAGTTGAAAAATATATAGAAACATCCATTTAAGTTCAAACCCTAGCATGGCAATGCCTAAACCAACAAAGAAACAATGAACGAAGATTGCAAAATGAAGGTGAGATGAAGAAAGGTCATGGGTTTTGTCTTTTAGGGTTTCTCTTAACCCTATTTTTGGTTGATGGAGCAAAAGTATTTTTTCCTTTGTTTTAAATATTTTCCTTCTTAAACTAATGCAATTCATTTGCATTACATATGCCTTAGTCTCCTTTAGCATAATATGTAAGATTGCCCCTAGATTTTGTATGAGTTGAAATGAAAATAGAAAATGTAAGCAAGTAATAAAGTAATTGCTTATAAACTACTTCATTATTTGTCGTGAAAATGCAAAATTTGAGAAAATCCACAATGCCTAGTAATGTAATTCATCATTGATTACTTTATTATTTTTTCAAATTGATTAACTTCATGTCAAAATCATGCAAAAATCAAAAGTGGAGTTCAATAGGAGCTTTTTGAGACTGATTTTCAGTTGATGGAGTGATTTTAGGGTTCAACTTGGTCAAACTAATTGTATGAGGGAGTTTGAGCCTATTTTTTCTCAAATTGCATCAGTTTTGACTCCTCTTTGTGGGGCTTTTCATTTCTACTCATGGGAGGGATTCTTGGAGATATTTTTAATCGCAATTAACTACAAGTGCCACCTCTTGGCACTTGGAGTCATCCTTGTATATAGGAGAAAAAAACTTAGGTTTTTTCTTAGTTCTTGCTTTCTTTCCTTCTCTTACACATTCAGAGACATTGAAAATTTTGTAGCTTGGACTTGTTTTTATTTACAGTTATGATATAGTAGCAGATTATTTTCATATTATTTTTGACAGAAATTCATTCCATCCTTCAATACAATCAAGTGTTAACTTCTCAATTTCAAGTGATTTGTCATATTTTGAATGATTTGATGCAAAATTAATTTGTTTTATTATAAAACTTTAAATTTTTGTCTCATTCATCATTGCATATACACAAAAGTAGTTAACCATCATAGGTTATAAATTGTACCTTTGTTTTATCTTGCATTTTGAGTTGTGAAAACATTGTTTTCCTTCAAAGGACATAGATATTTCAAGCCATTTTATGAATTTCTTTGTGACTAAATTTTCCAAACTAAGTTGTGTGAAAAGATTCATTAAATGATAGTTGTGAGCCATTTCTACATGTTAGTTACATTATCGGTGCATCACCTCCTATATTTAATTTTCCATTTCAAACAAGTTATCCTTCTTCCTTTTTCTCATCAAAGTCGATAGTTTCTAGGAGATCAAAAAGGTAACCAACCCATAATCTAGAGATTCACTTTCATTATGAGCAACCCATAGGCTCGAGAGTGTTTTCATGTTACACGGGATTGTTGAGCTTGTCAACTGTGCATTTGGGTGCAATCCTACATGTTAATAGAGAGTGAAGAAGATTGTTGTGCTATTTCCTAAACAATAAGAAATGACAATTTTCCACCTTTTAGTATTATCCAGTCATAATGATATGGTTAAAATCCTGACTAGTTAAAATCCTAGAGTTATACCTCTTCTTGCAGTGAAGTGTAGACCCAAAAATTGATGCACTAAACCAAAACATCATCAAAAGAGAACACTTAGCCAAATTCTTAATAGATCAACTTTTCAATATATAGTTAGTACTATACAAATAACACAAAAAATGCTTCCCCATAATGTTGACATCAATGACAACATAGGAACAACTGAATCAACCGATGTATGTATACTTCATGTTCATTTTGCCAAATTGCATCAACCATGAAAAACTTCCAACATGTCCATCATCTAATAGTCCTTTTGGGATGTCTTCTATAATCCCAAAATATTTCATCTAGAAGATAGTCAACCTCTCATAACTTTTCTCCCTAACTTCATTTAAAATCATCTTGTAGATCTACCCATAAGTCTTCAATATTTGGTTGGTTAAATGGGAACATGGGAGAACTCAGAGCTTTCATCTTCCCTTTTGGGTCAAAATTATCCCTTGGGATATATAATTCTTTAAATTTAATGGTTGTAATTATTCTAGGGTAGTCTTAATAGCCACAATTAAATGACATCCATAAAATCCTAGTTGGAAAGGGTATTTCAACCCTACCTTGTGCTTGCTCAAGAATTTCAAGTGTACTTCCATGACCTACGTAACAAATTCAATCAAAACTAACATGTCATTACAACACCAAGGTATTAAGTAGGGTTCTTTTTCAAAACCAAATATTTTGATGTAGGTGGATTTTGGAAACTAAATGATACATTATCCCAAATCTTTGATTAGTCCCATGGCCTCTTTGATCATCTTGAACCCTACATCCCTAATGAGTTGGTTGATTACTAGGTACAAGAAGGCATCATTGACCCTCTTAAAGTGATTCTTGTATTCCTTGAGTTCTAATTGGGGATAGAATTACCAAATCTTACTCTACCCACTATCTTCTCCTCTAATACCTTTGGTGGAACCTAGTCTTGGAAAATTCCCAACTCTAGATGTCAATTACACTATATAGGAAGACAAGAAAAATTGTTTTACGCTCTATTGTGGTCAACTAAGCACAAATAGTTTCTCACACAATCTAACCTAAATCCAAGAGCACTTCTCCTTTTAAGATGACATGGATAAATTGGAACATCCATGTTTCATAGGTTCTATACTTTTCCTTACCAAAAGCCCTAGACAATATAGTAATGTTATTCCCAATCTTAGATAGAATTTTGACCTTGTTAGTTTTTGAGGGATCTTTGCTGCTAAATTTTCTCATTCCTAAGCCATATTTTGTTAAGATGTATAAGGTTTCCATTTACATACTTTTTAAACTCCCCAAATGCCTCTATTTTAGTTATCATTTTTAGTTGGGCATAAGGAGAGAGGTCAAACATTTCCCTAACCATAGGAGTAAAGAGATCAATGATATCATTGTCATAGGGGTTATAACATGTCCAATTTGTGGCATTATAGTGTTAAGCCATAGCTAAGATGAGTTATGGGCATTGGGTTGCCATTGAGAAGGAAGATACATGTGCTAATCTTGAATTGGCTATCTTCAGGGCTCTAGGACAAGTATCATGAAATAAAGTTTCTTCCTTAAATGCTTCCATGTTAATGTGGCCTAATTTTGTATCAATTATCTTCATCACCTTTGAGGTGAACCTAGATACAATAGGGACTGCCTGAAACTTATATTTCATTATAATGGGGACCCTGTCTACCTTGGATTTCTTCTCCTTCCTCTCTTCCCATTCTTCTTTAGATACTTCTCCAATTGAGTCTTCACTTGAGTCAGACATTTAAGATATTTGTAATAGAGAAATCAAATAAGTATCTATTTAGTAATTGAAGTTAGGGAAGGTTTCATCATGTTATCAACATCTTTATGTTTTCAAGAATTTGAATAAAGAGAATATTCATATTTGTTAGAATAAATTAATATATCAGACAAGGGCCTACAACTATCTGAACCTTCTTCTTATACACAACCAAACTACCTTCTTTCAATTAATGTCTAAACTAGCTAGTTGATTGAGTAGCTGGAGAATTCATTATGTATTTTTCTATAAATTGAATATGAATACAAAGAGATAAATGCTTTATTTTGCAACCACTCATTTTCTCTATTTCTTTTCTTCTATTATTTTTTCATGGTATCAGAGCTTTAAGACCTTGAAGAGTAGAAGAATTGGGTGGTGTTGATGTTTGAAAGCATTGATCAGATCATGGTTTGGTTTTTTGCATATTGCAGTCAAAGAAGAAATTGTTGAAGGAGATTGTTGGTTTGCAAAGAAACAGATTGCAGTTGAAAAAGGAAATGTTATAGATTGAGTGTAGAAGTAGTTGGAAGTGATGCTTTATCCTTTTCCAACAAAGTAAGTATGATTATTCCATTAGCACATAAAATTGTATTACTAGGCCTCAAATCTACCGCAAGTTTTTGGTAGCACATGGAAATTGTGCTAGTATCACCCTTAATGGTATAATTTTTCGTTATTGTGATTTCCTTGCCCTCAGTAATTTTGATCAGTTTCACATCCTTGAAGAAACTAATTTGAATCTCACATCCCTTAGTGTCAAGCATAACAACACTCCAAATATTTCATGTTTGGTTCCTTTCCTTCTGTGTTTCTCATTTTTTTTCCATCACCCAGTCAAAAATTATCATTGTTGCTCTAGACAATGTGTGGAGCAAGTGTTTCTCTTTCCCTTTTGTAGGTGGCATAATGGAAAGTGTATTTTAGAGGTGATCTATGGTGAGTGAATTCATTCCTTGGTCTATGTATAGATTGATATGTGGTTATTTTTTGTGGTTAGTAGTGCTATTGCATTTTTGTTTGTTGGTGGGTAGAGTGCTCCCTGAATTTTATGTCCATGATGATAGACCAATGTTTTTTTATTAAACATTATTAGTTTGACTAGGTAAAAGTTGAGCTATCATAGTTTAATTGAAGAGTTTGAATAAATATGGTGTATGATGAAAATAAGTCACAAATTTGAAAATTTCCTTGATTGTTTGGCTCATAAGAAGGCCAACATCAAGGTAGGATAATACAAAAATTTAATTGTGTGTATTGGTAGGGGATTTATTCTTTAAGCCTCTATGTTTGAGTACTTGGGGGTTTATTTTTTCTTACTATGGCTTCATCTAGGATCTCTAATATTTTGGTTAGTGCAAAATTAGATGGTTCTAACTATGCAAGTTGGAAATGTGAGATGGAATTGATTCTACAAATGAAATTTTTATGGGAGCTAGCAATAGAAGACAAACCTGCAGATGAAAGTAAACATGATAAATGGAATAAAATAGAAATGAATGCATGGGCTACCATTTTATGGAAAATTAGTCTAGGGATAAGGTCTCATGTTCAATATTTGGAAAAAACAAAGAAAATATGGGAAACTTTGCAAAAAATGTATGAAAGAACGAGCAAATTAAAAGTGATGGAAATCAAAAGGTGGATAGGATGAATGATCATAATGAAAAATTAAAAAAATTAAGAAATCAGCTTGAAATGGTGAAGGTTGAATATAAAGACTCTAAAATTATAGATTTTTTAATTGAAAATCTTCTAGATGAGTATCATAACTTCGTCTACACATTAGAGAATATCACACTAGAAGAAGTGTATGGAACTTTTTTGAATGAAGAGGATATAATTAAAAAGTTGACAAATGAGTCTAGCAAGAGTTCTCAAGCATTTATGGCTAGAGGAAAATATAAGAACTAGAAAAAACAATCATATCAAAATCAAAATCAAGGGAATCAACATAGAGATAATCAAAGGAAATGGATTTAGCTAGGGGATAATCAATAGAGGAATGGTTTTCAAAGATCAAGAAATGGATGGAGAAACAACAAAGATCATTCTAAAAGAGAAAAAACAATCACATGGAAAAAACAGGCCCTTAAGTGGCAAAAAATTCAGAAAAATCAGAGTTAGGCAACTTGACATAAAAATTTGAATAAGTTATCTATATTATTTCAAAAAAATGTAACAATAGAATCTATAGCAAATTCAATGTAGTTTCTAAACTACTAGTTTTTTTAAAAATATACATTTATATATTTGGTGAAAATTTGAAATTTCAATGTAGTGGTACTTAAATTTTAGGGAAAAAATAAGTAGGTGTCTGTCTGACCACCCTAACCACAATAAAATTATAATATTTGTTTATAAGATTTTATATATAAGTATAGGACTCATTCCCTGATGTGATGCATATTTTTTTGTAATTTTTTTCGAAGTAAATAATTAATTATGAATTTTCTATTACAACTTTTTAAAAAATATAAAAACTTGTATGTTTGACCACCTGAACTCGGTCAAAAATTCACAAAATTCAATTTTTCTTTTTTTAATCCTATATTATACAAAGTATAGAATGTGATGCATGTTTTGGATTCAAAAAATGTGATACCATTTGAAAGCTACAATGTTTTTCAATTAGCCTATGAATTAGAACTTTCGTCGTAATTTGAATAGAAAATGAATAATAATTACTTATTAAATTCAAAGTAAAGCATAATTTATATCAATGGAAATATGAGAATATCCTTTAAAAACCCTTTTCATTTCATCAATTTTGGGTAAAAAAATAGTCGTCAGCCACATACCCATCATATTGCCACTTTTTAGCCCATCATGATCTTGCACATACCCGTGTCCTAGGAAACCACATGTAGGGGGTCAAAGAAAATTTTACAAAGAAGGAAATCATTTTTTTCTCAAGAAGATGGTGATCATAATATAATGAGCCTCTTTGGCTACTCAAGGAAATTTAAATAACAAATGGTATATTAATTCAGGAGCTAGCCAATATATGACTTACAATAAAAACTTATTTAATTCTTTAGAAGAAACAAAAGGTGCAAGGATATTTCTTGGGGATGATAGATCACATTCAATTGAAGGAATATAGGTTCCATTTAAATGAAATGACATGATGGTAAGAAGTTGGAAGTAATAGATGTGAATCTTGTACCTATGTTAACAAAAAATATTCTCTCAATGAGTCAAATAACTCAGCATAGTTATAAGGTGGAGTTTTATTCAGATAATTGTTGAATCAAGAGCATTAATGATGGATTAAAAATTGTGGCTACAAGAGTTAATAATGATGGAATCTATAAATTTTTATCATCTGTTGATAAGAAAGCTTACATTACTGCAAATTCCTTCACAAGTGAGTTGTGGCATCTAAAGTTTGTCACTTAAACTATCAAAGTTTTTCTATGGTTTCAAAGATTAATATGGTTGATGGACTACCTTGGATAAGGATAAACACAAATGTGTGTATAGGATGCATGGTTGGAAAACAACATAGAGACAAGTTTTAAAATTCTACATGGAGGGCAAGTAAAACTCTTGAACTTGTCCATAGTGATTTATGTGGGCCTATGAATCCCCCATCAAAGGGAGGAGCTAGGTACACCTTAACATTCATTGATGATTTTTTAAGGAAAGCTTGGGTATACTTCCTTAAGCAAAAAGATGAAGTGTTTAGAAAATTTGAAATGTTCAAATCACTTGTGGAAAATCAAAGTGGGAATAAGATTAAGAGAATAAGAATAGATAATGGTGGAGAATATGTCAACAAAAATTTCAAATCCTATTGTGAATATCATGGGATCAAAAGAGAAATGACTAGCAGATATACTCCTCAACAAAATGGTGTTGTTGAAAGGAAGAATAGGACCTTAGTTGAAATGGCATGGTGCATGTACAATCCAAGGGTCTCCATTTATTTCTTTGGGCTAAGGCTATCAATACTGCATCTCATGTCTCGAGTAGATCTCCTACAACTTGCTTGGAGAAAATCACTCCTAAAGAAGCATGGAGTGGAAAGAAACTAGATGTTAAGTATTTTAGAGTATTTGGATGTGAAGCATTTGCTCACATACCATATGAGATTAGAGAAAATAAGTTTGATAAAAAAAATATTAAGTTCATCTTTGTGGGCTATGCTAATCAAATGAAAGGATGTAGGTTGTATGATCCTAGTGTGAGGATGTGTTCACAAGTAGGGATGCCAAATTTAATGAAGGGTTTGAGGAAATGATACAATCCTCACCTATTCCACAAGTGAACATAGATAATGGTGAATCCTCTAAGGCCTTTTGTAGTAATGAAAAAAGTGGCCTTTTCCTTGCTTGATTTGATAATTGACATTGAAATTGAACAAATAGTGTCTTGGACAAGTGTTGTAATGTCTTGTAAACATTCACACTATTTTAAGACCTTTTATTTAGCAAAAACATGCTTTAATTGGTCCTTTTCAAGGGTGTTGTGAAGTGTTGTAACAAATTTTCACATTTTTCTAGGACTTATTTGTTTAATTAAGCCTTATGGTCCCCTTTCTAAATAAGATGTACATAATATGTACCATGTTTAATTCATGTAAAGTGTTTTAAAGTACTTTCACATTTATCTAGGTGGTATTAATTCATTAAGGTTAAGTGGAGTTATTAACCCCCCTTTTTAGGCCTTCATTTTGACACTTCCCAAAGATCTCTCCCGACAATCATAAATTAAATATCAAATTATTTCATTGGGAAAATTTTGGTCCTGGTAAGTTGAGCCAAGAACCATTCACCCTTGATGGCAAGCAACTCCTCTCTTAATAGGACCCCCCTTTCTCAGTTGATCTAGAATGGGTTTTTGGCCTTCTTTCAGCTTCCCAAAGCTCAATCCTGGAAACTTAGCCATGACCCATTCGCCTTTGGTGGTGAATGGGTCCTCCCTTAATGAGACCTAAATTTTTTAATTTCATTCTAGTGCGAATTTAATTGTCTTTCTTTCCAGATCTAGTGTCGGCCTTAGTTCTTTGAATTTTAGGTTAATCTCCTAATTTAGTATAAATAAGGGGTTAATTCACATTATTTCTCCTAACACAAGCTCGCAAGTTTACAAGAGCATCCTAATAGGAAATTGAAGTCTACAAGTGTAGACACATAAAAATGAGCTAGGCCTGCAAGCTCTATTGTCACAATATTTCTTCTTAACATAATTAAAATATTTATTTCCTTGTTCCACTTTCAACTATTAATTAAATAATTATTTTATTCAAGGGGTAAACGCTTTTGACTGGAGCTATGAACCTTGGTGGCAAGAACAACATTGCCACCGATAAACCATCACACCATGCCAATACCGGCAACTATTAATTAAATAATTTATAATTATTTAATTAATTCATTCCTTTATTCCTCTTGATTATTTAAATAAATAAATTTTATTTATTTATCTAAATATGTCACTAATTGTCTAAAGTCTTTCCATAATTAAACAAATTTCATAAAATTTATTTAATTATCCTTGTCCATTAATTCCTCTTGATTATTTAAATAGATAAATTTTATTTATTTATTTAAATATGTCATTAATTCTTAAAAGTCTTCTTATAATTAAATAAATTAAATTATAAATTCTTTAATTTATTTAATTATTGTCCACCTCGGTATTTTCCCAATTTTAAATAAAATCATTTATTTAAAATGGTCCACTTTCTAATTTTCCCTCTTTTAGTAAATAATTCAAATTAATTATTTACTATCACATGGCCCCACCTTTTGAATTAAATTAATTTTTAATTCAAAATAGCCATTTTCCTGCAAAATTCAAGTAATTTATAATATTATTTGATTTCTCAGCTCTCTCTTTTTCTGTCATTCATATCTCTTTGTCACATGCATTGTCAACCCTTGATTTAATTTTCTCAAATTGAATCTTGTCCACTTATTTCAAATTTGACCTAGTGTTTCCCTAAACCTAATTGTGGGTTGTCACATTGAATCTTGTTCATTAATTCTAGGGCATTTGGCAATCTTCAATCTTGGCCATTCATCCAAAATTGCATTTTCTATGAAATGGAAATTTTGCTCTCATTTGGTCACCTCATGTTATCTACATCTCATGCAATCTTGTCTTAGGCACTCTTGACATCCTAGCATTTTGGCATTTTGGCATATTTTAGTCATAGTTCATAGTTGCTTACTACTTGCATAGTTGCATAGTATTGCATTTCATATCAAATCCTTCAACATATTGCTTTGGTCTTGGAATTGTCACAAATTGCTCACTCAAAATATGAGGGAAAACTTAATATTTTAGCAAATAGAGAAGGTGTAATGGAGGTCAATCATAGAGGTTGAAGACTTAAGGTGATATCTTTCTTGTTTTCATGTTATTTCCTCCTTTGTGCTTCATTATTTACTTTGGGTTTTGATTTATTTAGCTTCTAATATGCTAACCTAGATTTTTCCCATAGTTACAACAAGAGCATTCATAAGGAATTTCAAGGGAGATTTCAAGTGTTTATTGTATCAATTCAAAAATCGCATCATCATGGCAAGGTTCTAATTGCACCATTTCATGTTCATGTTTTATTATCTTATTTCATCATTTGGTTTGATTACTTACAAGGGTTTTGACTGAGGAAAATCCCCATTCACTAACAAATCAACAAGTTTTTTGTCCTTGAGTGTGTGATTATAGGTTTACAGGTTGAAGAGAAAGATTATCAAAGTTGTCAAAATTGTCAAAGTTGCAAAGTTGTCATTCAAGGTGCAAGATCATGGAAAGAGCTCTACAAAACTGAATACTTCCTTCCAAAACTTGATAACTGAGATTTCAAGAGTGCAAACATCAAAGTACAAAATCCTGAAATCAACTTTCCAAAACCCTAAAATGACCTATTTTCCCCTAAAGGCGAAAGAGTCCTCCATAGCTCTTGAAGACAACTTTTTGGATAGGTACATAACTTTTTATGCTCTCAAAACATTCCTCATAGTTGCTATAATAGTTAGGGTCATTTTCTGATTGTTATTATCATCTTATTTTGCATAATTGAAGTGATTTGGCCTTGGAAAATAAGTGATCAATCTCACATTTGGGATAGATCCTATTTTCCACCATATCATTTTTTATTGAACCTAGCATACTCAACATTGCACTTTTCTAATTTTTAGAGTCTTTCATAGCATTTCAAGTTAAAATATTTCATTCATTGCATTTAAATTTGCATTAAATTAGTGTTTCTTCTTTTGCATTTAAATCTTGCATATCATATAGGGTTTAGATTTGCATTGTTTTGTACTTCTTAAATATGAAAATTACAAAAATAAATCAGTCATTTTGCATCTCATATAGATTTCATCCAATTTCATTTGAAAATCAAAAGAAAATTGCATTTCAAACTAGGTCGTGCATTTCACCTAAGTTCTATTGCATTTTTGCATTGATTTTTTGGAAATTTGAAGTTGCATTTCACTATCTACAACCTAGAACTAAAAGATAAATCTGAGAGCTTGCAAACCATTAAAAAATAGTTTAAAAATACCTTACCAGGTCCATTCTCCCTTACTAGCAAATAGATCCTTGATCAGGTCTGACATGAAGCTTCTGGAAACTAAAAATACATTAAAATTGACTTTGAAATCCATAGAAAGATCCCAAAAAGACCTAACCATGACCCATTCACCATTACTGGAAAATGAGTCCTTATTAGCTACAGATCTGCATTTTCAAGACATTAAAATCTTAGTTTCTAGCTTCTATTTGATGCATTCATCTTGTTGTTTTAGTTTCCTAATCTGTTGTTTCATCAATTTCATTACACTTAGCTTAAATTTCTCCATTTTAGTGCATTGTTAAAAATTCAAAATTACATCAAAATATTTTATTTTTAGCTTATTGCATTGTTTAATCAGTAATTTGAATTTCTTAGAATCTAAAAATTGCATTTCATTCTAGGATATTGCATTGTCATTCTATGGTTTGCACACTAGGTTTGTAAAACTTTCATGAGCTTTACAACTTGGTGTCCTATTCACAATATTATTATAAGACGTAGTTCAAGGCTCATTTCATGGGTAATCTCTCACTTGTCATGGATCTTGGGGTGCTCTAACTCTCTTTATGTAGTGTTGAGAATCAACCCTCAATGGCTCATAGTTTGCATACCTCATTACCCATGACTTCACCTCCTACAACCAATGTCCTTAACATTACCAACACCATCCCTACCATTACCACTTCCACTCAAGCTTTGGGGTCTACTCAAATTCAAGCTAGAATTCCAATCTTGTTCTCCACAATAGCAATTCCCATCCCTACATACACTAGTACACAACCTACAACAACATTCCAACCCACAACTACTATTCAACCAACCACAACTGTCATACCTACTAGCATTGTATACACTTCCATAGGTATTCTTGTAGGACATTCTTCAAACACAATAATACCCCAACAATCCACCTTCAATAACCTACAATTCACTAGCCCTCCGCATACATACACTACACCACCTTATTCCCCTCAACCTTATAACCAAAATGACCCTCTCATTAATTCACTTTTTCAAACCATGGCATCCCTTCAACAACAAGTGGGAACATTACAACAAAACAATAATGGTCAACCTTTGCAATACATCAAGTCCACCCTATTCTCCCTCGACATATTAAGATCACAAATGCCGCAAGGTATAGAGGTCCCTCACTTTGAGAAATATGGTGGAAAAGAGATCCTATAAGCCATGTTTCTACCTTCACAGCCTTGTGTAGTAACTTCAGCTTTGAGGATAAATTTTTGGGTAAGTTATTCCCTATATCCTTGAAAGATACTACCTTGGAGTGGTTTTCCTCTTTACCAAACAATTCAATCAGTTCATTCAATAAACTGATTGATTCCTTTTACAACCACTTCGATATTCACATGGGTCCCAAGGTGATCCTTGTGTATCTAATGCCATGCAATCAAAAGGAGGATGAGAAAGTGATTGATTTCATAGGAAGATATCAAACATTTTATTCACAAGTGAACATTAAGATTCTTGATGTTAATCTTCAATGAATGTTCATTACCAACTTACAAGATAAACTCCAAAAGAAACTTGATATGTTGAAGTTTCCATCCTTCACACTATTATATACATCCCTTCATGACCATCAAAACTCAAATAGCAGCAATGATGTGAAAAAGTCCCCTAGTCATCCAAAAAGGATTGAATCCACAACTCAAAATAACTATCAATCATTCAAGAAACAAAATAAGGTATTTTTACAATTAAACCCTCCTCAAACAAGTCAACAAAACAATAATCAAGTGGCTGCTATAAAAATGACAAATCCTTTTGGGGATTGGGAGAGAGAGTTTACACCTTTACCCGACACCCTTCATAATATATGTTGCAGCTCATTGACAAAAACATGCTTACCTTACCTCCTGTTAGAAAACATGACCCTACTATTCCATTGCCTAAAGTCTTTCAAAAAAATGCTTATTGTCATTACCATCAAACAAACGGACATAGTACAGAATACTGTAAGTGTCTTAAATATCTTGTGCAAGACCTTATTGATTCTAATTATTTAATAATCAAAGGTGTGAATGATCAAGGAAATAATTCTATAGCTCCTCCTAATCAAATTTGAAAATATTTACAAATCCCATGCCTAAACACAATATTTCATTTGTCAAAGCTAGTGAAATGAAGACTGATGTGATGAATGTTGACACAAATGATGACAATACGAAAAACATTGAACATCCCACAGAAAATGTGATCACATTTATCAAAGCTAGACATTGTAAGGGATTGACTAGACAACCTCTTGACATTGCTTTCTCATAAAATGGCATACCTAAATGTGAACCTAATGGTCCTCTTTACATAGCTAGCCAAATCAATGATAAGCCCACTAATGGGATATTAATTGATCACATCTATGGAGAGAATGTGATCACAACATAATTCTTATATGTGCATGAGCTATATCAAGACACAGATGACAATCTAGAAGCATGGATCAAGACACATAATGGATTTTCTTTTCCTATGATAGGCTCGATAGATCTCCTTTTAAAAGTGGGATCGAAAAACATTAACAGTCTCATTCTCCATCGTTCCACAATTGGACCAATTTCGTGTGAAGCTAGGCTATCCATGGCTTCACTCCATGAATTTTATCCCTTCGATTGTGCATAAATGTCTAAAGTTTCCATTTGGAAATAACATCTTCACTATGCATCATAGCAGATTCCATCCTGCCTCAATAAAAGGGAATTTTTCACTAGATTACTTTTGGCCCAAGCCTATGGAACCTATCAAGCCTTATGAAGATTTATTTTTCTTATCATATCAAAAATTCAAGGCAAAGAAAATAGCAGATCTATCCCTTTGAAATATGCCTCAAACTATGATTGAACCAACCATTCTTGATGATACAATGATTGAGCCAAAAACAATCTCAAACATACAAGAACAACCTATAGAACAACCTCCTCCAATTTCCCACAAGAGACTGTGAGATATATTAAACCATCTCGTTGTCCCTCCTAGAGTCAAGCAAGTCTACAAATTCAAAGAGAAAGTGGTTGAACAACCTCTTGTTGTTCCTTCTAGTGCTCCCAAGGAAGAGAAGGAGCCTATGATTGACAAACCCGCTCTTACACAAAAACAAATTGACAATAAATTGAAAATAAATCAAAGTGCTAGAGAGTGTAGACATAGGTTTCATGCTATTGAGCTCATAGATTGCAAACTCAAGAAAACAACAATAACATAGAAAATCAAAATTTGAACCTACCCAAAGCAATGCATGATGACTCTCAACCCTCGCTGTAACCTAAACAAGAAAATTGTATGGACATTGTTATTCGACCTCCTATTATGGTTAACTTAGATGATGATGTTGACATTACAAAGATTGATGAACAAGTGCATGATGAGTTGAATGCATTTTTTTCTTCTTCCATGAGTTTAGATGAAAAATCTCCTAAAAAGAGTGTTGAACTTGGTGCATGTCCTAGTTCAGCACTTAATGTTGTCCCTTTAGCTAGTTTCCCACCTTCTATTTATACCGACTGAGATTGGGAGGTAGATGACCTTCTTTAGGTCGACTCACATGTTCCTTACTAGTCTTTTGCTTTGTAATTCTTTTTTTTTTTATTGAATGTGCATAATGTGATCCCTCGTGACATTTTTTTTGATGTTCATCTATCTTTTTGTGCATTCTTCTATATGTAACTTTATTCTTCTCTGTGTCATAACCATTTTTCATTTGTCAAGTGTGTTTTCCTTTTGGTGATGATGCAAGGTGTCAAGACATTTAGTTATCTTCCTTATTGACCCAAAAGCTTTTCCTTTATCTTTTTCATTTGTCTTGTGTTTTCCTTTTGGGGATAATGCAAGGCATAGAGACATTCATGTCTCTTCCATGTTGATCCAAAAGCTTTTCCTTTATCTTTTACATTTTTCTTGTGTTTTCCTTTTGGAGATGATGCAAGGTGTCAAGAAATTCATGTCTCTTCCATGTTGACCCAAAATATTTTCCTTTATCTTTTTCATTTATCTTGTGTTTTCCTTTTGGGGATGATGCAAGGAATCGAAACATTTGTGTTTCTTCCATGTTGACCCAAAAGGATATTCTTTGTTTTTGTTTTCTTTGTCATTCTTCTAGTTTCGTGAGTATTTGAGGAATGATGATAGTTCCATGCTCTATGACAACATTGTAGCACAGACATACTAAACCCAAATTCATAGATCCCTTATGTGTTTGTGGGGGAAACCCTTCCTATTTCATGACGCAACTTGCTTTAGAAACATATGACTTGGCATAGGTTTTCTGAAGAAAGCTCTCATGTCTATGCTTAAAACATTGGCTATTTTAAAGCAATTGCTCACAGTGATTGTGTAGCAACTGCTTTAAAGTGGGGGAAAACAATGATGACATCTTTTAGCAAATTTCATGGTGTGATTTTCCTTTTTTCTTGTGATGTGTCCTCTTCTTGGTGGTGTCATTGGGTTTGATGTCGTCTAGGAGTGTACAATCTTTTTTCATGGCATGATGCGAATGAGGCATCCCATGGGAAGTAATTTGACACTTTGGCTTGTCCTCCCTTAGATACATTAGGCACAATGCTCCCTAAGAGGATGACCATTACACGAACAAAGCAAAATCCCCTTTAACTTTTTTTTTACAAAAGCACTTACATTATGGTGCCTTATCAAAGTTATTAGGAGGATAACTTTGGTATGGTTAGTATGATGGGAATTCAACACACTAGCATGACTTCCTCATTATACAGTGGGAATCCAACACACTGGCATGAATTTCTCACTAAACCACTTCTTTAGGACAACTCACCTTGCAGACGAGCTGATGTTCTGTGGACCCAGAGTGAGCACATCTTTGTCAAAGCTTGATCCACCTCATTCTTATTTTTACATTTTTTTTCTTCCTTTTAGTTATTGACATTGCATGTTTGTGTATCTTGTTTTGTTGCATATTATACACCTTGTGTGTGTCCTTTCATGCTTCCATGCTTATGCCATTCAAAAAAGAATTTACCAAATAATTTTCATTATGGTGCCTTATCAAAGTTGTCAGGAGGATGACTTTGATATGGTATGAGAGGCTAATTCGATTCTCTCATTTGCCACCCTATTGGGATAACTCACCTAGTGGATAGATTGAGGTTCCACTACCCCAAAGTGAGCATAAATATTTTGGGACAAACTCACCCCACGGACAACCTAAAGTTTTGTGGCCCCAGAGTGAGTATTGTTTGTTATGGACAAACAACCACCACCTCACATCGCATTGAATTGGTTGTGCTTGATCCTTTATTCATTGTTTATTTTTTGCCTTTGACAAGGTATGATCATGTATCTTTGTTATTGCTGCATACTTAAGTGTCTTGGATGTCTACTTTAGTGTGAGTTTTACATGGGGTCATCCTCTCACTAAAGTGGGGGGAAAATGTAATAACAAAAAAAGTAGCCTTTTTATTGCTTGATCCGATAATTGACATTGAAATTGAAAAAATAGTGTCTTGGACTAGTGTTGTAATTTCTAGTAAAAATTCACACCAAAAACATGCTTTAATTGGTCCTTTGCAAGGTTGTTGTGAAGTGTTGTAACACACTTGAATCACACTTTTCTAGGACTTATTTGCTTAATTAAGCCTTATGGGCCCCTTTCTAAATAAAATGTACATAATATGTATGTTTTTTTAAGTGTTGTAAATTGTTTTAAAGCACTTTCACATTTATCTAGGTGGTCTTAATTCATTAAGGTTAAGTGGAGTTATTAACCCCCCTTTTTAGGCATTCATTTTGACACCTCCTGAGGATCTCTCCCGACAATCATAAATTAAATATCAAATTATTTCATTGGGAAATTTTGGTCCTGATAAGTTGAGCCAGGACCCATTCACCCTTGATGGTGAATGTGTCTTCTCTTAACAGGACCCCTTTTCTCAGTTGATCTGGAATGAGTTTTTGGCCTTCTTTCAGCTGCCCAAAGCTTAGTCCTAGAAACATAGCCAAGGCCCATTCACCTTTGGTGGCAAATAGTTCCTCGCTTAATGAGACCTTAATTTTTGAATTTCATTCTGATGAGAATTTTATTGTCTTTTATTCTAGATCTAGTATTCACCTTAATTCTTTGAATTTTGGGGTTAATCTCCTTATTTAGTATAAATAAGGGGTTGATTCACATTGTTTCTCCTAATACAAGCTAGCAAGTTTGAAAGAAAATTATACAACAATAGTGATTTGCAGATCACAAAATAAGCAATTACTCAAAAGCCCCAAATTGCCTTGGAGAAGAATAGGCGGGGCATCAATATATAGAGTTCTAGATTTACAAGGGAGTTATGGCACACAACCACAATGACAAATAACTCAACCATAATACTAAATAAAAAACTTGAAAGTCAAGAAAAGATAGCTACAAACTTAATAAGCTCAATGGGCATTACATAAATGTCAAATATGACTATTGCACATGGTTTATTGTTGACTAAGCTACACATTGATATATTTGCTATCATTCTCCCCCATAATGACCATTAGGAAGAACATGAAGTAGATCTCTAAGTGTCTCAAACCTTTCATGAGCTAGAGGCTTTGTGAAGATATTTTCTATTTCATCCTCTATATTGCAGTACACAATCTCGATCAATCCATGTTGAACCAACTCTCTAATGAAGTGATGTTGAATCTCAATATGTTTGGTCCTACTATGAAACACTAGATTCTTAGTCATTTGTATATCACTCTTGTTGTCACATTACAACAATGTAGGTCCATTCTATATTTGGTATAAATCCTCCAATAGTCATCTCAACCACATTGTTTTGTCATGTTGCAAATGTTGCAGCTTTATACTCTACCTCTGTTGTAGAAAGTGATACAGTAGGTTGTTTCTTGGACTTCCAAGAGAATACTACATAACGTAAACTAAAAGTATAAGGTCGTAAGTATACTTTTGATCATCTATGGAACCTGCCCAATTTGAATCTGTATAGCCAATCAACTTACTACTCTTTGAATGTTGAAATCTAAGGCCATAACTCAATGTCCCTTTGACATATCTAAGAAACCTCTTAGCTACAATCCAATGTGTTTTCTTAGGTTCTAACACGAACCTAGATACCAAGCTCACTGCATATGTGATATTTGGTTGAGTATTAGTTAAGTAGATCAAACTACCAGTTAATTATCTCTATATAGTGGCATCCACTGTATTTGACACATCCAAGTTAGACAACTTAAGTCCAACTTCAATATGTGTTGCAACTGGTTTGCAACTCTTCATTTGAAATTTTTTTAGGATATCTGATGCATATTTTCTTTGAGACATGCATATTTCATCTTTATTTTGCCATACTTCTACACCAAGAAAGTAGTGCATATGTCCCAAATCTTTCATCTCAAATTCAGCAACCATAGCTACTCTAAACTTTTCAAATAAAGCTAAATTGTTCCTAGTGTAGATAAGATCATCAACATAGAGAACTAAGAAAGAGATATCCTTAGCCAAGATCCTAATATAAATATTCTAATTTGATTGACTTCTTAAAAAGCATTTCTATTGTAGGTATGAGTCTATCCTTGAATACCATGCTCTTGGTGCTTGCTTAAGACCATACAAGGCCTTCTTTAATATGTAAACATAATTCTCTTTAGAGGGTATTTCAAAACCTCTAGGTTGAGAAAAATACACTTCCTCATCAATATACCCATTCAAAAAAGCACTCTTTACATCCATTTGATAAACTATCCAACTATGTTGAACTTCCAAAGCCAAAACCAATCTGATAGTATCCATTCATGCTACAGGTGCAAATGTTTCAGTGTAATCAATACCTTCATGTTGAGTGTATCCTTTGGCTACCAATATATCCTTATGCTTACCAATGCTTCCATTAGATTTATACTTAGTTTTATACACCCATCTTGTACCAACAATTTCCTTACCAAGAGGTAGCTGAACCAAATCCCATGTGTCATTCCTTTCAATTGTTTCTATCTCACTATGCATTGCTTCAACCCATTCTTCTTTTTCTTAAGCTTGTTCAAATATTTTTGGTTCATTACTTTCCATTATTTGAGTCATCAAAGCATAATTCACTTTTTCTTGTGATCTTGTTGTCATTTTCTCAAAATTTGAATCCAACATAAGAGTTGATGGATGATTCTTTTCTATCCTTCTTTGATATTTTTGATACTTTCTTGCTCCTGTACTAGAAGACTTGAAAGTTCATTTTCTTCTTCTCCTCCTTCAACTTAATCAATGATTATTTATTTTCCCTTTGCTTCATTTTCCTTGTTATATTATGTTTCTTCATTGAATACCACATCTCTACTTATAAAAAGTTGCTTTCCTATTGGGTCATACAATCTATATGCTTTATTTTCTGATCCATACCCAATAAAAATACATTTTAGGCCTTTAGCATCTAACTTAGACCTTTCTTCTTTTGGTATGTGTGCATAAGCAGCACAACCAAATACTCTCAAGTGATTAACACTTGGATTAATCCTAGACCATGCTTGTTCAAGAGTCATTCCTTTAACTGCTTTTGTAGGACTTCTATTTAGAAGATACATTGTTATACATACTACTTCTACCCAAAACATCTTATCTAAATTCTTCTCTTTCATCATACTCCTTTCCATTTCAACAATGGTTCTATTCTTTCTTTCAACAACTCCATTTTGTTGTGGAGTGTAGGAAGTAGTGAACTCTCTCTTGATTCCATGAATTTTGCAAAAATCCAGAAACTGATTTGATTTGTATTCACCTCCATTGTCTGACCTTATCACATTGATGTAGTTACCACTTTGTTTCTCAACCAACTTCTTGAATTCTACAAATTTTTCAAACACTTCTAATTTTGAAACCACACAATATACCCAAGTTTTTCTTGAGTAATCATCAATGAAAGCTAGAAAATACTTTGATTTATTTAAAGAAGGTGTTTCCATAGGACCACACAAATCCATATGGATTATCTCAAGATGTTGCTTAGCTCTATTGGATTTACCAATTGGAAAGCTAACTCTGTGTTGTTTTCCAACAACACATTCTTCACACTCTTCTTTTGTATTTTTAATGAGAGGTAGACCCTCAACCATTTTGAATCACTTGAGTAAGATTAATCCACTAAAATTGAGGTGACCATATCTTTGGTGCCAAATTTAACTTTCATTCATTTCACTAGACCTCAATGTTTGGTTTCCATGAGTAAAATGAAGAGGAAACATCCTATCACCTGTCATCTTTGCTCTTGCAATAACTGCATTTCTTTTTAAATTGTCTCTTATTATGCACTCATTCTCATCAAAAGTTACTTGATCATTTTGTTATAGCATTTTTCCAACAAACAACAAAATCTTTTTTAGTGTTGCAACCAATAGTATTTCATTGATATGTTTAAATTCATCATATTTTGTTGTAATTGCAATTGCACCTTTACCTTTGCTTCCATGAGATTGATTATCTCCTAGTACTACTGTACTTTGATTTTTTTCATCCAAATTTACAAATAAATGCTCATTAGATGTCATATGTGAAGAACATCCAGAATCAATAAACCATACATTATTTTCACTAACATTTGCATTAAAGCAAGAAATAAACATATTTTGTTTATTTTCAACAATATTGTGAGCATTTCTCTTTTCTACTTCACCTTGTTTACAACAACATTCTGATGCATAGTGTCCAAACTTGTTACAATGAAAGCATTGGACATTCTTTTTATCATAGCCTCCCCCATTGTTTCTACCTCTTCCTCTTCCAATACCTCTAAAGTTGCTACTTCTTCCTCTAAAATTATTACCTCTTCCTCTAAAATTACTAGATTCACCTTTGCATTCAACTTTATTTTGATTTCGAAAGAAAAAAAAATTCATTTTCCTCATATATTTGCTATAGAGGAAAATGCTTTCTCTAAGCTTTCTTCATTAGTTTTCATTCTTTCTTCAATAGTTAATAAAATTCCACTTGGATCATTTATTTGCATACTAGTGAGATCTTTAGAAATCTCAACTATAGAGACCACACCATCAAATTTAGGAATCAAGCTTCTTAGGATTTTCTCAATGACATGTTTTTCATCTACATATCCTCCCCTAAAACTTTCATTTGACTTACTAGACCTTCTACCTTTGTTAGAAATTCATTCACAAATTCACTAGTAGTCATCTTTACATTTTCAAAAGTTTTTCTCATTGTCTGTAATTATGCATTTTGTCACCTTGATAAGCATTATTCAATATTTGGCATGCTTTTTGAGAATGGATAGCACCACTTATCCTAGGGAAAATTGCTTGATTAATTGCACCTTGAATCAGAAATAGAGTTTCATTATCCTTCTTTACATTTGCTTTGTATTCTCTTTTTTGTTGATCATTTAATGCATTAAATGCAGCTGTATCTAATTCTACATACCCTACTTGTACTGTAATTTCCTACAAATATTTGTATTTTAGTAGGTCCTTCATCCTAGTACACCAATATGTAAAGTTGTCTCCTTCAAATATAGGAATTAGCATGTTAGACATAACATTTCCTGCCATGTTTGCCATAAAAAAATGTTCACAATGACCCAACTGTTCAACACAAGTTTCAAGGAGATCTTTGCAAACAAATACTCCCCTTGTCCCTTCAAAGAGGACCCACATGAAAAATATTTTTATATTATATTATATTTCAAGATTAAGTGTTAGTTGCAACCGATAATGCACTTAATTACACAATATTCACTTTACAAAAAAAAGGTTTGAAAATTTTAATCCTTCTAATTTCAATATGTATTTAGTTAAATATCACTTCCAAAAATCAACTTTTAAAAGTTTAAAAAGTTTTATTCTTTTATTTTAAAAATAAAAGAAAAAGAAACCTTTTAAAAAAATATTTTACTAGCTAATTGAAAGGCTTTCACGAGCTCCTTTTAAAGCTACAATACTTTGAATTTTGTGTAGATTTTTAAGAGAAGAGATTTTAATTTCACTCATAACTCTCTTTGGCACAGCTTGCACACCTCCTTAGCAGACCTCCTAACAACCTACAAACAACACATAAAAGAAATACAACAATGTCCTTTTCTTTGCAGCATTTCCTTTAGTTGGCCTACACCTCCTATCTTGGCAACTCTTCTTGGGCGACTCACTTCGGTGGATTCAAATCCAACTCCAACCCTCAAGTGCATCTAGAATAGGCCAGTAGAAGGCTATCAATAATTATTTGTTGTACGTGGGGGGTCTGAAGCCTAATTTTACATACAAGCTCTTCCTCAGCAAATTGCTCATGTTTCCTTTGTTCACAAAAGGAGAGGTATTCTACCACTGTAGCATATAGCAAGTAGTGAGCAACAAACAAGTTTGTTGAACTCCTCCAGATAACTCCTCGAGATCAACAAAGACCTTGCAAACTTTAAAAATGGCTAGATGAATGGCTCTGATACCAAATGAAGGAAAATTATACAAAAATAGTGATTTGCTAATCACAAAATAAGCAATTACACAAAATCACCAAATTGCCTTGGAGAAGAAGAGGCAAGACATCAATATATAGAGTTCCAAATTTACAAGGGAGTTATGGCACACAACCATAATGACCGATAACTCAACCATAATACTAAATGCAAAACTTGAAAGTCAAGAAAAGATAGCTACAAACTTAATAAGCCCAATGGGCATTACATAAATGTCAAAGATGGTTGTTGCACATGGTTTATTGTTAACTGCGCTACAGATTGATATATTTTCTTTCAAAGTTTACAAGAGAATCCTACTAGAAAATTAGAGTCTACAAGAGCATTTCAAGAGCCTTCATAAGACATTTCAAGGCATATTTCAAGTTTTTATTGTAGCAATTCAAAGATCATATCATCACATGGCAAGGTTCTAATTACATCATTTCATGTTCATGTTTCATTATCTTATTTCATCATTTGGTTTGATTACTTACAAGGGGTTTGATTGAGGAAAACCCCCATTCACTAACAAATCAACAAGTTTTTTTTCCTTGAGTGTGTGATTGCATAAAAACAGGTTGAAGAGCAAGATTACCAAAGTTGTCAAAATTGTCAAAGTTGCAAAGTTGTCATTCAAGATGCAAGATCATGGAAAGAGCTCTATAGAATTGAATATTGCCTTCCAAAACTTGATAACCAGTATTTCAAGAGTGTAGGAATCAAAGTACAAAATCTTGAAATTAGTTTTATAAAACCATAAAAGGACCCATTCACCCCTGAAGGTGAATGAGTCCTACATACCTCAAAAATAACAACTTCTGGAAAGGTACATAGCTTTTTATGCTCTCAAAACATTCCTCATAGTTTCGATAACAGTTAGGCTCATTTTTTTATTGTTATTAGCATCTTATTTTGCATAATTGAAGTTATTTGGCCTTGGAAAATAAGTGATCCATCTCACATTTGGGAGAGATCCTATTTTCCACCATATCACCTTTGAAACCAATGAAATTTCTAAGGCAACTTCTAGTGCAGTTGAAGAATGTAGTCCTCCTCCTAAGATAAGAAATCTTCAAGAGATTTATCAAAAGACTCAACAAATTAATTATGATCTAATGGCCACCATAATGAAGACCAATGATTCTCAAACATATGATGAGGCTAAGGGAAAAGATGAATTGGAACAAGCTACATGCAGAATGAATATGGCTCTTTAATCAAGAATAAGACATGGGAATTGGTGGACTTTCAAAAAGGAATGAATGTGGTCAACAATAAGTGGATGTATAAGACTAAGTTCAAGTCAGACAGGAGCATTGAAAATCACAAGGCAAGACTAGTGGCCAATGGGTATTCACAAAAAGAGGGAATTGACTATAAAGAAACTTTTGCTCCAATAACAAAGATCGGTACTATAAAAACTATTATAGCATTAGCATCAAATTTCAAGTGGCCTTTACACCAAATGGATGTTAAGAATGCATTTTTGAATAGTGAAATTGATGAAGAAATCTATACGACTCAACCACATGGATTTGAAAGTTCAGGATGTGAACACTTAGTTTGCAAGTTAAGAAAGTCTCTTTATGGATTGAAACAAGCTCCAAGGGCTTGGTATGCTAAGATTGATGAATATTTCCAAACTCAAGACTTTCATAATAGTCCTCATGATGCCAACTTGTATGTGAAGGAATTTGATGATGGTGGCATAATAATTGTTGTACTTTATGTTGATGATCTATAGGACATAACATGAACCAAATTATCAGTGACATAAAGACAAGATTACAAGATACACTTGATATGACAAATCTTGGTTTTCTACACTACTTTCTTGGCATCCACGTATGGCAAAAATATTATGGAATTTACCTATCTCATAACAAGTATGCTTTAGACTTTTTATGAAAGTTTAGGATGGAAGATTGCAAAGGTGTATCTATTACACTTACTCTAGGATTGAAGTTGACTAAGGATATGGATGGTGAGGATGTTGATCTTACCTTATACAAGCAACTAGTTGGCAATATTTTGTACTTGACACACACTCGACCAGATATTTATTTTGCATTAGGTGTGGTTTCAAGGTTTTTAAGTTCTCTTAAGGTTCCATATTGGATGGCAGAAAAAATAATATTAAGATATGTACAAGGGACTCTAAATATGGGTGTTTATTACTCTTCACATGGATATCTACAACTATTTGGGTATTTTGATTCAAATTGAGCAAGTTGTGGAGATGATCAAAAATCAACTATAGGTTATGTTCTCTCATTGGGTTCTACTCCCATTTCATGGTATAGTAAGAAGCAATCTACTATTGCTTTATCAACTATAGAGGTTGAATATACTATAGAAAATCAACTTGGGAACTTGTGATTTCACCTATTTTAAGCTAGTGGTGGGAGTCAGGTTTAGAGATGGACTTGGGATATTTGTTAAAAATGTTTGATCAAGTTTTGAAACCCTGACAGAACATTGGGCTTCATAGAGTGGGAAGTAGAATTGCAAGAGGGCAAGGGTGTTTTGCACCCCTTTGCTAAAGATCTAATTGGGAATGAAAACTCTATGAGGACCACTAACAAATTGGGATGAAAACTTAGAAGGGATATCAAAATTTATCATAAATTTCTAATTGGTTTTTGAAACCTTGACTAGACATCAACGTTGAACTTCTAGGAATGGTCTAATTGGGACAAAAATTCTTAAACAGACCATTTTGTGTGGGGATTGGACTTAGGAATGGATTATGGATTTGGGTTGCTTTGCAGATACATCCTTTCAAAACTTTAAAAACCAAAAGGATACAAGATAATCATATGTAATAGAAATCACAAAACCCTAATCAAAATTGGTCAATTCAAAGGGCTACTTATCAAGAATCGAGATCCAAATAAGATCTAGAACATTTAGGGATTCACCCATTCTAAGGAAATTCAAGATTGTAAATCTCAAACAATCCAAAAGGTGCCCTAATATAGATTGGGTTTAAAGTTGAAAATGAATTCATTCACTAGACCAAGGACGAATTGGAAAGGAGAAACTCGAGGCCTAAATAGGATTATGGGGACTAAAAGAGGAAAACCTTAGAGCCTAGGGCACAAACCAAATGAGGGCATGGGATGATGAGGGAATGGACACAACCAAGAACCAAAACCATAAACAACAAAATAAATCAAAGAAAAACAACAAACTTATAGTAATAAATAAACCAACCAGCCTAGGACCAAATTGGAGAGGGAAGTTGATCGTTGTGAGACTTGCATGATGATAACCCTTATTGATCTTGATTTTGGTGAAATTTAGTTCACCTCAAAGATTAATTAGCAACAATAGCTTGATTAATGGCTCAAAAAAAAACCCCGTATGTGCATGTATGAGGTAATTTACCATCAATACAATAGGTGAGCAGGGTTACGGGTCTAAAATGGAATCTCAACCCTAGATGGAAAAGGTCCTAAGTCCATTCATGGGTCCAACCTCTAATTAGTCCTAGTGAAGAAAAATAGACAAGGGAAAAACAAGCCATAGATGGGAACTAAAAAAAGATTTGGACTTTCCAAATTCGTTTATAATTCCAAAACCCAACAACAAGGAGAGAACATGGAATTGGGATTCCCAAATGGATTTGAACCCTTTGATAAGAAGTCCAAAATATACTTTAAAACATGAAACCTGATGAAAAGAGGGCAAAACAAGATCAGGATTCCCAAACAAATTTGGACCTTTTTAAAGGAAAGTCCAAAATTTGTTTAGAATCTTGAAACCTAACAAAATGAGACGAAATAATGTTGAAGATCCAAAAGGGATTGACACCTTTTTGGAGAAGGTTTGAAATCCGTCTATATCTTTGAAACTCAATGAAATAAATACAAAGAAATCCCAAGAAATCAAAAACTCTCGAGACCAAAAAAAGACGAACAAGAACAAAAGAAATAAATGGGGGTTTATGTAGGGAATAACAAGACCAAATTAGAAGTAGATTAATAATTATCTCTAGCATTAGTTAGGAAGGATTAGTGTCCCTTTATTTTATGGGTTTAAAAAGTGTTTATCTATTGCTTAGATATAGAAGTTAAATACTTGCTTCTCTTTAATTTTGATGTATGAGGAAGAGACCATCAAATTTTCTATCCTTCACTTAGGAGTAGCTCACAAATGGTGGTACTATGGTTTGATCACCCAAGTTCACAATCATATAATCACACACTATCTAAGCTTAGCTAGAGGTTAATTGATAGATTCAAGAGGAGGGATCTTGAGATCCATTTCAAAGAGAGTGCATAGTTGATGCATAGTACAGTTTAATACATAATCATAATATATTTTAAAATGATTATGTAATACTGCCTAATGTTTCAAGAAAATAATTACCATCCTCTTTGTTGATGGTTTTTCTAAACCTCTCTAAGGTGTAGTTAAATATTTTGATCCAAAGTATCCCCAAGAGGTGATCAAGAAGGCTCTCAAACTTGAATCATCATGCTACAAACAAAATTCCCACATAAATCACCCATTTTTAAGCAACATGAGAGAAATTTTTTAAATGAAGGATCATATTCACATCCAAAGAAGACCAGACCTCAACCACTTACAATAAAGAAGGATGATTAATACAACATAAATGAACTTAAACAAAAGAAGATATTTTTTTTCCTACAAGGAGCCATGGGAACCTAGTCATAGATGTATTAGCAAGGGCCAATTCTTTATATTAAAGTACCAACTATAGAGCAACATGAGTGTAGAAACATGGAGAACAAATGCATGGATATAGTGGCTCAATAAATATTAAATATATTGGAGGTAATCAGTTCATGCCTTTTTCTTGTTATCTCAAAATTTTCACAACTATTTGTTGTAGAATGTGATGCTTTAGGAGATAGAACTAGAGTTACCTTGGTATAGTTTAGAAACATCTTATAGCATTTGAAAATAAGAAACAAAAAAAATGAAAAAAAATATTTATTTATGACAAAGAGTTTATGGCTAATACATGCCTCGCCAAGTTTTGACAATATTTGGTTTGTGAAATATTTATGGTGAAAGATAGATCATAATATATTGAAAGTCTTCCTTGACCAAGGCGAATAGAATTATAGTCAATAAAAATAGTCAAGTAAGCTCCAAGCTTATAATTTTAACATAGAGTATATAAAATAAAAATAAATATAGTTATTGATACCCTTTCTAAAAAGTCTACTTTATGATCTACTTTTTTTGTTTCTAATAATTTAACACAATTATGGAAGAATATGTTAAAATCCATTTGCTATTGACCAAGTATTAATGTGAATGTGTGGGAAGATGAATTTCTAGTAGTAGATGGTCTCATTTGTTATAAAAATAAAATCTTCCTACTTGAATTTTAAATAAAGGAGATAATTTTAAGGGAATTTTTACGATACATTGCTAACAATTCATCCAAGATTTTACAAGACCTATAGACAAATTAGGGAAAGGTTCTCAAGGATGGACTTGAAGAAGGATGTCCTCAAACATATTAGAGAATGCATAATCTATTAGCAACATAAAGTACATGTTTTCTAGTAATCTTGCTTCATCCATTGTCTATATAAATCAAAAGTAAGAAATGATATCCATATATTTCATCATAGGCCTCCCTAAGATATAAAAAGAAAGATTGCCTCTTTGTTGTGGTTAAACTAATGAAGTATGCACAGTTTTATGTTACTTCTTTAGAACTCAAACCATATCAAATAGCTGGCATGTTTTTGAAATAAGTGTTTAAGTTGCATTGGTTGCCTAACAATAATTTCAGTAATAGAGATAGTAGATATCTCAACTTTGGGGTAAAATTTATTTCATTTGAATGGTATAGAACTCATTCCAACATAATCTATCACCCCAAATAGATGGAGAATTAGAGATAATGGGTAAGAGGGTTAGAGGTTGTGTGAGGAGTTATGTTTAAAATCAACAATCAGCTTGATATAAGTGATAACATTCGAGAGTACTACTACAACACTATGCATTGTTTGTTGTTGATTTAATACTCACAAATAACAAATTACGAATAACCAATGACTTGATAATTTATTTAACCTTAAATTAAACATATTTTTTTCCTCAAAGAAAACAATCAAATATACCATATAAAATAATAAAAAAATATCAATTATAGAACATTTTTTATTTTATAAATGCAAACAACATTCACATTTTATGATACTTCAAACTTTCTAACCTACATTTGATCTATATACTAATTTAAAACATGTAAAAATTCATATACAAAGTATACGCTGTATTTGTCAACTTTGAAACATTTTTGTTGTCCCCGTGTTGAAAACGGTTTAACTACTAAGTGGCAAGCCAAAGACTGGCAAGAAAATTGCTGGATCAGAGAAATCGGTACAGTTCAATGCACATATTTTTTCCGTGCTCATTGCGCCTGCTCAGGAAATTTCATCCTTACACCTTACTTTCTCTCTTTCACAATCATAATCATCTTACAAAATTGTACAGATCAAACTTTCAAAGTATTCCACGAAGCCTTTCAGAGCTGCCTTCCTATTCCGTGTAAGCCTCTGTAACAGTGCTTTGTATAAATATAATGGAAATCCAGCAGTAGTACTAATACTAGTACAGGGCAGCAGCCATGGGAATTATACTAAAAATAGGTGAACAAGAAGACGAACAAGTGGAAGAAGAGTGGCGCTCCTTCCTCTCGTCACTCACAATCTGCTGATGTCTGCATTCCTCGCTGCAAAATGCCTTGTCGCCTCTGCAATGCGTACAAATGGAATGTCTTAATTAAAATAACGTATATACGCTTAAGCTGCAACTTTTAATCCGTACATTTTAATAGTTAAAGGGTAAATTTTGTTTAATAAAAGAACTATTCAGATGAGATCTAATATTATTATTGACCGTCTGATTATTGAAATTTACAAATAAAATGTCATTCTATTAGACAAAAAAAGACAAAAATAAGAAAAAATAAAAAATAAATTATAAATGTAAAATCATTCAATCAGATTCTTATATAAAACAACATTACCTTTGAAATAAAAGAAAACTACTTTTACCCTCTCCAAGGTATCTCCAACTAGAAATAAAAAAAGAAAACTACTTTTTAAGATCCATTATTTGGCGTGTCCTCTTTGCTTAAATATTTGGGCCACATATATACAAGTATCGGCATCTTTGTTTTTATATAGTCGACTATAATATCATGTCATGTTTGAGTATACAAATAACTTGAAAGTTTTGGCTTGGCTAAGCTATCATGAATAGGGAGTTCCAATTCATCAAAAATCACTCAAGAGTTAAACCTGGTCTAAAATGTTATTACTTAGTGGACATCCTCTTTGCTTAAATACTTAGACTACAGCTAAAAAAATATCAGCATCTCTTTTTTATATTCGAGTCACAATAATATGAGAAATTATACATGTAAAGCAAAAGTCTTCATTCAACTAAAGTATCATGAATAGGGTGTTCCAGTTCATCAAAATCACTCAATAATTAAATCTAACCCAATCACACTTCTAAAAAGAATTTACCTAGTGTGTCCTCTTTACTTAACTATGTTTTTATATGAGTGTAGATCACAATATTATGCAAGAGTATACATCTAAACCAAAAGTCTTCGTTTAATTAAATTTTCATAAAAGAATTCTAATTCATCAAAATCTAACCCAACCACACTTCTCAAAAAAATAAAAATAATAATAAATAAAATCTTTATTTCATTTTAAAAACTTAAAAGAAAATAATACACCCTCAAAATCTAAACAGAACAGAATCCAAAAACAAAAGAAATATTTAAATTTTGATTAAAAAATAACCCATCAATATTCAACACAAATTCTCACATTCAGAAAGCTGTATGCTCTGAGGAAGGCTTTTACAGTTTGGGAAGGGATTTTTACAAATTAAAGGTCTACTGTACAACTATAAAAGGCGGACTATTAGCTAGAGCTGAAAAATTAGATATAAAACAGCAGAAACGTGTTTCAAATACAGCCATTTGACTTTGAAAAGCACCAAAGTTTTCTCAGCAGCAGCACCGGCTAAGAAATTTTAGATACCATGTGACCATCGCCTAGCTTAGTTTAAGCTCTCGTAAGAAAAAGTAAAAAGACATTTTAAAAGCCAGACTGATGAAAAGCCATGAAAGAATTGAAATCAACTGCACTATAAACTGAATCTGAGAAAAGAACACTATATTGTACTTCTAAGATTGACTACAAAATAAAAACATAAGCCACTACATAATTTATCAGCGAAGTAGGAATGTCTATTGACAGATTGGGCGTAAGTTTTATTGTGAGTCTTACCTGTACATGTATATATCCTTCTGGTGGGACAATTTTCGTCTGCACAGATAACAAGCGTACAGAAAATCCGCAGGTTCAAAGGAGGATAAAGCTGAGGACCCAGAATCGTCAAAAACCGTCTCTTTACATCTGCTTAATCTTCCACCATTCTCCTCTGTCCTCTCCGGTTTGATCCAAGGCGGCAGTTTTACAGAGACAACGGGCATGACCTTGCTTTGCTCATTATGATCAAGAGCTACAAGAATTCCAAGGCCTACGCCTGACGAATATCTGCTATAATTTCTCATATCCAGGGGAGAAGTTGGGCTCAAACACCCATATGCTGCTTCAGGACTTCCGCAATAATTACCAGACTTAAATCCAACTAACACACGAAAATATTTGAAGACTGATCTGTTTTCTGAGGGGCTGTCACACATCAGAACAGACTTGCTCTGTATACTCTGTATGGGCCTTGGCCGCTTGACTGCCATTCTTTCTTAACAGTCAAATGCCCTCAATGATCAAGCAAATCGGGCCACCATACAATATCCTTGTAGCAGACTGAAAAGGGTTGTTGTTGCAGAGTGAAAGAGCATGGTGTAGGAAAGAAATGGAAGGCTGTCGGTCTAAAATTCGGAGGAGAGGATTATTTAATCTGGTTTTAGGGAAATGTGTAACAGGCCTCCCAAGATACTTTTATTCTTTCCTTTGTGACCACATATTGAAATTTTGAGCTTATGTGCTGTAATGGCATAGGCCAGAGTCTAGACATGTTCTGGTACGAGCTTTTCCTTTGTCGGCTTCTTCATTATTAAACTACATTGAAAATTACTGCTATGGTTGAACATTCGTCACGTTTTTTATATGTTTATCGTTGAAATTTAAAGTAGTTCGCATCTTTTGCCATCTGACACATAGGGCCTAACGCTAGTTATTTAAAAGATGAAATGCAGGTCTTCAAAAATAAAAAGTGTCTTACTACGTCGCTTGATCAGGGTCGAACACATGGTGTCTTGAGATATTCAAAGATTGAGTATTTTAATATTATAAGATTTTTTCGTGTTTAATGTTGATTATTATTATTTATAATTAAATGGAATAACTTTTTTTTTTAAAGAAGTCATATTTAAAAATTAACAAATCATGTAATGTTATGTGCAAGTATCTGATTTAATGGAAAATTATTGAACTGATTTTTTATTTTATGTATATGAAGAAAAGCATGTTAATATGCATCATATTCAATGACGTGACCTTGAAAGCTAAGATTTAGGTAATGAAGTTGACAAGTTATAAAAATTTCATCATTTGAATAACACGAGTTTGAGAAAGACAAAGTTAGAGTACATGACTACTATATCCTCTTGCCTAGTTACTCTACATCGAGATGTGTTGGATAACATATGAGCTCCAAAAACATGCATGATTGAGCATAACTTTGACATGATGCTTGAGATCTTGAATGCTGCAACAAATGATGAAGAAATATGCTCTTGAATGCTCTTGACAATAATATTTATTCACATGAAAGTTGCCCTCTTGCTAGATGTTTTGAATTGATAAAATAACCTTGTATTTATAGACATTTATCCTTGATTTATTGAAAATTAAACATTACAAGCTGACCTTTGAAATTTGAATTTGGGATGATAAAAATACCACCAAAATATGTTTTAAAAATGGGTTCCAAAGCCTAAAGAGGACCCAGTCGCCCATAGGTTACTTAGATACGAAGGCCTATTGATCAATCACTCTTTTAATTTTTAGAAAGGAATTCACAAGTAAATCATTGCTTGGATAGGGATGTTGTAAAATTTAATCGCATCAAAATGCACCTTCCCACTTGCTTTGGGTGGTTAAGTGCATGTAAAATGTGTTTCATGTTGTGATTAGCCCAAGAAAGTGACTAGGTGACACAGGAATATATTCATATCCACATATGGCATTAGCTTGGTCATTAAAGGATTATCTTGTGGTGGGTTTTAATTGGTTGGTAGAATCTGTAGAAGTCTAGATTGCATTAAGAAATTAGGAACTAGGGTTTAGGTTTACCACAAGCTAACTTACTTTTTGGGAAGGTTGTATAAAGAATATTAGGAGTTTGAAAGGAAAATATGCAAAGAAGAGTAAGGATCGATGAAAGGGATACTCAATACTGATGGAAGAAGTGGGATCAAGGCGAGGGAAAATATGATACCACTAAATAATATGGACAAAAGGATAAAGTAAAGGGATCAAGGATTAGGGATATAGAGTGCTAGATGCACTTTTTGGTCAAAGGAAAATATTGAAGTCCAAAACTCTATGACTTACAAGAAATGGGTTAAGGATCATTAATGTGGTGTGCCAAATGCTAGAATGAGAAAGAGCAAGGGAAATAGGGTGGAAGCCTTTCAAGGTTTAGAGATTGGTTTTGCCACATACATTTTACCTTTTGGATATGATGGTATGAGTAATCCTACAAGTATGGGTTCCACAAGGAGGAAGAAAGATGGAAAGCAGGTTGAGGGAAATGACTAGGGAAATACTAAAAGCCTAAGATTTTGAGACTTAAAGGAAAGTAAATCCTCATATTAGGAATTTACTATGTTGAATACTCAATGCTAAAGAAGAGAAACATGGAAAATCATAAGTTGAGAATAATTGAGGCTCATTGATTAGTCTTACAGCTTAAGAAGTACATTATTATATGGAGACATAAAATCATAAGGCCTATAGCAAAGACAAAGTAGGGAGTGGGGGTGGGTAAAGCCTTGATAAAGTACCTAGGCAATGAGAAGTAGTTGAAGGTCTCATAAATAAATGGAAATGTTGGGTTTCAAGGAATGGAGGGAAAAATAATGGCAAGAGGAAACCTACAAACCTAATGAAAGCTATAAATAGACACAATCATCCCTAACACTTAGAAATTTCTATAGTTTGGGATATTTAGGCATGTGACAAGTATACTGAACTTGATAAAACACTACAACAAGAACATTTTTTAATAAGGGAGTCTATTGAATGAATTTTTATATTGGCTATAGATGGTGGCTAAAACATGGTCCTTTTAAGAAAGGAAGCACTTAACTTGGATAAATTTGCACTTACTAATATACACCTCAACATCACCTAGAAAGTGGCAAGACAAAGATAGCACATAAAACTATAGGGAAAAAATATAAATCTCTGGTCAAATATCAATAAAGGACTCTAGGCAACAAAATCAAACTAAAAAAGAATTAGAAGCACAATAGAGTCCTTTCATTAAAAATAATATGTAAAATAAAAGCTCAAAAGGACAAGCATCAATAGAGGAGTTCTCTGATTTTATCTTAAACTAGAGTTGGTGTTGCAAGACATAAATAAGTGAAAACTTTATTAGAGAATGTTTGTAAGCATTCTAGGATCATCAAACCAACTTAGGAACCCATATATTAAGGTTTTTCATAAGTAAAGCTTTTCAAATTAACTTCATTAATGAAATTAATCGTCATGAATTAACAAGGCCTTTGATTGATCTATATGCGAAAATGTCTATGCAAGTGATTTCATTTCCTCTTCATTAAAACAACTAAACTAATCATTAAAAGTAGGAATTGCAACAGTCTTGGAGATAAATTCCATTTCATTGTGACGATCAACACATACTCAAAATTCTTAACAAGGCTAATAATTGTTGCAACAGGCATGTTTAGAAAACCAAAAGCAATTCACATCTTTTCACTATGGTGGCAGAGAATTTTTTTTTTTCACTCCTTTTCCACAACACTAAGTGTCTTGCATCTGAAAAATACCCAATTGCCTTAATCTCTCAAGCCAATTTCTCCAACTTTGCATAGAATTACTGTGTTTGTGGATGTCATATGTCTCCTACAAAAGAAGCACATGACCTTCAATACATCCTGAAAATATTTTAATTCCTTATCTTTCATCAATATCCCTTACCATTTCACACCACCTACCCACTACTGCATATATACTTAAAAGAACAAAAGTCACATCTTTTTAAGATCCAAATAAAAAAAAGCATTGCTGTAAATACTCTTAAGCCTATATTCAGGCAGCAAGAAAATAGATCCACATATCCACCACAGGTTTAGCTTACAAAATTGCTCTATCCTTTATGCTTTGATGGATGTCCACACCATGTTCCAAAGCTCCCATTTTGGCACAGGCAAGGAAGATGCTGGCAAAGGTTGCGGAGTTTGGTTGTCCACTTGCCAATTGCATTTGCTTAAAATTTTCTGAATCCTTTTCAACAAATCCCTTTTGTGTATACCCTGCAATCATGGCATTCCATGAGATCACATTTTTTTGAGGCATTTGGTCAAACAGTTCACGTGCTTGTCTATGCTTCCACATTTTGGATACATGTCTACCATGGCGGTTGCATCTACAACATCTGACAAAAACTTGCTTTCCTTAATTCTGTGATGGATGTCCATATCCCGTTCTAAAGCTCCCATTTTAGCACAAGCAGGGAGGATGACGGCAAGGACTGCAGAGATCTGATTTGCACCTGCCGATTACATTTGATTGAATGTTTGTAAATCCCTTTCAGCTAACGCGTTTTGTCCATATCCTGCAAGCATAGCATTCCACGAGACCAGATTTCTTTGTGGTATCCTGTCAAACAGTTTACGTGCCTTGTCTGTGTTTCCACATTTTACATACATGTCTACCATAGCATACTGAATAATTGTGTGGGAAACCTGGTTTTGAATGTGCTGAATCGGTGAGACTGCTCGGGAACAATTTGAATGCTAACAGTGAACGGGAAACAGAAATGGGGAACAGCAAGCGGGACAGGTAATTGGGCCCCACACCAGCACCTAAGTATGGTCAACGCTTAGAGTGCGCTGGTTAAGCTAGCCCCTTACAAAATAGCACAGATCCAAGCTTTCAAAGTATTCCATGAAGCCTTTCAGAGCTGCTTTTATATTTCGTGTAAGGCTCTGCAACAGTGCTTTGTATAAATATAATGGAAATCCAGCAGTACTAGTACAGGGCAGCAGCCATGGGAGTTATAGTGAAAATAGGTGAACAAGAAGAAGAAGTAGTGGAAGATGGGCGGCGCTCCTTCCACTCGTCACTCACAATCTGGTGATGTCTGCATTCCTCGCTGCAAAATGCCTTGTCGCCTCTGCAATGCGTAGAAATGCAAAGTCAGAATTAGAGGGAAACATATTATGTTAATATATATACCTTATTATCTACAATGTCAAACCGCTTAAAATAATGTATATGCCCTTCAGCTGCAACTTTTAATCCGTAAATTTTAATATTTAAAAAGGTAAATTTTGTTTAATAAAAATAAGAATTATTTTTCAAAAAAATAGTACAGATGAGATTTAGTATTATTATTGTGTGTCTGGTTATTGAAATATACAATAGAATGTCATGAGATTAGGGGAAAAAAAAAGAGAAAAGAAAAGAAAAATTAAAAAATAAATTATAATGTAAAATCATTCAATCAGATTCTTTTATAAAATATTATTTCTGAAAGAAAAGAAAACTGCTTTTTAAGATCTATTATTTGGCATGTCCTCTTTGTTAAAATACTTAGGTCACAAATATACAAGTATGAGCATCTTTGTTTTTATATAACGATTATAATATCGTGTTGGAGTATGCATATAAATCAAAAGTTTTGGCTTCACTAAGCTATCATGCATAGGGAGTTCCAATTCATCAGAATCACTCAAAAGTTAAACTTGGCCCAATCATACTTGTAAAAAAATTATTACATAGTGTGTCCTTTTTGCTTAAATACTTAGACTACAGTTAAAAATATATCAGCAACTCTATTTTATATTGGAATTATAATAATATGAGAAATTATACATGTAAATCAAAAGTCTTCATTCAGCTAAGCTATCATTAAATCGGGAGTTCCAGGTCATCAAAAACACTCAATAATTAAACTTAACCCAATCACACTTCTAAAAAAATGTTACCTAGTGTGTGTCTTTGTTTAAGTATTAGCCTTTATATGACTTTAGATCACAATCTTATGAAAGAATATACATCTAAATCAAAAATCTTTATTTGATTAAATTTTTATGATGAATTTCTAATTCATCAAAACTTGACCCAACAACACTTATAAAAGGTAAACCTTTTTAATAAATAAAACTAAAATGAAAATAATACACTCATGATAAAAATACACCCTCAAAATCTAAAGAGAACGAAGTCCAAGACAAAAATAAATTTTTAACTTTAATTAAAATAACCCATCAATTTTCAACACAAAATTCTCACATCCAGAAAGCTATACGCCCTGAAAGAGGCTTGTACAGTTTGGAAAAGCGGACAATTAGCAAGAGCTGAAAAATTAGATATAAAAAAGCAGAAACGTGTTTCACATGGAGCCATTTGACTTTTAAAAGCACCAAATTTTTCTCAGCAGCAGCACTGGCTAAGAAATTTCAGATACCATGTGACCATCGCCTAGCTTAGTTTAAGCTCTCGTAATCGAAAAAATAAATAAACAATTTAAAGCCAAACTGATGAAAAGCCATGAAAGAATTAAAATCTAACTGCACTATAAATTGAATCTGAGAAAAGAAAACTGTGCTATTACAGAATATAAACATAAGCCAGTACATAATTTATCAGCGAAGTAGGAATCTGTATTGACAGATTGGGCGTAAGTTTTATCGTAAACCTCACCTGTACATGTATATATCCTTCTGGTGGGACAATTTTCGTCTGCACAGGTAACAAGCGTACAGAAAATCCGCAGGTTCAAAGGAGGATAAAGCTGAGGGCCCAGAATCTTCAAAGATCGTCTCTTTACATCTGCATAATCTTCCACCATTCTCCTCTGCTCTCCCCGATTTACTCCAAGACGGCAGTTTTACAGAGACAATGGGGTATGGCCTTGCTGTGCTCATTATGATCAAGAGCTACAAGAATTCCAAGGCCTACGCCTGACGAATATCTGCTATAATTTCTCATACCCAGGGAAGAAGTTGGGCTCAAACATCCATCTGCTGCTTCAGGAATTCCGCCATATTTACCACACTTAAGTCCAACCAGCACACGAAAATATTTGAAGACTGATCTGTTTTCTGAGGGGCTGTCAGACATGAGAACAGATTTGCTCTGTGTACTCTGTATGGGCCTTGGCCGCTTGACTGCCATTCTTTCTTAAGAGCCGAATGCCCTCAATGATCAAGCAAATCGGGCCACCTTACAAAATCTTTGTAACAGACTGAAAAGGGTAGTTGTTACAGAGTGAAAAAGCATGGTGCAGGAAAGAAATGGAAGGCTGTTGGTCTATAATTGGGAGGAGAAGATTATCTAATTTGGTTCTAGGGTAGTGTGGAACAGGCCTTCCAAGATAACTTTTATTCTTTCTTTTGTGACCACATATTGAAATTTTGAGTTAATGTGCTGTAATGGCAAAGGCCAGAGACTAGACACTTTCTGGTTCAAGCTTTTTCTTACTACGTCGCTTGATCAGGGTGGAACACATGGTGCATTCAGATGTTAAAAGATTGAGTATTTTAATTAATATTTTTCTTGTTTAAAGTTGACTATTATTATTTATAATAAATGGAATAATTATTTTTAAAAGAAGTCATATTTAAAAATTAACAAATTATGTAATGTTACATGGTGTATTACAAACATCTGTTTTCATAGAAAATTATTGAACTAATTTTTTATTTTATGTATATGAAGAAAAGCATGTTAATGTGCATCATATTTAATGATGTGATCTTGAAATCTAAAATTTAGGTAATGAAGTTGACAAGTTATAAAAATTTATCATTTCAAATAACACGAGTTTGAGAGATGCAAAGTTAGAGTACATGACTACTATATCCTCTTACCTAGTTACTCTACAATCAAATGTGTTGGACAATTTCATTTCTAACTACTTTTGCACCAATGCTAGTTTTCAAAATTAGCAATATTGATTTTTAATTTGGTTTCAATTCCCTAAGATGTCAAGCAAGGTGTTGTAGACACTTGAAACTTGACTAACATTTTCTGGTATCGCACTAATTATTAATTCATAGATTTTTTAGTTCCTGCCGCCAGGCAGGAAAACTATTGCATTCGCCCGGAATGTTTTTCTCGGGCAGCATCGACCAATCACATTTCGGCATTTAACATATTACTTATTTTTTTGTATAGTTTGAATTTGGAGAGCTATTTTTTATATTGGAAAATTAGCATTTATCTATTTTTCTATTCGTCTAAGTAGCTTAATAAATCATTTACGTTTTAAAAATTCGGAAAAATGCGAACGCATAAATTGATTAAATAAATTTAAGCAAAGGCATAGTTTATAAAACTGGCGGCTAGAGGTACGTAATCCATGAATGCAAATTAAATGCATTAAAAATATCAGGAAAATGCGAACGCATAGATTGATTAAATTAATTTAAGAAAAGGCATAGTTTATCAAACTGGCAGGTAGAGGTACGTAATCCATGAATGCAAATTAAATGCATTAAATGGCATCTGGCTAGAGGTGAAGGCGCTAGAATGGCTTGGTGGCCATGCATGGCCAGGGTACTTTGGTCATTTAATATAGATTTAAGCCACTTGCTATGCATCGCTATTACTGTGTACATTTTGTTTTTTGTTCTGCAGTGACCGAGCAGGAGATGTTGTAGTTGCAGAGTCCAGACCCAGAAATGAGTTACTTGAGGTGATAAGTAGTTATTTTTCTCAGTTTCTTTCCATTTTATCACTATTACTTTATGCATTTTGTTTTTTTATTACTTTGTCCATTTTGTGCATAAACTTAAGCGTTCTAGGGTAAAGTGTGGAAAATACTAGAGCTATGAGAGAGTGACCAAAAATGTATTATTGAGTTGGAAATATAGAATTTATTGATAGTAACATTTTATGACCTTTCATTGAGATCAACTGTTATCTTACAAGAGAATATTTTATGGATTTGCTTGATTTTAACAGGAGAATCAATTTATTAGATAGCTTGTTGCACTGTTACAGTCTTCCCCTGCAGTATAGAAGATAGTTGTCACAGTCCTACACTAAAATATACAGCCAGCCAAAAATCATCATAAACGTTCAAAAAATAGGGATGAGGGTGGGCTTTTTATTTTATTCGTTGGAAGAGAAGCTGTTGGAAGCACTTGAGGTGGGCTTTTTATTTTATTTTTGCTTGATTTGCATTCTACACTACATGGTCCCCTGCCAGTGTTAAGACTTTGAATGATGGATTGGAGAACTAGATAATTTTGAACAAAATTGCTAGTAAGATTTTATGTTTGTTTTCTCATTAATCTTTGAGTACATCAACTATTTTTGGGTTCAGTTTAAAGATCAAAATCTGATTTTGCAGGGTTTGGATTTGCATACAATGACATGTTTCTGTTTGGTAAGATTGAAATGGAGATCAAGCTCATTCCTGGTAGCTCAGCTGGCATAGACGTGTGTTATTAGACTTTCTGGGTGAAGTCTCGTAGAACTAAAATCCAAGTAGTGGTTAGCGTTGGCTGCAAAATAGCAGCCATGGAAAATAGAGAGCATAGTCAAAGCCCTTAAAAATGGGGAACTACCATTAAAATATGCACCTCAAGTCAGTGGACATTTATGAGGTAAGCACCAGTTTATCAGTCTATAATATCATAGACAAGTGAAAAAACATTAGAATTTTATAAGTCTGTCAAATCACAGTCTTTTAAATATGGAGCTATGGAAATGGGCTCTGGGTTATGGGTTGTTGTTGGGCTTGTTTTCATAGCTAGGGTTTCTTCTTCGCCACATTTTTTGGTATAAATGTAAAACTAGATTTGATGAAAGTAATAGCATTCTAATGCATTGCAAGCATTGTAATGGTCACTGTAATGGTCTCTTCCATATTATACATGATTTATGCAGTCCAATGATGGATTATTGAGTATGTTTTGTTATGTGATAGAACATGTTTTGTGCATGTAAATGCATTGCTCATATTCCTTGGTGATTTCAACTTAATTCTCCCTAATGATAACTATGACTCTGTTAACCATTGTTAACCATTGGATAGGAACTAGTCTTGGAAACAAATGATTCTCATTCAATCATACTCCTTTAAAAAAACAAATCACTCACCAATACTAATAGTTTACAATTAGTTCTTTTGTTTGTGTAGCTCGTGATTTAGCTGTTTAAAATAAGGAAAATATCATTTGTGAATCTCATCAAGTAATCATTTTGTGAATCATGTCCTTGTACCTTCATCCTACAATGATGTCAATATTAACTATATAAGAAGTTATTTGTACAATTGGTTAGCTTTTAACCCACTGATAGCCTTTGGGGTTAAACTTGCATTGGAGATAATTGCAACTTATCATATCGTCTCATCTTTTACCACCTTCGATCTTATTTAGGATGCCTATAGGAACATTCTCTTGAATCTCAGCTGAGTTCAAAATGTAAGAGAGTTTATCCTCTCTCATCAAATGGCCTTAAACCCTTCATAGTCTATTGGTGAACCATTGTTTTACCCTCATGAATGACAACTTCCTGACCCTAAAGGTGAGAAGAGTTCTAGGATTGTGGAACAACTGTTTTGAGAACCAACATAGCATAAAATTGGACTGCTATCTTATATAGAGATCCCTCCAATTAGTATACAGATTGTATTATTGTAGAAAGTATTTCCTAGTGCATAGATATGAGAATAGTATGTCCGCAAATTATTAAAACACTTAAAGAGTAAATGGGAAATAGGTAAACTGAAAACTGACTTCATCTATATGTCACTCTACAGTTTTAAAGTACAGATTGGACTAGCATTTTATATATAGCCCCTTAAAATTTAGTATGTAGACCGTATTCTTAAGTAAATCATTTCTTAGTGTATACATGTAGCAATATTATGTCTGCAAATTATTAAAAATGAGCAGATTATTTAGAAGGAAAAAAAATGGGAGATAGTTAGGCAATTGGTCAAATCTTCTGGAAAAAAGTTTTGGGGTTAATTACAAGCTGAAATCTATATTATTTTTCTGACTGGTTCTTTGTGGAGGACCTCTTCCATGAGATTGATAGATAAATGATTTGGGTAAGCTAAAAAGGTCTGGTTCTTAGCGATCTGTTTTCTTTGGGAGAGCAATCACAAAGCTAATTTTCATGAAAATATCACCCAACTCACATTTGGGAAGTCATGAATTTTTAGATGAAAATTTAGCTTTTCTTGTGCAATCTAAACTTGGGGGTTTCACTAAAAATTGGAATGCGGATCTAGGTTTTTTGTTTCTTTCCTTGTATAAGAAGGAATTTTCCTTATAATCTTGATGCTCAAGTGACGCAAGTAAGATGAATTAAACAAAAAAAACTAAAAGGACAAAAAGAAAAGCAGAGACAGATGTATGGGCTATTAAAATAACAATCAAGAACTCTAATTGCTCTTCAAATTTATGAATTGACATTTTAAAGGTACAGGTAAATTAGAATTTTAAAGGGAAGGGTGCAAACTTACACTCGAACAGAATAATTTTGGTGTGACATCTTATGTACTCGAACAAAATAATTAATATAAAGAGCTCTAATTTTTTAATCTTATCTTCATCCTGATGATGGATCAAGAGTGTAATCTGAAAACGTAGATGCATGCCAACACAGGGTTGCCTGGAAATTACTCGTTGACTATTTCAAGTGAAAAAATCTCAAGAGAAAACAACAAAACCAGCAGATTGTCTCAACCTTTCTATACTTCATGGTAACAATGCTTACAATATTTGAAATACTGATCAATTGGCAAAAGCGGCTGAAGATAAAAAAAAAGGTTTCCTTAAGAAACTTACCGAAGGCATCAAGTGAAGCAAGAACTATTTCCCCAGGCAAAAGTTTGAAGAACTTTTTGCCTGCCGATGAATTTACAACAGATTGTGTTACAAACCCTGCAACTTTCATGACTCCAGATAGAATACCCACTGCCACCTTCTCTGACATTCTTGAAACCCGTTTCGCTCTACACCCAGTGAGCATATATTACTATTTTTTGTGTAACTTTACAAATCACAAGAAAAATTGAGATCAATCTTGCATCTAAAGAATCTCATTGAGAAGCAGTATGAGAAAGAGATTTATAAACTCGGTGATTAAAACATACGCATACAATATCCAAGACATAACCAAATTGAGGAATAAAGTATCCTTGAAGTTATGTCTCCTCAATTAGCATGCCAAGGAAGCTAATTTACCTAAAAACAAAACCCAAATGAGAAATACGGTTCAAAAATATTAAGAGTAAAGAAAAAAACATGGCTGAGAAATGACAGTGCACTCAAAACAACGAATTTCCTTATATTGCTATAGCAATCAAACTTGGATATGGGAAAAATGCATAACCTAAAAATGTTTATGTAAGATTTTGAAAAGTAGCTGGGTAAGGCAACAAAGTTACTTGTAAAGGAAAGTTAAAATAGCAGCAGCCCAGTTATGGGAAGATGAGTATAGAAAACAGAACACAGCAGGACAAAAGTTTGATATGATTATAGTCAAATCGCTACACCAACACAAAACATAGATAACTCAACTTATAAAGTTTGATATGATTAATTTTCCAATTGTGTTGCAGTCACCAGACCCCCAATGCTTGACCCAATCACAATGGCATGCTCATACTCCTCATTATTATCATTTGAACCTTTGGAAACGCCCTCACTTTCTCTTTCAACATGGGAACTTCTACTGTGATTGCCCTTACCCTATTACAGAGACAACTTCTCCACCCCCAGCGTCTGACATGATCATTTTGGAGCTTTTTTCCTATATATTGCTATCTCAAATAGGTGTTATGCAAAGTGAATGAAGAAGAGAATGTAACCAAATTGTGTGTACCTGACTCAAGCCTTGGAGTCTTTGGAATTCTTGAAAAAGAATTAAGAGCCATCGCGAGAGAGAAAAAGATTAAAGCCATAGATATGGATTATAGGTCTTGAGCACCCAGTTTATCATGGCAGTGTCTCACAGGATCAATGGCCTCCATAATTTATCACAATACGAAGATCCAACAAATCCTAGCCAAAAGTATGACGATGAAAGAAATTAGAGTTGTCCAGTAAATACATTTAACGTTGTAAATTGCACACCTCCCACTTGTCGACATGATTGGTTCTCCTAGCTATGGAACTCAACACGTGCAACCTTTATCCTCAAAAACAAACAAAAATGCTTATATTACATTTACATAAATATTTATAGATTGACATGTAATAATTTAATATGAGTTTTTCGGTGAATAAAACATTTACCATTTAAAAATGTTAAAAACAGAAAGTTAGGATCAATGTGTTTGGTTAAAATAAATTTATTTTATAATAAAAATTTTCTAAAAGCTTTAAAATAAACAATTTTAACATGTCAAAAGATCAATAAAGATTTGTGAAAATGAAAATTTGGAATTAGCTTACAATTGGTAATACCTTCAGTAGCTACATTGCAATTGGGCTCCAAACAAGGCTCACTATCTTATTGATTGCTTTCAATCCATATTCTCTATACATAAGCGTATAGAAAACGATTATTTTCTGAAAGTTCCATGATAGTGGAAATATAATCTCTAAGAAATCAATTGTCTCAAATAAGACGCAGCCCACTTATAAAAGAGGTCAAGTGCTATTATTTATTTAGCAATAGCTATATTGGAAGCTTCCATAAAAATGTGTTGCTATTTTCCTATCATTGAATTTGGAATCTTCTTTTTTAAAGGTGGTTATTATAATTTAAAAACAACAATTTAGTTAATAGAAAAAAATATAATTAATTGGTAAATTAACTTTGTTTAATGGTAAAAGCTTTCATAATATCAAGTCAAAGCTTTCAAAATCTCATTTATGACATAAAAGTCAAATAAATATTGATTTGATAGTGGGTGTGAACATTTTATTTCCATTTGCAATATTTTTTGTCAACTTTATTTTTCATTTGCATTACTTTATTTTTGTAATCTATATGCAAATATTTCATAATCACATAATACTTAATTTTTATTTATTTATTTTAAATCTATACTTGTCTAAGTTTATTTCTTTCATTATTTTGCATTTATTATTAATTGTTTAAGTACAAGTGCAAGTTAATATAGATATTGATGTTTAGATTTTTAATTGTGTATTATGTTTTTTCACTTGTATTTTCTCATCATATTTCATGATCTATCATCAAAATGGCATGCTATTAAAAAGAAGAATAAAAAATAAAAAGATATCAATTTGAAGTTGTTTTATTTATTTACACAATTACTAATAAAAAATATTTAAATATTTAAATATCAATACATGATATTTAAATAAGTTCAAATTAATATGAAAGATATATTTTTATTAATATAATTAATATTCTAAATATTTTTAAATATTAATAAAATAAATATATATTTGTTTATATTTAAACAATTATATAAATTAAATAAGTTAAATGATTTTAATGAGTCCATAGATACCATAACAAATTAGGTGGACATAATACTTCTCTATTAGACTACAAAAGGTGAAAAAGGGTCCAAAAAAGTGCAAATAATCAAACAACATATATTATGCATTGATTCAAACTAAAGTGGTTGACACTGACTATATATTTAACCCTCATTAACGTAATGTTCATGCTCTGACATTTATTCTTTAAGTTGTCAGTTATTATTTTTCCATAATCTATCTTAGTGTCTTGCTCATATGTCAATTTAATAACTTCCTTTTTCCATCATCTATCTTACAATTGTGAACAATATTAGAGTTTTTGGATCCTGACAGACATGCCATTTACATTATTTTATTAATTTGCACTCTATGTTATTGGGTTTTTTGCAAATCTAGCTTGTGTTGGGATTAGTTTGAACTTGGTATACATGGATTGATTTAGTGTAAAGATATATAATAGCTCCAAAGTGGAATTTAACCTTGAATCTTTGTTTTGGTTCTTTGATGGGTTGATCTAACATTTCTTTTAGCCACTTTAATTTGCTTGTGATTTAAGATTTTCTATGCATTTCTAAACCTTAAAGTTTGAGCAATGTGATAAAAGTTATGATTTTGACAAGTGGGATGACTAAAATTAAATGACTCTAACAACTATATTTAGTCTGCTTCTTTGAAAAACCATATTTCTTTGTTTCTTTCCTAAAAGCTTTTTCCTTGAATTTTTCTTTAATCTCCTTTGCATATAGTAACTCTGTTTCATTGCTATAATTCATTGGCCACTAACTACATTTTTATCTACTTTCTCCTCTAAATCTAAATGCATTATGCTCTCCAGTAGGAACTCGACGCTTGCGTCACTTGTTTTGTAATGTCACTGTACAATTCTTTACCTCTCTATATATAGGGAAATGAACAGAGAGAAGAAATGTGAGAAAGATAGATATAGAAAAAGAGAAGGGAAGACAAATTTAGAGAGATAAGGGAGAGTAAGGAAGAGAGAGATTGAGAGAATACAAAATATAAAGATAAAGAGGGAAACAAAGATATAAAGAGATCTCTTTCTTTCTCTTCTCATATCTCTCTATAATATCTCTCCATATGTTCCTCTCCTTACCTTTGTATATATCTCCCTCTCTCTACCACTCTCTTTATAACTTCCTATCTCTATCTTTGTATCCCTCTATCTCTCCCTCTCTCATTCTCTCCCTTTCTCTCTTTGTATCCTCCTCTTTTTATCTCTATTTACTCTCTCTTGGACCTCTCTCTATTTCCATCTCCATATACATCTCTATCTTCCTCTATATCTCTCTCCCTATCTCAATCTCCTTACTTCTCTTTCGATCTCTTTCCCATATGTCTTTCTCACTATATGTATCTCTCTATCTCCCCTTATTTATATTCATATTTTTCCCTCTTTCCCTATCTCCATCTCTCCCCATCACTCTCTTTCTATATCTCTCAACTTCTATATCCTCTCTATGTTATATCTCCTTCTCTCCCTTCCTCTCTATCTATTTATATATACGTATCACTCTATATCTATTTCAATATCTCTCACTCAGAAACACACAAACATAGGTTGTTTCTCTTTACCTATCTATATCTCTATATCTCTTTCACTCTCACACACACACTCATTATTTATCCCTTCCTATCTATATCTCTATCTCTATCTCCATCTCCATCTCTCTATCTCTCCCACCTCTCTCTATCTCCATCTCTTTACCTCTCTCGTCTCTCTCTATCTCTCTCCCTCCCTCTATTAATTCTCTATATCACCTCCTTTATCTCTCACTTTTCCCCCTCTATTTCTATCTTCCCATATGTCCCTCTTCTTCTCTATTTATATCTCATTATCTCTATCTCTCTCTTATTTACTCCATCTCTCCCTCCATGTCTCCTACTCTCTCTATATCCCTCTCTCTACATATAACTTCCTATATCTTTATATTTCTCTCACCATCTCCCCCTTTTCATTGTCTCGCTCTTTTTATCTCTATCTCTCCCTCTCCCTCTCCCTCTTCCTCTCTTCTTTCATCTCTCCCTTTATATTTATATCTCTTTCTCTTTGTGTTTGTCTCTCTCTCTCTCACACCCTCTCTATCTCTTCTTTATATCCCTATTTTTCCTCTTCCCCCTCTCCCTATCACTTCCTTTGTCTATATCTCTCTACTGAGCTATCCTCTCTCTATTTCTCTCCCTCCATCTGCCTTCCTCTCTATCTATTTATACATATCTATCTCCCTCTTTATCGAGTTTTGCATATCTCTCTCTTACTCAAACACACACTCTTTGTTTATCTCTCCCTATCTCTAGCTCTATATCTATCTCTATCTCTATCTCTATCTCTATCTCTATCTCTATCTCTCCATATTTAAATTCTTACATATCTCCCTCTATCTCTATCTCATTATCTATCCATCTCTCTCTACCACTATATATTTCCCTCTCTCTACCCCTCTTTATATCACTTCCTATCTCTATCTTTATATTTCTATTTCTCCCTCTCTCATTCTTTCCCTCTTTCTCCCTCTCTATATATATATTTATCTTTTCCATCTCTAGATCTATCCCTTTGTCCTCTCTCTTTATCTCTCATCCTCCTCTCCATATCCCTCTCCTCTGGAATCTTCATCTCCATTTCCATCTGTATCTCTATCTTTAATTTCCTCTCAATGTTTATTTCCTTACCCCCCCTCTTTCTCTTCCCCTATATCTATCCCTCTTTATATCCCCATATCTCCCTCCCTCTAACTCTCTTCCTATTGCAAACACAACATGAGCATGTTGGTAATGAGCTTTATTATCTTCCCCATTCAAAGGTTTTGTTTTAGTTGTGTTTGGATCCTTGTAAGTAGATGCATATTTGATTTGAAGCTATCAAATTTTCCATTGAGATATTTGTTGCACAAACAACATCATTTTCTAAATAGACTACCAATTGACCTCATTTATACTACACAAATATATATGTAAAAAATAAACAAAAAAAAATCCATAATTGATCTTCCACAATTCTTCAGTGTACACATTGCACACCAAGGTGTGATTATTAGTATATAACAATTTTATATTAATAATAAGAGATGAAACATTGCCAACATTTAATATCTAACTTTTAATTATTTTTAGTATATATTATATTTATTTTATTTATAAAATTTATTTAATATAATAATTAGTAATATAAACATTTATTAAATATATTATTTATTTAAAATTTAGTGATTAAAATTAGGTTTATAGTTATGAATAGTGTTACAACCATAGTTAGGGTTAGAGTTAAGGTTAGGGTTAGGGTTAGGATTAGGGATAGAGTTAGAGTTAGGGTGTGAGTTAGGGATAGGTTTAGGTCATGCAAATAACTAATTAATAAAAATACTAAAACACTATGTGCATTCGTAGGGGACTTGTCTTGCCCTATCTCGCCCCAGGTGCCCAAGGTAAGGGTTGCTGGGCCACTAGGCTGGGTCGCTGGGACACCCCGTTGTATAAAAAAATAAAATACTAAAACACTATAATTAACAAAACTTACATTTTTTTCACATTAATATAATTTACATTTATTTTTTTTCAAATCTAGAAAACAATAATTACAATACTATAAAGATAAGTACTAGCCACAACATGACACTTGTTATATCTTATAAAAAAAATGAATTAGATAGACGAAAGAAATAATACTCCATTTATAGCACCAAAAAGAAAAAGATAGGACCTTTAAAATTGGTCTCAAGTTCATAACTCAATTAAGAACTAGTTCGTGTGAAATTGTTTAACTAGATGTAAACATCATGGAATAGTGGATTATAAAGTGCGGATTTGACATTATTGAAATCTTCCATTTATTTGCGGGCCTCATGATTATGATGCTCCATAAAATTGCTTTCCCTTTCCTACAACAAACTTCTTTCTTTTCTATGCACGCAGATTTTTATTAATAGTTGCCACGTCTTGATATTCCCTGCCTTTAAATGTGCAATGCTGAAATTTTGAAATTTTTATTTAGTTTTAGGTTTTAATGTAGTTGTATTGATAAGTCATGTATTTTTATTTAGTTTATTTATTTATTTATGTTTATGTCTCATTATAGTACTTTTATATATTTGATTTGATTTATATTTATTTTCAATTCATTTATTTTATTATTAGTTTATATTTTTATATATTTATTTTAGATTCTAAGATCTATATTTGTTGTTTTATGTTAATTGTGTGATTGTTCGGTTCAACTTTGATCAATTTTAATTGATTCAAATTTAAAATTGTCGGCTCTCATTTTTAACTAGATACTAAGAGTTGATTTGGTATGCATATGTGAGACTATTTATTATGTCTTAGTATTTAAAGGTATTCATTTGTGCAATTATGCACATCCATGAATGCATGAAGGAATGACAAGGAATATTTGAGTTACAGGGAATGATTATTCTAAGAACACTTTGATTTGGAGCATAAAATTAATTAATTGTGTCAAAATTTGTATCGGCCACTTGTATGGTTGTTTGATGTCTTATAATATTTATCCAAGGTCATCAAGTCAATCTAACAAGAGGGTTAACTAAGGAGAACTTGACCCTTGTAGTTTGATAGATTCTCCCCAAACTATTTTTGAATATTGTCTATCCTTATGTATCTTCAAAATATTAGAGATTGAGGTGGAGCTAGTTTTAGGAGTCCATTATATACTAGATATATCTTGTGAGTTACAAATCAATTTTATGCATTTGATATTTATTTATGAACTTCATGTTCAAACATAAGGGGCTTAAATTTGAGAAAATAATATCAAAATAATTTGAGATAGTGAGCATATCAAGGCATCAATTCTTTAGGCATTGGTAGATTAATTTTGCACACTTTCAACATCCATATTCCATCAATGATTTGAGAGCTAAATATAGATTTCTTTTGTAATTAATTTTTAAAAAGAACACTTTAAATTATCAATTCTCTTATGAAATGGGAATTATAATCTCTTATAAAGTTATTTATAAAAAATAATCAAAATTATAATAGTAGAAATTGCAACAATCAATATATAACAATTAAAGTAAGTGATGTGGGAAAAGGGGATCTATGGTCTAAATCACACCTCTTCCTATATCACAATGGAATGTACAAAAAATGATCTCAACACCCACTTGGCTACTAACCTCAATAAAAGAACTAGAATGGTGGATCAACATTCTGGTTCTTTTTTTGGAGGTTGATTGGATATTGATTAATTGACTGATTTTGATATGTCATGTCCCCTTCTAGTTGACATCTCTCAGAGCTTATGATTAGCCTATTATGTGACCCTCGTAGGCTGATAGGATGGATAGAGGGTCTTGTTGGAGCTTGGCTTGGCTTCAGATTGTCAGAATTTACCAGTTGGCTTTCGTTCGGGGTCATTCGGACATTATTTGCCTGACTTGCTATTTTTAGTAAGTAAGGCCATTCAGCAGAGTGCCCCTGCTATTTTTAGCAGTATGTTTTGGTCATGTGCAAATGCAATCACTTATTCACCAGCTTTAGACTGTTCATGAATCGAACGTATTTTGAGGGAGATATTAATATTTTAATTGTCAAATTAAATTTAATTATTTGAAGCTTATATTATAAAGTTATAATATTATTTAATATTGTAACTTAAGTGATTTATTTAAGGGGTCGACTATCATTGAAGAGGGGCCACTTTTTAATTATAATTTATAATTAAAAGTGTGTTCGAGACTATAGAAAAATTAAAAGATAAAGTTCAACTTTATTTAAATGATGCCTTTTTGAGAAAAGTTGATCTTTTTGATGGATATAAGGATTTTCATTGAGAATTGAGCTCATTATGTTGAAAATCAAATTTTTGCAAGATCTTCTTCTGAGAACAAAGCCAAGGGTTCCAGTTTTCATCGTGCATTGGAGAACGTGCCCTCTTCAGTGTCTGCAGTTTAGAGGCTATGAAATATCAGCTGATTTATTACCTATCAGAGAGATATCTTCATCCAGAAGTTATCACAGAGCATCACATATAAAAATATCTTCAGGGTTTTGGTTGGAAACTTCTCCGGAAAGGGTTCTAAATTCCTCGCATCCATTTTCCAAGCTTGGGACAAGTCTTTCAAAAGTCGTAAAGATTTTCTTTACTGCTGTTATCAAATCCGTACTGTATTTATTGCTGTTGGAAGTCATACCACCTACAGAGGAAGGCATCCTTGCTTTTGGATCAAAAATGCCTTTATTTTCAACTCCTTTCATCCACCAAAGGTGACGCCCAAGAAAGTGGAGGTATTCTAGACTGATTCAAGCAAGGGAAAAGCATTGTAAAGGATCTGGCCGTACCATTCAAGTTTTAACCAGTCAGCTACAAATCAGGTTTTTGACTGATATTTTGTCTTATCTTTGTCTGAATGTCAGAGATCTATTATAGAAATGGCTGTAGAAAAATTTAATAAAATCAATAGCTATCATTTTCAGAGTCTCTTTATGTTAGATCTGGACTTATTGTATTTGTTAAAGATTTATTAGCAATTTCTTTCAAAATCGCATTGTTCATTATTGCATGCAAAAACACAAAAACACCAAAAACGTTAAAAAAAAACCAAAAACAAACAGATTCAGAAGTCAATGAGAACAGGGGTTTCTACATGATAATGTAAAGATGTACCTAGGTCAATTGTAAAAATGCAACAAACTATTATAATTTCAAAAAAACACAAGATAAAAAGCTAGAAATAGAGTACAAAGCAACAAAGGTCAGATACAAAGGAACCTAGAATTTAAATTTGAGCTTGATTTGGTTGGACAAGGGCACTGACACCCTAGACTTGGAAGTGCAGACACTCATAAGAAAAATTCAAATCTCAGTTGGTCCCTATATATGACCTCTTCCTTTCTAGACTTAGTGTTGTAACTTTGTTAGACACTGGTAAATTCCACTTTCCATGATTTGTTGACTTGTAGGATTAAATGCTTGATTGAGCAATTAGGTCTTCAATCCTCTCCCAAATTCACTTCAAATGTGAAACTACACACAAAGAAGAGGGGAAAGGGTTGTGTAATATAGAGGCTTGCCTAAGTCAAACCCCATTTTGGTATTTCTACCTCCACAATGGCTATGATGATGTAAAAGAGAGCTTACTCTTGATCGAGTAGAGGCTAATGCATAAAAAAGTGACAAATTAACAATTGTTGCAACTTAACACTTATATCTGCATTCCTTATAGACTAAAGTCATTGTACTAATCACCTTTAAGGATAATTAGATGCTTGATTTGAAGTCCTAAAAGTGTTAGCACTTACAAAACAAATGGACATGAAACATAAACAAACTCACATAGAAACTTGATATGATGCTAACATGATGCTTGACTAAAATAACGTTGCAATAATTCTACTAATTTTTCTCTTCACTAATTTTTCAAACCTTGACCAGACATCAACGTTGAACTTCTAGGAATGGTCTAATTGGGACAAAAATTCTCAAACAAACTATTTTGTGTGGGGATTGGACTTAGGAATGGATTACAAATTTGGGTTGCTTTTTAGATCTACATCCTTTTAGAACTTTAAAAACCTAAAGGATACAAGATAATCATATGTAATAGAAATTACAAAACCCTAATCAAAATTGGTCAATTCAAAGGGCTACTTATCATGAACCAAGATCCAAATAGGATCTCAAACATTTAGGCATTCACCCATTCTAGGGAAAGTCAAGGTTGTAAATCTCAAATAGTCCAAAAGGTTCCTTAATCTAGATTTGGTTTAAAGTTGAAAATGAATTCATTCAATAGACCAAGGACCAATTGGAAAGGAGAAACTTGAAGCCTAAATAGGATTACAGGGACCAAAAGAGGAAAACCTTAGAACCTAGGGCACAAACCAAATGAGGGCATGGGATGACGAGGGGATGGACACAACCAAGAACCAAAACCATAAACAACAAAATAAAGCAAAGAAAAAACAATAAAAAAATAAATAAACCAACCAACCTGGGACCAAATTGGAGAGGGAAGTTGACCGTTGTGAGACTTGCATGTTGATAACCCTTCTTGATCTTGATTTTGGTGAAATTTAGTTCACCTCAAAGATTAATTAGCAACAATAGCTTCATTAATGGCTCAAAAAAAAAAAAACTCCTATGTGCATGTATGAGGTAATTTACCTTCAATGCAATAGGTGAGTAGGGTTACGGGTCAAAAATGGACTCTTGACCCTAGATGAAAAAGGTCCTAAGTCCATTCATGGTTCCAAACTCTAATCACTCTTAGGAAGGAAAATAAGCTGCAGATGGGAACTAAAAATAGATTTGGACTTTTGAAGAAAAATTCCAAAAAAATTTAGAGTTCCAAGACCCAACAACAAGGAGAGAACATGGGATTGGGATTCCCAAATGGATTTGGACCTTTTAATAAGAAGTCCAAAATCTACTTTAAAACATGAAACCTGATGAAAAGAGGGAAAAATAGGATCAAGACTCCCAAAAACAAATTTGGACCTTTTTAAAGGAAAGTCTAAAATATGTTTAGAATCTTGAAACCTAACGAAAATGAGATGAAATGAGCTCAAAGATCCAAAAGAGATTCACACCTTTTTGGAGAAAGTTTGAAATTCATCGATATCTTTGAAACTCAACGAAAGAAATACAAAGAAATCCCAAGAAATCAGAAACTCTTGAGACCAAAAAAAGATGAACAAGAACAAAAGAAACAAAGGAAAACAAAGACAATAAGGGGGGCCCATTTTAGCACAAAATAAATGAGGGTGTATGTAGGGCATAACAAGACCAAATTAGAAGTAGATTAATAATGATCTCTAGCATTAACTTTAGGAAGGACCAGAGTCCCTTTATTTTATGGGTCTAACAAGTTTATGTCTCATGCTTAGATATAGAAGTTAAATGCTTGCTTCTCTTTAATTTTGATGTATGAGGAAGCGACTGTCAAATTTTATATCCTTCACTTAGGAGTAGCTCTTGAATGGTGGTACTATGGTTTGATCACCCAAGTTCACAATCATATAATCACACACTATCTAAGTTTAGCTAGAGGTTAATTGATAGATTCAAGAGGAGGGATCTTGAGATTCATTTCAAAGAGAGTGCATAGTTGATGCATAGTAGTTTAATATATAATCATGTAATATATTTTAAAATGATTATGTAATAGTGCCTAATGTTCAAGAAAATAATTACCATCCTCTTTGTTCCTGGTTTTTCTAAACCTCTCTGAGGTCTAGTTAAATATTTTGATCTAAAGTCTCCCAAAGAGGTGATCAAGAAGGCTATCAAACTTGAATCATCATGCTACAAATAAAATTCACACATAAATCACCCACTTTTAAGCAACATGAGATAAATTTTTAAAATGATGGATCATATTCACATCCAAAGAAGACCACACCTCAACCACCTACAATAAAGAAGGATGATTAATACAACATAAATTAACTTAAACAAAAGAAGATATGTTTTTCCTACAAGGAGCCATGGGAACCTAGTCATAGATATATTAGCAAGGGCCAAGTATTTTATATTAAAGTGCCAACTATAGAGCAACATGAGTGTAGAAACATAGAGAACAAATGAATGGATATAATGGCTCAATAAATATTAAATATATTGGAGGTAATCAGTTGATGCCTTTTTCTTGTTATCTCAAAATTTTCACAACTATTTGTTATAGAATGTGATGCTTTAGGAGATAGAACTAGAGTTGTCTTGGTATAGTTTAGAAACATCTTATAGCATTTGAAAATAAGAAACAAAAAAATTGAAAAAAAAAATTGTATTTATGACAAAGAGTTTATGGCTAATATATGCCTTGCCAAGTTTTGACAATATTTGGTTTGTAAAATATTTATGGTGAAGATAGATCATAATATATTGAAATTCTTCCTTGACTAAGGCGAATAGAATTATAGTCAATAAAAATAGTCAAGTAAGCTCCAAGCTTATGATTTTAACATAGAGTATATAAAAGAAAAATAAATATAGTTGTCGATACCCTTTCTAAAAAGCCTACTTTATGATCTAATTTTCTTGTTTCTAATAATTTAACAAAATTATGGAATCTAATATGTTAAAATCCATTTTTATTGACCTTATTAATGTGAATGCGTGGGAAAATGAATTTCTAGTAGTACATGGTCTCATTTGTTATAAAAAATAAAATCTTCCTACTTGAATTCTAAATATAGGATTTTTACAATACATTGCTAACAATTCACCCAAGATTTTACAAGACCTATAGAAAAATTATGGAAAGGTTCTCGAGGATGGACTTGAAGACGGATGTCCTCAAACACATTAGAGAATGCATAATCTATTAGCAACATAAAGTACATGTTTTCTAGCAATCTTGCTTCATCCATTGTCTATATAAATCAAAAGTAAGAAATGATATCCATATATTTCATCATAGGCCTCCCTAAGATACAAAAAGAAAGATTGCCTCTTTGTTGTGGTTAAACTAATGAAGATATATATACACTTTTATGTTATTTCTTTAGAACTCAAACCATATCAAATAGCTGATATGTTTTTGAGAGAAGTGTTTAAACTGCATTGGTTGCCTAACAATAATATCAGTAATAGAGATAGTAGATATCTCAACTCTTTGGGGTAAAATTTATTTCATTTGAATGGTATAGAACTCATTCCAACATAATCTATCACCCCAAATAGATGGACAATTAGAGATAATGAGTGGGAGGATTAGAGGTTATGTGAGGAACTATGTTTAAAATCAACAATCAACTTGATTTAAGTGATTACATTCAAGAGTACTGCTACAACACTATGCATCATTTGTTGTTGATTTAGTACTCACAAATAACAAATTACGAATAACCAATAACTTGATAATTTATTTAACCTTAAATTAAGCATATTTTTTCCTCAAAGAAAACAATCAAATATACCATATAAAATAATAATAAAATATCAATTATAGAACATTTTTTATTTTATAAATGCAAACAACATTCACATTTTATGATACTTAAACTATCTAACCTACATTTGATCTATATACTAATTTAAAACATGTAAAAATTCATATACAAAGTATACGCTGTATTTGTCAACTCTGAAACATTTGTTGTGTCCCCGTGTTGAAAACGGTTTAACTACAAAGAGGAAAGCCAAAGACTGGCAAGAAAATTGCTGGATCAGAGAAATCGGCACAGTTCATTGCTTATACATTTTCCATGCTCGTTGCGCCTGCTCGGGAAATTTCATCCTTATACCTTACTTTCTCTTATTTCACAATCATAACCCTCTTACAAAATTGCACAGATCCAAGCTTTCAAAGTATTCCACGAAGCCTTTCAGAGCTGCTTTTATATTTTGCGTAAGCCTCTGCAACAGTTCTTTGTATAACTATAATGGAAATCCAGCAGTACTAGTACAGGGCTGCAGCCAGGGGAGTGATAGTGAAAATAGGCGAACAAGAAGACGAACAAGTGGAAGAAGGGCGGCGCTCCTTCCTCTCGTCACTCACAATCTGCTGATGTCTGCATTCCTCGCTGCAAAATGCTTTGTCGCCTCTGCAATGCGTACAAGTGGAATGTCAGAATTGGATGGAACCATATTATGTTAATATATATACCTTACTATCTATGATGTCAAACCGCTGCTAAAATATTTGGTCGGTGGGTCAAAGCATGCTAATGACCGTATCAGTTTGGAGAAACTGCAAAAATTAACTTTCAATTATTATAATGTATATGCCCTTAAGCTGCAATTTTTTAATCTGTACATTTTAATAGTGTAAATTTTGCTTAATAAAATAAGATTATTATTTTTAAAAATTAGTACAGATGAGATCAAATATTATTATTGACTGTCTCAAATTTACAAATAGAATGTCATTTTATTAGACATAAAGATAAAAATAAGAAAAATTAAAAACAAATTATAAATGTAAAATCATTTAATCAGATTCTTTTATAAAACAATATTAATTTTAAAATAAAAGAAAACTATTTTTTAAGATCTATTATTTGGCCTGTCTTTTTTGCTTAAATATTTAGGCCACAAATAGACAAGTATTGGCATCTTTGTTTTTATATAGCGGATTATAATATCATGTTGGAGTATACATATAAAAAGTTTAGCTTGACTAAGCTATCATGAATAGAGAGTTACAGCTAAACAAATATCAGCATCTCTGTTTTTATATTGGAATCACAATAATATGAAAAATTATACATGTAAATCAAAAGTCTTCATTCAACTAAGCTATCATTAAATAGGGAGTTCCACATCATCAAAATCACTCAATAATTAAACTTAACCCAATCACACTTCTAAAAAAATGTTACCTAATGTGTCTTTATTTTTATATTATTTTAGATCATAATATTATAAAAAGAATAAGTCTTCATTTGATTAAATTTTCATAAGGAAATTATAATCCATCAAAACCTAACCCAACAACACTTCTAAAAAAATATATTTTTATAACTAAAATTTTTATTTATTAAAAAAATAATACACTATTCAAAAAATACACCCTCAAAATCTAATCCATCAAAACCTAACCCATCAATTTTCTAACACAAATTCTCACATCCAAAAGTTGTATGCCCGAAGAGAGGCTTGTACAGTCTGGGAAGAGATTTTTACAAATTAAAGCTCTACTTCAACTACGACTGTACATAATGTCGAAGTACAAGTCAGAAAGGTGGACAGTTAGCTAGAGCTGGAAAATTAGATATAAAACTGCAGAAACGTGTTTCAAATGGAGCCATTCGACTTTTAAAAGAACTAAAATTTTCTCAGCACCAGCACCGGCTAAGAAATTTCAGATACCATGTGACCATCACCTAGCCTAGGTTAAGCTCTCGTAATCGAAAAATTAAAAAAACAATTTAAAGCCAAACTGATGAAAAGGGAGGCCATGAAAGAATTGAAATCAACTGCACTATAAACTGAATCTGAGAAAACAACACTGTACTGTACTTCTAAGATTGACTACGCAATTGAAAGAAAAGCCACTTCATAAATTCCTAGCGAAGTAAAAATCTGTAGGTATTGACAGATTGGGCGTAAGTTTTATTGTAAATTTTACCTGTACATGTATATATCCTTCTGGTGGGACAATTTTCGTCTGCACAGGTAACAAGCATACAGAAAATCCGCAGGTTCAAACGAGGATAAAGCCGAGGGCCCAGAATCTTCAAAGATCGTTTCTTTACATCTGCATAATCTTCCATCATTCTCCTCTGCTCTGCCCGATTTACTCCAAGACGGCAGTTTTACAGAGACAATGGGCACGGCCTTGCTTTGCTCTTTGTTGTCATTATGATCAAGAGCAACAAGAATTCCAAGGCCTACGCCTGACGAATATCTGCTATAATTTCTCATATCCAGGGGAGAAGTTGGGCTCAAACACCCATCTGCTGCTTCAGGAATTCCGCCATATTTACCACACTTAAATCCAACCAGCACACGAAAATATTTGAAGACTGATCTGTTTTCTGAGGGGCTGTCAAACATTAGAACAGATTTGCTCTGTATACTCTGTATGGGCCTTAGCCGCTTGACTGCCATTCTTTCTTAACAGCCAAATGCCCTCAATGATCAAGCAAATCGGGCCACCATACAAAATCTTTCTAGCAAACTGAAAAGGGTAGTTGTTGCAGAGTGAAAGAGCATAGTGTAGGAAAGAAATGGAAGGCTGTCGATATATAATTCGGAGGAGAAGATTATTTAATTTGGTCCTAGGGTAGTGTGTAACAAGGCCTGCCAAGATACTTTTATTCTTTCTTTTGTGACCACATATTGAAATTTTGAGCTTATGTGTTGTAATGGCATAGGCCAGAGTGTAGACATCCTCTGGTACAAGCTTTTTCTTTGTCGGCTTTATTATTTAACTTCTTTGAAAATTACTGCTATGGTTGAACATTCGTCACGTTTTTTATATGTTTATCGTTGAAATTTAAAGTGGTTTGCATCTTTTGCCATCTGACACATAGGGCCTAACGCTAGTTATTTAAAAGATGAAATGCAGGTCTTCAAAAATAAAAAAGTGTATCTTACTACGTCGCTTGATCAGGGTCGAACACATGGTGTCTTGAGATATTCAAAGATTGAGTATTTTAATATTATAAGATTTTTTCGTGTTTAATGTTGACTATTATTATTTCTTTATAATCAAATGGAATAATTTTTTTTTAAAGAAGTCATATTTAAAAATTAACAAATCATGTAATGTTATGTGGTGTATTACAAGTATCTTATTTAATGGAAAATTATTGAACTAATTTTTTATTTTATGTATATGAAGAAAAGTATGTTAATGTGCATCATATTTAGTGATGTGATCTTGAAAGCTAAGATTTAGGTAATGAAGTTGACAAGTTATAAAAATTTCATCATTTGAATAACATGAGTTTGAGAAATACAAAGTTAGAGTACATGACTACTATATCCTCTTGCCTAGTTACTCTACATCAAAATGTGTTGGATAACACATGAGCTCCAAAAACATGCATGATTGAGCATAACTTTGACATGATGCTTGAGATCTTGAATGCTACAACAAATGATGAAGAGATCTGCTCTTGAATGCTCTTGACAAAAATATTTGTTCACATGAAAGTTGCCCTCTTACTAGATGTTTTGAATTGATAAAATAACCTTGTATTTATAGACATTTATCCTTAATTTCTTGAAAATTAAACATTACAAGCCGACCTTTGAAATTTGAATTTGGGATGATAAAAATTTTGCCAAAATATGTTTTAAAAATGGGTTCCAAAGCCTAAGGAGGACCCAGTCGTCCATGGGCGAATGGGTTCCAGGTCCCTATTCCTGGAACACACACTGCTCAAAGTAAAGTGTTAGGTATTGTCATTAATTATTGTTGGGTTTCCCCTTTGGAAAATGTAATTTATTAGGCTTGTAGATGTAAAATAGGGCTTATTAAGGCATAATTTTAAGCTCAATTTAAATTAAGAGGGCCCAAACAAGTGTGAAAACGTAAGGGGATACATTTTTCAACACTAAATTAAGGCATTATTAAGTCTATTTTAACTAGGAGGGTCCCAAACAAGTCAGAAAATGTAAAGGGTTACATTTTTCTACACTATAGGTAGTCATATAGATCATTAGTGAGGGTAGTCCTTACAAGATAATCTCTAAGAATTGAGGGTAGATTCCCTATCTATTTAAGGCTAACCCTAAAGCTATTTATATTGTGGGGGTGTCAAAATGAATAGAGGTTTCTTGGATATGGGTAGAGGTTGCTTGGCTAGGAATATAGGTTAGATACAAAGACCTTTTGATCAATCACTCTTTTAATTTTTAGAAAGGAATTCACAAGTAAATCATTGCTTCCAGATAGGGATGTTGTAAAATTTAAAATCACATCAAAATGCACCTTCCCACTTGCTTTGGGTGGTTAAGTGCATGTAAGACATGTTTCATGTTGTGATTCGTCCAAGAAAGTGACTAGGTGACACAGGAAAATATTCATATCCACATATGGCATTAGCTTGGTCATTAAAGGATTATCTTGTGGTGGGTTTTAATTGGTTGGTAGAATCTATAGAAGTCTAGGTTGCATTAAGAAATTGGGAACTAGGGTTTAGTTTTACCACAAGCTAACTTACTTTTAGGGAAGGTTGTATAAAGAATCGTAGGAGTTTGAAACGAAAATGTGCAAAGAAGAGTGAGGATCAATGAAAGGGGTACTCAATACTAATATAAGAAGAAGTGGGATCAAGGTAAGGGAAAATGTGATACCACTAAATAATATGGACAAAAGGATAAAGTAAAGGGATCAAAGATTAAGGATATAGAGTGCTAGATGCACTTTTTGGTCAAAGGAAAATATTGAAGTCCAAAACTCTATGACTTAAGAGAAATGGGTTAAGGATCATTAATGTGGTGTGTCAAATGCTAGAACAAGAAAGAGCAAGGGAAATATGGTGGAAGCCTTTCAGGGTTTAGAGATTGGTTTTTCCATACATTTTACCTTTTGGATATGATGGTATGAGTAATCCTACAAGTATGGGTTCCACAAGGAGGAAGAGAGATGGGAAGCGGGTTGAGGGAAATGAGTAGGGAAAATAGTAAAAGCCCAAGATTTTGAGACTTAAAGGAAAGTAAATCCTCACATTAGGAATTAAGTATGGTGAATACTCAATGCTAAAAAAGAGGAAACATGGAAAATTGTAAGTTGAGAATAATTGAGGTTCATTGATTAGTCTTATAGCTTAAGAAGTACATTATTATCTGGAGACATAAAATCGTAAGTCCTACAAAAAACACAAAGTAGGGAGTGGGGGTGGGTAAATGCATGATAAAGTACCTAGGTGATAAGAAGTAGTCGAAGGTCTCAAAAAGAAATGGAAATGTTGGGTTTCAAGGAATGGAGGGAAAAATGTTGGCAAGAGGAAACCTACAAACCTAATAAAAGAGACAAATAGATACAATCATCCCTAAAACTTAGAAATTTCTATAGTTTGAGATATTTAGGCATGTGACGAGTATACTGAAAGAAAAAACACTACAACAAGAACATTTTTTTTTAATAAGGGGGTCTATTGAATGAATTTTTTAGATTGGTTATAGATGGTGGCCAAAACATGGTCCTTTTAAGAAAGGAAGCACTCAACTTGGATAAATTTGCACTTACTAATATAGACCTCAACATCACCTAGAAAGGGGCAAGACAAAGATATCACATAAAACTATAGCCTGGAAAAAATATAAATCTTTGATCAAATATCAATGAAGGACTCTAAGCAACAAAATCAAAATAAAAAGAATTAGAAGCACAATAGGGTACCTTCATTAAAAATAATATGTAAGATAAAAGCTCAAAAGGACAAACATTAATAGAGGAGTTCTCTAATTTTATCTTAAACTAGAGTTGGTGTTGCAAGACATAAATAAGTGGAAACTTTATTAGAGAATGTTCATAAGCATTCTAGGATAATCAAACCAACTTAGGAACCCATATATTAAGGTTTATCATAAGTAAAGCTTTTCAAAATAACTTCATTAATGAAATTAATCCTCATGAATTAACAAGGCCTTTGATTGAACTATGTCAAAATGTCTATGCAAGTGAGTTCATTTCCTCTTCATGAAATCAACTAAACTAATCATTAAAAGTGGGAATTGCAACAGCCTTGGAGATAAATTTCATTTCATTGTGACAATCAACACATACTCAAAAGTTCTTAACAAGACTAATAATTGTTCCAATTGGCATGTCTAAAAAACCAAAAGCAATTGACATCTTTTCACTATAGTGGCAAAGAAATAATTTTTTCACTCCTTTTCCACAACACTAAGTGTCTTGCATCTGAAAAAATATCCAATTGCCTTCATCTCCCAAGCCAATTTCTCCAACTTTACAAAGATTTACTGTGTCTGTGAAAGTCACATGTCTCCTACAAAAGAAGCACATGGTCTTCAATACATCCGGAGAACTTTTTAATTCCTTTATCTTTCATCAATCTCCCTCACCATTTCACACCACCTACCCACTACTGCATATATGCTTGAAAGAACACAAGTCACATCTTTTTAAAATCCAAATAAAGAATAGCATTGCTGTAAATACTCTTAAGCCTGTATTCATATGTGATCTGCAGGCAGCAAGAAAATAGATCCACATATCCACCACAGGTATAGCTTATAAAATTGCTCTATCCTTTATGCTTTGATGGATGTCCACACCATGTTCCAAAGCTCCCATTTTGGCACAAGCAAGGAGGATGCTGGCAAAGGTTGCGGAGTTCGGTTGTACACCTGCCAATTGCATTTGCTTAAAATTTTCTGAAGCCTTTTCAACAAATCCCTTTTGTGTATACCCTGCAATCATGGCATTCCATGAGATCACATTTTTTTGAGGCATTTGGTCAAACAGTTCACGTGTCTTGTCTATGCTTCCACATTTTGGATACATGTCTACCATGGCGGCTGCATCTACAACATCTGACAAAAACCTGCTCTCCTTAATTCTGTGATGGATGTCCATACCCCGTTCCAAAGCTCCCATTTTAGCACAGGCAGGGAGGATGTCGACAAGGATTGCAGAGTTCTGATTTACACCTGCCGATTACATTTGATTGAAAGTTTGTAGATCCCTTTCAGCTAAGGCATTTTGTCCATATCCTGCAAGCATAGCATTCCACGAGACCAGATTTCTTTGTAGTATCCTGTCAAACAGTTTACGTGCCTTGTCTATGTTTCCACATTTTACATACATGTCTACCATAGCATACTGAATAATCCCTAGTCCGTTATGCTTTGATGGACGTCCATACTTTGTTCCAAAACTGCCATTTTTACACAGGCCGCGAGTGCACTGACAAATGAAAACAAATTGCGTGGGAAACCTGGGTTTGAATGTGCTGAATCGGTGAGACTGCTCGGGAACAATTTGAATGCTAACAGTGAACGGGAAACGGAAATGGGGAACAGCAAACGGGACATGTAATTGGGCCCCACAGCAGCACCTAAGCATGGTCAACGCTTAGAGTGTGCTGGTTAAGCTAGCCCCTTACAAAATAGCACAGATCCAAGCTTTCAAAGTATTCCACGAAGCCTTTCAGAGCTGCTTTTATATTTCGCGTAAGCCTCTGCAACAGTTCTTTGTATAAATATAATGGAAATCCAGCAGTACTAGTACAGGGCAGCAGCCATGGGAGTTATAGTGAAAATAGGTGAACAAGAAGAATAAGTAGTGGAAGATGGGCGGCGCTCCTTCCTCTCGTCACTCACAATCTGCTGATGTCTGCATTCCTCGCTGCAAAATGCCTTGTCACCTCTGCAATGCGTAGAAATGGAATGTCAGAATTAGAGGGAAACATATTATGTTAATATATATACCTTATTATCTACAATGTCAAACCGCTTAAAATAATGTATATGCCCTTCAGCTGCAACTTTTAATCCGTAAATTTTAATATTTAAAAAGGTAAATTTTGTTTAATAAAAATAAGAATTAATTTTTTTAAAAAATAGTACATATGAGATTTAGTATTATTATTGTGTGTCTGGTTATTGAAATATACAATAGAATGTCACGAGATTAGGAAAAAAAATAAAAATAAGAAAAATTAAAAATAAATTATAATGTAAAATCATTCAATCAAATTCTTTTATAAAATAATATTATTTTTGGAAGAAAAGAAAACTATTTTTTAAGATCTACTATTTGGCATGTCCTCTTTGTTAAAATATTTAGGTCACAAATATACAAGTATGAGCATCTTTGTTTTTATATAATGGATTATAATATCGTGTTGGAGTTCCAATTCATCAAAATCACTCAAAAGTTAAACTTGGCCCAATCATACTTGTAAAAAAATTATTACATAGTGCGTCCTTTTTGCTTAAATACTTAGACTACAGCTAAAAATATATCAGCAACTCTATTTTATATTGGAATTATAATAATATGAGAAATTATACATGTAAATCAAAAGTCTTCATTCAGCTAAGCTATCATTAAATAGGGAGTTCCAGGTCATCAAAAACACTCAATAATTAAACTTAACCCAATCACACTTCTAAAAAAATGTTACCTAATGTGTGTCTTTGTTTAAGTATTAGCCTTTATATGACTTTAGATCACAATCTTATGAAAGAATATACATCTAAATCAAAAATCTTCATTTGGTTAAATTTTTATGAGGAATTTCTAATTCATCAAAACTTGACCCAACAACACTTAAACCTTTTTAATAAATAAAACTAAAATGAAAATAATACACTCGTGATAAAAATACACCCTCAAAATCTAAACAGAACGAAGTCCAAGACAAAAAGAAATTTTTAACTTTAATCAAAATAACCCATCAATTTTCAACACAAAATTCTCACATTCAGAAAGCTATATGCCCTGAAAGAGGCTTGTACAGTTTGGAAAAGCGGACAATTAGCAAGAGCTGAAAAATTAGATATAAAAAAGCAGAAACGTGTTTCACATGGAGCCATTTGACTTTTAAAAGCACCAAAATTTTCTCAGCAGCAGCACTGGCTAAGAAATTTCAGATACCATGTGACCATCGCCTAGCTTAGTTTAAGCTCTCGTAATCGAAAAAATAAATAAACAATTTAAAGCCAAACTGATGAAAAGCCATGAAAGAATTAAAATCTAACTGCACTATAAATTGAATCTGAGAAAAGAAAACTGTACTATTACAAAATATAAATATAAGCCAGTACATAATTTATTAGCGAAGTAGGAATCTGTATTGACAGATTGGGCGTAAGTTTTATTGTAAACCTCACCTGTACATGTATATATCCTTCTGGTGGGACAATTTTCGTCTGCACAGGTAACAAGCGTACAGAAAATCCGCAGGTTCAAAGGAGGATAAAGCTGAGGGCCCAGAATCTTCAAAGATCGTCTCTTTACATCTGCATAATCTTCCACCATTCTCCTCTGCTCTCCCCGATTTACTCCAAGACGGCAGTTTTACAGAGACAATGGGGTATGGCCTTGCTTTGCTCATTATGATCAAGAGCTACAAGAATTCCAAGGCCTACGCCTGACGAATATCTGCTATAATTTCTCATAGCCAGGGGAGAAGTTGGGCTCAAACATCCATCTGCTGCTTCAGGAATTCCGCCATATTTACCACACTTAAGTCCAACCAGCACACGAAAATATTTGAAGACTGATCTGTTTTCTGAGGGGCTGTCAAACATTAGAACAGATTTGCTCTGTGTACTCTGTATGGGCCTTGGCCGCTTGACTGCCATTCTTTCTTAACAACCGAATGCCCTCAATGATCAAGCAAATCGGGCCACCTTACAAAATCTTTGTAGCAGACTGAAAAGGGTAGTTGTTACAGAGTGAAAAAGCATGGTGCAGGAAAGAAATGGAAGGCTGTTGGTCTATAATTGGGAGGAGAAGATTATCTAATTTGGTTCTAGGTTAGTGTGGAACAGGCCTGCCAAGATAACTTTTATTCTTTCTTTTATGACCACATATTGAAATTTTGAGTTAATGTGCTGTAATGGCATAGGCCAGAGACCAGACATTTTCTGGTACAAGCTTTTTCTTTGTCGGCCTCATTAAAAAACTTCTTTGAAAATTACTGCTATTATTGAACATTCGTCACGTTTTTTATATGTTTATCGTTGAAATTTAAAGCATTTCGCATCTTTTGCCATCTGACACGTATGGCCTAACGCTGGTTATTTAAAAGATGAAATGCAGGTCTTCAAAAATTAAAAAAGTGATTTTTTTTTTAATTTTTAATTTTTAAAATTTGAAGAGATGCAGATTAAAAAGTGTATCTTATTACGTCGCTTGATCAGGGTGGAACACATGGTGCATTCAGATATTCAAAGGTTGAGTATTTTAATTAAGATTTTTCGTGTTTAAAGTTGACTATTATTATTTATAATAAATGGAATAATTTTTTTTAAAAGAAGTCATATTTAAAAATTAACAAATTATGTAATGTTACATGGTGTATTACAAATAGCTGATTTCATAGAAAATTATTGAACTAATTTTTTAATTTATGTATATGAAGAAAAGCATGTTGATGTGCATCATATTTAATGATGTGATCTTAAAATCTAAAATTTAGGTAATGAAGTTGACAAGTTATAAAAAGCTATCAAGTTTCCACAATCCATCAAGTAGTGCTAAAAATTTTCTAGATTTGATTGTGTTTTGGTTTTTCACATCAACGTTTTGAATCATACTACATGATCCATCATTAGGATGAAAGAGAGCTGAAGGAGAAGAAAATGATTGTTGCAGACCAAAGCAAGCTAAAAAGAGAGAGAGGAGACACAAGTAAGGAGGCACACGGTTCGAGGTTAAGGGTGGATTAAAAATAGAAAAGCAAAGGAGTAAAGGAGAAGAAAGAAAAAAGAAACCCTAGATGGCAACCATGATAAAGTAGTGTTAATTAAGTTATGATAGACAATTTACTAAATAAAGAAAAACTAAAATAAGGATTAAAACAAAATAAGATAAAGAAGAAAAAAGAAAAACTAAAATCAAAATTAAAGAGATGAACAAACCAAAATAAAATAAAATACAAAGAAAATTGAAAATAAAAACAAAATAAAATAGAATGATATAAATATAAAATAAAATAAAATAAAGAAAAATGAAAAACTAAAATAAAGAAAAACTAAAATTAGAATTAAAGAGATAAGCAAATGAAATAAAACAAAATGCAAAGAAATTGAAAATAAAAATAAAATAAAATAAAATGATATAATCATAAAATAAAATAAAAAAGATAAAACAAAGAAAAATGAAAAAATAAAATGAAGAAAAACTAAAATTAAGATTAAAGAGATAAACCAAGCAAAATAAAACAAAATACAAAGAAAATTAGAAATAAAAATAAAATAAAATAAAATAACATAATATAATATAATAAAATAAAATAAAATAAAATGATATAAATATAAAATAGAATAAATAAAAATAAATATTGCTAGTTGCTTCTTAACCAATATAATTTTATTTTATTTCATTTTGACCTTTTATCTTAAACTCTTCTTTGTGTCTTTACTTATCATTCTTTAGTTAATTTATTTATTTATTTTTAATTCTCAATTTTATTTTTATTATTTTTCATTAGAATTGATGTTTGTTCCTTTGAAGCTTTTACTTGATTTATTTTTATTTTTATTTTGTTAGTTTCTTTCATTTTTCTCTATTTTATAGTTATATCATTTTATTTTATTTATTTTTATTTTACTTGATTTATTTTTATTTATTGTATTTTATATTTATATCATTTTATTATATTATATTATATTATATTATATTATTTTATTTTATTTTTTATTTCCAATTTTCTTTGTATTTTGTTTTATTTTGCTTGGTTTATCTCTTTAATCTTAATTTTAGTTTTTCTTCATTTTATTTTTTCATTTTTCTTTGTTTTATCTTATTTATTTTATTTAATGATTATATCATTTTATTTTATTTTATTTTTATTTTCAATTTTCTTTGTATTTTGTTTTATTTTGGTTTGCTTATCTCTTTAATTCTAATTTTCTTTATTTTACTTTTTCATTGTTTTATTTTGGTTTGCTTATCTCTTTAATTCTAATTTTCTTTATTTTACTTTTTCATTTTTCTTTATTTTATTTTATAGTTATATCATTTTATTTTATTTATTTTTATTTTTAATTTTCTTTGTCATTTGCTTTATTTTGGTTTGTTTATCTCTTTTATCTTAATTTTATTTTATTTTATTTTTATTTTACTTGATTTATTTTTATTTTTATTTTGTTAGTTTTATTTCATTACTCTTTATTTTTATTTATTGTATTTTATATTTATATCATTTTATTATATTATATTATATTATTTTTTTTTATTTTTTTTATTTCCAATTTTCTTTGTATTTTGTTTTATTTTGCTTGGTTTATCTCTTTAATCTTAATTTTAGTTTTTCTTCATTTTATTTTTTCATTATTCTTTGTTTTATCTTATTTATTTTATTTTATGATTATATCATTTTATTTTATTTTTATTTTCAATTTTCTTTGTATTTTGTTTTATTTTGGTTTGCTTATCTCTTTAATTCTAATTTTAGTTTTTCTTTATTTTACTTTTTCATTTTTCTTTATTTTATTTTATATTTATATCATTTTATTTTTATTTTATTTTATTTTCAATTTTCTTTGTATTTTATTTTATTTTGGTTTCTTCATCTCTTTAATTTTGATTTTAGTTTTTCTTTTTTCTTCTCTATCTTATTTTGTTTTAATCCTTATTTTAGTTTTTCTTTATTTAGTAAATTATATATCATAACTTAATTAACACTACTTTATCATGGTTGCCATATGCGGTTTCTTTTTTCTTTCTTCTCCTTTACTCCTTTGCTTTTCTATTTTTAATCCACCCTTAACCTTGAACCACGTGCCTCCTTCCTTGTGTCTCCTCTCTCTCTTTTTAGCTTGCTTTGGTCTGCAACAATCATTTTCTTCTCCTTCAGCTCTCTTTCATACTGATGATGGTGTTGATTTTTATGTAGCTTGGACAGGTGTCTCCATTCCCAAGAAGTGCTTATTTAATTATTTAATTATTTTCTAGAGACTTCTAGAAAGGGTTGAGTTGTCTAGATAATTATGTAATTAAATAAATGTTTCCTCTAGAGACTTCTAGAATCCAGTTAGTTAGGGTTGTTAGAGTCTATTTAATCTTAGCCATTGATTGAGATTAAATCATGGCCATTGGTTTTCCAATGAGAAAAGTATAAAAGGGGGATCAATGGGCAATTAGAGAACACACACAAGTAGACTTGCAGTGATAGCAAGTAGATTTGCAGTGAGAGCAAATAGTCTTGTAGTGTTAGCAAGGGCGCAGTGATAGCGTTGGGGATAGTAGTTGTGGAATTTCAGCAGGAGAAATTGAGGGAAGAATTTTTGGAGAAGAATATTGCCGGAGCTCTGCCAGTAAGAGGCAAGCAGTTTTTGTATTCCTTAATTTGCTGAAGTTAAATATAATTCCTCATTTGCAGTAGTGGTTTTCCCTTCGGGGTTTTTCCACAGAAAATTTGTCCAAAAATATTGTGTTCATTATTGTGAATGTTTTCTTCTTTATTTCTGTGAGTTTTATTGGTGAAGTTGCAGTTGTGTTATTTTTTGATATTTGCTGAGAATTAATTTTCAGAGTCAAATAATCTATGTATTAGATAGGAGATTAATAATCAGTAACTGCAATAGAATTTTCACATGGTATCAGAGCTTATCTGAGGGCAGACAAAGCTCAGCGCAGGAAAGAGGGTTTATAAAACCTAGTTCTACCTCTTCAGAATTATTATTATTATTTGTTTTCTTTTATCTTTTGAGATGGCCTCAGCAGGTTTAAGAGATCAGGACATATTGGATGGAGCCTCAAATTTTGGTGTCTGGAAAGCCAGAATTTCTTTGTTGCTAGAAGAGAATGGGATCAAGGAATATGTGACCAGTGTTGTACCTGTACCTACAGATCCAGCACATCTCTTGGCATATAAGAAGGAAGATGCCAAGGCAAGGAGGCTGATCCTTGATGGTTTCAAGGACCATATTGTTCCACATGTCGCAGAGTTAGATACAGTGAAGAAGATGTGGGCTGCCATTATGAATCTGTACCAGAATGCTACCACTAACCGGAAGCTGATTCTCAGAGAAAAGTTGAGGAATACTCAGATGAACAAGGGAGAAGATGTGACAAGTTACCTCACCAGACTCAGACTTGTCAAGGATGAGTTGGCAGCTGTTGGAGATAAACCAGATGATGACGAGCTAGTGTGGATAGCCCTAAATGGGTTTACTAAGTAGTGGGATGTCTTTGTTCAAGTCATTAATGGACAAGACACCTTGCCAAGTTGGGATCGACTTTGGAGTGACTTCACTCAAGAGGAGCTTAGACTAAGTCTTGTCAGTGGGACCAGCAGCAAGAGTCAGAAAAGTGAGGCGGAACAAGAGAATGTTGCCCTTGTAGGAAAAGGGAAAGCAAAGAAGGGGTCAAGCAAAGGATCAAATTCACAAGGTGAGAAGAAGAAGAAGGACTTGTCTAAAGTCAAGTCTTATGGTTTTCATGAGTTTGGCCACTATGTCAGCAATTGCCCGTAAAGGAAGAAAGGCAAGAAGCAGACGACAGCTTCAGCAAGTGCAGATGAGCTCTCTAATAGAATGGAGGATGAGTTCGCTCTCATAGCTTGTATGGCTAGCTCAACCTCACAGGGTGTTTGGTATATAGATAGTGGGGCATCATTTCACATGACAAGAGTTAGAGAGTACTTCTCCAGCTATAAAGAGGGGGACATCAGAATGCAGATTTCTATGGGGAACATGTCCAAACTCAATCCAGTTGGGAAAGGGACTGTTCTATTTCAGAGGGAGAATGGTAAGCGGATTCCCATTCATGATGTGTTGCATGTGCCAGGCTTGGGCATGAATTTTATTTCCATATATGTCCTTCAGGATAAAGGTTACAATGTACTCTTTAGGGGGGCGAGTGTGTTAATCAAGCACAAGAATTGGAAATCACTCACAACTATTGGAGTTAGGAGCGGTCGGCTTTATAGGTTGCAGTTTGATACTCATAACCTGCACTGATGTGCAGCAGTAATTCTAGAGATCAAGGAGAGCTATGGCATAGGAAGATGGGCCATATACATCACGGAGCACTTAAAATGCTTCGTGAGGCAGTGACAAGTGTTCCAGAGGTGAGCACAGAGCATGATGATGTTTGTAAGGGATGTGTGTTGGGGAAGTTTGTGAAAAGAACTTTTCCAAGGAGTGACACTAGATCCAAGGGTGTTCTTGATCTAGTACATTCAGATATATGTGGACCAATGTCGTTGAAGTCTCTTAGAGGATATGAGTACTTTGTTACTTTTATTGATGATTTCTCCAGAAAGACCTGGATATACTTCTTGAAGACCAAGGATGAGGTTTTCAGTTGTTTCCAAGAGTTCAAAGCTCTTGTGGAGAATTCAACAGGCAAGAAGATAAAGGTTCTTCGGTCAGACAATGGAGGCGAGTACAAAGGGAAAGAGTTCCAGGAGTTCTGTAACAGGGAAGGAATCAAGAGAGAGTGGATTGTTCCTTACAACCCACAACAAAATGGGGTTGCTGAGAGGAAGAATCGGTCTATATCAGAGGTGGCAAGGGCTATGCTGCATGACCAAGATATGCCACATTACTTATGGGCAGAGGCATGTAGTACAACAGTGTATATTCAGAACAGGGTACCACATAAGGTATTGGGCAAGATGACACTAGAGGAGGCATTCTCAGGGAAGAAGCTAGATGTCAGCCACTTCAGGATATTTGGGAGTTTGGAATATTGTCACATTCCAGGTGTGACACATTCCAAGTTAGATCAGACTACAGAGAGGGGGTACTTTGTGGGGTACAATGAAACCTCAAAGGCATATCGAATTTTATTCCAGGGACTAGGAGGACTATAGTTAGGCGTGATGTCAAGTTCATGGAGGACAAGGCATTGAGGAGGTCCAGAGATTTGCCAGCAGATGATCAAAGTGAGCAGCTAGTGGAAGCTCCAAGGATCATTCAACTAGATCAAGGACAGCGAAGCTCGAGTACAGTTACTAGTACAAGCATAAGCTCAGGTGCTGAGAGTTCGCAGAGTATGGAGCAACAAATGTAGCAAACCCAAGAGATGCATCAGGGTGATATGGAGGTTGATACTTCATCCTCTACAGTTGGTAGCAGGAACCAACAGTCCCAAAGTGATACTCAGGAGTTTGTGGGAGCTCCTAGGATGAGTAGTAGACAGTGGAGACAACCAGCCAGGTATGATGACTATATGGCATTAGTTAGTCAGTTGGTAGATAGTGAGCCTTCTAGCTATCAGGAGGCTGCATAGCAGAAAGTGTGGCAAGATGCAATGGTTGAGGAGTATACCTCAATAGTGCAGAATGATGTGTGGGAGGTTGTGCCTAGACCAACAGATAGGGTAGTAGTTGGATCACACTGGATCTATAAGATCAAGCACGGTGTAGATGGTAGCATTGAGAAATACAAGGCAAGGTTTGTGGCCAAGGGGTTCTCTCAGAAGGAAGGAATAGACTATGAGGAGACATTTGCTCCAATGGCCAGGTATACTTCTATACGAGTCGTGATCTCACTTGCAGCATAGATGGGATGGCAGATCCATCAGATGGATGTCAAGACGATGTTTCTTAATGGTGAATTGAAAGAGGAGGTATACATAGAACAACCGGAGGGCTTTGTAGCACACAACAGTGAAACCCACGTGTGCAGATTGAAGAGAGCTTTGTACGGACTAAAGCAGGCTCCCAGGGCATGGTATGAGCGCATTGATAGATACTTGTAGGGAATGGGCTTTGTGAAGAGTGAAGCGGATGCTAACCTCTACTACTTGGTGGTTGGGGGTGAGGTTCTCATTCTTGTTCTTTATGTGGATGACTTGTTTTTAATAGGTTCACTGGGGCTCATAGAGGAGAGCAAGAGGGACCTTGCAACAGAGTTCGAGATGAAAGATTTGGGGCTTATGCACTACTTTCTAGGCATAGAGGTATGGCAAATAGATGGAGAGATTTTCCTTGGACAAGGGAAATACTACATCAAAATTTTGAGGAGGTTCGAGATAGAGGATTGCAGATCCATGTCTACTCCTATGATCATGAATTGGAAGAAGGTAGAGACATCCAGGGAGAAGGATGTAGACCCCACCTTATACAGGCAGTTGATTGGGTCTCTCATGTATTTGGTCAACACCAGACCAGATATATCATTTACAGTAAACTCTCTTAGTCAGTTCATGGTGGAGCCGAAGAGAGTGCATTGGATGACGACAAAGCATGTGTTGCAGTATTTGCATGGTACAATCGAGTATGGGATCAGATATACTCAAGGTGATGGTATTAGGTTGATAGGCTATACTGATGCAGATTGGGTAGGTAGTACAACGGACAGGAAAAGCACTTCAGGGTGTTGCTTCAGCTTGGGTTCAGGAGTTGTCTCTTGGTATAGCAGGAAGCAGAAGTCTGTGGCTTTGAGTTCTACAGAGGTAGAATACACAGCAGCTAGCATGGCAACGTGTGAGGAGATATGGCTTCAGAAGTTGCTAGTGGCCTTGTTTGGTCAGAGGGTTGAGACTACGGTGATACACTGCGACAATCAGAGTTGCATCAAGTTGTCTGAGAATCTGGTGTTTCATGATAGGTCTAAGCATATAGACATCAGATATCATTTCATCAGAGATTGTGTACAGCGCGGGATTGTTCAGCTACAGTATATACCTACAGATCAGCAGGTAGCAGACATTTTGACCAAGGCATTGGGGAAGGCTAAATTCATCTTCTTCAGAGATAGGTTGGGTGTCATGCAGAACACCTTCCTCGCTAAGAGGGAGTGTTGATTTTTATGTAGCTTGGACAGGTGTCTCCATTCCCAAGAAGTGCTTATTTAATTATTTAATTATTTTCTAGAGACTTCTAGAAAGGGCTGAGTTGTCTAGATAATTATGTAATTAAATAATTGTTTCCTCTAGAGACTTCTAGAATCCAGTTAGTTAGGGTTGTTAGAGTCTATTTAATCTTAGCCATTGATTGAGATTAAATCATGGCCATTGGTTTTCCAATGAGAAAAGTATAAAAGGGGGATCAATGGGCAATTGGAGAACACACACAAGTAGACTTGCAATGATAGCAAGTAGATTTGCAGTGAGAGCAAATAGTCTTGCAGTGTTAGCAAGGGCGCAGTGATAGCGTTGGGGATAGCAGCTGTGGAATTTCAGCAGGAGAAATTGAGGGAAGAATTTTTGGAGAAGAATATTGTCGGAGCTCTGCCAGTAAGAGGCAAGCAATTTTTGTATTCCTTAATTTGCTGAAGTTTAATATAATTCTTCATCTGCAGTAGTGGTTTTCCCTTTGGGGTTTTTCCACGGACAATTTGTCCAAAAATATTGTGTTCATTATTGTGAATGTTTTCTTCTCTATTTCTGTGAGTTTTATTGGTGAAGTTGCAGTTGTGTTATTTTTTGATATTTGCTGAGAATTAATTTTCAGAGTCAAATAATCTATGTATTAGATAGGAGATTAATATTCAGTAACTGCAATAGAATTTTCATAGATGGATCATGTAGTATGATTCGAAACGTTGATGTGAAAAACCAAAACACAATCAAATCCAAAATTTTTTTATCACTAAGTTATAAAAAATTCATCATTTGAAATAACACATGAGTTTGAGAGATACAAATTTAGAGTACATGACTACTATATCCTCTTGCCTAGTTACTCTACAATAAATTTGTTGGACAATTTCATTTCTAACTACTTTTACACCAATGCTAGTTTTCAAAATTAGCAATATTGATTTTTTAATTTTGTTTCAATTCCCTAAGATGTCAAGCAAGGTGTTGTAGACACTTGAAACTTGACTAACATTTTCTGGTATCGCACTGATTATTAATTCATAGATTTTTTTTGTAATGTCACAGTACAATTCTTTACCTCTCTATATATAGGGAAATGGGCAGAGAGAAGAAATGTGAGAAAGATAGATATAGAAAAAGAGAAGGGAAGACAAATTTAGAGAGATAAGGGAGAGTAAGGAAGAGAGAGATTGAGAGAATACAAATATAAAGATAAAGAGGGAAACAAAGATATAAAGAGATCTCTCTCTTTCTCTTCTCATATCTCTCTATAATATCTCTCCATATGTTCCTCTCCTTACCTCTCTATATATCTCCCTCTCTACCTCTCTCTATATAACTTCCTATCTCTATCTTTGTATCCCTCCATCTCTCCCTCTCTCATTCTCTCCCTTTCTCTCTTTGTATCTCCCTCTTTTTATCTCTATTTATCTCTCTCTTAGACCTCTCTCTATTTCCATCTCCATATACATCTCTATCTTCCTCTATATCTCTCTCCCTATCTCTATCTCCTTACCTCTCCTTACATCTCTTTCGATCTCTTTCCCATATGTCTTTCTCACTATATGTATCTCTCTATCTCTCCCTATTTCTATTCATATCTTTCCCTATTTCCCTCTCTCCATCTCTCCCCATCACTCTCTTTCTACATCTCTCAACTTCTCTATCCTCTCTTTGTTATATCTCCCTCTCTCCCTTCCTCTCTATCTATTATATATATGTATCCCTCTATATCTATCTCAATATCTCTCACTCAGAAACACACACACATAGGTTGTTTCTCTTTACCTATCTATATCTCTATATCTCTTTCACTCACACACACACACTCATTATTTATCCTTTCCTATCTCTATCTCTATCTCCATCTCTCTATCTCTCCCACCTCTCTCTATGTCCATCTCTCTACCTCTCCCGCTTCTCTCTATCTCTCTTCCTCCCTCTATTAATTCTCTATATCACCTCCTTTATCTCTCACTTTTCCCCCTCTATTTCTATCTTCTCATATGTCCCTCTTCTTCTCTATTTATATCTCATTATCTCTATCTCTCTCTTATTTACTCCATCTCTCCCTCCATGTCTCCTACTCTCTCTCTCTATCCCTCTCTCTACATATAACTTCCTACATCTTTATATTTCTCTCTCCATCTCCCCACCTTTCATTTTCTTGCTCTTTCTATCTCTATCTCTCCCTCTCCCTCTTCCTCTCTTCTTCCATCTCTCCCTTTATATTTATATATCTCTTTCTCTTTGTGTTTGTCTCTCTCTCTCACACCCTCTCTATCTTTCCCAAATTATATTTATCTCTCTATCTCTTCTTTATATCCCTATTTTTCCTCTCTCCCTCTCCCTATCACTTCCTTTGTCTATATCTCTCTACTTAGCTATCCTCTGTCTATTTCTCTCCCTCCATCTGCCTTCCTCTCTATCTATTTATACATATATTTCTCCCTCTTTCTCTCTCCATATCTCTCTCTTACTCATACACAGACTCTTTGTTTATCTCTCCCTATCTCTAGCTCTATCTCTATCTCTATCTCTCTATATTTAAATTCTTACATATTTCTCTTTATCTCTATCTCATTATCTATCCATCTCTCTCTACCACTATATCTTTCCCTCTCTCCACCCCTCTTTATATCGCTTCAATCTCTATCTTTATATTTCTATCTCTCCCTCTCTCATTCTCTCCCTCTTTCTCCATCTCTATATATTTATCTTTTCCATCTCTAGATCTATCCCTTTGTCCTCTCTCTTTATCTCCCATCCTCCTTCTCTTCATATCCCTCTCCTCCATCTTCATCTCCATTTCCATCTTTATCTCTATCTTTAATTTCCTCTCAATCTCTATTTCCTTACCCCCTCTTTCTCTTCCCCTATATGTATCCCTCTTTATATCCCCATATCTCCCTCCCTCTAACTCTCTTCCTATTGCAAACACAACATGAGCATGTTGGTAATGAGCCTTATTATCTTCCTCATTCAAAGGTTTTGTTTTAGTTGTGTTTGGATCCCTATAAGTAGATGCATATTTGATTTGAAGCTATCAATTTTTCCATTTAGATCTTTGTTGCACAAACAACATCATTTTCTAAATAGCCTACCAATTGACCTCATTTATACTACACAAATATATGTAAAAAATAAACAAAAAAATTCCCCAATTGATCTTCCACAATTATTCAATGTACCCATTGCACACCAAGGTGTGATTGCTAGTATATAACAATTTTATATTAATAATAAGAGAAGAAACATTGCCAACATGTAATATCTAACTTCTAATCATTTTTAGTATACATTATATTTATTTTATTTATAAAATTTATTTAATGTATAATAATTTGCAATATAAACATTTATTAAATATATTATTTATTTAAAATTTAGTGATTAAAATTAGGTTTATAGTTATGAATAGTGTTGCAATCATAGTTAGGATTAGAGATAGGTCTAGGATAAGGATAATGGTTTAGAATTTATTATTAGGGTTAGACTTAAGGTTGGGGTTAGGGTTAGGATTAGGGATAGAGTTAGAGTTAGGTTGTGAGTTAGGGATAGGTTTACGTCATGCAAATAACTAATTAAAAATACTAAAACACTATAATTAACAAAACTTTCACTTTTTTCACATTAATATAATTTACATTTGTTTTTCAAATCTAGAAAACAATAATTATAATACTATAAAAGAAAATACTAGCCACAACGTAACACTTATTATATCTTATAAACAACATAAATTAGACGAAAGAAATAATACTCCATTTATAGCACCAAAAAGAAAAAGATAGTTCCTTTAAAATTGATCTCAAGTTCATAACTCAATTAAGAACTAGTTTGTGTGAAATTTTGAAACTACCTAAAGGAGATGTAAACATCATGGAATAGTGGATTATAAAGTGCGGATTTGAAATTATTAAAATCTTCCATTTATTTGCGGGCCTCATGATTATGATATTGCACTAAATGCTTTCCCTTTCCTACCACAAACTTCTTTCTTTTCTATGCAGATTTTTATTAATAGTTGCCACGTAGTGATATTCCCTCCCTTTAAATTTGTAATGCTGAAATTTTGAAAATTTTATTTAGTTTTAGGTTTTAATGTAGTTCTATTGATAAGTGGTGCATTTTTATTTAGTTTATTTATTTATTTATATTTATGTTTCATTATAGTACTTTTTTATATTTGATTTGATTTATATTTATTTTCAATTCATTTATTTTATTATTAGTTTACATTTTTATATATTTATTTTAGATTTTATGATCTATATTTGTTGTCTTATGTTAATTGTGTGATTGTTCAATTCAATTTTGATTCATTCAAATTTAAAATTGTCGGCTCTCATTTTTAATTAGATACTGAGAGTTGATTTGGTATGCATATGTGAGACTATTTATTATGTCTTAGTATTTAAAGGTATTCGTTTGTGCAATTATGCAGATCCATGAATGCATGAAGGAATGACAAGGAATATTTGAGTTACAGGAATGATTATTCTAAGAACACTTTGATTTGGAGCATAAAATTGATTAATTGTGTCAAAATTTGTATCAGCCACTTGTATGCTTGTTTGATGTCTTATAACATTTATCCAAGGTCATCAAGTTAATCTAACAAGAGGGTTAACTAAGGAGAACTTGACCCTTGTAGTTTGATAGATGCTCCCCAAACTATTTTTGAATATTGCCTATCCTTGTGTATCTTCAAAATATTAGAGATTGAGGTGAAGCTAGTTTTAGAAGTCCATTATATACTAGATATATCTTGTGAGTTACAAATTTTTTTTATGCATTTGATATTTATTTATGAACTTCATGTTCAACCATAAGGGGCTTAAATTTGAGAAAATAATATCAAAATAGTTTGAAATAGCGAGCATATCAAGGCATCAATTCTTTAGGCATTGGTAGATTAATTTTGCACACTTTCAACATCCATATTCCATCAATGATTTGAGAGCTAAATATAAATGTCTTTTGTAATTAATTTTTGAAAAGAACACTTTAAATTATCAATTCTCTTATGAAATATAAATTATAATCTCTAATAAAGTTATTTATAAATGTAGACGTTCAAATTATCTTGATTGATATTGTGCACTCGATTCTAATTCACTAACAACAATTCTTCCTTAATCACTTTGTTACTAACCAATTAATTGAATAATCCTTATTTAATTAATTCTTCAAGATTCCTCTTTTAATTAAATAAATCAACTTTATTTGATTAAATCTAATGTTCTCCTTTTAATTAAATAAATCATTTTATTTAATTAAATCCTAATGTTCCTCCTTTGATTAAATAAATCATTTTGTTTAATTTATTTAAATCCTAAAGTCATCTCTCTTAATTAAATAAATCAACTTTATTTGATTAAATCTAATGTTCTTCATTTAATTGAATAAATCAAATTTATTTAATTAAATCCCTAATCTCCCAACTATCCTCTCATTTGATTTAAATAAATCTAAATATCTAAATCAAATGTCAAATCAAACTAATCTCATCTAAGTTAATTATTCATTAATTAACTTCTAACACTAATCCTCCATTCCTCTAGCTTTTGTAACTTGCACATATAAATCAATTTAATTGATTTATTAATTCCTCTATTTTCATTCAAATGTGGCATATTCTTGGAATATTCTACCAATTTGAAATCTCCCTCTCAAAGGACTTTTGTCCTCCAACATGGCATTAAAGGCTCTTACATGTCCTTTTCTTGAGCCAACTTGACATTAATTCCTCTCACATACCCCCTTACACAAGTCACTTCTTCAAATTCAAATTTTACCCACATGCATTTAACATGCACATTGTCCAAAATGTGCTCCACTCTCCTTCATTAGCATGTTGACAAGTGGCACAATGCCATTGGTCTATTTTTAATCCCACATTCATCTTATTCCTCATTCTTCAATCCTTCTCCATTATAAATAGAGGCCTTCTCTATTTGATTTGGCATCCACAATCCATGTAAGATCATTATGCTCATTTGAATCCATAGTCACTCACAAGTTTAGGCAAGGTTATTATAGTTATTTTGAATTCAAGGCATCCATTTTCATCCATGTTAGCATGAGATTTCATCAATCATAGCAAGGTTATTGTCATTCTTCATTAAGGATCAATCAATCATCATCAAGCTTATCAAGGAATTGGGAAAGGGATTCTTTCCACATCAAAGAAGCACCAATTACCCCATGGGATGCTGGTTTGAGCATTATAATAGGATTTAATTAGCTTTCATTTGATTACTTTGCATAAATATTTTTCATGTTCTTGTGTTTGAATGAATCTCATGGGGAATGTTAGTTTAGATTTGTTCATGGACTAATGTTTCATTGTTTGTTCATGTTGGAGCAGGTCTAGATCAAGCATTCACATTTTGGCACTAGAAGGAGGGCACAAATATCAAAATTAACACATTTTTTTGGCCATTTTCATCATTTTTTGTCTTTTTTGTCTTTCCAGGTCAAACACCGATGTTAGAGGAAATAGTGACACAATCGTGGTCTCTATTTTTCTACAAAGCGATGTTGGTTTCCAAAAAGTGATGCTGAAATCCCTAAATGTTGACACAATCGTTTCAAGCGTCGCTATATGGCAACGTTGCCTTTGAGTTCAAATGGCTACACTATTATTTTTTGCTTTTATAGTCAATCTTAAAATGGCCATATCTTGGTCATTTTTGGAGCTTTTTTTTTTTAAATGTGGTAGAATTTCATAAGTTATCCAATGGTGTAGGTGTTTCTCAAATTTTGATAGAGTTAACATTTTCAAATTTTTGCCTAAAGTCAAATCACATTGTAATTTAGTCTAAGTTTTAAGGTTTTTATGCTTAATCATTTATCTAAAGCTCATATCTTATTGTTTCTTGATTTCATCTAACATTTGGAGCTTGGATTACAGGTTTTAAAGGATCATGGAGCATGGAAGTGAAAGAAAAGCATTTGATACTCATTGTAATAAGTGTTTTTAAACACTTTGGGAGCATTTATAATCCTATCTTTAGGATCTTGTTATCTTCAGTTTTAGGACTCCAATACATTTCATTTAGGATTTAAAAAGAATAATCAAAGGGTTAAAAGAACATTAGGAACTCATTAGACTTGGTTTTGGGTTTTTAAGAATTGAACAAAACAACTTCAAACACTTGATTTGGTGCTATAAAAAGAACCCATTACTGCTTTTGAGGGCTAAAATGAACATGTGTTTTTTTTATTTTGTAATCTTTTTATAAACTAATATCATGTAAAGGCGTATGCACTTCTCTCACGCTTCACAGTGATCTTGAGAATCAAAAGTCTTTTTGGTGATATTAGGTTGTCTAAAAGATTTCCTCCACACTTCAATTTGGGTTTTTAAAATTGAACAAATCTTGCTAGTGTGAGAAAAGGCATTGCGTGTGTTCTCTCTTTAATCACGCAAACAAAGATTGATCGAACCACAGATGTAATTACTCACCTTTTTTCACCTTTAGAGGGCCTGCCTTGGTGGGAAAAAGTACTCACCCCAAGGAAATGACCCAAGCAGTAGTGAGCATAAGCCAAGCTCTTCCAAACTGCTATATAAATTTGCGGTTGCAATAAAAATTGTAAACAATGGGAAGCAGAGCATGATAACTCTCCCCCAACATCTTTATGATGCATAAAGCCCTTGTTCTAAGGGTTGGGAGATCTCTCACAAGGATTTTATCATTGCACGGTCCCCTAAACTGGATTCCCTTATTATGAACCTTTGTTTAGAATCCAAAATCCCAATATTTGTTGGTGTGAGGAGGTTGGACCTCCGAAGCCATCCCACATATTTGTGGTTCTTTGTAGAGATGAAAAGTTCATCATGGGAGATTCATGAGAACTGAAGCTTGGCTGACCCTAGAAGTGTGTGTCGTGGAGGGTAGCCATTGTGGTCAAGCTTCTAGTCATCCGCTCTGAATAAGCGCAACTTGATTTATCCAGGTGGGAACTCAACAAATATTTTCTCTTATATCCTAAGGTTGTGCAATCTTTGAGTCAATTAAACACATTGCTTGGATCCAAAATCTTGAAAACAAACATTCAACAAGGACATCAAATTTCAAACCTTTAGAAGGAGCAAATACCTTTGAAAAATCCAAGTGCTACTAATTGTCATAGGGATTTCATTGTTTGCATATGGCTTTGAGAGATTTTTTTGGTTGCTAGTGTTGTGATTGATGGAAACTAGAGTCATTAGTGTGGTTTGCAGTTTAGAAGTAGCTCATATCGACATGAAAAGTAGAAGATAGTATACTAACGACATAAAGCATTAAGAACAAAGTATCTAGTTGGTAAGTTAGTCTAAATACTTCACCAGATCATTATTTTGTTGTGTGGATCCCTAGGGAAGCTTGTCAAGCATGTATGTTACCTGATTGGTAAGTTTTGTAATTTTGCATTGATCAGTGTACAAGTTTGGAGATTCGGTAGAATGACTTATTGTTTATTTTCTCATTATGGCCGACCTGGTGTATATAGTGTGTCATGGATGTATAAGGAGTAGTTGTTTTAATATTTCTTGTGTTGGGAATTTTGATTTGGGTCCCTACTATAGTCTAGCTGACTTGTGTGGGTATGCATTAATTTTATTTGGTGATTTAAGCTGACATGTGGAAGAATATTATATTTTGTTTGAAGCTGACATATAGTAATGAAATCTTGTTAGCGGATACATATATGAGATTGGTTGCTTCATTTTGTAGAGAGAGTACATGAAGAAGTGTGAAATTGTTTGAATATGTGTAGAACAGAGTAGATGTGTGTGCGAGTATTAGAAGGGTTTCAAAAGGGCAGAAAATAGAGTAGAGCAAAGCAAAGGAAAGCAAAAAATAGAGTCAGCTAGAAGGGCTAAAGATCATTTTAATTGAGCCTCATTGGAATTGAATCCAGGCATTTGGAGATGCTATTTTCTTAGTTCAACATTTTTTTTGTATTCTTAAATATTTTGTAAGGCAGTGAGCCTTCCTTATTTTGAGCAATGAGCTCTAGGCAATGTGTCTAAATGCAAGTGCATTCCATTTTGTTCATACTTTTAACAGAGTATAAATTGTGGATTAATCTCCACCATGGTTTTCCTCTTAATAGGGTTTCCACATTAAAATCTTGGTGTTCTTTAATGTGTTTGCATGTTTTTTTCTATTTATATGTTGTGGATGTTATTAAAGTTTGAATATTGTTGTGATAGTTTAAGATTTGATTTGAAATTCAAATATTGTGGAACACCGATTCACCCCCCCTCTTAGTGTTCCTAGTGTCCAATAATTGGTATCATAGCAGGTTCCTCTTTTGAAGTTTAATAGCTTGAGGTGGATTTTGGATTACAATGAACATTGGTGGTCTTCAACAATAGCTTATGGTGGCACTTGACGATCTTGATCAGTCTAAAGCAAAGGTCATGGAGTTAAAATCAAATCTTGCAGCTGCCAAAAAATTCATTCAATCACTGAAGGATAAAATAAATGAGTCAAGGGAAAAGAGGAAGGAACTATGTGGACAGTTGAAGCTAAGAGAAAGAAAAGGCCTGAAAGATGTTCATCTAAATCAAACCCTAAAAGAAATAACAGAAGAGTGTGAAAAGCTTGCTAAGGACAATGTTGCTCTAAAACTTGAGATGGAATTTGTGGCGATGAAGTTAACCAAAGAGATTGAAGAAAGAAAGAAGAAGGAGGATAATCTGGCCCAATCCTTCAAAGAAAAGTCTAAGGAATGCAACATAGTTAATAGTGTATTCATTCAGTTGGAGATTAAACTGCAATAATCTAGAAACAATGAACAAGAGCTTGAGAGACAAATAGTTATTCTCAGAGATGAGCTTGCTATTGCAAATGAGTTTAAGGAGAAGTTCAGAATCAGTTCTGCTAAGCTTGATGAGATGAATAAAGGACAAAAGGATGTGAATGATAAGTGAGGTCTTGGCTATGTGAAGGATGAGAGCTCTGAATCTGAACAAAAGGACCCTGAAAAAGAAAACTCAGAAGAACAAAGGAAAAAGATATCCAATAAGGCAACCCAATGCTCAAAATTTTAATGGTTACTGCTTTGTTTGTAATAAATTTGGACATATGGCCTATTAGTGTAGAAGTAAGATTAATTCTGGTAGTCCATCATTTTCTGGTTAGTGTTTTAACTACAAAAAGTTTGGTCATAAGTCTATTGAATGTAGAAGTATGTCTGTTAGCATAAGGAATACTAAATGCTACACCTATGGACGATCTGGACATGCTGCTAATCAATGCTATTCAGGAGGAAACAAGTGGAATGGATGGTATGGAAAAAAAATCTAGTATGCTACAATTGTAACAAATTTGGTCACATTGTAAGATTCTACAGGAACAAAAACATGGATAGGAGAGGCCCGGTGTATCAAGGAATAAATTCATAGAAAGGTGATAAAGGGAAATGAAAAGAATTTGTGGAAGAGATAAGAGATCAGATGAAGAAAATGTGGGTAAAGAAGAGCAAATCTGATGAAAGTAATAAGGCTGTACTAGAAGCTCCCTCTAGTAATTCATCCGGCAATTGATTTCAGGCCATTGGCCTAGGGGGGGATTTCGTGAAAATATTTTGTCCCCCTATGTGTAGTTGGCACCAGATTGTAGGAAGTTTTCAGTAGATGTATTATTCATCCTAAAATGTATCATGATTGCTTGTTCATAAAGATGAAATCTTGAAGGTCCGTAGATGGATTCTACTCTTGTTGTTTGAGAATGCAGACTAATTGAAACACTTAGGGAAAAGCATTTAATGCGGTAGGAAGTTAAGTGTGTGAAGTTATAAAAGGGCATTTGGAACCCTCATTTGTCACCGTGCATTGAAGGAGAATAGTTGAAGAGCTTTTTCAACAAAATTTTGAAGGAGTGAAAGTAAATTCAGTGGAAAAATCTCCAGGTATTTCAGCTGCTTGTCAATTTCATATATATTTGGTGATTGGTAAAACCCTATTTGATACAGAAAATGAAGAAAATCAAAGGAACAGTAACTCTGGATTAATATAGTAGTCGAAAGGTTAGGGATGTAAGAAACTTGTTGTATGCTGACGAATTGAAGAAGCTTGGAGGTGTGAAACACAAGATTTTGGACATTTGGAATGAGTTTCCTTATTTCATCAATGCGAAAGTGGTTCGATTTATCTTGAACAGATTGGATGATGATATCCTTACTTTGGATAAACCCTATCAAATTTCAAAAGAAGTAATTAGAAATCTGATAGGATTTTGCAATATTGGAGATGTCCCAAGAAAAAAATCTATTATGAATGTTGAGGTCGAAGCCCTAACCGATGTAAAAGGATATTTGAGGGCTCTGATGATTACAATGATCAAAAATCCATTATCAAGGTATATTGCATATGGAATCTCTTACAAAAATTTCTTTAGAAATAGGAAAGGTGCAACCTCTGCAAGTGCATTCTACATTGCGCACAAAATGATAATGGAAAATGAAGACTTTGATTTGTGTGGATTGTTGAAAGATCAATTGATGGAGAATGTGCAATTGATGAAGGATATAGATTACTCTTTTAGGTTTTGTACCCTAGTTATATGCATTATGATGTATTTCCTGAATTGCTTACCTCAGAATGATAATGTGATATGGAAGGAAAATATACCGGTTTGTAAGCAAATTTTTAAGCGTTTCAACACTTTTGAAAATGGTGAACAAGTTTATGAAAACTTCTGTAGAAAGTTGTTAGGAAAGTTTCGTGTAAGTGATATTCCTCTCTTGGTAAAAGTTGTTGAAGTTGGATCATCCTCTGGTAAGGTGGATAAAAAGCAGAAAAGAGAAAGAGAGTTGGTTGATGTCACTCCTCCGACACCTAAGTCAACAAAAGTTGAGAGAAAAGGTAAAGAGAAGATAGTTGTGGATATAATGGATGAAGATTCTGAGGATTACACACAAAGAGATGAAACAAAACCAATTGAACTGGATGTGATAATAGCAGAAGAAAGTGATGAAGAAGGTGCTTTATTTAAAGAAAAGGTAATGCAGATTGTTTAGAAAGAAGATCTGGAATGCAAAAGATAACTGCCATATGGATAAATGGACCATCATATGAACAGGACTTCATTGAGGAAACTCTAGGAAGATACTTTGTGGATAATAACATTGAATTGGAAAGTTTGTAGAATGTACTTCCAAAAGAATTGATTGAATGTATCAGGGAGGCTATGGCCTTTGTGCCTCATGTTAGAAAAGAGGAGGGAATAACCTCACATCTGAAGATGCAGTTTAGGCTATCTCTCACCAAACTGAAAAAGAAAATGAATGTACTAAGACAATGCATTAACTCAACAAATAAGATCTACAATTATTGTCTTAGGTGGCCTCATGTGGTTGGTAAATACAAGGACAAGCTGGAGCAAATGGAGAATGAACTAATCAAAATTGGTCAGGACTACATTATGGTTCAGGACCAGAATGGAGCAATTAAGAATAAAATTCATGAGCTGCAGGTTGAGCATGCAAAGGTTCACTTTGCCAGAAACACTCCTATGGATATCTTTTGGAAAGTGAAGGATCATACCGAATGCAGACTGGAGTAGCTGATTGAAGTTCTAAAAAAAGGAGAAAAGTTGGAAGAAGCCATTACCATTCCTGAATCCCTTGTCTAGGCCATCAACAGGACATCAAAAAATAATAGCCCAATAATAGCTATTGGGATTGTAGTGGACTCTTGGAAGAAATTTCTTTCGGAGATGAAAGATAAGTATAAAATAATTTTCTAAATTTAGTAGCAGTTGCAATTTTTTTTGATCAATTGGGGGAGAGAATGCAGTGAGAGAGAGTGCAGTAAAAATATTAAGGGGAAGATAAATTAGTGGAAGGTTTTTCATTGATGTCAAAGGGGGAGAGAATGTAGTGAAAAATGCCTTAACATCCAAAGGGGGTGCAGTGTTTTGTTGTGTTTTGAAGCTTTGAGTTTTGGTTCCGACACTTAGTCACTTTTCACTAAGTGTTGCCATCAATGCCAAAGGGGGAGATTGTTGGCATATGGCTTTGGGATATTTTTTTTGGTTGCTAGTGTTGTCATTGATGGCAACTAGAGTCATTAGTGTGGTCTGCAGTTTATAAGTAGCTCATACCGGCATGAAAAGTAGAAGACAGTATACTACAGGTAGAAAGCATGAAGAACAAAGTATTTGGTTGGTAAGTTGGTTTGAATACTTCAATAGATCATTATTTTGTTGTGTGGATCCCCAGGGAAGCTTTTTAAGCATGTATGTTACCTGATTGGTAAGTTTTGTAATGTTGCATTGATTGGTGTACGAGTTTGGAGATTCGATAGAATGACTTATTGTTTATTTTCTCATTATGGCTGACCTGGTGTATATAGTGTGTCACAGATATATAAGGAGTAGTTTTTTTAATATTTCTTGTGTTGGTAATTTTGATTTGGTTCCCTACTATAGTCTAGCCGACTTGTGTGGGTACACATTAATTCTAATTGGTTATTTAAGCCGGCATGTGGAAGAATATTATATTTTGTTTGAAGCTAACATTTAGTAATGAAATCTTGTTAGCAGATATATATATGAGATCGGTTGATTCATTTTGTAGAGAGAGTGTGAAGAAAAGTGAAATTGTGTGAATGTGTGTAGAGCAGAGTAGATGTGTGTGTGAGTATTAGAAGGGTTTTAGAAGCGCAGAAAATAGAGTAGAGTAGAGCAAAGCAAAAAATAGAGTCAGTCAGAAGGGCTAAAGATCATTTTAATTGAGCCTCATTTGAACTGAATCCAGGCATTTGGAGATGTTATTTTCTTAGTTCAACCTTTTTGTTGTATTCTCAAATATTTTGTAAGGCAGTGAGCCTTCCTTATTTTGAGTAGTGAGTTCTAGGCAGTGTGCCTAAATGCAAGTGCATTCCCTTTTGTTCATACTTTTAACAGAGTATAAATTATGGATTAATCTCCACCGTGGTTTTTCCCCTAACAGGGTTTCCACATAAAAATCTTGGTGTTCTTTAATGTGTTTGCATGTTTCCTTCTGTTTATATGTTGTGGATGCTATTAAAGTTTGAATATTGTTGTTGATAGTTTAAGATTTGATTTAAAATTCAAATACTGTGGAACACTGATTCACCCCCCCCTCTCAGTGTTCCTAGTGTCCAACATCCATCCTTTGAGGCTTCTTAGTATTTGGATTTATATCTCAATTTGCTCTCACTAAAGTCAACATTAGGGAACTATTGTCTTGATTTTCTCGATTTCCGCATAATGGACTTTGTGGGATGAAAAGAAATTGGGACATTAGACATTTAGTTTGAAAATCTAAAGCAAGAAATTGTTTGTGGTAAAAGCAATTCATTAATCAAGATGAAATCAATTGAACCCCACACATGTGCTTTTTTTAACTTTTTTCTTATGGTATTTTGAGAAAACATTGATCTTTTGGTTTGAAGTACTCTTAGGGAAAAGCATGTTCCTCAAAACCTTGGTCTTGTAAACAAGTCTCTCTTATGTTCATTTAGGATCAAAACAACCAATCATTTCATCCATCTCAAACATCAATCAAATCCCATCTCACAAACAACTTTTCAACCATTGGAAAAATCATTCATACTAGACTTTTGGTAAAATCCTTCAAATCAACATGAAAATCACCTTGATTGGCTAAGTGTGTGTGGATGAATCCTTCCTCATACATCTAGTTAAATTATCATGCTTGTGGAAAAGTTTATTCCAAGATAACATCCAACATCTTGGGGTTTATAAGTCCATTATCCAAATCAGAGAATCTAAAGAATCCTAAAGTCTAGTATTCCTCCAAGGGTCTTAAAATTTCAACACCCACATCATTCACCCCTTTCATCCTTCATCTCATCATTGGTCCTAAATTCCCTAGAGGTCAACAAGGTCAAAATACGAGAAAAACATGGAATATAAACTTGATTCATACATCATGAGTGGTCTAAATCAACCAAACTATCAAAGCCTTACAATGCCAATTGATTATCAAAACTCACATTTACACAATCCATACGTGGCATAATTATCTCCTACAAACCTCAATGGTACAAAAAATGTGAGTATGCCCAATCTAATTTTGGAACACCTTTCCCTATGGTAGATTTAAATCAAAGTCCAAACCTACAAATATATCAATCAAACAATCAATGCATGAGTCTTCAACAAAACAACATTATCCCACCAAATCCATACATGCCAAATGTGAATATACCAAGTAAAATTTTACCAAACATGAACATTTCAAATCCACACTTGGTAAAATTTTGGATAGATATGTTTGTGAATCATACAAATTTTGTTCAAAGTCCAAAAAATATGTTAACAACTCCATGTATTGATCCAAGTCAAGGTAACACCATGCAAAATTAAAGTTACCTAAATCAAGGCAATGTTATTCCCAACCACAACAATGATCAATTTCAACCTATAATGCCAAATTTGAACATCATCGCAAATTATAACATTGTCCAAAATTAATTTTTCCATGATCCCATGCAAACACCACAAGTATGCATTCCAAATCTACTTGAACAAAAACCAAATCAACTATATCAAGGGTGTCAAGATCAAAATCAAGATCAAATTTTATGAGATCAAACTGCTTCACTCATGCCAAAATAATTGACTCATTGTGCCAAGAGACATCTCCACCCCAAAATCAATACACTCTTCCATTGGTTAAACAATGTCATCAAAGCATTAAGTTGTGTCCACAACCACATCAAGAACAATATCTCCAATGTCAAGAAGTTGGATATCAAGATCAACAACATCAACAACAAACCCAACCTCCGCAACTCAAAGATCAATAACCACATCTCCAAAATCAATCACCAAAGGTGAATTTAAAGTACAAATATCACAAGGTAACAAACAAAAATACACACCACTTGGCGAACTGATTGAGTATGTTATGCAACGAATAGTCCAAGCAAATTTCATCAAAATCCCTATTTGTGAAAATGATCAAAATAAAGGGACATACAACATCAAAGGGACAAAATAAACCACCATGGTATAATTAGAAGCACCTTTGTGATTTTCACAAAATAAAGGGACATACAACATCAAATTGTATTTGACTCAAAAATCTCATCCAAGACCTTATTGGTCAAAAAATAATAACTATTGAGGACAATGATGAAGATTCAACCACTAGTGATAGTATTGACAATCTCCCCACTACAATTGTTGAAAATAATGATCAAGATCTATCCATCAATGAGCACCTTAAATATGTTTCTACGTCATCCGAAGAACAACTCAACATACATCAAGAGTCACTTTTTTATCATGATAAAAACCCCCCAACAATATCTGAAAATGATCTATTTCAAGGAGTGTTAACATTATGTGATCCTATAATCAACGATCCTTCCACCAATGATCATTTTGACAATACCTATACCTCATATAATGAGTTTGAGGAAATATCTCAAGAATTCATTCCAAAGAATGATCAACATCTTTCACCAAAGTCTAGCAATGGTCCTTTCCAAGACATATTGACATCCATCGACCTCATGGTTGCAGCTATTGAAGGGATCTTCAACTCAACATTTGATTCAAGTCCACTCAAAGATCAAGAGGATATTGAGCCACTTCCCATGCCTAATGAGGATATCCAAGAATCCTTTATAAGCAATCCATCCTTTGAAATTCACCCATGTCAAAAACTTGATCCAAAGCATCTCAAAAGCAATTCCAAAATTAATCAAGATCAAGAATTCGTATCTCCAAGATACTACAATAATATAATGGACACTCTCTTATCTATACAAGATGTTGCAAATGATGATCATATCCATATAGCACATATTCCTCCATCTACCCATGATATGCTTACTCCTAATGGACATGTAGATGATCTCCATTCAAAACAAGAGTCTCATACTCTTGATATTATTACCAAGGAACAATAGTCTCCTACTCTTAACATTTGTACACATGATCAAGATATAGAAAAATTAGAGACATATCAGAAATGGGTCATGAAGAAGGCTTCTATAGAAGTTGTGAATCAGAAACATCCTATGAAGGCATACAAAAAATGAATCATGAGGGAGAATTTTACATGGACAGTGAATCATCAACACCTCTTGAAGAAGCATTAAAATCTGATACTTCACAAGATCAAGCTAAAGATATGAATTAGGAAATTATCCCACTTATGGAGGATCATATCACTTATAAACTTGGATCACTTACCTTTTTTAGGGAAAGCTATCTTATCAATGAAGAAGCTATCACCTTTGAAGATCCACAACAGAGCAAAGAAGGATTAGTAGCTTGTTTCCAAGGTAAATCATACCCTATAGATTGCAAATAAAATGTTTCAATAGATGAATTATTAGGGTAGAGGATTAGGCCTATAGGAATAGGGTATCCTAGAACTAGTGCAGATTATTGGCAATCCTAAGCATCAAAGTCTTGGTTATTCAGTACTAGGGGAAACTTCGTCTCAAGCAAATGTCAACATAGGAAGCACGAAGAATCCTTATGATGAAATCAATGCTAATACTACAACTATCCACGTCATGAATCTTCATCCACCCATCACCCCATCCACGAATTGGGACCAACATAAAAAAAAGGATTTGAATCAAAGTACAAAGAACATTATCAAAGAAAAAGAAGTTGGGAAGCATAATAGACAAATCAAATACAAGTGGATACCAAAGAAAGATTATCCCTATCAAACTCCATTAGTCAAAGAAACTATGGGGAGAAATAAAAAGGGAAAAATATCCATCAAAGATGTCCACAAAAGAAAAATAAGGCTTCTCAAGCGATGTATAAAGTATATCAAGTGATTGGTCCTAATTCCACACACACTTCCATATCCACCCATCATTGCTCATCTTCCCAAGTTTGCAAAGTCAAAGGTTCCAAACTATCAACCAATCCATCTTTTATTCCTAAACACACTTCATCCACACCTCCACTCATGATATCCAATTCTCACATTGACCATGTATTGGTAGCCACCCTTCATCATAAGGATTCAAAAGTCACTCTATCACGATGTGCACACAAAGACAAAGTCAACTCTGGTATCAACAAAACAGATCAAGAATCTCAAAAGTTGTATTCAAGTGCACGTATATTCAAAAAAAAACTTCTTCAAGTAGGATATCGATGGCACATTATGACAGAAGCATCTACATCGACACCACCAAGTGGTTCAACATGAGCTTAAAATCTTTCAGAGTTAAAAAAAAAATAATAATGAAAAATAGTAAAGATAAAAATCATCCTCTAGTGAAAACCACTATAGTGGCACTCTGGACAGGTACCATGATGAAAACCTGGAAAACATGTGTCATGTGTAGAATTGAGTATCTATGTGCGCTAGTTCAGGTGAAATCATCTTAACCCATCCATAATAAATCTAGCATTCCATCCATCTTACATCCATAATAAATCCATTCATCCATAAACCATTTATCCGATCCATTTTCATCCATTTACATCCATCTTCCAAATTATCTTGATCTTGGTAAAAGTTCGGTGCGCACTTTACACTTGCTTATGGTAAACATCTTGACATGAGTCATTTTCATTGATCCTATCCTATCCCAACGTTATTTGAGCCATGAAGCATTTCTCTATTCAAACACCTTATCTTATCACAAGATAATCCTTGGCATCCTTTGCATGCTTACCATATCCATCAATCCATACATTTATCCAGGCATCCACCCATGAAATTCCATACATTGCTAGACATTGGGGGAAGATATTTACATCTTGCTTTAGGAATAAATCTTGATCTATATCTCCCAACTTATGTGGTGATCCAAACATTAGAAAACGTGAAATCAAATTGGTCAAAACACTTGTAAGCAAACAATCCAAATCACTAGCCCATGGCACATTTTGATGAGAAGATGTTCCTTATCAAGTTTTATCATTAATTGAACATCAATCCAAATAATCAATATTAGTTGCATCTAATTTGTACTTCAATGTCATATCAAATCATTTAGAACAATTTTGTTCCAAAATCAAGCTTCAAAATCTTGATCAATCAAATCCAATCAATCCATCATCATCTTGGGATATCCTTCCCAGTCCTTGTGTTGCTTAACACTTTCTTTGCATTGTTGTGTATCCTCAACAATGTTATCATCAACAATCCATCAATCGAATCCAATCAATCCCTCGTCATCTTGGGATATCCATCCTAATCCTCATGTTTCTTAACACTATCCTTGCATTGTTGTGTATCTTCAACAATGTTATCATCATCAATCCATCAATCCAATCAATCAACATTAGCTTGGTTTTCAACAAAATCCCAAAATAGAGCACTGATATCGTCACATATATTCATATCCAAATCGTCAAAATCATGTGAAAACCCAAAAACATTCATAAAATCAAAAATCCAAAAACATGCACAAAAATTAGAAAATCCAAAAAAATTCAAAACATGTCAAAAATCCAAAAATAGGTTAAAAAGTAAAAAAGAATGAAAGTCAGAAGCACATTGGTATCCGAACTATGTTGTCTCTAAGCTTAAACGTAGGAAAGGCTAATCTTTTATCAACCCCCGAGACACAAAAAAATGCAAAAACATTCAAAAAACACAAAAGCATTTAAATAACCTGAAAATCCAAGATAACAACCTCATAACATTTCAAAAATACCAAAAACATCCAAATATTTAAAAAATCCATCTGTCTCATTTCACTATCACCCACAATAGTATCATCCATAATAAATCAAATCATCACCTTCATCCTTTGGCAAAATAAATAGAAAACAACCACAACAATCAACAAAAGAAAACTTCAAATGCAAAACAAAAATCGAAACAACAAACTTTTAAATGCAAAATCAAACTCTTGATCATTTGTAAACATGTCAATCGACCTTATATCAATAGCATTTCAAACAACCTATCAACTTGCCCCCATCCACTAACATTTCCTAGGATATATCCTTCCTACAATGGGCATTATTTATTGGAAAAACACTTTGGATACTTATCCTAAGCAAAATACATCCCCTTGGCTAGCGATATGAAGAACATTGGCTTGTTTGTGTAGTTAATCTTTTATTTTGATTTATCTTATTTCACTCATTCCAATGACCTCTCAATGATGTCTAATCAAAATGATTTAGAGAGAAAGGAATGGGGAATTGATCATTATCTTTCGTTTGTTGTGCTTGTTGGATGGTTTTGTAATATAACCTTGGCGAATACTTGCTTTGTTCAGTTTGTATGGAGGGTGTTTTGAATAACTTTTTGACTATTACATTGGAAGGTTAAGCCTTTCCATGTTTTGGTTTGAGATGTTCAAAATATCTGAAGTACACCCTAGCAAGGTTTTCGTATGCCTGGTGTGAACATGGACACTCCTATCTGTTTGTCAAGTCAAAGTCCATCTCACTAGGTATAGCACCATCTTGGTTATGTATACCTTGATGCATCGTATCTATGTGTGTTATCAAACATAAGGTCAGTAAGCTCTTTTAAAACCCCAATTCCTAATAAGAAAAAAATCATCTACTCTCATCATCATCTCTAATAAAGTCTCGTCAAATCATGAAATTGTTGGATCCTCTTGTCATCATCTCATTTCTTCTTTCTTCTCTCCGCACTAACATGGTATCATGACAGTCAACCAAGCATCACCAATGCATCCATCCTACATCCACAAACCATTAGCATACATACATCTCATAATCATGGCATCTCACATAATCCATCTCACATGCATTGCATCATCATTTAAGATGTTTAGGATAATATAGTTTTGTTATTCTCAGCATCTTAGTTCATCTCATTTGCCTCATCATCATAACCATCCATACACCCATCTTGAACCTTTTTGTCATGAGATTGACCCTCAAATTGAACTTTTTGCCTGATCTCTCGAGGGGGTAGTGTACAGGCGTACTTCTTTCCGTTGGGGCAACAGTGGGGCATTTGAAAAAATCATAATTTTTTTGAATTTTTTAATCTCGGCAAGGTTATTTTTTGAACCAACGCAACAGGTACATTGCTTCAAAGAGGGGAAAAATGTAGACGTTCAAATTTTCCTAATTGATATCATGCACTTGATTTTGATTCACTAACACCAATTCTTCCTTAATCACTTTGTTACTAACCAATTAATTGAATAATCCTTATTTAGTTAATTCGTCAAGATTCTTCTTTTAATTAAATAAATCAACTTTATTTGATTAAATCTAATGTTCTCCTTTTAATTAAATAAATCATTTTATTTAATTAAATCCTAATGTTCCTTCTTTGATTAAATAAATCTTTTTTTTAATTTAATTAAATCCTAAAGTCATCCCTCTTAATTAAATAAATCAACTTTATTTGATTAAATATAATTGTTCATTTAATTGAATAAATTAAATTTATTTAATTAAATCTCTAATCTCTCAACTATCCTCTCATTTGATTTAAATAAATCTAAATATATAAGTCAAATGTCAAATCAAACTAATCTCATCTAAGTTAATTAATGATTAATTAACTTTTAACACTAATCCTCCATTCCTCTAGCTTTTGCAACTTGCACATATAAATCAATTTATTTGATTTATTAATTCCTCTATTTTCATTCAAATGTGGCATATTCTTGGAATATTCTACCAATTTGAAATCTCCCTCCCAAAGGACTTTTGTCCTCCAACATGGCATTAAAGGATCTTACATGTCCTTTTCTTTAGCCAACTTGGCATTAATTCCTCTTACATCCCTCCTTACACAAGTCACTTCGTCAAATTCAAATTTCACCTACATGCATTTAGTGTGCACATTGTCCAAAATGTGCTCCACTCTCCTTCATTAGCATGCTGACAAGCGGAACAATGCCATTGGTCTATCTTTAATCCCACATTCATCTTATTCCTTATTCTTCAATCCTTCTCCATTATAAATAGAGGTCTTCTCTATTTGATTTGGCATCCACAATCCATGTAAGATCATTATGCTCATTTGAATCCATAGTCATCCACAACTTTATGCTAGGTGATTATCTACAGGTTTTTAGCAAATTAATCAACATATCATCCAAGTTTTCATAACTTTCATCCACTTAGCTAAGTTATTGTCAAATTTCATAAAGGAGCACCAATCCTCATCAAAGTTCATCAAAGCTTGCAAGAAATTGGGAAAGGGCTACTTTCCACATCAAAGTAGCACCAATTCCCCCATGGGATTGAGGGTTAGAATGTCTTGAGCAAGATTTAGTATCTTTCATTTGATTAGTTTTGTTTTATTTCTTGTTCTTGGTTTTTAAATGAATTGCATGGTGAATGATGGTTTTAGATGTGTTTGATTACTAACATTGTGTTGTTTTTCTATGTTTGAGTAGGTCTAGAGCTACCATTCACAATAAAAAATCATGAAAATAATAATAGTAGATATTTTAGCAATCAATATATAACAATTAAAGTAAGTGATGTGGGAAAAGGGGATCTATGGTCTAAATCACACCTCTTCCTATATCACAATGGAAAGAACAAAAAATGATCTCAACACCCACTTGGCTACTAACCTCAATAGAAGAACTAGAATGGTGGATCAACATTTTGGTTATTTTTTTGGAGGTTGATTGGATATTGATTAATTGATTGAGTTTGATAATGTAAAGATGTACCTAGGTCAACTGTGAAAATGCAACAAACTATTATAATTTCAAAAAAGCACATGATAAAGGCTAGAAATAGAGTACAAAGTAGCAAAGGTCAGACACAAGGAACCTAGAATATAAATTTGAGCTTTATTTGGTTGGACAAGGGCACTAACACCCTAGACTTGGAAGTGCAAACACTCAATCAAAATTCAAATCTTAGTTGGTCCCTATATGTGACCTCTTACTTTCTAGACTTAGTGTCGTAACTTTGTCTGACACTGATAAATTTCACTTTCCATGATTTGTTGACTTGTAGGATTAAATGCTTGATTGAGCAATTAGGTCTTCAATCCTCTACCAAATTCACTTCAAATCTAAAACTACACACAAAGAATAGGGGAAAGGGTTGTGTCATATTTCTACCTCCACAATGGCTATGATGATGTAAAAGAGAGCTTACTCTCAGTCAACTAGAGGCTAATGTAGAAACAAGTGACACATTGAAAATTATTGCAACTTATCACTTATATCTACATTATTTGATAGACTAAAGTCATTGTACTCATCACCTTTAAGGATAATTAGATGCTTTATTTGAATTCCTACAAGTGTTAGTGTAAGATGGGGTTAGAGAATCAAATAGAATAGATAAAGTGACAGCCAACGCTTCTAAACTATTAAACCACATCAAAACAAGAGAAAACAAAGTAAGCATAAGGAAAATAAAACATTAAATTAAAATACTCCCCATGCTTGATCTTGAATCACTTCTCTTGCTCTCCTATTTCTCCTTTTGCAAATATGCCCTTAGTTCTGTAATGTAACTTGTGCAAATACAAGTCTGCAAATGATAAGTAGAAAGTTGGAGAAGAATAGCTGTTAAGCTAAAAATGGAGAAGGTTGCTTTTATAGACAACCATTCGAATGGACGGTTGAGATTAATCTTCTAGAAAGATTTCAAGATCAATGGATGGGAATTCATGAGAGGGATGTTATGAAATGGATGGTTGAGATTAAGTCTCAGAAAAGATGCCAAGATCAATGGTCCAGAATTGATGCACCAAGAATATGCCATGCATGGAAAATCTATGACGTTGATGGCTATGACGCCTGACAGCTATGACAGACATGCAAGACATCCAAGCTATGACATAAATGAATGTTATGACAGGGGATTATGACAGAGCATCTTTGACCAAGTGGTGCATAAATAATTTATTTTAAATTATTTATTCGAAAATGGAGGAAATGGACAAGTGGAAAATAAATAATTTATCCAAATTATTTATTTAGATAAAATGACAAGAGGAGTATTTAATTAAATTAATCAATTTAATTAAATGGAAAGATCAAAATTAGACATGGGATAGTTAAATAAATTTTAATAATTATTTAACTATAGAAGAATTAAAAGACCATGAATAGATAAATAATTAATGGTAATTATTTAACGATAGATGAAAGATGGCAAAATAATTAAATAAATAATAATCTATTTAACTATTGAAGAAGAGGGAGAAATTAGTGACACAATTAAATAATTTTAATTGATCAAGATAGAATAAAGATGAGGATGTGAATTAATTAAATAATTAAAAATTATTTAATTAATAGAGGAATATGATCAAACATAATTGAATAATTAGAATTATTCAATTATCGAAGGACAACGACCAAGAAAAATGATGCTTGCAGACTTAGGACATTTTTCAGTGTCTACATTTTGCCCCTCTTTGACATAATGTAGTTTAGCGCATTGTGTCAAGGACATTTAATTATGAAATATGCCCCAGTGACAGCAAGGTACGGGTATGCCCTAGTGAAAGAAGAATGATGAGGAGGGTTATGGTATGCCCCCTCGAGAGGACAGACGAGTTCCAAGAACATGGGTGTGCTCTCGAAATGGATGATAAGACTAGAGGATGAAGTATAAAAGAATTGTTAGCTTGGAAGGGGATGAATATTAGCATTGAGGAGAAAGGAGGATGAAGATGGAAAGCTAGATGAGAAATGATAAGGGAACCAACTTTCATGCTTACATTTTTATATTTATCATCATTGGGCGTCAAAATTTTGCAAATGGTCCACAAACACCATGGTATGACATAGACCAAGGTGTACAAGGTGACCATTTGCAAAAAAAATAGTCACAGACAATGAATATCCTAACTCATACTAAGGGTGAAGTTACCCCAGTCTTTTTGTCAAGACAATCCACAAACAATAGTCAAAGAAAAACAAAATAGGTCATGAGACATCATCACACCTCTAAATCCTTCAAGGGACATCCTCAAGGTAGCTAGTAACATGACCAAGAGACAAAATGACAAAACATAGGACAAAATAACAAAAAGATCAGACAAAATAGACAAAAGGTAAGACAAAATAGACCAGAAAAATCAAGAGCAATTCAATGTGTTTGCCAATGTTTGTTTTTTTGAAGACGAATTTCATGATAGTTTGTCACTTTGATAGTTTGACAGTTTTGACAGGTTTCCAATTCGACGGCGTTGACAGTTTGACAGGGCCTATTGTCAGGAAGGACACACCCTGAAAAAGACATGACATTTTGATGAGGTCCAAGTCCAAGAAGGACACATCTTGGAGGGGACCAAAGAGTGACAAGATTGACATTGTTTTGACAATTTGGCTGATTTTGATTGGATGATTGATTGGACTATGCTATCTATTGGTTAAAAATTTAAATGTCAATGTTTTGAATGACTACTTTTGTTCGAGTGCCACTATGTTTTTTTTTTAGGACATTTTTTGATTTTTTAGGTCTTTTTTCAAGACATTTTCTAATTTTTAGGTCTTTTTTCAGGACATTTTCTGATTTTTTAGGTCTTTTTTTAGGACATTTTCTAATTTTTAGGGATTTTGGACATATTCATGATGCATGTGAATGATTTCAAGGATAGACATGACTGTGTCACTAGTCAAGTTGAATACCAATTGACAAGTGATAATGAGGACATTGTTTGATGGGCGGTTCCATAATATGATTGGAATGACTTGTGTTCATGACTAAATTGGATGATGGAGTATCCTTAGACAATTGACAAGGGAAAACCAAGATAAGTGATAGACATGAAAGATTGATTGGTGGCCTTGGTAGGAGACATGCGACTAGAGGAATTGGCATATGATCTTCAAGGATTATGTCACATAGGGATAATGACGTTATGACAACAATGACATGATGTTGCATGCATAGTTTGTGACCAAAGGATTGACATGTCAAGATTTTTCCCCAAAGCATGGTTTATGTTTTCATATTTTATGTCAAGACCAAGGTAGCTAGGAAAATGGGTGGGGGAATGATATGGATGAGATGGATGGGTGTAAATGTCATGAGGAAAGCATGGGAAAATGATACGACTTGCCCCCAAGTGTAAAAGTCCACATAGATGATTTATTTTACACATGATGCCTGTTTGCCAGGTTTTCATCATGGTACTTATCCAGGGCGCCTGTTTGCCAGGTTTTCACCGTTGGACGAAATTTTTCTCTTTACTATTTTCTTGACTTTTATTTTTTTAATGTCACATGGATGCCTGTTTGCTAGGTTTTCATCAAGGTGACAATTTTTTTGATTTTTTCAATTCTTTTGTATTTTTGATTTTGCGGATAGCCTGGATGCTTTAGATGACCACTGACTGTTCTGATTCCACTGACGGTGTTAATGTAGAGACTGGTGCCATGATATGCCAATAATGACCTTGTTGAAGAAGTTGTCTTGTCAGGATCATAGCGCTTGTATACAACTGATCAATATCATTGTGATCCTTTCTGATACTAGAGTTGGCCTTATCAAAATATGCACATCGCAATAGAGTGCCATGAGAGTCCTTGTGATAAAGAGTTGCTGCCATGATGTGATGGATTTGTTATGTGGGATTTTTGGACTTTAGGCGGGATGTAGGATTACGACAAATGATGGTAGATGTGGAAAGGTTGTTTGGATGTTTGGATGAATCACTTTTTATTTTCGAAACTTGGGATGGTGGATGATGAATTTTGAAATTTTGATTGGGATGACGTTTGGAACCAACACTCTTAGATTCCTTGTTTGATGACCATTTTGAAGGAGGTGGACATTTGTTATATGTGGGAGTCCTTTTGTCTTGTGGCTCCATATTTTGATTAACTTTTTCTTTTGTCATATTTTCTTTGCTTGATCCACTTTTCTTTGGGATCCATTTTAATTTCATTTGTCCACTTGTCTTTTTGTCTGGTTTGATGGCCTTTGACATTTGATTTTTTACTTTGTAAGAATTTTGTTTTTGTTGGTTCCAAAGGGAAGGTTTAAGATGTTGAGAATGATGATTTATGGTGTGGGTGGATGGGGTGTTGGCAACAATCTTATGAAAAGGATTTCTCATGGACTCTATTTTGATGTTTGTATCTGACAAGGTTGCCCCCAGTATCAAGGAGGTTCCACTAACATCATTTTATTTACTAACTGAAGAATAGCCAAGACCTTGATGTCTATAATTTTTCTGAAGTTATATTGGTTCTTGAATGCCTTGCTCGAGTATGCCTAGTCCTTTGCCTTGATAATGCATGCTTTGACATATTCTATTTTTGATGGGGTATTTATTGTTTTGAAAGCAAGATGCTAACCCATCATGGTATATGTGAGCACTGTCACTTGTAATGTTCTCATCTGTGAGAAATCCTGCTTTGACAAGAGTAGATGACCCTATTTGATAAAGTGTCTTTGCTTCATTGTCTTGTTGGCCATATTTCTGACTGATATCTTTGGTCTGATCTTGTGACATGTCAGGTTTAGATGATTTTGTTGGTGCATCCAAGGAAATTTTGAACCCATCATTATGTTTAGTGTCATAGAGTCCAATGATTTCAGCTATAACTTGATCAAGTGTAGGCATGTGCCTAGTGGAAGATTCTTTTTTTGGAGGAATATCATCTATGTGTCTCATGGAGGCAAGTGTCTCATTTTTGGAAGTGGATGTGCTTGGATTTTGAGTAGGATTAGTCTCAGATGTTTGGTCATGAATGGCATAAAGGTTGATGAGTGGATCATTTTGGATTTCTTGGTCAAAGATAGGGTCTTGGTTGAAGATGGGGTTATCATGGATGATATAATCAGAAATGGAATTTTTGTTAAGGATAGGTGTGTTTTGGATGTCATGGTTATCTTGAAGGGTTTCTTGAATGGACTTTAAGATAAGGTCATGGGATGGACTACCTTGTTCTTGACATGAAGGTGACGTTATAATGTCATGCTTTGAGCTTTCATTTTGACATGTATCGTCAAGTTTAGACAATGGGATTTGACTTTGTACAATGACAAAATTTTCATGACTAAATGCAGCTTGTGAGGGAGTGACTTGAAAAAGATTAATGGATGAAGAACTAGGATAGGACATCGGGACTTGGACTGGACTAGTATGTGAAGGACTAGGATATGGCATGGGGACTTGGACTGGATTAATAAGGTATGATGTGGAGACTTGACATGAGTTGGTAGATGGTTCATAACGCATGTAGACTTGGATGGGATTGGTAGGTGAAGGACTAGAATATGACGTGGAGACTTGTAATGGACTAGTGGATAGTTGGTTTCCCTTGTCAAGGTTAGGATAAGGGTGATAAGTGGATGTTTGTTGTGAATTAATGGTAGGATTTATGTTAAGTGACGTTTGATGGTGAGAGTAGATAGATGGAGGTCCCAAAGTATTTATGTCAAAGCCCCTTGGTAACTTAGCCCCTTGGTCCAAAAGCATGGATAGATACCTTTGAGGGTCACATAAGACTAATTTTTCTACAAAGGAGGCTATATCAGGATTTTTCATTGCAGCTTTTAAGTATTCTACATATGCTCGTCCATTTTGGTCTCTTTGTATGAATGGTTCAGAAGGATTTTGTGATGAAAATGGCATGTTCATGGAAGATTGCATGTTCATGTTGTGAAATGGGTCAGAAAAAGTCCAATGTTGGTTCGAGTCATAAGTGTTATTATCAATGTTGAGATTGAAATCTTGTGCAAAGTTTTTCATTTGTTCTCTCTGTCTTTAAAGCCTAGTCTCAACCATAAAAGAGGATTGCTCAAATGAAGATGATGACAATGCAAGTATGACACTAGTCTATGTTTTTTTTTTTTTTGTGATAAAGGATGGCAATGCAAGGAGATGATAATGCAAGACTATGTTTTTGGATTTTTTAGATAAAGGATGGCAATGCAAGACTATGTTTTTGGATTTTTTGACAATAAGGGATGCAATATGAAAATGTTGTCTAAATAAAATGACTAATGCCAAAGGACAATGAAGACTAAGATGACAAGTTATGACACTAATTTTTTTTTGTGTTTTTGGAGGATGTCAATGCAAGGTGATAATGACGTTTGCTTAAGGAAAATGACTAATGCAAGGTGATAAATTGTTAAGAAAGGATGTCAAATGCCAAGGTGACAGTGAGGACTAATGTGAAAATGTTGGTTAAGGAAATGACCAATGCAAAGTCTAGATGCCAAATGAGGACTATGATGACAATATTTTGGATTTTAAAGATATGCAAGGTGAGGACTAAAATGATTTGAATGTCTAAGGTATGCAAATGCAAAGGTATAAAATTATTTGGAAGAAGGTTGCCTAACCACCCTATGCTTTATCTATGTCTCAATTTTGGAATATCAAAGGACTTGTTTGAAGGACTAAAGGACAAGGACAAAATGACAAGTGAGTCTTCCTAACTAGACTTTTGAGTCAGAAGGATCTCACAAAAGGACAATGACTAAAGGAGATAATGATGTCTAAGTCCAATGATAACCTAATTTTGAAAGTCAAGATTTTGCAAAGTGAGGTAAGGTTGTCCTAATCCAAAATATGCAAAATGAGATGAGGATCTATGTTTTTGGTTTATGACTGAAAATGCAAATGGTGAAGCCTAAGGATGAAGCTAAATATTTGCAAAGATGACCCTATGGTAAGATGCAAACTAAAATGCACAAGGAATGAGAGATTTGAGCAATTTCATGATTTGGTTTTGATAGAAGACTTCTAGGTTGAGATTGTTGTTTTGATGTTTTATTGAAAAGTCTGAGTTGGCTGAGGTTTTGTGTCCAAATTTGTGAATGTTGTGTATATTGTTTAAAAATCTAGAAAACACTTGACAAGCATGATGTTTTGTTGTATGAAAACACACATGATTCAAGCACAATCCTAATAGGCCAAAGGTTTGTATACTTGGTATAGCCCACCGATATACCCTGGATTGGTGCTAAACACCTTTCCTTCTCGAGAGTGGATAGCTTAGAAGTTTGGTGGCACTGGCTCCCCTCCACGGCTCATTAACGTCATTCAGGTACACCAACTTTGGATTCTTGGGTCATCACTTCCCAAGAACTACTATCTCTACTTAAGGGAGTCAGTAGTGAGTATCTTCGGGCATGATACTATACCCTGCACTATACCAAGCAACGGCCAAAAAAGGTTGGACTCTAAAACAAAAGGTGTTTAGTTAGGGCATCCACTCTAGTGGCTACACATGGGGTGAGAGATTAATCACCAATTAGGTGGCACTCCAGCCTAAAGAGGTTATGCTCAAGAGGGTTTATGGGAGTACTACTCCGTCCATATGACACATCTGCACTCGTGGTACTTGAACTTTCCTCAAGCACCCATTTTATATCCTAGCTGGAAGTGGCTTGGCTTTAGCTTGTTACTGGTCGAGTCGTCCTTTAAGGTGAGTACTTTTTCCCTTAAGGTAGGCCCATTTCTAGAAATAATAACCATTTCTCTTACACCCAGGATCGCTTGAAAGTGCAAGGGGAGAGGATACTTCGATTATTAAGTCATGAGGGTGACAAAAAATAAGGTGGGTCTGGTTTTCTGATCACCTAGTTTTCACAAGGTGAGAGCATAATCACCTAGCACCTTCAAACACAGTCAGACAAAATCAAGCACATGTTCATTTTAATGCACCAATGGAAGTGTTTTCTAAAGTAGAAATCGCAAATACATTGTTTGAGAAATGATTCTTCGACTAACAGAGCTGCAAAACCATAAATTAGTAGTTTCATAAATGTCTTGGACCAATGAGAAAGCTGCAAAAAACTAAGTTAGAACAAGAAATTAAAAACCAAACTAAAAGTTAGTAAATAATTAAACTAGAAAATAAAAATACCAAACTAAACTAAGAAAAATAAATCAAAGCAAACTAAAAACTAAGAGCTCAATTTTTTTGTTGCTCCAAAAGAAGCAGTTTTTGGGAGCCACATTCCAAAGCCACACGCTACAAACAAAAGATTAGTAAATCAAAAAAAACTTGAATGAAATCAAAAAACTAAAAAATAGTGATAACATTTTGAAAACTAAACAAAACTTTAAATCATAGATATTTATGGAAAGCTAAGACATAGACCTTCAAAACCCAAATTTTTTTTTACAAAAATCCTGCAGGACAAAAGTGTTATAAAAAAAAGAAAAATTTGGATTTGAATAACCAAATTTTAAAAGTTGTGATCACTAAAACAACCATAAATTTCTCAAATATTAACAAAATTTTGAACTGTTTAAAGTTTTGGAAAGCTGAGAATGAGACCTACAAAACCCATAAATTTTTTTAAAATACTTTATGCACCCATTTTTCTATGCTCAAAAAAAGGTGACGGGATTTGATATGAGTTCTTGACTGTAACCTGCAAAATAATGAAAACAAACAAGAAAACAAACCAATTTCTCTGCAAGATTATAAGTTTCACGTCGAGTTCACCAAATGTAAGATGAAGTTAGAGAATCAAATATAATAGATAAAGTGACAGCCAACACTTCTAAACTATTAAACCACATCCAAACAAGAGAAAACAAAGTAAGCATAAGGAAAATAAAACATTAAATTAAAATACTCCCCATGCTTGAACTTGAATCACTTCTCTTGCTCTCCTCTTCTTTTGCAAATATGCCCTCAGATTTGTAGTGTAACTTGTGCAAATACCTGCAAATGATAAGTAGAAAGTTGGAGAAGAATAGCTATTAAGCTAAAAATGGAGAAGGAAGGTTACTTTTATAGACAACCATTCGAATAGACGGTTGAGATTAATCTTCTAGAAAGATTCCAAGATAAATGGATGGGAATTATTGAGAGGGATGTTACGAAATGGATGGTTGAGATTAAGTCTCAGAAAAGATGCCAATATCAATGGTCCAGAATTGATGCACCAAGAATATGCCATGCATGGAAAATCTATGACGCTGACGGCTATGACGCCTGACAGTTATGACAGACATGCAAGACATGCAGGCTATGGCAGAAATGAATGTTATGAAAGGGGATTATGACAGAGCATCTTTGACCAAGTGGTGCATAAATAATTTATTTTAAATTATTTATTCGAAAATGGAGGAAATGGACAAGTGGAAAATAAATAATTTATCCAAATTATTTATTTAGATAAAATAACATGAGGAGTATTTAATTAAATTAATCAATTTAATTAAATGGAAATATCAAAATTAGACATGGGATAGTTAAATAATTTTAATAATTATCTAACTATAGAAGAATTAAAGGACCATGAATAGATAAATAATTAATGGTAATTATTTAACTATAGATGAAAGATGACAAAATAATTAAAAAAATAATAATCTATTTAACTATTGAAGAAGAGGGAGAAATCAGTGACACAATTAAATAATTTTAATTGATCAAGATAGAATAAAGATGAGGATGTGAATTAATTAAATAATTAAAAATTATTTAATTAATAGAGGAATATGATTAAACATAATTGAATAATTAGAATTATTCAATTATCAAAGGACAACGACAAAGAAAAATGATGCTCGCAGACTTAGGACATTTTTCAGTGTCTACAGTTAGTACTTACAAAACAAATGAACATGAAACATAAACAAACTCACATATAAACTTGATATGATGCTAACACGATGCTTGACTAAAATAACGTTGCAATAATTCTACTAATTTTGCTCTTGACTAATTTTTAGGATGCTCAATTATGATATCAATTGCCTTTGGATTCATTATCATTTGAAATGGTGAAAAAGACTTGTATTTATATATCATTATTTAATTTCCCATAAATTAATTACTGACAATTGATAATTGAATTCAAAAATTTAAATATTAAAATGTTGACATCAACATATGTGGATTAAGCCCAAAATAGGTTGGACAGGGGTGCTCGCGCCCTAGTCTAGACCTATTTTGGGGCTTTGATTGTCATTAAATGAACATTAATTCTTAATTCCCAATTCAACTTTGGTTTCCCAAAATATTATCATAAAACAAGAAGATTAAAAGAACTAGGTCCAGGCACCTAGGTGGGAGCTAAACCTAGTGTGAAACTGTCAAGGATGACAATTTACAATGTTGCATTTAGTCCCCACTTTAGTGAGAGTATGAACTAACACTCATGCTAACACTAAATTAAGGATAATCTAAGAAGGGTTCATTTATCCAAACATTGAAGAAATACGATGATATTGCATCTAGGGGATGCACTAGCTCCCGAGCTCAAGATCCTATAGCACAACAATGTAAAGACAAAGGAAAAAACATGAGGTGCAATGCAACATGACAAACACAAAGCATGCATTATGAAGACACAATACTAGCATAATACAACTACTACATGATGTGAACACAATGTAAACACAAAACATGATGCAAACACAATGCAAACATAATACAAATATAATGCAAACACAATACAAACATGATGCAAAGCAAGTATGACAATCATGGACTAGCAAGCTCTGTAAAATTCTTACTAAGATCCATACCCAAGGTGTTCATGAATCACAAACTAACAAAGTCTGATATTTTTTAGGTGACCCATGAACAAAAGCAACATAGGCTAGTGAAGTCTAAGCTTGATAAGAAACAACATAGGCTAGTAAAGTCTGATATTTACTTTTGTGAGTTTTTGTAATAGGAGAAAATGAAAACACACAAGGTCTAGTGAAGTATGATATTCACTAGATGAGTTTCTATTCAACCATACCCATAATTATATTTCCAATAATTCTAAAAAGATGCTACAAAAATGATCAATATGCAAAAAATGCATCACCAAGTTCAATATGTGAGAAAAAATTGAAGCACTCATAATGGGATGTATGCCCCCACCTTAAAGTAATGAGGAAGAGGCCTAAATATCTCAATGGAGGAATGGCACATGAAGACAACAAATATTTTGGTTTAACGTGGAAGAGACCTAAATATCTCAACAATTTCCATTGTTCCCAAAAGGAAACAAAAGAAAAAAATGTGCATTACATAAAGACGAATGTCACAATGGATTCTATTGAACAGTCCAAATAATTGAGAAGGGGGGGTGAATCAGTTATCATAAAACAGTTTTATTTTCTTTATTAATCTGGAGTAGGGTTATATCAATCAGAAAATAATCAAACAGATAAGAACATGAATGCACACAACAACAACAAGCACAACGAACACTATAATTTACGTGGGAAGCCAAGAAGGGAAAAACCATGGAGAATGCTAATTCTCAATTATAGAACACCAGTTAAGGTGACACTGGTTAAGGTGATTTTTACAAAGGCTCACTACCAAATTGCTCACTGTAGGTAAGGATCACTGCCAGTGGGATCACTGCCCGATTAACACATCTGATTACAAAAGTCTCATTGACAAAATTGAATTGATGAAAGTGCATCTACATATGCATGAATTCAGTTCTAGTTAAGAGCACAACAACTATCTGCAATAGATCCAATCAAGAATCTTATGCACACCTTCCTCACACAAACTCTACAAAATAGATTAATTCTTCCTTTGCACCCTTTTATCTTCTCACACACACCATAATGCACTCTTCTTCTTTCATCAAACAAAAAAATATTTTACTTATACCATTTTATGCTTTCATAATCTCTTAGGTCAACCATACACAATGTCTTCATATCCTTCTAAGTTAGTCAAACACAATTTGAATTTAGATCACCAAAAAACATGTCGGCATGAGAAACAACCTTGAAATATTCAATAAGGCCTTGCATGCTAGCACCAGATCCAAAATATAGGTTGCACATAAAGGTATTCTTAACACATTACCAAGGGACCCATATGTAGGTCATACATAATATGTTCATTACATAACATAATTATCAAAAGATAACAAACTTTTAACTACATGAAATATATTTTGGATCCGATGAAAATGACACAACCAAGACCAAAGCTTGATTATCATCAATTTCAGTATCAACTAGAGAAACACAATTTGACATACCAAAACTCATAACATGCTACATGAATGTACGGATATCAAGGTTACCTGGAGTAAGCTTTGAGCACAAAAACCAACATCAAAAGATTAGACTTCATTAGTCTACATTAACTATCTTCCACAAATGTCCCAAAAAGAAGTACTGCCATATCCAAATCAAAGATAACATCCATACTAATTAACATCAGAGCATACGATAGGATAGATCATTTTTGTATATCATCTGGAGCTCAACCTTCTGAATCCAGGTTTTGACATCAATGATAAAAAAGTTTAATCATCTCAATAACTTCTTGAAACAATCTCCCCCTTTGGCATTGATGGAAAAATAGCAAAAACTCAAAAACACAAAACTCCAAAAACTTCAAGTAGTCCCCCTTAGACAAGCAATTCAATACCTCTTCATGTTTCTGTTTTCTCTTAATTTTCTCCCCCTTTTCTCCATCAAATGCAAAGGGAAAAATAAGAACATTCAGGAGATCAAGTAAAAATAACATTTTTCACATGAAAAATCTTCTTGTACCTTTCTCTCACAATTGGAAGAATCCTCTTCCAAGCTAGCATTGAAGAAACTATTCTAGCACACATACTATCCAGTAGAGTCAACAACATAAATGAAGATGACCAGTCTGGAGATAGGCACTATCGTTCACAATCTTCTGCATTAGAAAATATCTTGAGGAGATGATCCAATGGGACCTCAACAATTTCTTTGACCAACTAGAAAGACTTAACAAAGTCTCTCCTCTATCTCTATGTAGACAATAACTCAGCTTACAACTCTCCAAATCTTATTCTCTATTTTCCATCTTTATCTTTGAAGAATTCAAAACACTTCCCAATACCATTGAATTTAGATTCAATAGCTTCAATTCTGCTTCTAAAATTATCAACAACATGCCACTAGAGACAATACCTATAAATGTCAGGAATCTCTTTAATGCATTCTCTTGTCTCACCAATGTGTTTGGATATTTTTTTTTGGCTTTGACACACCTTCTCTCAATCATAGCTTAGAACTTATGTCCTTCAAATCCTTCCCACAATAACCTTTCTTCAACAACTTCTACTAGATCATCCAGTAATTAGTCAGAAATATCTAGAATAGTAATACCCCTTTTGAGTAGATAATCAACCAAGGCATCACCAATTCTAAGCCTACTAACTAGACACTATTAGGTTCTGGAGGGGAACCACCAATGAAAACCTCTAACTCCTTCTTACCAGAGGAGGAACTCTCCTCAAACTAACTAGACACTGTCGCACTGGAGCACAAATTCATCTGTGAGGATGAGAAATAAACTTTGATTGCACTTGCTTTATATTCCATACATTCCAAGTATCTGTAAACTTTCTTTTTGATAGGGATGTCAGAATTCCACTTAACATTATCCTTTGATGATAGAGAACTCATAAAGTAAAATACTAAACATATGAGAAAAGACCCAAATCGAAAAGGATAACTCTCAACCAAAGAAATTATAACATTCTCAATTAGGTTTTCCATTATGAGGCTGCACAAGTCAAACTGTTTATTTTCCTTCATTATCTTATGTGCACGATACATTGCAATAGCTGAAGTAGAACCTTCACAATTTCTAAAATAGATTTTTTAAGTGATGCCATAAGCAACATACCTTACTGCAGGATCAACAATGGTATTTATTAGTAGAGCTTGAGGGTCTTTGTTGATACCAGTAAGTTCCTTCACATCTTTGTATTTCACTATTTTCTTCCCAGGGTGGTCACCAACAATACACAATCTAGTAATAGCTTTAATGGATTCCTTAGTGATCAAATAAGGTTTTTCCAAAATGATGCTGCCATCCTTGAATCAACTCAACAAGAACAAAATAGACTCTTTGTTGGAAAACTAGGGAAATTCTCCCCATAAATCCATACCCAGAGCACTTACATTCTGTAATTCATTAGTCTTCAACCCTAGTTCCATTTCCTTCATCTTCTGATGATCAAATTCATCCAAATCTACTCCCTTTAGACATATCACAATACTGCCACTCGATTCTCTATCAATGGAATCCATCGTCGTGCTTGTCTTCTTCAATATTTTATCGCTTCATGAAACTTCTTGTTTTCAAGATGTGAGAAATTTTTTGAATGTTGGCAATACAAGGGAAGACAACTGAGAGGGGGGCATGAATCAATTTTCACAAAAATTTAAAATTTTCAAACGTATTAACCTTATTCTCAGATTTGATAAATAACAATGAAAGCATAAACCATCAACACATCAAAAATACACATAACACCAAGATTTTTATGTGGAAACCCTGTTAGGGGAAAAACCACGATGGAGGTTAGTCCACAAGATTATACCCTATTAAAAGTATAAAGAAATGTGAACAAGGAATGCACATGCATTCAAGTGCATTGCCTAGAGCTCACTTCTTAATAACAAGGGGAAGTCTCACTATCTTACAAAAACATTTAGATTACAATTGTAGGATTTTGAACTGAGAAAATAACATTTGCTAATTGCTTATTACAGTTTTGGTTAAGCACATTAACACTTCTTCACACTCTGCTTCTGCCTTCGAATGATTAGAAAAATATTCATACATTTCATACACAAATGTCTTCCTTCAAATGGAATAAACAATCACTTATATATATCCAAAACAAAAGATTACATCGCTACATGTCAGCCTCAACAAAATAATAAAACATAGGCAAACTGTCGGCCCAAAACAATAAATAATTTTCAATGCGAATCCACCAAGGTCGGCCACAACATAGTGAAGACCCAAAATAAAATCATCAACTATGAAAAACCTTCAAAAATTATTCTTCGAAGATCCACAACATGCTACAACACTCTGTCGGCCAAGAACATGAAAAACATGAACACACAAGAGAAAATCACCAATCGCGAGAACCTTGATCAATGTGGACATGCCACACAAATAGAGCATGATCTAGAAACATCCAAAAACATCATGAATCACTAGAGAAGCATCTGCAACAACTGAAATTACTAGAATCACATCATCTTCATTCAGGAACACCAACTAAAGCAACAAAAAAATGTCAGAACACAACTGCTCATAACTTGATCAAATCTTCACATGGATCTCTGAAACTTAACATGTATAAACTAGATAAAACCAACAACAAACCCTCTAATCGACAACCTCTGATCATCAATGTACTGAGCTAACCAATAGAATTCACTTCACTTCACCACTGACAACCTGCAACTTATTTTTATTACAATTTTCTCAATATCCTCAACATATACAACTTCTAAGACATTAATGCCAATAGTGTTGACATCAATGACAACCACATATCAAAAACATAGCCACAACATCCAACAATCTCCCCCTTTGGCATTTATGGCAACACATGATGTGAAAAAAAACCATCAACACAAGTATATTTAACACTTACTCCCCCTTAGGTTCTGAATTTTTTCTCCTCAACTCTTTCACATGACTCTTCTCCCCACATGAATCTTCTCCTCAAATAATTCATATTTTTTCACATGACTCTTCTCCCCCTTTGACATCAATGAAAAAGTCCTTTTTTTGCCACACAAGCTCTGAACCACATATCTGAACATCTGACTACTCCCCCTAAGTAGCAACCACCACAACATCAATTTGGATCAAGATATTAATGTGAAATGCAAAGACTAATGCAAATAAATGCATCTTAGTTCTGATTAGGAGGGGTAATCACCCCTAACCTCCCTCTAAGATACTCAAAAGTATCCTTAGGCAAAGGATTTGTAAAGATGTCTGCAATCTGTCCCTTAGTAGGCACATACTCTAGTCTGACTTCCTTTTCACTCACCTTCTCTCTCAAAAAGTGAAACTTGATAGATATATGCTTGGTATTTGAATGCAACACCAGATTCTTAGAAATATTAATTGCACTTGAATTATCACATAATATAGCAATAGGTTCATCATACACAACTCTGATATCTTTCAACATTTTCTTCATCCACAATAATTGAGTACAATTATTAGCAGCAATAATGTATTCTGCCTCTGCAATAGATAAAGAAATGGCATTTTTCTTCTTACTTAACCATGAAATCAACTTCTTACCCAAGAAAAATGCACCACCACTAGTACTCTTTATGTCATTCACATCACCTTCCCAATCAACATCACTAAAAGCATTCAAAGTAAGATCATCATCTTTAGGATACCACAACCCAAAATCAATTGTCCCCTTCAAGTATATGAAAATCCTCTTCATAACAGTCACATGAGATTCCTTAGGATCAACTTGAAATCTTGCAACAATACATACGACATTCATGATATTAGGTCCAATTTGAGTCAAATAGAGCAATCCACCAATCATTGATTTGCATCTGGTTTGATTTGCTTTGGGGGAATCATCATCTTGTGTCAACTTGCATCCACTCACCATAGGTGTACCAACTAGATTTGAATCTTCCATACCAAAATTCTTTAGCAATTCTTTCACATACTTGGATTGAGATATAAAGATCCCTTTATCTAGCTGAGTAATTTTCAATCCCAAAAATAATTTCATCTCACCAACCATAGACATCTCAAACTCATTCTACATATCATCAACAAACTTCATGCACAAACTATCATCTCCTCCAAAAATGATATCATCAACAAAGACTTCAACAATCAAATCTTTATCATCATGAATCTTGAAATATATATTATTGTCAGTAGTACTTTTATTAAATCCAAGCTTCAACAAATACTTTTCCAATCTGGCATACCATGCTCTTGGGGCTTGCTTAAGTCCATACAATTCTTTCTTCAACCAACAAACCATATCTCCCTAATCAGTCAATCGAAATCCATCAGGTTGCTCAACATACACTTCTTCCAATTCACCATTTAGAAATGCTGACTTGACATCCATCTGATAAACCTTGTAGTTTTTGTAAGCAACATAAGCAAGAAAGTCTCACAACTTCAATCCTAGCAACATGGGAAAAGGTTTCTTCAAAGTCAATTCCTTCCATCTGAGAATATCCTTTACACACAAGTCCTTCTTTGTTTCTAACAACTTCACCTTGCTCATTCAGCTTGTTTCTAAAGACCCATTTAGTTCCAATTATATTTTTGTTCTTAGGTCTAGGAACAAGAATCCATGTATTATTCTTCTCAATTTGTTGTAGTTCTTCTTTCATTGCTTCCACCCAATGTTCATCTGTGCATGCTTCATTCACACTATTAGACTCAGTTTTTGAAATCAAACAATATTCTTCTACAATTTTTTTTAGTTTGAACACCTTTGTTCTTATCACCTATAATCTAATCTTCTGAATGATTTAATCTTGCATACCTTTGAGTCTTAGGATGCTCTTGAACTTCAGGCTCTTGTGATCTCACTTCTGCACTTTCACTAGTTCCTTCCTCTTGATTTTCTTGATTCACTGGAATGATATGAACTTGATTTTGAGTCTAAACTTTCTTTCTTGTGATTGAACTATTATTTTGATCATCTGAATCATATCCATAGGTTCTAGATGGTCTAACTATGTCTTCATCAACCTTGACATTTGCACTTTCAACTACTTTCATCAATCTCTTATTGTAGCACCGATAGGCCTTGCTTTTAATAGAATAACAAAGAAAGATTCCTTTATCACTCCTAGTATCAAACTTTCCTATATCTTAATCTCTTTTGATATAGCATTTACTCCCAAAGATTTTGAAATATCTAATAGTAGGCTTATGACCAAACCATAGCTCAAAAGGGGTCTTACCAGTATCACCTTTGACTTGTACCTGGTTGAGAGTGTAAACAACAATACTCATAGCTTCTCTCCAATAGATATGAGGAACATTTCCTTCCAACATCATAGTCATAGTAGCATCTTGAATTTTCTTGTTCTTCCTTTCCACAACTCCATTTTGTTGAGGGGTCTGCAGGGTAGATAATTATCTCTTTATCCCATGCTTTGCATAGAAGGAATTAAACTCACGGGAAGTGAATTCACCACCTCTATTTGATCTCAAATATTTAATCTTCAAACTTGTCTCTGTCTCAACCATAGCCTTTAAAATATTGAATTTCTCTAGAGCTTCAGATTTCTCCCTTAAGAAAGTAACCCACATCAATCTAGATTAATCATCAATAAGTAGCATGAAATACTTGTCTCCTTGTAAGCTTTTGACTCTAGAAGGACCACAAAAATCAGTATGAACAAGCTCCAACACTTCATTTGAACAATGTTGTTTGCTCCAGAATAGAATTCTAGTTTGCTTCCCTAATTGACATTCCTTGCATATAGTATTGGTAGGTTTCATCAACTTAGGAAGATCTCTCACAGCCTGAGTAGAACTTGTCTTGATAATATTGTCAAAGTTTACATGAAACATTCTCCTATTGCACAACCAACTTTCATCAAATTGAGCAATCAAGAACTCTTATTAGTAGCATTCAGGTGAAAGATGTTACCTTTTTTTTTTGTACCTGAAGCAATCACATTTCCAAAACTCCCCAATATTCTACACTTTCCATTCTTGAATTGAAGATTGTATCCCTTGTCAACCATTTGTCCAACACTCAAGAGATTATGCTTCAAACCTTCCACATAAAGGACATCATCAGTATTATTCTTACCATCAAGAGAAATGGATCCTCTGCCACATATTACACCAGCTTTGTCATCACCAAATCTTACAACACCACCATCATAATTTTCTAAGCTCACAAATTTTTTTTATCACTTGTCATGTGATGAGAGAATCCATTGTCAATTACCCATTCATGTTTCTCTTCAACTCGAACAGCTAGGGCTTTCTTCACATTTGAGCAACTAGCAGATTCAGTAGGTACATGATCATTTTCCTTGATAGCAATAAATACCCATTCATCTTCACTTAGATTCCCTTTATCATATTCATCATCTGTCACACCTTCATCAACAACATAATAGCACTTTCTTTGAAATCTAGGCTTATTAGGTCTTGGCTTAGGAACTCTTTCTGGACACCTTGATGCAAAATGACCTATCTTATTGCAAGAAAAGCATTTAATAGGAAATTTTCCTTTATACTTACCTTCTCCTTTGGCTTCCCTTTTGACAATAAGTGCTTCAAGCTCCTCTGAATTTCTCTCTTCTTCTTCAATCTCTCTCATTTCCTCCTCTTACTTGAATACCTTTCTAGAAGAACTTTCTCCCAGATCATATATTTGCTTATCTTTTCTGGAGGTAGTAGCCTTGAATGTAGATTTTATCTTAGGAAGAGCATCACCAAATTCACTTAACTCAAAAGCAATAAGCTTACCAATCAACATGTCTCGAGTTACATTTGTTACAGTCTGTAGCTCCTCAATAGCAATAGCTTTGACTTTGTATGCAACATGCAAGGATCTAAGCACTTTAGCAACAATCTCTAATTCTTCCAATCATCCACCAACACATCCGATACCGCACACAGGTTCATTCACTCTTTGCATGAAATAAGTAATGTTCTCATCATCACCCATTCTCAACATTTCATATTTCTCTACAACTTAGCAAACTTCACATTAGCATCACCTTCATAAAAAGTTTCCAACTTTTTCTAGATCTCATAAGCAGTCATCAGATCCATAACATTTGTCATCTTAGAATCATTCAAATCACTCAACAATACTTCCTTAGCCCTGATATTATATTCAACATCCTTAATCTCAACAATAGTAGAAGGACCATTACGTGGGATAACATACCTATTCCTTGTAATGTTCCAGTAGGGTTTACCAATGCATCTCAGATGACACACCATTCGAGCCTTCCATAGAGAATAATTTGTTCCATCAAATCTTAGACTATCCTTCTTGTATGTCACCATCTCGGATCACCTCAAGCTATCAAATTCTTCTAAGGAACCTACTTTGATACCAACTATTGGAAACACAAGGGAAGACAACTAAGAGGGGGGGTAAATCAGTTGTCACATAAATTTAAACTTATCAAACTTATTAACCTTATTCTTAGATCTGAAAAATAACCATGAAAGCATAAACCATCAACACATCAGAAATACACATAACACCAAGATTTTTACATGAAAACCCTGTTAGAGGAAAAATCACGGTGGAGGTTAGTCCACAAGATTATACATTGTTGAAAGTATAAATAAATATGAATTGGGAATGCACATGCATTCAAGTTCACTACCTAGAGCTCACTACTCAATTACAAAAGGAAGACTCACTATCTTAAAAAAAGATTTGGATTACATTCATAGGATTTTGAACTGAGAAAATAGCATTTGCTAATGCCTGATTACAATTTCAGTTAAACACATTAACACTTCTTCACACTTTGCTCACTCTTCTTCACACTCTACTTCTACCTTTGAATGATTAGAACATTATTCACACATCTCATATGTACATCTGCCTTCAAATGGAATAAACAATTGTTCATATATATCTGCAACAAAAGATTGCATCGCTACATGTCAGCCTCAACAAAATAATAAAACATATGCAAACTATCAGCCCAAATAAATAAATATTTTTTAATGCAAATCGACCAAGGTTGGCCACAACATAGTGAAGACCCAAAATAAAATCCTCAACCATGAAACACCTTCAAAAATTATTCCTCATTGAAGATCCACAACACGCTACAACACCCTGTTAGCCAAGAACATGAAAAACATGAACACACAAGAGGAAATCACCAATTGTGATCACCTCAATCAATGTGGATGTGCCACACAAATAGAGCACAATCTAGAAACATCCACAAACATCATGAATCACCAAAGAAGCATCCACAACAACTGAAATTACTACAATCACATCATCTTCATTTAGGAACACCAACTGAAGCAACAAAAAAACTGTTAGAACACAACTGCTCATAACTCGATCAAATCTTTACGCGGATCTCTGAAACTTAATGTGGATGTATACACCTAAAAATGGTCTATAGAATATAATTAATTAAATATGATTTGTTTGATTAATTAATCCTAAATTCATCTGCTTATTAAATAAATAGAAATATTTATTTATATTAAGTTCACTATTAATTCTTCTATTTTATTATATTATTTTCCTCTTAATTAAATAAAAAAAATTAAATACTTTGTTTTATTTAATTATTATCGTTATTATTTCTTCTATACTTTATCCATTGATTCTATCTTAAATTAAAATACACAACTTCAATAATTTGTGTAAATTTAATTATCTTATCATATTTCCTCTTAATTAAATAAACATATCCTGAAGATTTATTTAATTATCATTTTCCTCTTTATTAAATAAGCAAATATTAAATATTTGTTTTATTTAATTAAAATATTCCTATTTTGCTAATTTGAATAAATCAAAAATATTCAAATAAAGGCATAAATCAAATATTCCTCTATTCACTCACCAATAAAATTAGATTTTTCAATCTAATTAATTCAATTGGCATTCACGGGAAAGCTTCGGGGACAAACTTGCAAGCAATCCTCTCAATCTTCTTCCTTTGACCTTTCCTATCATCTTTCCTGATGCTTTCATGGGGAGGAACAATCCCCATGATCAGCTCAAGCTCCTCAATCTCTCACCACTCAAATCTCAGGATTCAATCCAAGCCTCTGCTGTGCTACCCCTATGCAAAACTGCTATCGAAAATATATATAAAACCATCTAAAGCATGAAAATGATCTAAGAAAATCCCAGTTTCATGCAAACTTACTTTGTAGGAATACAATCAAGCAACCAAGCAATTATATCATTAGTAATAGCAATAGCATCATAGCATCATAATATCATAGCATCAGTAAATTTCATATCACGACAGCATTTTAGTTTTTACTGTAGTTTCTTTTATCATATATCATGTCAGGGTAGTTTACATAGTATCATAACATTTAGTTTTCATTATCAATCATTAGATCATTGCATTTAGCATCACTCCATGATCCTCTGAATTGGCATTTTAAATAGTAATATCGCGTACCCAATCTGAGAGCCTTCCGTGACTTGATAAATCTTTGGAGATAGGAGACAATTAGATGCTTTCAAGCTTTTCTATGTTTTAAATTAGTTTAATTCATGTTAATCTTGATATAATGTTTCATTAAGAAGTGTTTTAGTTGTTCTTTTACTTTTTACTTATTCACACTTATAGTGGATAAACTAGATAAACTCAACAACATAGCCTTTAATCCACAACCTCTAATCATCAACGTATTGAGCTAACTAATAGACTGAACTTCACTTCACCACTAACAACTTGTAACTTATTTCATTACAATTTTCTCAATATCCTCGACATATACGACTTCTAAGACATTAATTCCAATAGTGTTGACATCAATGACAACCACATATCAACAACATAGCCACAACATCCTCCAACATTGAAAAATCCACCTTTTAACCTTAATTTCTCATGATGAACTTTCCTCCAAAAAATTACATCGATGATGCCATCAATTGTACTTTTCTTTTCAATCAACTAGATTAAGCTTCATCATATATCACCAACCGGATCAAACTTAGTCATGTTAAAAAACACATCAATATTATTTTAGAGAGGGGGAACCAACAGGATATGCATAGCAACACTCCCCTTGAGCCAAGGCAGTTGGCTCAAATTTTGACAGAGCTTGTACCGAGATCCAATACCACAGAAGAGTTCTCCACACTCATTTCCTTTTTCTTCCACACCATGACGACCTTCTTCTTAGATTCACCTGATTCTACAACATTCTTTTTGTTTTCGGGATTTTTTGGAGCAACATGTCTGCATGTGTTAGCATTATGTTTAGGTTGACTACACTTGTAACATATTTTTCTTGACTTAACTAAGTGAACCCTAGATCTGCACTAATTATCTTTGTGACCATAACCATGACATAAATAGCAATTACCATGAAAGAGATTATTCATTACATTCCTTCTAGCTAGATTAGATAATTGACTTCTACAATGAATTGCTTTGTGACCAAACTTGCGATAGTTAAAGCATTGAGAACTCAATTCCTTCTTTCTTCTGCACTCTACAACCTTATGTCCAAAATTATTGCATAGAAAACAATAGCCATTAAATATAAGTACCTTTGAGCATTTGGTTGCCTGACTGGCGATTTTGTAGGTGTTCTAGAGTTCTGGAACTTGCTTGTTACACAAGATCTCACTTCAAATTCAACTACTTTGTCTTCACCCTTAGTGTTCTGATTTGAGTTTTCACCGGTGAAGCCAAGTCCTCCCTTATCCTTGTGACATTTTTGTAGGGACAAGAGTTGATCTAGAATTATGCTACTTTCACATACTCTTGCTTTTATTTTCAGCCTTCTTAAATCTTGATCTAACTTCTCATTTTCTTTTGATTTTTGTTTGATGGTATCCTTGAGATTTTCTTTAGTCTTCTTCCATTCTTCCATTTTCTATTTGATAGTATCTTTGAGATTTTCTTCAATCTTCTTGCATTCATCCAGTTGCTGCTTTAAATCCATAATACTTTCCTTTGACTCTTTTAATTCCTGACTAACCTCTCTATGGATTGCTTTGAATTTCCATATTTTCTCCCTTAGCTTTGAGATACAGGCATTTGCTTCATTGAATTTTTTTTTCAATTCTTCATTTTTATATTTCGTGCTTTCCATATCATCTAACATTATCTTCAATTCTTCCTCAGAGTGATAAGCTCCTGCCATTTGTTGAAATTTCCAAGATCTCCCTCAAGTAGTTAAGCTCTATCTCCAAGGGACCAAGCTCTGATACCAATTGTTGAATAGTCTAGATAACTAAGAGGGGGGGGTAAATCAATTATCATAAAACAATTTTCTTTTCTTTAATTAATCGAGAGCAGGCTTATATCAATAAAAAATAATCAAACATATAAGAGCGTGAATGCACACAACACCAAGCACAATGAACACCAGAATTTACATGGAAACCCAAGAAGGGAAAAACCACGGAGAATGTTAATTCTCAATTATAGAACACCAGTTAAGGTGACACTGGTTAAGGTTATTTTTACAAAGGCTCACTACCAAATTTCTCACTATAGGTAAGGCTCACTGCTGGTGGGCTCACTTCCCGATTAATAATCTGATTACAAAATAGTCTCACTAAAAAAAGTGAACTGATGAAGTTGCATCTACATATGCATGAATTTAGTTTTGGTTAAGAGCACAATAACTATTTGCAATAGATCTAGTCAAGAATCTTATGCACACCTTCCTTGCACAACCTCTGTAAAACAGATTACTTCTTCCTTAAAACCCTTTTATCTACTTGCATACACCATAATCCACTCTTCTTCTTTCATAAAAAAATAACATCATTTACTTATACCATTCCATGCCTTCATAATCTCCTAGGTCAGCCAAACACAATGTCTTCATAGTCTTCTAAGTCAGCCAAACACAATTTGAATTTAGATCACCAAAAACATGTCGGCATGAGGAACAACCTTGAAATATTCAATAAGGCCTTGCACACTAACACTAGACCCAAAATATAGGTCACACATAAAGGTCTTCTTACCACGTTAGCAAGGGACCCATAAGTAGGTCATGTACATAAGATAGGTTCATTACATAACATAATTATCAAAAGATAGCAAACTTTGAACTACATGAAATATATTCGGGAGCTTATGGGAATGCCACAACCAAGACCAAATCTTGATTATCATCAATTTCAGTATCAATCAGAGAAACACAATTTTACATACCAAAACTTGTAACATGCTACATGAATGTCCAGATAGCAAGGTTACTTGGAGTAAGATTTGAGTACAATAGCCAACATCAAAATATTAGACTTCATTATTTTGCATTAACTATCTTCCACGAATGTCCCAAAAATAAGTACTTCCATATCTGGATCAAAGATAACATCCATACTATGTAACATCAAAGTATACGATAGGGTAGATCATTTATGTATATCATCCAACGCTCAGCCTTTCGGATCCAGGTTTTGACATCAATGAAAACAATGCTGAATCATCTCACAACTTCTTAATAGATTCATTTTATTTGTATCCTTGTGGCAACAAGAACAAGGGTTATCCAAAGAAAACTATAAAACATAAAAAACACATGAGGGTACAACACATGTGAGCTGATCTAAAGAAAATTGTTTGCATCCCAATCTTACTCATCATAAATGGAAGGCAAAGAATAAGCTAAAGGAACTACGACAAGTGGTTGGTACAAGGATAAGTATCGGGTTCAAATGAATCACTCATTAGGAGGATCATCATGGTAGTCCCCATCTAAATTCATTGATTTGGTAAATATAAACACTAATTCATTATGATCTTTTTGTACTTCGATCTTTTCTTCCACTTCACTATTTGAATTTATCACAATAGTCTGCATACTAGTACTATTAGCATGATTACAAGCACTATCATTTGCATAATTCTCTTTCCTTTTTTTCTTAGGCTAGGATATGTAAGGTTTGGTTTCATGGTTCGATAAGGCTATGGGGTGGAGTCGGGTAATGACAAGGATGGATGAGTGGGAGGTATTTCATCAGAATTAGGTTGGATGGATCAATGGTTACTAGGTAATTGGTTTTACACTCTTCAACAAGCTAAAAATCCATAGCACAATGCATTATTTTATGCTCTTTTTCTTCTATTTCTTTTTGTATGAGCTTCGAATTGTGAAGGGGTAATTGAGGTGTTTAACAACATTAGCCTATTTTCTTCCTTTTTAGGAGGAATCAAAGGTTGGGAGACCATCGAGTTCTTAGGTTTCAACCTAAAGAATTATTTTTCTTTTGGAGACAAAAAATTAATTGCACGGTTGTCTCTTGGTCCTTTATAGGATGGAAGAGGGGGAAATGCAACGTAATATAGTGTAGAAAATTGTACTCCTTTTATCTGATAGTACAATTTCACACTTAGTTTGGACCTATTTTGGTGACCTCATATTTATGCATTTTTACCCTTCATAAATAGGCCCCTAAATCCCTTTATTATGCATCCCAAGACCTATTTTATCATTTTCCAACATTGCAATTTGCATTGAGTAAACACATTTAATTAATTGAAGGCCCCAAAATACATAAATCCTAGATTTTTAGGCCAAGATCCATTCGCCCTTGGGTGAATGGCTCCCCTTTAAGATACAAATTCAAATTTTAAACATGTTTTTGATGGTATTTTATAGTTCCATATTCAATTTTCAAATGTTGGCTTTTAGGATTTAATAATCAGGAAATTAGAAAGGAAGCCTATAAAGCCTAGTCTTTTCACCATTTTACACTAGGTTGCGAAGAAGATTGAAAAGATATTCACAAGATTAGCACTCAAGAGCAAGGAGAACATTCAAGCAAGCAAAGTTGAAGTCTTGGAGCAACATTGCAATCATTTTTATAGGTCTTCAATCTCATTTTGTCAAGGTTGATCAAGCATTGTTGATGATTGAAGATTGATGACTATGGTGGATCAAGATGGATTCTAGGTTTTGGGACATGCAACTAGCCATTTCACTTGATCTAATGACTTGTTTTCTAGTAATCTCATCTTTTATCTTCATTATACTAGCCACCTAAAGCAAGGTATAATCAGATTTTGGATCTATGGGGGTGTCTTGATGTCTCCCTAATTAGGTCTTTATTTCATTGTTCATGTTTATTTAGGGATCTTATTCTAACACACTTCAATAAGGTTTCTTTACATTTTGGCTCTAAAAAATCTTAGACACATTAAGGTTAGGGCTCACACACACATTTATGTTTCAGATTTGTATTTTTCATCAAGGTTTAATGACCAAACTTGGGGTTTGACTAAGGAAAACCCCCATACAAACAAACCAAAATTTTCAATTTTTCTCCAAGTACAAATATGAAAGTGGAGATTGAAAGGTACAAGTAGGAAGTGCAAATCAAAAGCTACAAATCCAAAATTTGAAGTTTCAGAAAATCCTAGCAAGACCCATTTGCCCTAGGGTGAATTAGTCACAGCAAGACACTCAATAGAGGATTTTGGTGATAGGTGCATAAAATCCTAACCTTCTCAAATCTGGTGTAGGTTTGTTGGTTCTAATAGTCTTAGGATTTAAATTGATGATTCAAGTTTTACATTGCACAATTAGGTTTATTTACTATTTTTTAGTTTTTCTCCCCGAAGTGCATTTCAGGTTGATTTACCCCATCCTCAATCATAAGGAAAACAACAAGATCTCCATTAAGGTTGACTCACCTGAGGGTTGAAAGTCAATATTACCTTTGGGGATCTCTTTTTCCTAATGAAATAAGGAAGATAAGTGCATACCCCCATTCCTCATTCCATTTTGATGAACCTATTTCCCTTCATTTCACATACATACTAGTTGGTTGGGGGAGGATGCTCGATTCAAATTGAATTTTGTTCACTTCCTGTGGGGTAGGAGGAACAACCATTGAAGTCATTGGAGATCACAAAACCTCAGGAAAGATATTACTAAGGGATAACTCAAATAAATTCTTAGCTTTAAATTTTTGATATGAAACAAATGAGTGATCCTCATGAGGCTTAATGGGTTGAGGCCAAAAATAATTTAGAAAAAAAATTCCACAAGAAGCCAAAGGCTTAAATCTGCTATGATAAATAGTATATATTTGTTCTTCGAATGTGAATTTAAGATATTTGTGAATAACCAATGGGATGACATTCATGGATCTTAGCCATGGATGGCCTAACTTCACACAAAACTAGTTTGATATTGAGATTATTGTAAATGAAACTTCCAATTTTTTAGGCCTAACCTTTATTGAAAGAGTTATAGAACCAATCATAGGGCGAAGAAAACCATCATGAGCCTTTCAAAATGCTTTTAGTTGTTTGTAATTTTCTTTATAGAGTTCATGAACATATAATAATTTTTTAGTGATCACGCTTACTTCACACACAAGATCAATGAGTATTCCCCTTATGGTTTTATCATTGATTCTACCAATGATATAAAGAGGATAGTTAGGTACAGTTATAGAAGCATTAATGTGTTTGAAATCAATTTCAAGCAAAATATTGGTTTGACCTCTACGATGTTGAAATACAATCAAGTGTTGACAATGTTGGATAGATCATTATCATCTTTATTATCACTATATTGGAAAATTTTTATCAAATGAATTGGCAATGGGTTTGTAAATATTTTCAAGTTTTGGTTAGGTGGTGAAACCAATTTAGTTCCTTTTTGGTCAACACTAGTCAACTAGATTTTATTAGAATTGATGAGGTCTTGCACTTGGTGCTTAAGACACACACATCCTTCCATATTGTGTCCAGGTGTACGATGATATTGATAAAAGGATTTTATGTTAAATTTTGGTGGTAATGGTTTGGTTGTATCAATAATTATAATTGGAGGAAGTTGAACCATATTCATGTTTAGTAATTGCAACACAATCAAATGGAGAGAATCAAGAATTTGTAAAAATTTCCTATTTCTTGGCCTAAATTGATATGGTTTTGTAGTTGCGGCAGTGACTTGTATTTCAATGTTATTAGCAACTTGATGATTGTTTATCTTGATGAAATTTTTGTTTTGATTTTTAAATCATTGATAGTTGTTTTGAGGCATGGCTTTGGATTGAGCAATAGGAGTCGATGAAGGTGTACCTTTATATTGACTAACCAATATTTGATAATCATGAAGGACCATACATAAGTGTGTAAATGGAGGATATTTCATCAATAGTATCTTATCTCTAATATTAGGTTGTAAGTTTCCTATGAACACCCTTTGAATGTCAACCTCTAGAAGACTATAGGAGATTTGTGAATAAAGTGATTGATATTGAATTTTATAAAATTTGTTATTGTCTCTTCAGGTCCTTGTTTACAATGAACTAAATTCATTAACATAACTTGAGTTCCAATTTTTTCTTAAAAATGTTGAATGAATTCCTTAACTTTTTGTGTAAAAGACATGATCAAGTTATTTGGAAATGAAAAAAACCAATCCAAGGCCATATCTTTCAATGATCTAGGAAAGAGTTTTGCTAGGAGAGAATCTTCAAAAAGGAAGTCGGTACACAAGGTAGTAAAGGTTGACACATGGCTGTGAGGATCTCCTTACCATTGTACTTTTCAAATCAAGGTATTTCAATGTTTTGTGCTATGTCTATCTTTAATATAGAAAATGACAATGGAATACGCATGAGGTATTTTGGAGGGTTACCATTGGATTGAATTTGGTTTATGTTTGAAATTTTTTGTTGTAATGTTTTCATGTTTTGCAAAACTTGGTTTGTCATAGGATCATTTGGTGACATGTTTTGAGAATGTGTTGAGTATGGTGAAATATTATGGATGATTGGAAGGTTATTGTTTTGCATGCTTGGTAGGGGTGAGTAATATGCAAATCTTATTGGTGAAGGAACAAAACTATAAGGTTTGACACTAGAAATCCCTAATATTGAGTTTAAACCATTGCTATATTGTGTGGTTAATGCTACAAATGGAGGTGTAAAGGTTGGAATAGAAGACATTATTATAGGAGAGGAATTTTTTTTTCCTAATTGGTTTTGATCATTTTAAAGTCTCGAGCACAACTAGATGTCATAGGAATTTTTGCACCCATTATATGAGCTCGGCTACACAACACTTCTATCCCTTGTGAGTCATTGGTTAACTTCCTATAACATTGTAAATTGGCACCCTTGATAATTTCATACTTTTTTTTTCTCCCTCCTAAGTCATTGGACCTAATTGTACATCTAATGTCCTAAATTATGCATTTCATGGCCCATTTGGACATTTACCAAGAAAACCCAAGTACAAAACCAATGCAAAAATTTAATATTTTACACTTGACACGTTACATCTCGCAAAATAGGTGACTTAGTCCCCCTATTTTGACTCCAAAATTTAATATATCAGAGTTGGCATTTTATTATTTGAATTTCAAATGTCAAATGTTGGCTATCAAGATTTAATTTGCAGGAAATTAGATTAAATGTCTATAAATACCTATTCATTTCACCATTTGAAAACTAACTAGCACTAAGGAGAAAATCTAGCAAGAATTATTGTCAAGAGCATTATCAAGCAAATCAAGAGTAGTCAAGAGTATATTTATTGCAACAATTCAATATCAAAGCATCATGTCAAATTGTATGTGAGTTATTTCATGTTTATATTATCATTATGTTTGTGAGATCTAACTTGTGTAGGTCTTCAAAGCCAATCAAGCCAAACAACAAATAAACCTTGATTATATGTGCATGACTTCAATCCTTCAAGGAATCCATATTTGAGTGGTGAGTTGTAGTCCATTGTTAATTCATCATTCATTTATCATTTAGCTTCTATCCCTCAAAAGGATAAGCTCTCTTTCATTGACTTTTCCATTGTGGAGGTGGAAACACCAACATAGGGTTTGACCGAGGAAAACCCCTATAGGGCACAACCCTTCCTCTCTCTTTGCATGTGTATATTTTAGATCTAAAGAAGATTAGAGGAAGATTGAAGATCAATTTCTCATTGTTGCATTCAAACCCTACAAATTGGAAACATATGGAAACTTAGTTATCTCAGTATGTGATGAAGATTTGATAGTGGGACCTTGAGGAAAGAGGGCTCTAATTTGGATCCAAAGGATTGAGAAATCAAAATTTGAATTGCTCAACTAGGACATAGTCACCTTGGGTGACTTAGTCCTCCAAAATCAAGCTTAGATTTGTACCAAAGGTGCACAAAAATTCGCTCATTTTGTTCTCAAACTTTGAATTTGTTTGTGACTTTCCAAATTTACTATTTTTGCATTGGGATAGTTTGTTTGCATAATTAGTTATTCATATCATTGCATTTCATTCCAAAACCCATTCCAATTTTGGTCAATGGTAGGCTGAATCACCTTTTGGGTTGTAATTCAATCTTACACCCTTGTCCAAATCTATCAAACCCCTACTACCTCAAAAATTACAAATTTGATATTGGGAAAGTTGCATATTGAAACCCTAAAGTAAAATCATAAGTACACTTTTCCCAACATTTCACTTCCTAAGGTTATCCACAAGAGGAACCATTTCTCTAGCTAAAGGCTCGGTACTTAAATATTGTTGAAGTCCTTCTAGGTCTTTTTCCAATTGTTTTAGTTTCTTTTCAAGGACATGGGTAATAACACCCTCCAAGTCCACATGACTGTTAGGTATTAAAAAAGATATGGTTAATGTCAGGTTAGGAAGGGAATCAAAGATGTATTGATTAGATGTAATACCTTGGGTGAAAAACTTATAAGACTTGGGCTTAACACTTGTTGTGATTGTAGTACAAGAATCCATATGTCTGAAACTACATCTCATGGGGTATTAGCTATGGGACACCGGGTCATGAAGCTCATAATTTTTTTATGAGATTCAAAAAACTTTAGTGCTCATACAATGAGAGAAAAACCAATAACAGTCACAAAACACAAAACTACACATAAATCACAAAGAAAAAACCGTGATCCAAAATTTGGATAAAATTATTTGGATAAGGGTGTTGGTACCCTAGGCTAAAGATATGAATTCTTGCTAATTTCAAAATCTAGAAATAAGATACATTATTTGAGGATCCTAATTTTTACATGTCTAGTCTAGCAACAAGAAGGTTTCTAGAAATGGATAAATCAATTTTTTTATGTGTAATACATCATTATGCATATAATTGTAGATTTTTGAATTAATGTAATATACCAATTTAGTAATTTTTAGATTGTAAAATGTGATGATCAACTGAACCTAGTTTGAAAAATTAGAAAATTGAAAGTTTTGTATCTTTTAATATGACAAACATAATATAAATCTTTACTTTTTCAACAAAAAATGCATGCATAAGCGACAAACTCAAATATTGTCAGATTATTTTCAGACCTTAACATGACCTAACTAAGATTTTATAGTGTAATAGTCGTTTGGATCTATCTTGCAAAATTGAAAATTAACACCTTTTATCTTTTGAAATGACACTAGTATGCAAATTTTCACCTTTTTTAATACTTTTTACCCAAAAATATGTATGTATAAATGATAAATTCAAACAACCTAGGAATACACTTAGATTTCAAAATGATAGATTTCAGATTTCAAAATGTATAAAAGTGCAACAAACATCAAGTTCACCAAAATTTGATGTGGGAAAAGGGGATCTCTAGGGTCTAAATCACACCTCTTCCTATATCACAATGGAAGGAACAAAAAATCATCTCAACATCCACTTGGGTATTAACCTCAAAGAAAGAGCCAAAATGGTAGATCAAGGTTTTGGTTCTTTCTTTAGGGTTTGATTGGATATTCATTAATTGACTAAATTTGATAATGTAAAGATGTACCTAGGTCAATTATGAAAATACAACAAACTTTTATAATTTTAGGAAAACATAGGACATAAAGCTAGAAACATAGTACAAAGGAACAAAGGGAAGTGTGACAACCAAACTTATACATCAAATTTAAAAATTTTGATTTCAACCATAATAAATAAGAACAATGCCATTATGATAAAAAATTTCCTTTCAAATATAAAAACATGATATATCTATTTGCAACTTTAACTATTTCTTTCCAAAGAAATTACAAAGTAAAGGAGAATAAAATACATACATAGCCTGAAGGCTTTTGGCACCAATAGAAGTAAGAAGGTCCAAGAGTCCATCCTGTCAAATCTTGGATCATCAGCCGATTGTTGAGGAGGAGAAACATCACTAGGGAATTTTTCTGCCAACCACAGACTTATAATGCGGTCCCCCGCATGATCATTTTACAATGAACGAACCTCCCTTCAAAGAAGAGATTGGTGGGGTATCCTTTAACGATTACCAACTGGGCATAGTGTTGTGTTCCTACATATCTAGGTTCTTTGCATACAACAACTCCTGAACTAGTATGTATTTCGGGACCACAGTGAACTGACAGTGTAGTACCACAACTAAGTGTAAGTTGTTCCTAACACTAGTTTTTCCAAAGTGTTTACATTCAATCAAGAACATAGGTCATCTATCACATGCACTAGCCATGGTCAATTTGATTTGAGGCTTCCTTACTCTACACGTAGGTTGGTCTATTCGGGGTAGTTCGTACCCTAGACATCCTACTTCAAGCTAATTGCTAGAAAGGAGGATAGCTTAACAAGTACTCACAACTGACTCCCTTATGTTGGACATCTTCATCCTAGGAGCTTCATTAACTTTACTAAGTTAACCTACAAACTTGTTGTGATCGGTATCTTATTAAACCCCTTTAATTCTTTCCCTAGTATTTAATAACTACTTCAATCATACACTCCTTATATGGAGTCAATACAAATAAAGAAATATACTTCTTAATACATCTTTGAATCCTAGTGTAATTTGAACACTAATGTAAGTAAAAGCTTTTTGTAGTAAACATGCATTCTCCTTACTTTATCACACATTGCTTCTTGTTTAAAGAACTAACAAAAATTCCTAAACCAAGCATTATTTAATTCATTTCTTAAGAAATTCATTCCAAAATATAATGAATAGACTAACACTATATCCTATACTTTGTACGTTCAAATGATATGAAATCAAACTTTACTTAGAAACTCTTCTAAAGTATAAAAAAAGAATAACAAAATTGTTTTAGGAGTTGGATTAAAATTATGAAGAGATAAGCATGCCTGGTAAGAGCTTTCCATAGATGTTGAGTAAGTGAGAGAATGCTACACCTTTAGCCTCCTACCAAAGAACTTCCAGCCACCTCCGAAATTGGACTCTTAACACAACTGGAGACAATCTCCACCTACTACTTCTCAGAAATGATGAATGACAGAAGTGATTTCTGTCAAGTGAATATTATTTTCCAGAATTGATGGTTGCTCTCACAACAAAAGGAAACTCACTCACAGCAGAATGAAATTCACTCTTAGCAAATAATGCACACTCACAGCAGAATAAAATCACTTAGAAATTACTTTTAAATCTCTTGAAAAGAACAAAATCGAACTTGCAAAATTCTAAATTCGTGTGTTGAAGAATAAGCAAAGCAACCTTTATATAGTGTTTCAAAACTCAACAAATTCCTCTTCCTAAGGCGTCCAAGCTGCCAACAGGGTTTGGAATAGTTCAAACAAGAGATGTGGCACCTTTTAGAGAAGTTTTTGACCTTCTTTTGATGACAACAATGAAGAAAGTTCATTTTGCACATGATAAATTCCCAAAAACATGACACCTACAGGTATAGGCATGATTCAACAGGTGAAGATATGTGATGATAATTGTAGAGAACAAGTCCCTTGCTTTATGGCATCCACACTTCCCTTTTCCTAGGCTACAATTGACACCTCTCAAGGATTTCCTCATTGCTGGTTTGGTTGTGCGCTTCTATAGGTGTGCTACAATTTCATAGGAAACTTTTATTTCGTTTTTATTTTTCATTTCATAGTTTCCATATAGTTTAAAAGAAATATTTGAAGCATGGCAGGGTTTTTCCAATAGTATTTGATTTATTTTGAAGTCACAATATTTAATTTCCAAGAGTTGTTCAACTTTTGAAGGAAATATTTATTTTTGAGAAAAACGTCTCATATTTCTAATTCTTAATTTCATTTCAACACTTAATGATACTAAAATAAAGTGTTATTTAAACTTCATTCAATTTCTATTCCATTTAATAAAATCTATCTATATATTTATTTTATTATATTTAAAATATATATTGTATAGTTTTAATTTACATAATATATATCTATGTATAATTATTTAAATTTAATAATTTAAATAATCTCATATACATATATATATATATTATAAAGACTATATTATATACATATTTGATATAATATTAAATATATAAATATATTTACCTTTACATATATACATGTATATACATATACATATTAAATTACAAAGTACATATATTGTGAGCCACTCAGTATACTATCATTACACGTACTTATGTATATGTATATATATATATGTATATGTAGATTCTGAGGTAATATCAACATAATATTTATTCATATTCACGTATATATAACAGGTTGGTTGTGGGTATGTATACATGTATATTTACTCTATGTATACATATTCATAAGTGTATTTATATCGATGCACATGTATGGCATATCCATCTGCTCTCGTACATTTGTATCGACATGAATATACTTATGGACACTTGTACATACCATATATATATATATATATATATACATGCCCACCTCCTAACTAGTAACATTATCCCACATATAGTTACACTGGCAAGCATCACTTATTCATGCATTTAGAAGAGATACGACTCCTAATGTTAATAAACAAGCCTGTGGATGACTTACCCTTAACTCAACAAATTAACTTACCTTACTCAGTCTATAATGTGTGTGTGTATGCCCAATTGGTACTCGTTACTGTTTACCCGACCAAGTTCCTCCCTGAGTGATATATCTCCTTTGCTTGGAGGTATGACCCTGTTTCCTACACATCATGACATGACAATGGGAGCATATGCTCAAAACAACGCAGTATATATAAAACATCATAAAAAGTTAGAATAACATTATTAAATAACTTATATGCTACATTCATTCAAGACTTACATCAATTGAAGTATCAGACAAATGAGACAATCATTAGGACACTTTCAATTGATCAAAAGAACAATTTATTTTATTCATCTTAAAAGATTCAAACATTACAATGTACTTCTTATATAGTAGTAACTATACAATCGGGGTGTAACATACTCCCCCCCTTATGATTCATCGTCCCTGATGAACAAGGTATTATTTAAAGCATATAAAAACATAACACTCATTTATTCATCATTCTTGAATGCTTCAAGAATGTCAGGAAACTTCTATTGGATCTCCTCATAGTCTTCCTAGGTAGCCAAGTCTTCAGCGTATTGGTCCCACTGGACTTTGCATTGAGAGACTTCTCTGTTCTGTAAGTGTAGCTTGTAGACCTCAAGCACTTTAACGGGCTCGAGCGTTACTACCCCGAGATCCTTTACCTGTAAAGCAGCCCAATCAATAACATGGTTATCACTTGGTATATACTTTTTAAGGTAGGACACATGGAAGACATTATGCATTCGGGCAAGATAGGTGGTAATGCGATTTGATAGGCTACCGGGTTTATTTCTTCTAAAACATCAAAGGGTCCAACATATCATGGAGCTAATTTGGAAGTCCTTCCAAATTTGATGGAGCTTTTATGAGGTTTAACTCTCAACAAAACCTTATCACCTATGGAAAAGTTTCAAGGTATTCTCTTTGCATCGGCATAACTCTTTTTTCGGTTGTTAGCTTCAGCTAACCTTTGCTTTAATATTTACTTGCTCCATTTTTGCTAACATTTCAGGTCCAAGACTTACTCGATCCTCAAGTTTATCCCAACTTATCGGAGTCTGACACTTTCAACCATATAAGGCTTCAAACGGAGCCATTTTAATTACAGAATGGTATGAATTATTATAGGAAAATTCAACTAAAGGTAAATAGTCTTCCCACTTATATTGTTGATCCCATGCAATATACTCGAAGTAGGTCTTCTAAAACTTGTTTTACTCTTTTAGTTCTCCCATCCATTTCTGGATGATATGCTGAACTAATGTTCAGTTGAGTTCTAAGTGTAGAAAATAAGGTTTTCCAAAACCTAGAAGTGATTCTTGCATCCCTATCAGATATGATCTTTTCAGGTATTCCATGTAATCTGAATACTTCTTGCACAAATTACCTTGCAATAATTGGTGCTCCATCAGTCATATTTCCAGGTATAAAGTGAGCCACTTTTTTCAGCCTATCAACTACCACTAGTATGGTATTGTGCTTATTCCTTGACATAGGTAATCCTTGCACAAAATCCATGCTTATCACTTACCACTTCCATTCTGGAATGTCATGTGGGTATAGTAAACTTGCTGGGTGATGATGCTCAGCTTTTACTCTCTGGCATTCAAGGCATTTTGCTACATAATTAGCAACATCTCCCTTCATTCCTTTCCAGAAATATAATGGCTTCACATCAGCCAACATTTTCGTTACTCCTGGATGACCAGAATATGGAGCTTCATGCACTTCTTTCCACACCAAATTTCTTAAGTTGCTTACACTAGGCACATACATCCTTCCTTTGTACCTAAGTAGTCCACTTGGTTCAAATTTGAAACCATCATTCCTTGAATCTTGAGGGTTTTCTTTGAGTGCTTGCCTAACTTGCATGTAGTAATCATCCTCCACACATTTTTGGAGCACTTGGTCTTTAAAATTAGTATGAATTGCAACAATAGAAGCTATGTGGCATCTTCAACTTAATGCAGCAGAAACTTGGTTTTCTTTTCCCTTGATGTAGCTAATATTGAAGTCATAATCAACGATCAACTCCAACCATCTTCTCTATCTAGCATTTAGATTTGGTTGATTAAAAAGGTACTTTCAACCATTATGATCAGTCCTCAACTCAAAGGGTTTCCCAAGCAAATAGTGTCTCCACATTCACAATGCATGAACGATGACTGCCAAATCTAAGTCATGTGAAGCATAATTCATCTCATATGGCTTTAGCTTCCTTGAATTGTATGCAATCACTTGATTATCTTGCATAAGTACTCCTCCAAGTCCTTCTCCACAGGCATCAGTGACTACTGTGAAACTCCTTTCAGGATTTGGCACTTTCAGGATTGGTGCGGTAGTCAGTTTCTTTTTGAGTAGGTCAAATGCCTTCTGAAACTTCTCATTCTAGTCAAACCTTTTTCCCTTTTTCTATAAAGAAGTTATGGGAAAAGCGATTTTGGAAATTTTTTCTAAAAACTTTCTATAATAACCTGCCAAGCCCATAAAACTTCTCACTTTAGATACATTCTTGGGTATAGGCCACTGAGTTATTGTTGTGATCTTAACTGGATCTACTTCAATTCCCTTGGCTGAAATTACATGACCCAAGTAATGCACTTTTCGTTGGAAGAAGGTACACTTGGATAGCTTTCCGTACAACTTATGCTCTCGTAAACGTTGTAGAACCATTCCTAAGTGCCTATTGCATTCTTCTTCATTTCTAGAATAGATTAAAATGTCATCTAGAAATACCAATACAAATTTGTCTAGGTAGTCTCTAAACACACTATTCATAAGGTTCATAAATGTTGCAGGTGCATTTGTCAAACCAAATGGTAATACTGTGAACTCATAGTGTCCATACTGAGTTCTAAAGGCAGTTTTATAGATATCTTCATCTTTAACTCTAAGCTGGTGATATCCAGACCTTAGATCAATCTTTGAAAATATGACTGCTCCTCTTACTTGATTGAATAGATCATCAATTCGAGGTAGTGGGTATTTGTTCTTTATCGTAGCTTTGTTAAGCATATGATAGTCAATGCATAGCCACATTGTTCCATCCTTCTTTTTGACGAAGATTACAGGTGCTCCCTAGGGTGAAACACTTGGTCTTACTAGTCCTTTTGTTCTAGCAACTCATCCAACTGTGCCTTGAGTTCTACTAGTTCTATAGTAGTCATTCTATAAGGTACCTTGGATACAAGCTCTGATCCAGGGATTATGTTGATAGAAAAATCAAAGACTCTCTTTAGGGGTAGACCTGGTAATTCCTCAGGAAATACATCAGCAAATTCCTTTTAAATTGGGTATTTCTCCATGTCTGAGATTCCTGATTCATCAATATCTCCATCTTCTATCTCCTATGTACTTCCATTATCAATATCACCTAACTCTTCAATCTTTACTGCAAAGAGTTTACATCCTTTCTTTTTGGATCTTAGCAATTGCATTGCTGAGATTTGTCTAATTTTAACCTCCCTAGGTATTCCCTACAAATTCACTTGATTTCCATAGTCATCTAAACATTTAACTATCTTAGATTGACTGTCAACTATGGCCCTATGTCTCCACAACCATTTCATTCCTAGGATGACATCATGGGATCCTAATGGTGTGACATAAAGGTTGAATTCAGTGGTGAAACTAGGTAATTCTAAGTTGGCCTCAAAAAGACATTGATCCACCTTTGCTCTTGTACTATTTGCATACTCTACATTCTATGATGTAGCCATGTGCCCAACCTTTCTAGACAATTTATTTGCTATACTAGGAGAAACAAAACTTTCAATTGCACTAGTATCAATAAGGACAGAGATAGGTAAGCCAAATAATTTACCTACAGTTTTGATTGGCGTTATTTGATAGTCGGCTTTCCTATCATCAACTGCTGCATGGATTCTTTGCTCAAACATAGCCTTTTGACAAGGAAGAGAATTCCCAGAAACTTTATTTGGAAAATCCCTTGCGTAGTGATCTCCTTTGCATAGGAAACATCACGTAGGTGGTCCTTTTCTTCTAGATATCTCTCTGAATTTGTTGTTTCCCTCACTGGCCTTGCTAGCGTTTCCACTGTTGAAGTTACTTCTCTTTTGATCTTTCTAGAAATCTTTCCTGCCGAAACAAGATCTCTTTCCTTTTGATCTAGTAGCATCACGAACAAGTTCATCTTTCTTTGAAGTTGGTTTAGTAGTAGCATCATTGTCTTTCTTTTGTTCCTTTTTCTCTTGACGATGAGAATCATCTTTGAGCTTCTGCTCCTGCTTTATAGCTTTCTCATAAACTAGGTCCATACTGGTTGGACCATGCATGTCCACCTCGCCACCAATTTTTCCATTTAGTCCAAGTATGAACTTCGTGATACAGAATCATTCATGCTTATGGTAAATTGGAACATACCAAAGAAGTCTAGTGAACTTCTCCCAGTATTCGTGGACTGACATAGTCCCTTGTTTTAGCTCTTGAAAGTTAGAGAGCTTTTGGTCATAGAAGAGTTGGGGCAACCACCGTTTAGGGAAGATTTCTATAAATTCTCCCCATGCCAACTTCCAAGAACTTATGTATAGTTCTAATTTCTTGTTTATCCACCAATTTGAGGCTTCTCCTACTAATTGGTAGGCTCCCCATGCTGCCTTTGTTACTTCGTTGTAATTTCTTATTTCAAAATATTTTTCCATCTGGACAAGCTAGATTTCAGCTTCATCACCTCCCGCACTGCCATCAAATTTTGGTGATATTATCTTTTCCATGTCTCGTGATAGCTCAGTAGAAATTATATTTCTATTTCTCTCAGCGGAATTGGTCGGTGATTTCTCCCTCTCATGGTTGTGATTTTCATCATGTCCATGAGATGAACTTTCAGCTTCCATGTTGTCTATGTTTATTTCCTTTGCCAGCTTGTCATTTTCTCTTTCATTCTCAATATTAGACAACCTTGCTAGAATCAAGTCTAAAGTCACTTGGAATCCAGTGTCTTTTTCTTCCTCATCCTTGCTTGTACTGGGTCTATTGTGCATCCTTTCATAAGTTCTCACCATGGTTTTATAGTTGTATTATACCTAGTATCTTATCTAAGTTAAATTCTTTAATCTTATATTAAATGGAAAACATAAAAGCTTTCATTGATATAAACACAAGATTTACCAAGCAAGTTTATGATTTATACACAATTTTTAACAAACACAAAATTTTATTTATTTAAGAGGATTTTTTCAATCATCCATCGGTTACATAGAGTGACTATTAAGATAGTCAAGAGGAGAGTATCCTTCAGATTCACTCTCAGATACATAACTAAGTGGTGTATAGCCTACAGACTGAGAGTATTGTTGAAACCTATCTTTTTCTTCATCTCTCATCTACTCTTCTCTATCCCAAAAGGGATGATACCCTTCAAATTTATCTTTGGATACATAGTTGAGAGGATTGTTGATATGGTGTTCATCAACAATATGGTTTGTCATTTGATATTGAGGACAATTCTCAACTAGTGGAGTCCTTGGTGTGTATCCCACTAACTCATCACTCGATGGCATGGTTATGACCTCAGTCAATGGAAGAACTCTAAGATCCCAAAATATGAATGTTGGACTTGTGCTTTCCTCAGAAGGCATGTCCCTGGATAGTGGCAAAGAATCTGATTTTCCCAGAGAAGTGTTAGGTAAAAGGCTGAATGCAACTTCCATTTTCATTCTACTCTTTACTTCATTGATTCTGGAGAGAGCATGACTAATAGTTTATGTGTCACTTAACCAAATGGAATTCTCATGATTGGTTCCTTGGATGGTTCTTGTAATGGCATCATTTTCCTTCTTGGCTTTCAGGTATCATTCATTGTCGATTATAGTCTTCCTGGCTGTTAATCGAATGTGTACCATCCTGTCACAAGAATTTTCACAACATTAGATAATGTTGGAATTAAGGAAATTGGGTGAGCTCAAAGGTTCCTAGTGTTTAAACCATCTCTGATACCACATGTGATGACCAAACTTGTACATCAAATTTAAAACTTTTGGTTTCAACCATAATAAATAAGAACAATGCCATTACGATAAAAAATTTCCTTTCAAATCCAAAAACATGATATATCTATTTACAACTTTAACTATTTCTTTCCAAAGAAATTTCAAAGTAAAGGAGAATAAAATACATACATAGCCGGAAGCCTTTTGGAACCAATAGAAGTAAGAAGGTCCAAAAGTCTGTCCTGTCAAATCTTGGATCATCGGCTGATTGTTGAGGAGGAGAAACATCACTCAGGCATTTTTCTGCCAACCACAAACTTATAATTCGGTCCCCTGCACGATCATTTTACAATGAATGTCCCTCCCTTTGAAGAAGATATAGGTGGGGTATCCTTTAATGATTACCAACTGGGCATAGTGTTTTGTTCCTACATATCTAGGTTCTATGCATACAACAACTCTTGAACTAGTATGTATTTCGGGACCACGGTGAATTGACAGTGTAGTACCACAACTAAGTGTAAGATGTTCCTAACACTATTTCTACCAAAGTGTTTACATTCAATCAAGAACGTAGGTCATCTATCATATGCACTAGCTAGGGTCAATTTGACTTGAGGCTTTCTTACTCTACGCGTAGGTTGGTCTATTCAGGGTAGTCCATATCCTAGACATCCTACTTCAAGCTAATTACTAGAAAGGAGGATATCTTAATAAGTACTCAAAACTAACTCTCTTATGTTGGACATCTTCATCCTAGGAGCTTCATTAACTTTACTAAGTTAACCTACAAACTTGTTGTGATCGGTATCTTATTAAACCCCTTTAATTCTTTCCCTAGTATTTAATAACTACTTCAATCATACACTCCTTATATGGAGTCAATACAAATAAAACAATATACTTCTAAATACATCTTTGAATCCTAGTGTAATTTTAACACTAATGTAAGCAAAAGCTTTTTGTAGTAAACATGCATTATCCTTACTTTATCACACATTGCTTCTTGTTTAAAGAACTAACAACAATTCCTAAACCAAGCATTATTTAATTCATTTCTTTAGAAATTCAATTCAAAATATAATGAATAGACTAACACTATATCCTATACTTTGTACGTTCAAATGATATGAAATCAGACTTTATTTAGAAACTTTTCTAAAGTATAAAAGAAGAATAACAAAATTGTTTTAGTAGTTGGATTAAAAGTATGAAGAGATAAGCATGCCTAGTAAGAGCTTTCCATAGATGCTGAGTAAGTGAGAGAATGCTAAACCTTTAACCTCCTACCAAAGAACTTCCAGCCACCTCCAAAATTGGACTCTTAACACAATTGGAGACAATCTCCACCTACTACTTCTCAAAAATGATGAATAACAGAAGTGATTTCTCTTTCAAGCAAATATTATTTTCTAGAATTGATGGTTGCTCTCACAACAAAAAGAAACTCACCCACAATAGAATGAAATTCACTCTCAGCAAATAATGCACACTCACATCAGAATAAACTCACTCAAAAAATACTTTTAAATCTCTTGAAAAGAACAAAATCGAACTTGCAAAATTCTAAATTCATGTGTTGAAGAATAAGCAAAGCAGCCTTTATATAGTGTTTCAAAACTCAACAAATTCCTCTTCCTAAGGCATCCAAGCTGCCAGCAGGGTTTGGAATAGTTCAAAAAAGAGTTGTGGCGCCTTTTAGAGAAGTTTTTGACCTTCTTTTGATGACAACAATGAAGAAAGTTCATTTTGCACATGATAAATTCCAAAAAATGTGACACCTGCAGGTATAGGAGCAATTCAATAGGTGAAGATATGTGATGATAATTGCAGAGAACAAGTCCCTTGCTTTATGGCATCCACACGTCCCTTTTCCCAGGCTGCAATCGACACCTCTCAAGGATTTCCTCATTACTGGTTTGGTTGTGTGCTTCTATAGGTGCGCTACAATTTCATGGGAAACTTTTATTTCCTTTTTATTTGTCATTTCATAGTTTTCATATAGTTTAATAGAAATACTTGAAGCATAGTGGGGTTTTGCCAATACTATTTGATTTATTTTGAAGTCACAATATTTAATTTCCAAGAGTTGTTTGACTTTTGAAGGAAATATTTATTTTTGAGAAAAACGTCTCATATTTCTAATTCTTAATTTCATTTCAACACTTAATGATATTAAAATAAAGTGTTATTTAAACTTCATTTGATTTCTATTCCATTTAATAAAATATATCTATATATTTATTTTATTATATTTAAAATATATATATAGTATAGTTTAATTTACATAATATATATCTATGTATAATTATTTAAATTTAATAATTTAAATAATATCATATACATACATACATACATATATATATATATATTTTGTAAAGACTATATTATATACATATTTGATATAATATTAAATATATAAATATAATTACCTTTACATATATACATGTATATACATATACATATTAAACTACAAAGTATGTATACTGCAAGCCAGACAACATACTTTCATTATACGTACTTATGTATATATATATATATGTGTGTATATGTAGATTCTGAGGTAATATCTACATAATATTTATTCATATTCACATATATATAACAGGTTGGTTGTTGGTATGTATACATGTATATTTACTCTATGTATACGTATTCATAAGTGTATTTATATTGATGCACACGTATGGCATATCCATCTGCTCTCATACCTTTGTATCGATATGAATATACTTATGGACACTTGTACATATCATATATATATATATATATATATATACATGTCCACCTCCTAACCAATAACATTATCCCACATATAATTACACTAGCAAGCATCACTTATTCATTCATTTAGAAGAGATATGTCTCCTAATGTTAATAAACAAGCCTATGGATGACTTACCCTTAACTCAACAAATAGACTTAGCTTACTTAGTCTATAATATGTGTGTGTATTCCCAATTGGTACTCGTTACTATTTACCCAACCAAGTTCCTCCCCAAGTGATATCTCTCCTCTGATTGGAGGTATGAACCTGTTTCCTACACATCATGACATGACAACATGAGTCATATGCTCAAAACAAGGCAGTATATATAAAACATCATAAAAAGTTAGAATAACATTATTCCATAACTTATATGCTACATTCATTCAAGAATTACATCAATAGAAGTATCAGACAAATGAGACAATCATTAGGACACTTTCAATTGATCACAAGAACAATTTTTTTTATTCATCTTAAAAGATTCAAACATTACAATGTACTACCTATGCAGTAGTAACTATACAATCGGGGTGTAACAGGAAGACACAAAGGAACCTGGCATATAAATTTGATTTAGATTTGGCTAGACAGGGGCATTAGCACCCTTGACCTAGAAGCACAAACACTCAAAAATAGAATTCAGATCTTAGTCGATCCCTATCTATGGCCTCTTCCTTTCTGGACTTAGTTTCAGAACTTTTTTATTGCTAATAAATTCCACTTTCCCTATTTTTTGACTTGTACACTTGAATGCTTGATTGATCTAGGTGGATACATTTTTCACCAAAAAATTGATAGTTCGAAATGTTGGAGAAAATGACACCATGTCGATGAGCTTGTCGAGATGATTCTAATGCTACTTGAATCACATCAAATGGAGGTTGTATGCAAAAGATATGGCTAGCAAAAGTTTTGCAAAATGTGTTGACTAAGGTAGTACAAATGCTAACATCGACATATCATCATGGTGACATTACAACCTCTAGAGCTAACACATGGTAGGCTTAGAAGGTGACACGCGGTAATACAAATAGCAAGGTAGATGACGTGGTAGTTGGATGTGGGCCAATGGTTGCTTGACACATGTCAAGGTGAGGTCAAATTAAATGGTTCCACATGGACCAATGGTTGGGTGCCATGTGGTACCCCTATGGATACTCCAGAGCAAGGTTGGTTTTTTATCCAAAATTTTGTTAGGGAGGTTTGAACACACGACCTCCCCAAAGCTCTTATCTCTCTCCACTTCCAGGCCATGCATAATCTTCAGAATACATAGGCATTGGTCTTTATTTAAACAAACCAAAGATTTTATCGGCTAAATGAGGAGGCTAGCAATTTGAACCGTTGACCTCTCACCATTCATTCTCAACACCTGCCAACCAACCATGAATGGATTTTGGGATACTTGGGCACTAATTCTATTTAAAATATAAATCAACCCATATAAAGTAAAAAGGGGGGGTCAGGTATGTGTAGGATCATGATGGGCCAAAAAGTGGCGATATGATGGGTATGTGTAGGTATGTGGCTAACGACATTTTTTTTACCCAAAATTGATGAAATGAAAAGGGTTTTTAAAGGATATTTTTAGCTTTCCGTCAATATAAATTATGCTTTACTTTGAATTTAATAAATAATTATTATTCATTTTCTATTTGAAGTATGACTAAAGTCCTAATTGATAGGCTGATTTTAAAATATCTATAGATTTCAAACAATATCACATTTTTTGAATCTAAAACATGCATGACATTCTATGCTTCCCATACTATAGGATTAAAAAAAAAATGAATTTCATGAAGTTTTGACCAAGTTAAGGTGGTCAGACATACGAGTTTTCATATTTTTTTAAATTTGTAATAAAAAATTCATAATCAATTATTTACTTGGAAAAAAATTACAAAAAAATATGCATCACATCAGGACATGAGTCCTCTACTTATATCTAAAATATTATAAAAAAATATTATTGTTTTATTGTGGTTAGGGTGGTTAGAAAGACACCTACTTCTTATTTTTTCCTTGAAATTTAATTGCTATTGCATTGAAATTTCAAATTTTCACCAAATAGATATATATATATTTTTAAATAAACCTAGTAGTTTAGAAACTACGTTTAGTTTTCTACATATTCTATTCTTACATATTTTTGCAATAATATAGATAACTTATTCAAATTTTTACATCAAGTTGCCTAACTCTGATTTTTCTGAATTTTATCGCCACTTAAGGGCCTATTTTTTCCATGATGATCCTACACATACCTGAGCCTCGACGGTTTTAATTGTCGACCTTCCATATAACAACCGCCCCATTTTCCATTGTGCCACACACATATTCTCAAAATAGAATGAGGGAAAATATTATTTTGTTATATAAAATCTGTGAGGCCCAAAAAAGAGGGGCTTACGTTGGAACTTGAGACCCTCTATATATAGGGGAAAATGCTTTACCATCAGGATAGAGGTCAAAGAAATAAACTTATTATGCACAAATTATTATTTTAAGTTGTTTTTTCAGTATAGATAGAGGATTTTTAAGGGTTTTTGAAGCCAATCCTTCTATCAAGAGAGAAATACTTGAGGACTTCAAATTACTATTGAAGAAGACTATGGAGAGACTATACATGCAGGTTGAGGAACCATTTTGATGTACCATTTTCATTTTGGACATTATAAAGGATCGGTCACTCATTGGAGAGGGACCTGAAGACATAGCCCAAATTGGGTGAACTCCGTTATCAACTTGTAGGCTCTTTTCTTCTCTTATATCTGTGCTCTATTTTATATTTTTATTTTCTTTAATGTCTTTTAAAAGCTTTTATTTAAGTTCTAAAGTAATTTTGGTTTACCTAATTCAACATTCACTTAGGAAACTAATGTCATAGATTATTTTTGGATCAAGTTGGTATTAGAGCCTTATTTGACTAGTGTTTGCAAAAGTGGATGTTAACACGATATAGGAGATCAATCTTGTGATTGGTAAATTGAGAATTTTTCCACCACGAAAGATGGAAGAGATGGAATCTAAAAAAAGATCCTTCAAACTTGACAAGAAAGGTTTTCAATGAACCTTTCTCGACATGAAGGGTATGGTAGAAGTGCTTTATCAAGAAAGGCAAGAATGAAAGAGGTTTGAAGGAGGAGGTTCATTGAAGTGAGAAAAGCATAAGGACCATGAAGATCAGGAGGAAAAAGGGAAAAGAGAAGGAGATGATGATGAACCTCCAAAAACTCCTACATATCCATCTTCACCTTCTAGTTATATTTCTTCTGCTAGTCCTTTCAAAAGTGCACATAAGCTTATAATCAAGTTGGATGTAAAGTTTGAACTACCAAAATATTGTGGAGAGTTGAATGTTGAAAAACTAGATGATTGGTTTCAACAAGTAGAAGTATATTGTAGAATTAAAGGTCTCTTTGATGATGCTTCTAAAATCCAATTATCTACTCTTCAGTTGGGAGGAACCGCTATCACTTGGTGGGAGAGTAAAACCCAACAGAAATTACTCATGAATTTAGGAAGTAGGATATTGCACTTAATGTCCCATTGTGCACCCAAGACACATTGCTCAAGTATATAGGTGGTCTTCACTCTTACTTAAGACATACCATTTTGGTTTTAAATCCTAATAATCTAGATGAAGTGTGTGTATAAGCCACACATTCAGAATCAAGAGGTAAGAGTAATTTTTATGATAATTTTGTCAAGAATCCATCTAAGCTTGAAGGTAAACCCATGGAAAAATAAATCTATCATCAATAAGGAGGGTGATAAGCCCACATGATTCCATTGTAAGGAGGGGCATGATAATTCAAAGTGTTGGAAGTTGCTTTTGAAACTAAGGTCGAAGAAGTATGGAGGAAACAAAGGAAAATAGAAGACTATTGTTGTAGCACAACAAGATCTTGGATCAGACTCTAGGGATGAGACAAAGATTGTTGTTGATGAGATCCAAGGTAAAGGAAAAGGTATATCTCTTTCTACTAATACAATTTTTTCAAATACAAGTGCAAGTTCAAGTAAAGAATATTCTCCACCTAAGATTGAAAAACATATAAATGAATTATTTCATATGCGAGTTGTAAAAAATCATATGAAGATTGATACTTTGTTTGATATGGGATCTCAAGTAAATTTAATAATTGAAGAAGTTGTAAAGAAACTCAACTTGGCTACAACACCTCATCCAAAGCCATATCCACTTGGATGGGTTTGCAATGATGAAAAATTACAAGTAACAAAGCAATGTAAGTTAAGATTTTCTATCACTGCAAACATCATAGATGGGGTAGAAGTCGATGTAGTCCCTTTAGATATTTCTGGCATTGTACTAGGGAGTCCCTATCTTTATGACCGAAAATCAATCTTTTATAGGGGAGAAAACAAATATCACCTTTTTAAGGATGGTAAAGAGTACATTGTATGTGCACATAAGATAGACTAATCTAGCATTAGTACAGACTGGACAAATGAAGAGGTTAGTCAATGCTAGTAAAAAAATTGTATTGATGATTGTAAAAGTCAAAGAGGATGAAAAATATAAGGAATTCAAAGGGTTTGATCCAAAGAAAAAATATGAATTAGTCAAATTAGTTTCTACCTATGATGACTTATTTCAAGAGCCAAAGGGATTGCCACCAAAGAGAGATACAACATGAAATCCAATTACAATAGGATGTGCCTCTTCCAAACATCAGCATGTACTATTTATCAGTTTTGTAGAATGAGGAAATCAAGAAGCAGGTTTAGAATTTGGTTGAGAAGGAGCTATTCATCCAAGTACCTCTCCTTGTGGTTCTCCAATTATGTTGGTGCCAAAGAAGCACAGGTCATGAAGAATGTGCATCAAATACAAGGCCTTGAACAAGATAACGATTAAGAATAGGTATCCTCTTCCCTGAATAGATGATTTCCTTGATGAATTGAAACATGCAGTTTATTTTACTAAGTTGGACTTGCATAGTGGATATCATCAAATAAGAATTATAGATAAGGATATGTGGAAAATTACATGTACGACAAACTGGGGACTGTATGAGTGGTGGGTCATGCCCTTTGGGCTTTGCAATGCACCAACTACCTTTATGAAATTCATGAATGATGTCTTCCAACCATTCATAGATGATATTGTCATAGTTTATTTGGATGATATACTTGTATTAGTCAAACTTGGAAAGAGCATGTAGAGCATGTGAGAAAAGTACTGGATGTATTTAGAAAAGAAAAATTGTATGTAAAGATGCCAAAATTCGATTTCGCTAAGACATCACTAGTGTACTTAGGCTATATTGTAGGAGGAGGTCAGTTGAAAGTGGATCCTATGAAGGTTGAAGTCATTCTAAACTAGCCAAATCCAAGTATAGTTATAGAAGTCAAAAGTTTTCTAGGCATAGTATAGTATTGGAGGAATTTCATAGCTAACTTCTCCTACATAGCATCTGCATTGCATGCACTAACAAGTGTAAGGAAATATTTCTAGTGGGGAGGTCCGTAGAAAAATGCCTTCAATACTTTAAAGGAAAAGATAAAAAATGCACTAGTTTTGCCTCTATCAGATCTACAACAACCATTCAAAATTGAAATAGATGCTAGTGGGTTTTCCATGGGAGTAGTACTCATGCAAGGAGGAAAACCTATTTTCTTTCATTTTGAAACTTTCACAACTATGGTAAGTAACTATCCCACATATGATAAAGAATTGTATGCATTAGTAAAAAGTGTAAAGAAGTGGAAACACAACCTATTGGGTAAGGAAACAATAATACACATAGATCATCAACCACTTCAATATTTGCACTCACAATCTAAATTGCAACAAAGCAAGCACTTTAAGTGGATGGGTTTTCTAAAATAGTTTCATTTGGTTATAAGGTATAAGAAAGGGGTTAAAAAAAAAGTGGCATATATTTTATCTAGGCCTCCTATAACAAATACTATAATTATTCGTCAAAGTAGTTCAATGACACATGAAATTTATCAAGAAAAATATGATAAGGACAAATACTTTAAGGATCTATATGCAACATTAATTCAAGGAAAACATGTAGAAGAGATAAACTACTACATGCAAGAAAAAATATGGTATCACTTAGGGAAGTTGTCTATTCCACAAGATGAACGAGCACAAGTAATTAGAGAAGTACATATGTCATTAATTGCTAGACACTTTGGGGTAAGAAAAATAATGTCACAAGTACATAAATATTGTTATTGGTCTCGTATGTAAGAAATTTTTTATAAGTACATTAGAGGATGTGTAATGTGTGCAACAAGCAAGCCTAGCAATAGGAAGTTGGGATTGTATACACCTCTACTTGTACCATATTGTCCATGGGAGAGTATCTCAATGGATTTTGTCGAGGGACTACCAATGTTTAGGAAAGGGCATGACTATTTGTTTGTGGTAGTGTATAGGTTCAGTAAAATGTGCATTTTGATGCCTTGTAAAAAACAAGTCACAAGTGAACTAACAACACAATTGTTCTTCCAATTTGTAGGGGTTCATTCTGGGCTTCCAACTTCTATTGTATTGAATCAAGATTCTCAATTCTTGGGGAAATTTTGGTCAGCATTATAAGATCTTATGGACACAAAATTGAAGAAGCGCATAAAATTTCATGTATAGATAGATGGATAGACAAAATTAGTCAATAGAATAGTGGTTCATCTTCTTAGAGGTTACTACAGTAAGCATCCTAAGTTATGGGATGAAATTCTACATTATGTGGAACATGCTTAAAACCATGCAACACACTTTTCTACTCAAAGATCTCACTTGTCGTAGTTATCTTCCAAGGATACCTATGGATTTTTATTTCAAGAAGGAAGATGTTAAAGATGGACATCATGATGCAGACAAGGCCTTAAAATTCATCTAGACGATCCAAGCAGTCCACCAAGTAGTTGAAGCATGACTGGAGAAGAGCCAAGAAAAGTACAAAGCCTGACATGATAAGCATCATGTTGATCATCAATTTCAAGTTGGTGATAGAGTTTGGTTACACATAAGTAAGGAAATAATGCAAGGTGAAGGTAAGAAGCTCAAGCCAATCAAGTATGGACCCTTTGAGATTCAAGAAAATATTGGTACAAATGCTTTTCACTTAAATTTACCGCCTTATATGCACATCTACTCAGTTTTAAATGTAGAGAATTTGAAATTGTATGAACCTCTTATGATACTGGATGAGGAGGTTGATGTTCAAATTCATTCTATTGATGATCTATCATTGGAGTACATGAATGAGTTGCAAGAAGATGTAATCCTGTACAAAAATGTTATAACTTCATGAAGGGGTGTTTTTGAGTATCTTAGAGTGGGACTTAAAGGGATGAATCCTAGCAAAGAAAAATGGATGGAGGTTAGAAAAGTGAGGGACTTGTACCCTCACTTTCTATGTAAGAGGTCCAAAAGATCTCTAGTGTGGAGGCTTGATCTAGGTGGATATGTTTTTCACCAAAAAAATGTTAGTTCCAAATGTCGTAGAAAATGGTACCATGTTGAGGAGCTTGTCGAGATGATTCCAATGCCACTTGAATCACATCAAACAAAGTCCATATATAAATGTTATGGCTGGTCAAAGTTTTGAAAAATATGTTGACTAAGGCAATACAGGTACTAACATCAACATGGTGATGTAGTAGACTCTGGAACTGACACATGGTAGGCTCAAAAGGTGACACATGGAAATACAACTAGTAGGGTAGATGACGTGGTAGTTTGATGTGGGGCAATGGTTGCTTGACACATGTCAAGGTGAGGTCAAATTAAATGGTGCCACATGGACCAATAGTTAGGTACCACATGGCACTCTTGTGATTACTCTAGAGCAAGGTTGGTTTGTTTGTCAAAAGTTTGTTGGGGAGATTTGAACACATGACCTTCCCAATGCTATTATCACTCTCCATCACCAGGCTACACATGATCATTAGAATACATATGGGCTAGATTTTATTTAAACAAACCAAATATTTTAATAGCTAAATAAGGAGGCCGACAGTTTGAACTGTCAACCTCCCACCATTCATTCTCAACACTTACCAATGCACAACACACGAATTTCATGATACTTGGGCACTAAATTCTATTTAAAATATAACTCAAATGATATAAAGTAAAAAGGAGGGGTTGACGGTTTGAACCATCGACCTCCCATATAACAACCACCCCATTTGCCACTGTGCCACATGCATATTCTCACAATAGAATGAGGGAAAACATTATTTTGTTATATGAAATCTGTGAGGTCCAAAAAAGAGGGGCTTGGGTTTGAACCCGAGACCACCTATATATAGGGAAAAATGTTTTACAATCAGGATAGAGGTCGAAGACATAAACTTATTCTACACAAATTATTATTTGAAGTTGTATTTTTCAATATAGATAGAGGTTTTTGAAGGGTTTTTGAAGCCAATCCTTCTATCAGGAGATAGAAATACTTGAGGACTTCGAATTACTATTGAGGAATACTATGGAGAGATTGTTACATGTAGGTTGAGGAACCATTTTGATGTACCATTTTCATTTTGGACATTATAAAGGATCGGTCACTCATTGGAGAGGGACCTAGAGACGTAGCCCAATTTGGGTGAACTCCTTTATTAACTCGTGAGCTCTTTTCCTCTCTTATATCTATGCTATATTTTATATTTTAAGTATCTTTAATTTCTTTTAAAAGATTTTATTTAAGTTTTGAATTTTTTTTAACCTAATTCAACATTCACTCAGGCAACTAATGTCATAGATTCTTTTCGAATAATTGATTAAGCAATTAGGTTTTTAATCCTCTCCTAAATTCACTTCAAATGTGAAACCTACACAAAAGGATGAGGGGAAAGAATTGTGTCATATAGGGGCTTTCCTAATTCAAACCCCATTTTGGTATTTATACCTTCACAATGGCTATGATGATTTAAAAGAGATCTTACACTCGATCGAGCAGAGGCTAGTGGATAAACAAGTGATAAATTGGTAATTGTTGCAACTTACTACTTAGACTTTCATTCCTTGATACTAAAGTCATTGTACTCATCACCTTCAAGGATAATTGGATGCTTGATTTGAAGTCCTGCAAGTGTTAGTACTCACAAAATAAATGGACATGAAACATAAACAAAATCAGATGGAAAATTGATATGATGCTAACATGATTCTTGATTGAAATAATGTTGCAATAATTTTTCTCTTGACTAATTTTTAGGATGCTTAATTATGATCTCAATTGACTTAGGATTCATTAGCATTTGAAATGATGAAAAACAATTGTATTTATATTTCATTCTTTAATTTCTTGCAAATTAAGTATCAAAAGTTGACAATTGAATTCAAATTTCTAAATCTTAAACTTCCAACACCAACATATGTGTATTGGGGCCAAAATAGGCTATATAGGGGCACTAGTACCCTAGTCTAGACCTATTTTTAGGCTTTGATTGTTTCTAAATAAGCATTGATTTTTAATTCCCAATTCAACGTTGATTTCTTGAAGATTATCATAAAACATGCTGATTAAAAGCACAATTGGGTCCAGGCACCTAGGAGGGAGCTAAACCTAGTGTGAAATTATCAAGGGTGACAATTTATGATGCTAGAGTAAGTGAGAGGTTTTTATTTTGTTAAGGTGTAATTAAATTCGTGTTGGTTAAGGCATGATTATGTATAGTGTGTGATATGGAGAGATTAAGGAAGAGCATACACAATGTAAAAATGGTCAATCCAAAAATTGCATAATCTTATTGAATATTTTATATAATAGGTATTTCTATATGCAACATTATTCATGAAAGTTGAAGCTTCATCAATAAGAACAACATGAGCTTATTCATGTTTATAAAGGAATGAGTAGTAATTTAATTGAATAAGGTGTTGATTGGGGATTTAACAACCCTTTCCAACATGTAATTAAATTCACTAGATCACTCTACCTCTCTTGAAAAATAATTTATTTCCAGGAGAAATCAAACTACTCTAAGGTCTTTCTCACCAAGTCATAGTAATGCAATAAAACTTAGTGATATATGTAGTTGCTCCTATTTGATGTTGAAATTTGGTGATATCTTGGCTAATTACCATATTAAACTCATAATTTTATGGTTAAAATTTTTTAAACAAAGATCTAATTTGTGTACACTGTTAGAATTCAACCGATCAATGCAAACACCACTAATTAATAAATTTATTGGGAGGAAATGTTAACTAAGTTTTCTTAATCAAGACTACACAAAATAATTAACACAAATCACTACAATTGTATATGGATTACCTTGAAAATGAGCAGGCATATGTAAAATTATTGTATGACACATACAAATTCCACACATCACCTCTGAAAATAAAGCATTGAAAATAAATTTTCCAAGTAGCATGCGATATTCCCTTAATATCAAAGTTCTTAGGGTTACATGAGTAGTTGGCTTGTGGCTATCTTAAATCTTAATTAATTCATATTATCATTATTATATTGATATTTTTTTATTTAGGTTGGCCTAAGGCTTATATATGGTTATCTAAGTCGGCCTAGGTGATATCCTATAAGTAGGGTATTTATAGGAGGTAGTGAGTCTTATTTGATCATAAAATCTTTAATTATGTTCTCAAAGGATATATTTAGAGGATTTCCCCCTCAAAGTGGCTTGTTATCAAGTACTTTCAATATATTTCATATTATGTTCTTCTCATCTACAACTTATGTTATTACAACATGCATTGGTCATCTATCTAGATTGTTGAATTTTAAAATGGGTGTTACAACATAACCTAGTTCATAACTTGGAACTTCTAACACTACTTTCTACTTATAATATATCTTTTCTTAGCTATCTATTCTCCAATTTTATTTTGTTTTTTACAATATTTTTGAAACTTACATAAATACCCAAATTAAGCACCCAAAACTAAAAAACCTAGAACTAGTTGACTTATATCTTAAAATAATCCATAGGACCAAAATTATAATATAACTATATTTAATTCATAGGCCCAAAATCAAATTACACACCTTTATGCACATGGGCCTAGAAGAATTACACTTAAACACACATATTATAGAGCGATTTATTACAAATATTCAAAGAATAAAGAATAAGAGGAAGAAATTGTAGTTGAGCATCCAAATCATCACTTGATTCCTTTTTGTAATCACTCTATTATTTCTACTACTATAGGAAGTGCATATTAAAGTTATCTAATGCTTCTAATACTATATTAATATTAGGAGTGTCAAAAATTAGAAGCAGACCTTCTTAGAGAAGAGGGTATTCTTGATTTTCTTAGTAACTTCTATTTCCAACAAGAAGTCTTGGAGATATGGAAATTGCACTTATCCTCATTAGAATATAAATGATATCTTCAATCATATTTTTATTTAGTAAATTGGAAAATTTTCTAATAATTATTATAGTAGGGAGAAATTTCTTTGGTCTCTCATAGAAGGCACAAGGGATGGCTTCAATAAATCCTTAATAAATCCTTAAATTTTTATTATAACTACATCTATTGCCTCCCTCTACATCATAAACTTCCTCTTATGTTCTTAGAAAAATTTAATCCCCCACCTACTAACCTTGATCCATTATAAGTTCAAGTTAAGTTTACCATCTAGTATAATACCTTTACTTTGAAGATATGTGAATAGTACCTTGGTGATTATCTAAAGTGTAGGTAGGTGGGTGATGAGTTCTCCATCAATTATTTATTTAAACTCCATCATGGAACTAGCTTCATCACTTACCTTTCCTAAATCAATCTCCTTCATTGGGAATTGAAGTAACCCCTCCAAGTTATTGTGACACTCACCACTCCTCCTGTATCCCTATGTTGCATTTTTTTATCTAATATTTTCAAGAGGGTTAGGGTTGGTGTACTTGAGTCCATAAGGCCCACAAGGAATTCAATGTAGGATAATAATTCATCAAATTTATCCTTTGTATCTTCTTGTATTTCTTCATCCTTTCTTAGTCTACTCAAGATGGTTTAAATCACCATTTGTAGAGACTAATTTTTTCCCTCTCATGTCTAATGACCCAAATTCATTATTTACACTAGATAGTCTATGAGTTTTATAAATTATTTTTCTTTATATCCCATTAGAGTATTTATCTTTGCAATCCTTGACCCTTGTGCATCTATTGTAATTGTATACAATTTTCTTGTCTTTTTTGGATTTATTTAGGCCTTGAACATTTCTATAATATTTGAGAGCTCCTTTGGAACATGACTATAATTTCTTTACCTCTTCTCAATAGTAGATCCTAGCCATATTGGCAACCCTAAGTTACTCCCTATTTATGTTTATCTTGTAGGTGATTCGATAGGAATTGGATGTGAAGGAGGAGAAGAAATGATGAGGGCCGCACCACCCAAAACCCACAGAAATAACAATAGATACCAACATAGAAGATACGAGAAAGAAAAATGACTCACTTTTAATTATTTTTAGAAAATGAAATTATAGATTCAAAGCTTACATGCTACAGCCTTATGGGCTTGTTGGCAACACAAGGGCAGACAACTAAGAGGGGGGGTGAATCAATTGTCACCAAATTTCAAACTTATTAAACTTATTAATCCTTATTCTTAGATCTGATCAATATCAATGATAGCATGAAACAACAACACATCAGAAACACACATAACACCAAGCTTTTTTACGTGGAAACCCTGTTAGGGGAAAAATAATGGTGGAGGTTAGTCCACAATAGTATACCCTATTAAAAGTATAAGAAGAATAAATTGGGAATGCACATGCATTCAAGAACACTTCCTAGATCTCATTGCTCAATTACAAAGGAAGACACATTTTCTTATAGAAAGATTTGGATTACAACCATCCAGATTTTGAACTGAGAAAATAGCATCTACTAATGCCTGATTACAGTTATGGTTAGGAAATTAACACTTCTTCACACTCTGCTCTTCCTTCAAATGATTTGAACATTATTCACACATCTCTTATAGAAGCACACCTTCGAGTGCACTTAAATTTGAATAAACAATTGATCTTATATATTCGCAACAAGAAATTAAATCATTACAAGTCGGCCACAAAGAAATAATTAAATGAATACAAACTGTCGACCCAAAACAATAGATAATTTTCAATGAAAATAAACCAAGTTCGGCCACAACATAGTGAAGACCCAAAATAACAACTTCAACATGAAAATAATTCAATTAATTTCTCCTCAAAAATCCACAACACGCTTCAACACCCTGTCGGCCAAGAACATGAAAAACATGAACATTCAAGAGAAAATCTCGGATCGTGAGCACAACGATCAACACAGACATGAAACACAGATAGATAATGATCTAGAAACATCCACAAGCATCATAAATCACTAGAGAAGCATCCATAGTAACTAAACTAACTGGAATCATATAATCTTCATTCAGGAACACAAACTGAAGTAACAAAAAAACTATCAAAATACAAATCTTCATAACTTGATCAAATCTTCACGCGGATCTCTGAAACTCAATGTGGATAAACTAGATATAATATAAAAGAAACCATTTATTCCACAACCTCTGATCAATAACGTATGAAACTCACCAACAAACAAAACATCACTTCACCACTGACAACCTGCAACTCATTCCATTACAATTTTCTCAATATCCTTGACATATACAGCTTCAAATGCACTAATGCTGATAGTGTTGACATCAATGACAACCAAATATTAGCAACACAACAACAACATCCCACAATCTCCCCCTTTGGCACTGATGGCAACACATGATGTGAAAAACACCATCAACACAACTAACTCTTGACACTTACTCCCCCTTAGGTTCTAAGTCATTTTCACCTTAACTCTTCCAAATGATCTTCTTCCCACAAGGCTCTTCTCCTCAGATAATCACCAATTTTTCACATTACTCTTCTCCCCTTTTGACATCAATTTCAAAGATCTCTAAGCTCTGAACCACATATCTAAAATTTTGAACCATCTAACTACTCCCCTTGAGTAGCAGCCACCACAACATCAATTTGAATCAATATATGATTACGAAATGCACAGACTAATGCAATGCATTTCTTTGCATCTTAGTTATGATTAGGAGGGATAATCACCCCTAACTTCCCTCTAAGATACTAAAAAGTATCCTTAGGAAATGGCTTTGTAAAGATATATGCAATATTCTCCTTAGTAGGAACATACTCCAGTCTAACTTCCTTTTCACTTACCTTTTCTCTCAAAAAGTGAAACTTGATAGATATATGCTTAGTTTTTGAATGCAACACCGACTTTTTAGAAATGTTAATGGCACTAGAATTATCATATAATATAGCAATAGGCTCATCATACACAACTCTGATATCCTTTAGCATCTGATTCATCCATAATACTTGAGTAAAATTGTTAGCAACAACATTGTATTCGACCTCTATAGTAGATAAAGAAATGGCATTCTACTTTTTACTCAACCATGAAATTAGCTTTTTACCCAAGAAAAATGCACCACCACTAGTACTTTTTTTTTCATCCACATCTCCTGTCTAATCAGCATCAGTAAAGGCACTCAAAGTGAGATCATCATCTTTAGCATACCATAGACCAAAATCAATTGTCCCTTTCAAGTATCTAAAAATTCTCTTCATAGCAGTCACATGAGATTCCTTAGGATCGTCTTGAAATATTAAAACAATACATAAAACATTCATCATATCAAGCCTAGTTTGGGTCAAATAAAGCAATCCACCAATCATTGATCTGTATCTAGTTTTATTTTCCTTTGGAGAATCCTCTTCTGTTGTCAATTTACATCCGGTTAGCATAGGTGTACCGACTGGCTTTGAATATTCCATACCAAATTTCTTCAACAATTCTTTCACATACGTGGAATGAGATGTAAATATCCCTTTATCTAACAAAGTAATTTGCAATCCCAAAAAGAATTTCATCTCTCCAATCATTGGCATCTCAAACTCGCTCTGCATCTCATTAGCAAACTTTATGCACAAACTATCATCTCCTCCAAAAATGATATCATCAAAAAAAACTTCCACAATCAAATCTTTATCATCATTCTTGAAATACAAATTACTATTAGCAGTACCTTTTTTGAATCGAAGCTTCAACAAATATTTATCCAATTTAGCATACCAAACTCTAGGGGCTTGCTTAAGTCCATACAGTGCTTTCTTTAACCAACAAACCATATCTCCCTAATCAGTCAATTTAAATCCACCAGGTTGCTCAACATATACCTCTTCTTCCAGTTCACCATTCAAAAAAGTAGACTTGACATCCATCTGATAAACCTTGTAGTCTTTGTAAGCAACACAAGCAAGAAATAGTCTCACAACTTCAATTCTAGCAATAGGGGAAAAAGCCTCTTCAAAATAAATTCCTTCCATTTGAGAATATCCCTTGCAAACCAGTCTTGCTTTGTTTCAAACCACTTCACCTTTCTCATTCAATTTGTTTCTAAAGACTCATTTAGTTCCACTTACATTGTTATCCTTAGGTCTAGGAACAAGAATCCATGTATCATTTTTCTCAATTTGTTGTAGCTCTTCTTTCATTGCTTCAACCCAATGTTTATCTTTGTATGCTTCATTCACACTAGTAGGCTCAGTCTTTGATATCCAGCAATATTCTTCTACAATTTTTCTCTTAATCTTGACACCTTTATTCTTATCACCAATAATTTGATCTTCTGAATGATTCAATCTAACATACCTCGAATTCTTAGAACTTTCTTGAATTTCAGGTTGGTCAGATCTCTCTTCAGCTCTTTCACTAGTTTCTTCTTCCTCTTGATCTTCTTGATTCACTGGAATGATTTGTGTAGACATCCAAATTTGACCACTCCCACATGGTCAAATTTGTCCCCTTTACTTGTCTATTCCATTGATATTAATTAAATCATTTATTTAATTAATATTTTCGCTTTGCATAAGGTTCCTAAAGTATTTAATTTAATAATTAAATACTTTACCTTTCATCCTTCTTCTCTAAATTAAATAAATATATCAATTTATTTAATTTAGTCATTTAGCCTTTTGAATTTAAATCAATTTTAAATTCCCTCTTTTCTCTCTCCTTGTCACATACTCCATAACCCTCTTCTAATCTAGATTAGTTTAATTAATCCATGATTAGGATGTGCACACCCTTAATCGGGATTAATGTCACATCCTCCATATTTGGCCACTTGTCTCTAATCCTTCATTAATCTTCTTAATCACCTATTTGCACAACCTTAATCTAATTACATGCCATCTTTGGTATGTCCTCCAAGTCAACCTTTCATAAATGCTTTCCTTTTAAATCCTTGACCTCTTCCCCATGTGAATTTAAAATTCACATTTATTCATCCAAGGTTCTCTTCCCTATGTGGGTCTCATGTGTCACACCACTCACATGGGACAAAGGCCTCCTTTATGAGGACCTTATTTTATCCTCTAAGAAACTCCCAATCATGTGAATTTTAAATTCACATTTATTCCCCCCAACAACTTCTCTCATCCCCATGATGATAAAAGAGGACTCTCTAAAATTCCTCACTTGTCACCGTCATTCTCATATGCGGACAAGAACTTCATTTTTAAGGATATTTTCCTCTAGTCCCAAGGTACTTGCAAGTACCTCCACCTCACATGTTCTCTTTCCACATCACCTGTCCTTGTGACACATCCTCTTCCACATGGCAGGATGTGAGGGCTTATGAGTTCTCAACTCACCACAACCCTCCATCTTGTCCATGTTGGCTAAATCCTATCCGTTCAAATCCCTAGAGGCCTTTTGAAGGTCATCTTGCACTCATTTTAGGCACTTAATCAAATACCCAAATCCATCATTTGAATCCTCATCACATCTAGATAATTTTTCATCCACTTTTAGGTGATTTTTCATTAAGGATCCCACATCTTATCAACATCAAAGGGCCAACCAAGAAGATCAACTTGAACAAAGGTATAATCTCTTGTTTTATCTTTTCTTTGTTTAAGTTCAACTAGGCTAATCTTGAGTTGTGTTGTGTTGTTTCCTCTTTTGCATTTCTTTTTGTTTTGTATCATTTACGATAGTAAAAATAACGTTGCATCACATGTATGGCACACGTGGTGGGACCCACAAATGAGTCTCTTTCTTTCACATTTTTTGTTGTTTGACATTTTGCATATTCAGGTTACACAGAGGTGACTCTACAACTGATAGGGGTGACCCTACCCCCAATTGGGAAACCCTTCCCTCAACAGGAGTGACTATGCCCTAAGTTGGGTGACCTTTCCCTCAACAGGGGCAATTCTGCCTTGCAAAATCGTGCATCTATGAAACAGAAAGAATCCACCCTCTGTTTTCTGGACAAATGACCCTAACCTAGAGAGGGGCAATCTTGACCTTAACAGGGGTGACCCTGACTTAAACAGGGGTGACCCTAACCTAACAGGGGTGATTCTACCCTAACAAGGGTGACCCTGACCTAGACAGAGGTGACTAAGGTAAAAATAGTGATTTATGCTTCATTTCTAGAGTTTGTTTTTTGTTGTTTTGGTTAATACTGACCCCCTAACTTGTCATGTTGATGAATGTGCCTATTTTTACTAACATTTGAGCAACTATTGCATGCTTATCAAATACTAGAGGTTAAAACTTATAACGTATTTGTTGCAACATGAATGAGCCAAGTTATTTAGTTAGATTATTTTTTTGTCATTTTCATACTAGTTAGGCACATAGATCTAATTAAGGGGAGTCAAAATTTTGTTTGTTGTGCTTTTAAAATGGGCTATTGATGTATCCAATCCCTTTGCACAATTTGGTGATCCTGGGTTAAGAGAAATCATAGCTCACTTAGTCCTTTTTGTTACCTAAGGGGCACTACATCATTCAAGCTTTCCCCTTGCACTTCGTGTGAGCCTGGGGAGTAACCAAAAATGTTTAGTGTTCACTTTTTAGAGGGACCTGCTTGGGGATTTCATCACCCCAAGGGATGATCCCAACCATGTGTACTAGCAGGGTATATAAAGTGGGGAGAGCCAAAGCTATACCCCAATCCAGTCATGTCGTATCTGGAAAAGCGTCGAAGCTAGGGTGATACCTAGATAAGATGTGAAGAGTTGGTCCAAGCTTCTAGTACCTCACTGGGGTTCTCAACTCATGCTTGTAGATGAGCTAATGTTCATGGTTGTGCCTCATGTACCGTGCGTATATTGAGGACTCCCTAGTTTTCCTTGTTTAGCATAGTTAGAGGACCATGTTGGCCATACCGTTTTCACTAATCTTAGGATTGTGTTGTTTGAACTATCTTTTCTGTGCTAAGCCAATGTATCTCTATTTAATCAAGTCAACCTTTACTTTCTGCTTATTATTTGTTGTGTTTGAGATCATTTTCCATAGTTGTTTTCATCCAAATTAAGTCTAGGTCTATTGACAGGGGTGACCTTGCCCTCCACAAGGGTGACCTTGCCTTCTGTCTCAGTCATTTCCCAATCTATTTTTGTAAAAAATTACCTATCTTTCCCTAAATAGGTGACCTTGCCCTCAAGACAAGCAACCCTGCCCCAAGATAGGTGACCCTACCCTAAGATAGGTGACTGTGACCTCTAGAGGGGCGATTCTGCTTCCTGACCATGTCAACCCATCACATTTGACTGTTTCACCAACAGGAGCAACCTTTCCCTTAGTTGGGCGACCCTGACCTTAACAGGTGTAACCCTACTCCCAGTTGGGTGACCTTAGCCCCTGTCATCTACCTCATCAGTCTGTTCATCCATCTTGTCAGTTTGTTCATCCATTCAGTCAGTATCGTTCATCCATTTCAAGCTTTTGTTTCCTCGTTTTGAGCATCCATCTCCTCATTTTGAGCATCTATCTCCTTGTTCCAAGGATCTTTTTACTTGTTAGGAGCATCCATTTACTCATTCTGATCATCCATTTATCCATTTGGTGCATCTATTTTCTCATTTCGAGCATCCATTCATCTATTCTAATATTTTGTTTCCTCATTCTAACCATCCATTCATCCATTTAGTGCATCCATTTTCTCATTCTGAGCATTTGTTCATCCATTCTAAGCTTCCGTTTCCTCATTCCGAGCATCCATTCATCCATTCAGTGCATTTTTTTTCTCGTTCAATGCATCCATTTTCTCATTTTAAGCATCCATTTACTCCTTCTAAGCATCCGTTCATCCATTTCAAGCTTCTGTTTCCTCGTTTCGAGCTTCCATTCATCCATTCGATGCATCCATTTTCTTATTTGGTGCATCTTTTTTCTCATTTCGAGCTTCTGTTTCTCCTTTTGAGCACCTATTTCCTCATTTCGAGCATCCATTTCCTGATTTTGAGTATTCGTTTCCCCATTCTGACTATCCATTTTCTCATTCTGATCATCCATTTTCTTGTTATGAGAGTCCATCTACACATTTTGAGTGTTTGTTTCCCTATTCCAAGGGTATGAAAGTAGATAGGAGACCTTGTGCACCAGATAAGTGACCTTGCCCTCCAGATAGGCAACCTTTCCCAACAGATAGGCGACCTTGCCCAGCAGATAGGTGACCTTGCCCTCCAGATAGGCGATCTTTCCCAACAAATAGGAGACCTTTCCCTAGAGATAGGTGACCTTGCCCCAAAGATAGGTGACCTTGACCTAGAGATAGGCGACCTTTCCAAGGAGATAATCAAACTTGACCTAGAGATAGGAAACCTTTCCCTAGAGATAGGTGACCTTGACCCATAGATAGGTGACCTTTCCCCAGAGATGAGTGACCTTGCCCCTAGATAGGAGACCTTGCACCTTGGTTAGGAAATTTCAATCTTCATCCAACCATTTTGCATCTTTTGTTCACCTATAGTCTACATTTCAATCCATTTGCATTCCCCCAAGGTTATTCATTCATCATCCTAAAGCATCTCTAGGTTACATATCCCTCATCTCAATCCAAATCCCCTAAACTTTATTTTAGAAGTTATTATCCAAATTGACCTAGGTGTCTGAATTTGATCATCATGATCCACATCTACTTAGGATCATCATCTGTCTTGAGTTAGACATTGTCATCAGCCCAATCAATCCACTTTCAATCTCAAGGTGGATTCGGTGCTGCAATCATCTATCTATCCTTTAATCTAATCAATTAGCACCCTAAGTCACCTAGGGTAATCTCTAAACTTGGTTTGGAATCCCTTTCATCATCCTATTTGATCCATCATTCAATCTTATCACTCATTTCATCAATCAATCTTATCCAATCTAATCCAACCACATCCTTATTTGATCACCTAATAAATCTACTTCCATCTTGAGGTAGATTCAGGGTCGTAATCATCTTGTGGTAATCCAATCCCATCGAACCTTTGAACTTGGCTTAAAATCAATCCCATCACATCCTTCAATCATCCTAATCTAAACTTCAATCCAAGCCTAATCTGAGCTTTAATCCAATCTCAATTTGAGCTTGACCTAAATCCATATTTGAGCTTTAGTCCATTATCATTCAAGACCTTATGATATCAAAACAAATCTTAGGATCCATTTCTCCATCTTCTTCCAATCCATCCTATTTATCCTTTCATCATCTCTTCTTTCCTTCTAATCATCTGTTCCCATCTTTTCAATCCATATCCATCCCATCGGACATCATGAATCCTTATCCTCCATCAATGCAATAAAAAATAGTAGTCAAGGGGAATCCTAATTACGTTCATGACAATAATGAGAGTCTTGTTGATCAAGAGATATATGACATAGATCCCCTTGATGTTATCATTTCTAGTAATATTTCCCCAACCGCTTTCCAAAATCCAATTACCCCTTCGAGCTATCCTGTTACGTCTTTATCCACACCTAATAGCACTCCTTATGCTACCTCTGACAAAGGCTATCCATTATCTTCCCCATCCACATGCTCAACATATCCTTCATCTACATCTTTCTCTTATCCAACATCCACAACCTTTTATCCCAATCCATCATCCCAATATGCCTATCCTAATCCACCATCCCAACATTCCTATTCTAATCCACCATCCCAATACACATATTACAATCTCCCATCCATGTCCCCCTATCCTAATCCTCCTTACCAGTCCACCCATATTAATCCTACATCCACATATTTTTATCTTAATCCTACACCCCCATCATCCTATCCTAATCCAACATCCACATCTTCCTATCCTCATCCATCATCCATGTCCTCCTATCTCAATCCACCATCTCAATCTTCCCATCCTAATCCACAATCCCAATACCTTTATTACAATCCACCACCCATATCCTCTTGTCCTATTCCACCATCCCAATATTCCTATCTTAATTCCCCATCTACTTCCTCTAACATCAATCCACCATCCATGTCCTCCTATTCTAGTCCACTATCACAGTATCCCTACCTTAACCCTCCATATAATCTTGATCCCCCCACCAATCCTAATCCTCCACCTACTCTTATTCCTCCATCCAATCCCATTCCCTCATCTAATCCTAGTCCACCAATCCATAGTCCTAGTCCTCCAACAATCCCTAATCCTTCGTCTATTCCCACCACCCCAGCTAAGCCTAGAATATGCACAATTCTCACTCCATAAGTTCTCCAAGGGCTTATGACAAAGAAGACATCCCCAAATTCACACCTTGAAGTCGTGGAACCATGCTATCCCAATCCATCATCCATGGTCACTAGTGATGAGACCCATCTCCGTAACACACCTATTATTGATGTTACCACCCCTAGCACCACTCAAATCATTGAAACCATCACACCCACCAAATCCATTGAACCCCCATCTCCTACTCCGAGATCCACCAAACCCATCAAAGATAACCAAATCCAATCACTATCTTCTACTCCTAGATGAACCCCATCCATCGAAGACACCCAAATCCAATCAATTCCCATGAATTTCATGAATTCCCCATCCTTCCATCTCCCCCTCTTGAGGAGTCTCTTCAACATTCCTTTATCATTCCTCTCACACATGATGATTCATGCCAAGATCTTGATCTCGAGCATACCAACATATCCCCTTCTCCACATCAAGATCCTATTGTCCCATCTAGTCCATCTCAAGATCACAATCCTCCATACACTCCATCCCATGATTCCCTTGACACTCAAGATCCAACTGCTCTATCTCATGAGCCCCTATCACCTACTACCACAAATCCAGATCCCATCATATCACCTAATCCCTCTCTTGATACCTTACCACTCACTCCTCCCACTCACAATGCTGCTATCCCATTATCTCCATCTCATGATCCTCAATTTTCATCTAACCCCACTATCCCCACACCACTTTTATATTCCCTTGGTACTCTTACATTCATCCATGCTGGTTTCCTTGCAAACAAGGAAACGATCATATATTCTACCCATCCTCCTCCACCTAATAATGGATTCTCATCATCCTTCCAAAGTAACAAGCATCCTACCATAGAGCAAATGCTCAAGATCATGAACTATCAAGGAAAAGGTTTAGGCCTTCATGAGCAAGGTATTATGGAGCCCATCCATGTCAAAAAAAATCCATGTACACAAGGTCTTGGATATATCTCTCAAGACTCACGCTCCAAAAATGTTGGTACAACCTCTATACGTCCTCAACGAGCCTCCTCCAAAAGTATAATAGGCTTTTCTAATCACTCCACCAAACCATTTGCTGCCATCCCCCCTCCATCCTATCACCTCAAAACAACCATCCATATTCCTCCTTCATCTTTTGAATCCATTTTGGGTCCTTATGTCCCCCCATCCACCATCTCCCATCCTTCCTCTACTCCATCTATTTTGGGTCCTTATGTCCCTCCATTTACCATCACACATTCTTTGGGTACTAAGTCCATTTTGGGCCCTTATATCCCAAAATCACCTCCTCCATCTCATCATATCCATCCTTTTATCCACCAATCACCTATCCATGTCACCCATCATAAACATCCCACTTTCATGTTCCCTAATTAGGATCAACAATGACACGTACTCACACATCCTCCATCCACATATCATCCCCAAAATCCTACCTCCATCACTCCATTCATGTTTCCTCCACATCATCCATCCCCTCACACCCATCCCATTGCTATTAAAAGCACTTTGGATGCTAAAGTAAAATTGCATAAATCCTAACATCCACATGTTCCCTTAAAAAGACATGTTGAAGAGAATAAAAATCTAATCCAAAATCCAAATCAAACCCACATGCCACAAAGGCCCACCAAAGCAAAGATCAAAACCATGTGGATCCCAAAGAAAAAAGATGTAATGCCTTCAAATGAAAAATCTATAACAACATCCAACATTGCTAATCCAAAAGCTAATCATTCTCATCCACCATCTCCTCAATCTGTTTTGGGTCCTTATGTCCCAAACTTCACTACCCCAATTCCTCCATTATCCCCACATCATCCATCCAATAATCCTCCTATCCTTTCACATCCACCACCATATGTGCCAATCTTGGTCCTGAACTCATCACCCCATCACACACCTACCCCATCATTCCATCCATACCCTTTCCAACATCCCATCCATTATCCCACATATCTCCCCCATCAAATCCCTTTAATCCATTCTCTTGCGTAATCCATCTTTCCTAATAAGGTTGTACCAACATCAAATAGTCACTTCACACATGGGCTCTTAATACCTCTTATGGAACTTGATGCTTGAGTCCTTCATCCATCTCCTTATCACATGTCTTATAAATCCACTTATCCACATCCCTATCCTTATCCATCTCCACCCAAATTCTATCCAAAAAATCCAAAAAGTAAAAAAAAAAGTAAAGAGAAACAATTCATCCAATGGTGAAAACTTGGAAAACAAGTGCCTTGGATAAGTACCACGATGAAAACCTAGCAAACATGCATCATATGTAACTCCCCCATCCAACTTACTTCTGAACTTGAGGGAAATTTCATTCCCTTCACCCATATCCTCCATCCCAATTATCTTAGAAATCTTGTCTGTCATATCCCATTTATCTCCAATTTCTCCATCTTTCTTGTGATCTTAATAAAGATAGAGGCAAACATATATACATTCTTTTGATTCCTCTTGGCATACATTCCCCTCATCCATACACTATCGTATTCCTTATCCTCTACATCTACCCTTTTCATCCATACATCCTATCCACATCCATATGCCTTCCTTGTCCATTCGTCATGCTACCATAAATATCCCTTCCTTATCTAGGCATCTTATCGATATCCATCTCACTCTCTTATCTTCCCATCCACTCATCTCCCATCCCTACCGCCTCATCACACATGACATATCTAGAGTGGGGGAATCTATCTTCCTTTGTGATATATTCCTTGGAGATATCATTCATCCATCATGCCATCCCCTCCATCTTCCAAATCGTTACCTTTCCATCTATCCATCCAGTAACCTATTCCTCATCTAAATCCTTATCCCTCTATCCATTGATTACAACATCCCTTCCATCTCCCCAACCTTATCTTCCTATACATCATAACAATCCCTTCCATATCCCCACCCTTATCTTCCTATCCATCCAAAAAATCCCTTCCGTCTCCCCATCCTTATCTCCCTATCCATCATAGCATCCCTTTCATCTCCCCATCCTTATCTTCCTATCCATCTATCATACCATCCCTTTCATCTCCCCATCCTTATCTTCCTATACATCATAAAAATCCCTTCCATCTCCCCACCCTTATCTTCCTATCCATCTAAACAATCCCTTTTGTCTCCCCATCCTTATCTTCCTATCCATCATATCATCCCTTTCATCTCCTCATATTTATCTTCCTATATGTCTATCATAGCATCCTTTCCATCCCCCATCCTTATCTTCCTATCCATTCATCTCTATCCTCATCCCCTCTCATAATCCCTTGTCATTGGTATCTCGCTATAGGCTTCCTCCATGCGACCCAATGCCATCTATCTCATCGTTATCCCTCTCGCTTCTTTCACACATCTTTCCAATCTCTTATCCCTTCTTATCACTCATCTCTCCATCATTTCATTCTCCCAATTCATATTTTGATGATTTGGAAAACTATCCCATCCCTGAGCTTCGTGCAATCACCATCATGCTATCTTATCCACTAGGTCTATCTTGTCTCATCATATCAGTTTTGTCATTTTATCCACTTATCATGGTTATCTCATCATCCCTTATCCATCATTTGTCTTTGGTTTTTTTCTGAACTACATTTCCCATGCACTTTCACGTAGGCAAGGTTGATCATTTGATCTACCCCTAAGGCATTTGTCCATCCAGTCTTTTTCCTCCATCCTTGTCTCTCCATCATCTCCTTTCCACTTTTTTCCATGGTCTTTTATCGAACTACAAGGGATCTGTGCTTTCATGTAGGAAAGGTTAATCTTTGATCAGCCCCCAAGGCCCTAGGTCTTTAGGGTGTGTTTGTCTTGTGTCTTGTGTCTTGTCATCATGTCGTGTCGTAAAGCATGCTCCTATCTAGTTGGTTCTTCAAAAATGAGATCCTCTCGTATCATGAGATCTAATCAGTTTTGAACATCCTGTGCCATATTAGTCTTTTAGTTTAGTATCCATCTTTGGTCTCAACAAGATGCATCCTTCCTAATAGACCTCATCAACCCCATCCATCCTCTTGATCCTATGGAAAAAGGATGTTTTAAATTGATTGTGATTTTTTGGTGCTTTTGTCTTTTGTTTATCATTTGATCTTCCTATCATACCTTATCAAGATCACCTTGATCTATCATATCATGGTGTGTTGACTCATTAACATATGGGCATATCTTGATCTTTTGTTTGTTGTTGTCTTCTTGGTTGTCCCATGTAGTACCCACCAAGATCCTTGCAGTCTTGTGTTATGTTGGGGAATCCTTTTGTTCTTGTGGTTATTCCAATTCCTAGCTTGACCAAGGTCTTCATGACTTTGGGCTGTTGGAATAACCTTCTTGTCTTTTGTATTTTTTTAATGCATTAGACACTAATCCACCTTGGTTTCCCATACCTTGGCACCTGGTGTCTTATGCTATAGCAAAAATCAATGCTTTGAAAATGGAAAATCATTTTAGGATTGCATTTCATTTTCCATTCCATTGCATTGCATGTATCCTCCATATCTTCTCATCCATCTTTTCAGATATCCTCACCACTTCATCCTCTTTTCAATCTTCTTATAATAATATAGATTGGTTATTCTAAGCACCCCCGTCATATCATCATCTCTTCGATATTCTAAGCATCTTTTCCTCCATCATTTTATTCCTTTCATCCATCTCACATCTCAATAAAATCCTCATCCATTCAATCTAGCACAAATCATCTAATACTATCCTTGGTCTTGTTCCCAACCTTGCAACAAGCCTTGATCCAATCATCATCATCGTCATCATCATCATATCTTCAGGATGTATCCTTCCCTATCCTTTAGTGTTGTTTTGGGATGTATCCTTCCCTCATCAACAACACTTTCATCATCATGATTGGGATGTATCCTTCCCTATCCTCATTTTTTTTTGGGATATATCATTCCCTCATCGACAACACTCCATCCATCATCAACCCATTTTGGCTTGTAGCTTGACTAGGGAAACATCACATTTGTCCTTGAATCCCTTTTTGTTTCCTAATCTCCTATTGATTATCATCCTCTCTTATCCATCACTTTACCTCATCTTCCTCATATCCCCTTTCATTGTCTCATCCATTTCGAGAGCACACCCGTGTTCTCTTCAACCTGCATGTCCTCTCAATGGGGCATCCTCAATCCCTAATCTTCATCTTCACTCCCATCATCCTTCTCCCTAGTCACTCCTTTGATGACTAGGGCATCTTTCCCAATCTCATCTTCTTCCTAGTTATATCTTTTAATCTTCTTTGAAATGATGCTACTTTGTAACACCATCTCAAAGAGGGAAAAAATGTAGACATCAAAATTTGACCACTCCCACATGGTCAAATTCATCCCCTTTACTCATCTATTCCATCGATATTAATTAAATCATTTATTTAATTACTATCCCCCTTTGCATAAGGTTCCTAAAGTATTTAATTTAATAATTAAATACTTTACCTTTCATCCTTCTTCTCTAAATTAAATAAATATATCAATTTATTTAATTTAGTCATTTAGCCTTTTGAATTTAAATCAATTTTAAATTCCCTCTTTTCTCTCTCCTTTTCACATCCTCCATAAACATCTTCTAATTTGGATTAGTTTAATTAATCCATGATTAGGATTTGCACACTCTTAATCAGGATTAATGTCACATCCTCCATTTTTGGCCACTTTTATCTAATCCTTCATTAATCTTCTTAATCACCTGTTTGCACAACCTTAATCTAATTACATGCCATCTTTGGTATGTCCTCCAAGTCAACCTTTCATAAGTGTTTTCCTTTTAGAGCCTTGACCTCTTCCCCATGTGAATTTAAAATTCACATTTATTCATCCAAGGTTCTCTTCCCTATGTGGGTCTCATGTGTCACATCACTCACATGGGACAAAGACCTTTATGAGGACCTTATTTTATCCTCTAAGAAACTCCCAATCATATGAATTTTAAATTCACATTTATTCCCCCAACAACTTTTCTCATCCCCATGATGATAAGAGAGGACTTTCTAAAATTCCTCACTTGTCACCATCACTCTCATATGGGGACAAGAACTTCCTTTTTAAGGATATTTTCCCCTAATCCCAAGGTACTTGCAAGTACCTCCACCTCACATGTCCTCTTTCCACATCACATGTCCTTGTAACAACTCCTCTTCCACATGGCAGGATGTGAGGGCTTGTGAGTCCTCAACTCACCACAACCCTCCATCTTGTCCATGTTGGCTAAATCCTATCCATTCAAATCCCTAGAGGCCTTTTCCCTAAAATAGGGGATTTTGGCTTCATTTTCTCATTATGCACTTATCCATTCAAACTCTTGAACTCTCAAGCTCAAGCACTTTCATCCACCATTGTTGTACTTTTAAAGCTCATCTTTCACTCATTTTCGGCACTTAATCAAATACTTGCATCCATCATTTGAAAGCCTTCGACGAGCTCTACAACATTTGCTCCACCATAGGTCAGTTCAACCACTTTTTGAGTTGTTTTGGGGCCTCTAAAGTTTTATATTTGAATTTGAAGCTACATTGGAGAAATTTCTTGGGATGGAAACTTTAATTTCTCCCAAATTGTGCAGGGTATTGAGGCAATTCTTTCATGATCGAAAATATTTTTCAACTCTGTTCCTTGGGGTAAAATTTCACGTCCATATGAGCCCATTTAGGCCTACTTACTAAAAATAGTAAGTTTTTTTTTTGCTATTTTTGACGCCTGGCAGTCTTATACCCCTTAAGTGCCATCATGGGACTAAAAAAAAATAAAGAAAAAAAATAAAACATTTTTTTTGGGCGATGCAAGATTGCCCTACACCACTAGATGCCCTACATCAGACACCTAGAGTAATTTGAAAAGTGACCCTGTCACTTCTTAGGAGTTAGAGGAAAACCAAGGTGGTTAAACTCAACCTTAGATAACCATGATGAATCTTCAGTAGGCCTTCCTCTCCATTTCACCAAGTACTCTGCATATTGTATGTTTCTTGTACTTCTACCCACACAACTATCCAAGATATCTTCTATCTCTTCTTTCTTTGACGTAGGTGCTAGAATTTTAAATTGTTCATTTATCGACCCCTCCTCTATATCACCTTCATGATACTTTATCAAATTAGCAATGTCAAACGCATGAGACATTTTTATCCCACTAGGAAATTCTACCTCATAAGCGTTTCTTGAATCATGCTTCTTGAGGATCTTGCATGGTCCAAACATCATCTTTAATTTGTTGTATGTACCAACTAGAAACCTTTCCTTTTGAAAATGAACCATGACTTCATCTCCTACTTGGAACTCCTTATACCTCCCTTTTTGATCTTCTTGAGCCTTATATTGTGAGTTCATCTTATTGATATGTTTCTTCACCTCTTCATGCAAATTCTTTAGGTGCTCAACAAAATTTTCAACCACAACACTACTCTTTTCCCCCTTATCCATCTTTCTTAGTTCAAAAGAAATTATTGGACTACTCCCATATACAATCTAGAATGGTGATTTACCATTGCTCCTATTGATATAATTTGTGTAAGAATTTTTTTCTTGTGGTATAATCAAATCCCATCCCTTGGGGTTATCTCCAACTAAGCATCTTAGCAGGTTGCCCAAAATCCTATTCACCACCTCTCTTTGTCCATCAGTCTGTGGATGCTGTGCACAACTGAACTTCAATTTTTTCTTCAACTCTTCCATAATGTCCTCCAAAAATAACCAACAAATTTGGTATCTCTATCTGAAACTATACTCTTTGGTAGACCATGTAGTCTCACCATCTCTCTGAAAAACAACTCTACAACATGAACAAAATCACTGGTCTTATAACACAGAATGAAATGTGCCATCTTTGAAAATCTATCCACCACCACAAATATGGAATCATACCCTCTTTGTGTCCTTGGAAAGCCAAGAACAAAATACATGCTAATATCCTCCCATGGCCTCTCAGGTATAGGTAATGGCTGATACAATCCAGTATTCTGACTTGGTCCTTTCTCCATTTGATACACTTTGCAAGTTTGTACAAACTTCTTCACATCTTATTGTAATTGCGGCCAATAATAATTCTCACTGACAAGGGAAATGGTCTTATCTCAACCAAAATGTCTAGCCAATCATCCACTATGCTTCTCCTTGTTTATATTCTCTCTCATAGAACTCCTTGGAATACATAATTGGCTTCCTCTAAACAACATCCCATCTTGGATTAAGAAATCCAACCATCTCATCCTATCCAATGTAACAGGTTTCAAACAAGCCTTCCAAGCTTCTACAAAGTCTGGATCTTCTGAATATAAACTCTTGAGTTCATTAAACCCAACAATCTCTATATTAATCTCTATCAACAAGTTTTTCCTTCTACTTAAGGAACTTGCAACTCTATTTGACCTTCCACTCCCGTGCTTCAAAACAAAAGTATAACTCTACAAAAACTCAACCCATTTTAAGTGCCTTTGATTCAACTTTCCTTGACTACTGAGATACTGCAAAGTTTGGTGATCAGTATATAAAACAAATTCTTTTGGAAAAAAATAATGTCTCGATTTCTTGAAAGCCTAAACTATAGCATAAAACTCTTGATCATAGACATCATATTTCTTCTTAGCATCATTTAACTTCTCACTAAAATAGGAAATAGGCTTATCTTCTTGAATCAAAACAACTCCTATGGTGGTGCCACTAGCATCGGAATCTACCTGAAAGACCTTATTGAAATCTAGAAGTGCTAAAATAGGTTGCTTTGTAACTTTCTTCTTCAACATATCAAAACTTTTGGCTTCTCCGGTAGTCCACTTAAACTCTTTTCTTTCTCCTCTCATTGCTTAAGTTAAAGGTGCACAAATACTACTGAAATTCTTGATAAACTTTCTATAAAAACTTGCTAGACCATGAAATGATCTTACCTTTGTAACACTTCTCAGGGTAGGCCATTCAATGATAGCTCTCACCTTCTCTGGATCCATTTTAAGACCCTCTGCAGAGACAACAAATCCCAGATTCACCAACTCTCTCTTCACAAAACTACATTTCTTCAAATTAATCAACAACTTCTCCTCCCTAAGCTTCTCAAAAACTCTTTGGATATGCATCAAGTGCTCCTCCAATGTCTAACAAAAAATCAAAATATCATCCAAGTAAACAATAACAACTTTTCCTAAAAATTATTTCAATACATCATTCATAAGCCACATATATGTGCTTGATGCATTGGTTAGTCCAAAAGGAATGACTAACCACTTGTAAAATATCTTGTTGGTTTTGAAGGTTGTCTTCCATTCATCTCCTTCTCTAATCCAAATCTGGTGATATCCACTCTTCAGATCTATCTTCGTGAAGTACTCAGCTCCACTCAAACAATCCATAATGTCATCCATTCTTGGCAAGGGAAATTTATACTTGATGGTGATCTTGTTGATGGCTCTAGAGTCTCTACACATCTTCCATTCCCCATCCTTCTTTGGTGCTAGTACTGCAAGTACTACACATGGATGCAAACTCTCCCTAATAAATCCTTTTCACAACAATTCTCTCACTTGTCTATTCAACTCTTCACTCTCTGCTAGAGTCATAATACGAGCTTCCTTATTTGGAAAACTAGCTCTAGGAATCAGGTCCAACTGATGACTAATATTTCTTACTAGAGGAAAACCTTCAGGTACATTATCAGAAATAATAGCTTGAAAATCATTTAGAAAATTTGAAACCTCTACAGGTACCTCAGTAGTATCTTCTTTATCAACTCTAGGGATCATTGCAGAATGCATATGCTCATGCTTCATACCTTCTAGGAACTTTCTTCCATAAACCAAAAAAAATCTTGCATTATTGCATACCTTTTCCTCTATCTCTTTCAAGGGCTTCAACTTATGATGAACTCCATCCTTTGTCAAAGAATAGGTGTTGGCATTTCCATCATGTATTGCTCATCAATCTAACTGCCATGGTCTTTCTAACAACATATGGAAAACATCCATAATCATAATATCACATAATACCTCATCACAATAATTTTCAATCTTGGACTTTACTAGACATTGTTCATTTACCAAGGCTTTATGGTTCTTTTTCAACCAAGCAATCTGGTATGGGTTTGGATGCCTTCTTCTCTCCAACCACAACTTACTAACCATTTCTTCTGAAACAAGGTTATCAGTACTACCTCCATCAATAATAACATTGAAAAATTTACCTTCACACTTACATTTGGTGTGAAAAAAATTCTTCCTTTGAGCTGGCTTGTTCTCCTCATTCAACAAGGCTCTTCTAGTAATAAGAACCTCTCCTCTTTCTGCATCCTCAGAATGTGAAGACTCAACATCTTCATCAACACATGCAACTCATGCATTACCCTCAGGTCTTTTATTTGTCCTTCCTTGATGTTGAGGACACTCATAGTGTCTATTTCCTTCTTCTCTACACTAGAAACAGGTTCCATAGAAGCCTCCTCTTCTCGATCCTTGTCCAGATCTTCCCCTTCCTCTTTGGTCTCCATTATTCTAATCATGAGGATGGTAGGTGTTCTTTTTTTCGAGTTTTGACTGCTACTAGAGCCTTCACCCTTCTTTTGATCTTCATTTCAACCTCCATATGACCATCCACTGGTCTTTCCTCCATGGCCTCCACCTAATTGTTTGTTCTCAAACCTCTTTTTTAGTCATTCTTCAATGTTTAGAGAAAGATGATAAGCCTCCTCAATGGTGGTCATTCTTACCAGTTCCAATTCTTCTTGTATGCTTGGCTTCAACCTATTAATATAACAAGAAAAATTCTCTTTATTCACCTCAGAATGTCTTGTCCAAATCAGGACCTTGTGAAATTCCTTTTTGTATTCTTTCACCATCCTTGTCCCTTTCCTCAAGCTCTACATCTTCTTGAGCAGCTCCAATTCGTAATCGACTAGAATAAATTGTTTCTTCAATTTTGGCACCATTCTATCCCATCTAGAAATTTTATCTTTCCCTTGCCTCCCTCTTTCTAATTGGACCTCTTTCCACCATATACTGGCATGAAATTTTAATTTTTTCTTTGCAAACCTCATTGTATGAGGATCTTCAATCTCCTCAAACTAAAAAAATTCCTCCATGTCATTGATCCAATCAATCAATTCTTCAGTATTCAAGTTTCCACTAAAATTTGAAACCTCCATTTTAGGTCTCTTCCCAATACTTGATATCTCCCACAACAATCTTGTTTCTCCAGGATCCGTTGGATCCTGCTCTTCCTCTTCCATTTCTTCTTTTGTTTCATCTTCACTTTCATCTTTGTCTCCTTGCACATCTCTTCTTCGAACCTCTTGTTGCAAGGTTTATAATTTCCTTCTAAGGGCTTTGATTTCATCTCTAGGTGGATCTCTTCCTCCATTACCTCGACCTCTACCTCTACCATACCAGGAAATTCTTGGAGGCATCTTAAACTCAAACCACACTCATAGATCTTGTTGCAATTGCCTCATGTTTAGCACTCTACTATAGGCTCAGGAACTCCTTCTTTGATACCACTTGATGAGGGCCACACGGCCCAAAACCCATAGAAATAACAACAACAAATACCAACACAAAAGATGCAAGACAAAAAAATGACTCACTTTCAATTATTTTTAGAAAATGAAATTATAGATTCAAAGCTTACATGCTACAACCTCGTGGGCTTGATTCATTACAACAAAATCAACTCTGAAAAGAAAATCTAGTATTCAGAGCCACAATCTGCACCATCGAGGCCACCTTCTACAACCCCCACTTAAACCTTTTTATTTTCCACAATAACCACCCTAGAATGTTTTGGAAAGTTCAAATTTCCCCTTTGTTTTGGTGCCAAAAATCCCACCATTCAATTTTTGGCCTAGAAAGACATTTTTATGAAATTCACTTTTTTGAGGACCAACTTCGCTGGGCTATAAATTTTGATCCAGGTGTCTGATTTGCTATTATTACATATCGTTGGAAAGCTCTCAATGAACTCTACAAAGTATGGATCAATTATAGGTTAGTTCAACCACTTTTGAGCTATTTCGGGCCTCTAAAGTTTTATATCTGAATTTGAAGCTACATTGGATAAATTTCTTAGGACAGAAACTTTAATTTCTCCCAAACCATGCAAGGTATTGAGGGGATTCTTTCACGACTGGAAATTTTTTTTAGCTCTGCTCCTTGGGGTAAATTTTCACATCCATATGATCCCGTTTAGGCCTACTTACTAAACATAGTAAGTGCTCATTTTTTGCTATTTTTGACACCTAACAGTCTTATACCCCTTAAGTGCCATCATAGGACTCAAAACAACTAAAGGAAATAAAGAAAACATTTTTTTTAGGTGATGCAAGATTTCCCTACACCATTGGATGCTCCTGCATCAAGAATGAGATGCACTAAGAGGTGGAGAAGGAACCATTGTTGAGGTTGATCTTAAAGAGGAAGAAGGTGAATAAATCCTCCCTAAAAGAATATACAACATCATAAATCATGCATTCCCTTTTTTCACAATGTATGTTTAAATATTGTATTGTGTTGGAACTTCTTGTTGTTGCACATCTTGCTACTTATTATTCCATATCTAGTTTTCTAGAACATTGGCTTGATAGGGTGAATAAATGGAAATGTGTGAAGGATAAGGAGAGTATGAAGTAACATGGAATTGAATAGGAGGATATGGACGTGCAGTAGTTTCCTCTTGATATTCTAATGATCTACTCCTTTTCCTTCATTATAATGGTTATTCATCTTTAACCTCTTTCTCCTCATCCAAGACAACCTCAAATATGGGAGCTAATTATTTCTTTATTTTAGCCTTGTCTTTAGCAGGCATAACATATTCCCTTGTTTTTTAATATTGAACGTATGGCCTTAGAGTTCTTCTTTTGTGGGTGGGGATGATCCATGGTGTATGTATTTTTCAACCATTTCTTTGTTCTTTCAATCATCACTTGTGTTTTGGATTTTATTGAGGAATCTTCCTTAGTAGACCAATTTATCCTATCAATTAGCTAGTTGAAGATTTTATCCCAACTCTACGAGGGGTCCAAGACCTTCACATATTTATGAATTCCCTTTGGTACTCTATCAATGTGATCATTTTTATTAGAGATATTTCTAGTTGAAAATATTCCTTGATCCTAATCTCATGTTTTTCCAAATATTCTACCCAAAAATATTCTAATGTTGATTCATGGATGAAAAATGAGATAATCAATGGTCCAATATTCACTATGGGATCAAAAGTGTTTGATACCTCATATAGGTCCATATCAAATATCAAAATTTCCTAATCAACAACCTTAGTATGTTGCATGTTAGAATAGGAGTATACCTCAACCTTGAGGCATGGAAGTTCAAACATTTAGAGGTCTTTGGATTTACCCAACATGTAATGGAATCCGTAGGAGCATATCTAAGATGAATTTAAAGTGAAATCCCTTAATAATCAAGTTATTTGGAACTTATAACTTTATATTCCTCTATTCTTCAATCTCAAAATATCTAACTTACGCCCCTACAATATCCCAAGGAACTAGAGATGGCCCACAAGAAACAAGTTTATAGTCTTCCCACTTCAAGCTAATTATAAATTCATTTTGAACCCAATATACAAATTGATCAATGATTAAACTTGAATTAGCACCATTCCTTTTCCAACAACAAGTGGATTTTTCTTCATGCTCACCTTTGGAATTCTAAGGTAGACTCCCAAGTCCAAATGATTTCCTATAAAATCTTGCACTATGATCTTCCTAAATTGGAAATACACTTTAATTCTTTCAACTTCCACATCAACTATGTCCCTTTTGCAATCACAAGGGCTCCCTCAAACATATATTTTGGATATTCTCCTACATGCTTACAAGACTTGATATTTTTTTTCCTCTCTCTCCATGACCTTCAATTAGAATGTTTCTTAAAAGGTTGCGTTATTAGGCTTATTGTTTCCAAAAGATTTCTTGTTAAAATTTGTAGATCTATATATTATCATAAAGTATTTACAGAAACTAATATGTTTATACAAATTATCATCATGAAGTAAGAATTCAACTTCTTTACTTAGAATATATTTGTTGGATGTTAACTATTTCACACTTGTTACAAACTCCTTCCAAACACAAAGGAACTTATTCAATAGGTAAATCAATATCCTTGAAAAATTTAGAAGACATGATAATGATAAAAAAAATACTTGGAAAAGTATTTATATACCCTTCATAATAATAAAAATTGATCTAAAATAACTACCAATACATTATAAACATCTATAATAAGCATAAAAAGTGTAGATTGGAGAAATTCAAGATAAAATTGGTCATGTTCATAAGAATCTAAAAGAGATCAAATCTATTTTTCAAAAAAATTATGAGAAACTTTTAGAGAGGAGTCTTCTTAGCAAGACATGCAATTAATATCAGAGAACATTATTAAATATCAAATCCCTAAGGTGGATATTGAGTATAACCAATATCTAGACCATGATTTGCTATTGAAGACCTAGAAGATGCTATGTTTTCAATGGCCTTGAATAAAAGTCCTAGTTTTGATGGGCTCTTAGTTGAGTTTTACCAATCTATGGGGCCACATATTAAAGATTAGTTTTTATTTTTCTACTTAGAGGCTTTGGAGCAAGGCTCTTTAGGGCCTAATATTAATAAAGTCCTAGTTAAATTTCTTCGAAAAGGGAAAAATGAAGATATTATCTTTGAATTGAATCATATTAATTTTCTTAACACCTATAAAATTAGTTCTAAAGCCTTAGCTACAAGGATAAAATCAATGGAAAAAGGGATAGTTAGACCTGAGTAAACATTTTTCCTTGGTGAAAGATTTATCCTTGATAACGTAATGCTAGTCTAGGAAACTAGTGACTGGGATCAACAATTGAAACAAAAATATTTGCTGGTTAAGCTTGATTTTGATAAATTCTATGAGAAAATACATTAGAGCTATTGCAAGAATGGAGAAAGGAATGAAGGTGTTGTCATTGATGTCAACTGGTCAATTGGTTATCTACTAGTTGTTGTTGGTTGTATATGTTGAGGATATTGAGAAAATTATACTAAAGAAATTTTATAGGTATTCAATTGTTGCTCTGGATGATGATCCAGTATTTTCTCCTATGTTCATGTGGTTTAGATATGTTGGTCGTGGTTGTTGAAGGTTGCTATATCTAGATGTTTGGTTGTTGGTTCGTTGTGAAGTTCGAGTTTGTTCATCAATTGTGAACTATGTTTTTTTGTGTTTTGGTTAAGGTTCGGGAGAGAAGTTTTTGGTCCATATTTCTCTTTGATGAAGTCTTTTGAATTCCGGTTCTAAAGTTAAGATGTTTTCATTGCATTGAAGATATTTTTGGTTTCTGGAAGTTTCGAGCTTAATTGTTCTATGTTTTTTACATTGGTTTGGTTGACCTTGTGTTAAGCACTATCTTCAAAGTTGATGAAGCATGTTGGATCTAATTTGGGTCCCAGTGAAGCGTATGTTTGGGTCGCCCTCATTCTAATTCCACTCTAGGATGTTTTGGCACTGACCTAATTTGTATTTGAAGTTGGATGACTAAATTTGGATCCTTTTTCAAGGTTGGAGATAGTATAAATATAGGATGAGCTAGTAATGAAAAACATACAAGAGAAAAGAAGGAAGATAAGTGAAAGAGTAGTTGCAAAATTAATGCTATTAAGAAAGTGTGTGAGTTGTGTGTGGTAAATCAATTCAAAGCTTAATGCTGAGTTTCTAGATGCAATGAGCAGAAGGAAAACTCTATCATTCATGCAAGTTGATCAAGTAACTATGGTGGAATCCTTTGTTGCATTGGGATTCTAGTCTCTTTGTAATAAGTATTCTTTGTCTTCTTTGTATCTCTATGGTAGTGATCCCTCTAGGTTATAGCCCTATTGGACAATGAGTCCTTGTTCCGGAAAATGAGTCCTTGTTCCAGATAGTGAGTCCTTGTTCCGGATAGTGAGTCCTTGTTTCAGGTAGTGAACCTTGTTTCAGGTAGTGAGCCTTTTTGTAATCAGTTTTGATATTCTCTATAGTGTGAGTTAATCCTCACCGTGGTTTTTTTGTCATTGGGTTTTCCACATAAATCTAGTGTTATTGTGTTTATGTGTTGGACTTGAGTTTCTGCATTGGAATTTGATTAATCATTTCAGCAGTTTTAAGTATTAGTTCTGGTGATTGAATTGACAGTTAAAATCCATGACAACTAATTCACCCCCTCTCATTTGTCCTATTCAACAATTGGTATCAGAGCTTGGTTCCTTTGTGAAGAACTTAACTGCTTGAGGAAGGTCTAGGATGGCTAGCAAAATGGACTTTGATTATCTAAGGTTTGATGGAACTAATTATGGTATCTAGAAAGTATTAATGGAAGAATATTTGGAGTATTGTGGATATGATGTGGAGAAAGCTTACAAGAATCCTTACACTCCTCCTGCTAATGGTCAAAGTACACCTGAAGAGATTAGAACACATGAAGCAAACAATAAGGAGAATTTCATCTAGAAGAATAGTCTAGTACATTCTAAGTTGATTAAGGTTCAAAATTTGAAGACAACTAAGGAAGTCCGGGATGCTTTAGAAAGAGTGCATGATGGTGATGAAAGAGTTAAAGAGGCAAAATTGTAGAATTTGGAAAAATAGTTTGATTTAATACATATGTCTGAAGATGAAAATGTTAAAGCTTATGTATAGAGATTCGATGAAGTAGTGGTTGGAATGCAATCACTTGGTGCTACTATAGATGAAACCAGGATTGTAAAGAAGATTCTCAAAACTCTTCCTGATGCTTATAGTGAGAAGGTGAGTGTTATTGAGCAGACAATAGATTATAAGACTTGTACTAAGGATCTGCTATTAGGATGTTTGACATCTTATGAGATGAGGAAGCCGAGTCTAAGAAATGGAGGCAAATCAAAGACTTCCTTTAAAGCTACAAAAGCTGATGATCTAGATGAAGAAAAAATTTATGAAATAGAAGCTAACTTTGTAAGAAGAATGAGGAAAGGCTCTGGTAAGTCTGAAGGTAAGTTTCCCTTTAAATGATTTAGTTGTGGAGAAATAGTTCATTATGTTGCAAAGTGTCTAGAAAGAGCTAAAAGGAATAAACAAAGATATGAGAAAGAAAAGAAAGTAAAGAATATTAACAAAGCTTACTATGTGAATGAGAATGTTAGTATTTTATATGAAGATTAAAAATATGAAGATCCAAATGACAATGAATGCTTGTTCTTGGTGATTAAGGATGAACCTACTGCTCCTAATTCAAAAAAACAAGTAAAAGAAAGCTAGGTATGTGCAGGATTATGAAGGGCCAAAAAGTGGCGATATGATGGGTATGTGTAGGGTATGTGGCTGATGAATTTTTTTTACCCAAAATTGATGAAATGAAAAGGGTTTTTAAAGGAGATTCTTAGCTTTCCACCAATATATATTATGCCTAACTTTGAATTTAATAAATAATTATTATTAATTTTCTATTTGAATTACAACTAAAGTCCTGATTGATAGGCTGATTGGAAAACATCTATAGCTTTCAAATGGTATCACATTTTTTGAATCTAAAACATGTGTCACATTCTATGCTTTGCATAATATAATATTTTTTTTAAAAAAATTGAATTTCATTATTTTTTTACCATGTTAAGGTGGTCAAACATACGAGTTTTTATATTTTTAAAAAGTTGTAATAAAAAAATCATAATTAATTATTTACTTTGAAAAAAATTATAAAACAATATGCATCACATCGGGACATGAGTGTTCTACTTATATCTAAAATCTTATAAAAAAATATTATCATTTTATTGTGGTTATGGTGGTCAAACAGACACCTACTTATTTTTTCCCTAAAATTTAAGTACTATTGCATTAAAATTTTAAATTTTCACCAAATAGATTTTTTTCCTTTTAAATAAACCTAGTAGTTTAGAAACTACATTCAATTTTCTACAAATTCCATTCTTACATATTTTTGAAATTGTGAACCATTTGAATCTAGATCTTGCACAAACACAATAAACATGCAAACAATTAGATCAAACACAAGATTAGAAACCAATGATTCCTCAAGAAATCCATTTGAAATTTGCAAAAGATAAGAAATGAAAATGAAGAACACAAATGAAACAATTAAATCCTATCTAATGCAAACAAACTCTTGATCTCTTGAGGGAGTTGGTGCAAATAGGTGTGTGGAGATTTTCCCTTTCCCAACTCCTTGAATGCAAATGTTGATTGAAGATGATTGATCCACTTGATGAAGACTTTGAATGTATGCTCCAAGCTCTGAATAGAATTAAGATTGAGAACCATGGTAACATAAGGATGATCATGAGATCAATGTGGGACAAAGATTTGGCCCATCCACTTGTCCAAATGGGATTGGATGAGGAATGAGCAAGTTTTGACAAATGTGCCAATAAATGCATTTTTGAATTTGAATTTTTGAGAAAAGACATGTAAGAGGGGGAAAGAAAATTGCATTGAATGCCACTTGGCTCAAGGCAAGGACATGTAAGAAAAAGTAAATGCCTTGTTGGAAGGACTTGTAAGAGAGAGTAAATGACATGTTGGAAGGACATGTCATTCAAATTTTGAATTTGAAATAGAAGAATATTCCTCCAAAAGATGCTTTGTTGAGGGAAAATGAAGATTTAATAAATCAATAAATTGATTTATTTGTGCAAGTGGAGATATCTAGAGAATGCAAGTGGGTGAGATTAGTATTTAATCATGGTTAGATTAAATAAATGATGATTATGTTAGTTTAATGATGATTAGGTGAGTTGACTTATTTTGACTTAGATTTTTGGATTAATTTAAATCAAACAAGAGAGGAAATGATTTAATGAGTTTAATTAAATAAACATGTTTTGATTATTTAATTAAAGAGATTGAAGTAAGATTAAATTAAATAAGATTTTAATTTATTCAATTTAATAGATAGACTTTAGAGATTTAATTAATTAAATAAAATTAATTATTTAATTAAAAGAGATGGAGAATGATTTAAGAGACTTAATTAAACACATGATTTGTTTAATTAAGAGAAGAAAACAAATGAATTTAATCAAATAAAGATATTTAATTAAATGGTTAGGTCGGGGAATGATTTAGGATGAAATGATGTCGGTAGTCAGACTTAGATGCGCAATGTCAACTTGTACATTTTGTGTGTCTACATTTTGCCCCTCTTTGAAGCAATGTACTTGTTGCATTGATTCAAAGAATGATCTTGTCATGATCAAAATCAAAAAAAATTCTGATTTTTTCAAATGCCCCATTATTGCCCCAGTGAGAAGAATTGCACTGGTATATTGCCCCCTCGAGATGTTGAATGGGAATGCCAATTGCCAATCAAAATCGCGATAAAATGCAAGAGTGGTTGATGTAGATGAATGGACATTCATTAGCTGTGGGTAGCTTCATGTACCAATTGGGATAGAAATGTTAGTAAAGATAGAAGAATGTGATAGAAGAATGAAAGAATGAGATGATCATGCAAATGGTGATGACTACTTGCCGTGGAGTTGGGATTTTCAAAGGGTGGATTTCCTTATGTTTGATAATACACGCAGTACGATGCATCAAGGTATCAAGAACCAAGATGGCATTGTACCTAGTGTGATGGACTTTGACTCGACAAATCGGATAGGAGTATTCTTGTTCACACCTGACATACGGAACCCTGTCCAGAAAATAGTTCAGATATTTCAAATATCTCGAACCAAAACATAGGAAGGCGAGCCTTTCTATGTGGTCAACAAGAAACTTAAAACACCCTCGCTATAGACTAAACAAAAGCACGCATGACCAAGGTTATATTACAAAGATATCCAACAAGCACAACAGACAAAAGATAATGATCGTTGCCCCATTCATATCTCTCTAAATCCTTCATTCGGACATCATCGAGAGGTCCTTGGAATGAGCCCAATGAGATAAATCAAACAAGATAAAGTAAGTGAGCAAACAAACTAATGTTCTTTGTACCGTTAGCCGAGAGAAATGATGTTTCAAAAGATGGGAGCCGAAACTTATTGCTAAAAGATAATGTCCATTGTCGGAACGGATCCTAGGACATGTTAATGACACGTCGTTTTGTTTACCCAAAGTGGTTGGTTTGATAAAAGTGCCCATTGTTGGAACGGATCCTAGGACAAGATTTTATCAAACAATGATGAAATTGATTTATGATTTATATGCCATTGATAAGAAAAGAGTTGACCAACTTGCTTGCTGACTGACCTATACTTGAGATTTTGACAGTTTAGGTTTTCACCTTTGACTGCTAGACTTGTTTCCGACTATTTTACCAAAGGTTGAGGGTGATGACGATTTATTATGGATGATTGATTATCATGAGTGTAAGCGAGATGAGGCAGATGGATTTTTTTCAAATATTTGGATGTTTTTGGAGTTTTGCAATGTTTTGAGGCTGTTTTTGGTATTTTTCAAATGTTTTCAAATGTTTTGATTTTCAATTTTCCAATGTTTTAGATTTTCTAAGATTTTGACCAAGATACTAACCTAAAGACCTATCCTAGGGGCCTCGGGGGCTGATCCCACGATTATCCTTGCCTACGTTATACCTTGAGAGACCCACGTAGTTCAATGACAACTTGAGCGGTTTACAAATGAAGATATACATGATGAAATGTTAGTTTATTATGCGGACTCTATAGGACTGACCTAAATGTCTCGGGGGGATAATCAAAGATCAACCTTGCCTACGTTCAAGCTCAGAGACAACGTAGTTCGACAAGATGACTTTGTTTTTGACTTTTTGAATGACTTTTTGACTGTTTTGGATTTTGATATGTTTTTAAATGTTTTTGGATTTTTCTGATTTTGAGGATTTTAAGATCATACACGAATCCGATCCGATGAGAACGTGCCCCCAGCGTGAGGCGATAGACTACTCTGATATAGGCAGGACAAACTGACCTTTTAAGTGGGCCGAGTAGCTCTAGGAGGAATCATGACACAAATGCAAGACCAAGCTATGGTGCAGATGCGGATGGAAGGGTGAAATGCGATGATATGCGATGAGTGAGTGAATGATGCAAAGCAAGTCATGGAGACCAAGATGGATGGAGAGTGCTTATTTACACAAGGTGCCTGTTTACCAGGTTTTCACCAAAGGTACTTGCCCAAAGTGCCACCGAAGTGGTTTTCACTAGAGGACGATTTTTTCTCTTTACTTTTTTCTTGATTTTTTTGATTTTTATTTGTCACCAAGGCTTGTTTGCCAGGAGTTTTAAGCTAAAGTAACCATTTTTTGGGACTTTTATGATTTTTGTATTTTTTGGTTCTATACCTTGAAAAGAATTAGGCATAAAACTTTTTGAGATGGGAGCTATTCATTGGCTCCTGTAGGGGTTCCCCTTCGGGTGTTGATAACTGATATGCCCCTGATTTGTAGCTTGCTGTGATGACAAAGGGTCCCAGCCAGTTGGGTTCAAACTTGCCCTTGCCATTTGGGTTCAAGACATTCTTCTGATTCTCTTTTAGCACCAATTCTCCAACCTGGAAAGTTCTGCTTCTGATTTTCTTGTTGTAGCTCCTTTTGAGTCTATTCTGATACACTTGCAGATGGTTTAAAGCATCCAGACGTCGCTCGTCCAACAGTTCTAGCTCGTTCAGTCTTGAAACTCGATACTCCTCGTCCGTGATGAGGTTTTGCAATGATACTCTGAGGGATGGTAACTCAATCTCAATGGGCAAGATGGCCTCTGATCCGTAGACCAAGGAAAATGGTGTGGCACCAGTGGGTGTGCGGATGCTGGTTCAGTAAGCCCAAAGGGCAGGATTAAGCTGCAAATGCCAGTCACGACCTGCATCATTGACTATTTTCTTAATGATTTTGAGGATGGTTTTATTTGTAGCTTCTGCTTGTCCATTGCCTTGGGGATAGTATGGGGTGGAAAAGCGATGTTGGATTTTGAATTTATCACATAGGTCACGGACTTCCTGATTTTTGAATGGTGTCCCATTATCTGAGATAATAGCTTGTGGAACACCATAGCGGCATATGAGATAGTTCAGGATGAACTTTGAGATCTGCTTTCCTGTTATGTAGGTCATAGGTATGGCTTCAACCCACTTGGTGAAGTACTCAGTTGCAGTTATAATGAATTTGTGGCCGTTGGATGAGGTGGGTGTGATTTTCCCAATGAGATCGAGTCCCCACTGTGAAAAGGGCCATGGTGTGATGATTGGATGAAGCTCTTGAGCTGGAGCATGGATGAGGTCCCCGTGTTGCTGACACTGTAGACACTTCTTGACATATTCATGTGCCTCTCTGTCCATGGTAGGCCAGTAATACCCACTCCTCAGCAATTTCTTAGACAAGGTCATGCCACTCGAATGAGAACCACAGATGTCATTGTGCACCTCAGTTAAGGCAGCCGAAGCCTCCTCAGGGTTAAGACATCTTAGTAAGGTTCCTTCTATGCTTCTGCGATAAAGGGTTTCTCCTAAAATGACAAAACGAGATGCTTTCTTGATAAAGGTTCGTCTAAGGCTTGAACGCAAATCGGCGGGAATGATACCTATCCTAAGGTATGTGTAAATGTCTTGGTACCACTGATCATTCGGACCAACGATTTCACCCACAAATTCTGACTCTGGTACCTTGAATGCTGGTACGAGAAGCTGCTCTACCAAGAAGTCGTATTTTGAAACATTTTGAGGGATCTCTAAGAGTGATCCAATAGTTGCCATTGCATCTGCTGCTCTGTTGTTGGTTCTTGGTACTTGCTCGAATGTGATGTCAACAAAAGATTCCTTGAGATTTTCCACCAGCCTTTTGTATGGAGTTAGCTTATCATCCTTTGTTTGGTACTCATTGTTCACTTGATTTATGATAAGATGTGAATCTCCATATACCTTCAATGTCATAATGTTCCACTGTACTGCTATCCTGAGACCTATAGTTAAAGCCTCATATTCTGCAATGTTGTTGGTACAAGGGAATGCTAGTTTGTATGATCTTGGTATACAATCCCCTTGTGGAGTGATGAAGAAGATACCAGCTCCTGACCCATGTTGTGTGTAGGAACCATCAAAGTATAGTTTCCAATGAGTAGCTATGTCAATGTTGAAAATGGATTCATCTGGAAATTCTGAAACAAGTGGGTTCTCCGCATAGATAGGTGCGTCTGCCAGTTGGTCTGCAATGACCTGTCCCTTGATTGCCTTGCGCTCCACATACTCAATGTCATATTCTGATAATATCATTACCCACTTAGTCATTCTTCCCGTAAGCATTGCCTTTGAAAGAAGATACTTTAAGGGATCAATTTTAGCTATGAGTTTGATCTTGTGTGCCAACATGTAGTGTCTGAATTTTTGGGATGCAAACACCACTGCTAGGCAAGCTTTTTCAATGAATGTATAGTTTAACTCATGGCCCACCATTGTACGGCTGATGTAGTAGATGGCTCTTTCTGTTCCATTTTCATCATGTTGTGCTAGGAGAGCACCAAGGGCTGCTGCAGTTGCTGAGATATAAAGGATCAATGGTTTGTTCTGAATTGGAGGCCTTAGTACTGGAGGTGTTAATAGATATTCCTTGATTTTGTTGAAGGCTTGTTCACATTTGTCATCCCATTTGTACATTACCCCCTTGTGGAGTAAGTGAGAGTAAGGGATTTGTTTGTCTGCTAATTGTGCTATGAACCTGCGAATTGACTGAAGCCTGCCTTGGAGACCTCTCAGTTGTTTCAATGTCCTAGGAGCTTCCATTTCAAGTATTGCTTTCACCTTTGCTGGATCAATCTCAATGCCTCTCATTGACACTATGTAGCCCAACAACTTTCCTGATTGTACGCCAAAGACACACTTCTTGGGATTCAAACGAACCTTGTATTCTTCTAGTCTGTCAAAGATAGCACTCAAGACCGATATATGATCCTTCCTCTTTTTGGACTTTCCCAGGATGTCATCGACATAGTCCTCAACTATTTTGTGGATCATGTCATGGAATATTAGTGTCATGGCCCTTTGGTATGTGGCCCCAGCGTTCTTTAAGCCGAATGGCATTATGTTCCAGCAGTATGTTCCCCAAGGACAAGTGAAAGATGTTTTATGTTGGTCTTCCTCTGCAATTCTTATCTGATTATAGCCTGAAAATCCATCCATCAAGGAAAGCATCTCATGCCCCGCAGTCATGTCTACAATCATATCAATGTTAGGCAACAGAAAATCATCTTTTGGGCAATCCTTGTTTAAGTCCCTAAAGTCCGTACAGATTCTTATGCCCCCAGTTGGTTTTGAAACTGGTACTAGATTGGAGACCCACTTAGGGTAGGTGATTGTTCGTATGAATCCTGCATCTAGTAGTTTCTGGAGTTCCATCTTGACTAATAGAGCAATCTGTGGGTGCATCTTTCTCAACTTCTGTTTTACAGGTTTAGCTTTAGGATAGACTGCCAAGTGATGAACCACTACCTTTGGATCCAATCCTGGCATATCAGCATTGGTCCATGCAAAATTTATCTTCCTCTCCTTTAAGAAGGTAGCCAACTCCTCCTGTTCTTTGCATAATAATGACTCAGCGTAGAATGTAATATGAGGAGTTTCTTGTGTTCCCAGATTGATGGGGTTGCACTTTTATGCTAGCATAGCTGACTTTTCTTGGTGTATAGCTATAAGAGGAAGATTGAATCCCCCATCCTTAGGTGCCTCAGAGAGGTTTTCACCATTGGATGCGTCCTTTCTTTTTACTTTTTCAGAGTTGGAGAGTGCCACAAGGTGGTTTTCACTCAAGGACTTGGAGATCATTCTCAATTTTTTATTTTTGCGACTGAGGGATTCAATCGTTTCTCCATAGTATGCATGTGTATCCAGCTCTATGATAAAACCTGCCTGATGATCCCCACATGGAATGTCATCCCTAAGTCCCATGAATTCTGAGAGCGCCTCATCATTTTCAAACATGTCAAGAATTGGTGGTCCTCGTTGGTCGTAATCAATTAGTTGGGGATAGACTAATCGGATTTCATTGCTTTGGTTTTCAGACTCATAAGACACGGTGCTAATCATAAGGACGTTAGTATCCTCAAAAATCAAAGGTAATCCTATTTCTGGTGACTCAGTTAAATCAATGGGCATTCCTAAAGTCATGGAGGATTGTGGAGTAGTTACGGATTCCTAAGGAGGCATTCGGTTCTATCTACCATGGGCACCTCGACCAAGTACAGTTACCTTAGGAGTAGGATGACCAATGCCAAGATTTTTTATTTTCTTCTCAAGTATAATGGGTATTACACGCCCATTATTATCTTGGCCTAATCCTTGGTTCCAGTTATAGCCCATTGAGAGCATCATCTTCATACCTTTGTTTTGTTCATCCATAGGCAATTCAACTGCCGGTATATCATCTCGATAGAGGAGATGAGAAAGGTCCCCCTCTAATGTTTCTTGACCAAGATCTCCTGCACTTGTGAAGGTGGGGTTTCGTTCATAAGAGCCTTGAGATGTTGAAGCTTCTTGTGATTGTGGTCGTCCTCTTGATCTAGGAGACTATGGTAGCTCTCCCACTACAAAAGCATTCTTAGGCATTGAATAGTTTCCACAACCATCATCTTGTATTATGACTTTGATATCAGAAAAGGTGGGGATGACGGGGGTGGAGGGTGTCTCTGTCGCGGAAGTGAGAGTGGCGGGATCCACGTAAGGTGTTGATGGGCCTTCATCGTTCTTGGGAACTTGCGGGATCTTGTAGTATTTTGCCTCTAGATTTTTGCAGTAGGAAAATGGCTCAGGATCTCCATGGATAGTAACCTCTTGACCTTCATGTGTGAATTTCATACATTGATGAAAGGTTGAAGCTACAACTTGCATTGCATGTATCCATGGTCGCCCTAGGAGAATGTTGTATGGTAAATCGAGGTCCAAGACCTGACAGTTGGTTTGCATGATGGCGGGTCCAACCTGGATAGGAAGCTGAATGGTGCCTTAGGATACCCTTTCCTGGTCATCGTATGCTCTTATTGTGATGCCTTTTCATTTGTCAATTGAATCCTCTAAAATGTTCAAATTCTTTAGAAGCTTTAAGGAGCAAATATTTAAGCCTACACCTCCATCCACCAAGACTCTCTTGACTTTCTTTTTATTTACGTACACCTCCAGATGAAGCGCACGGTTGTGAGATGGTTGTGTGGGGAAGTCTTGTTCAGAAAATGTAAGAATGTTAGGTGTGGTGATACTTGCGACCATAGCTTGGAATTGTTCTGCATCTAGATCTGCGGGGACAGTAGATGACGCCAAAGCTTCTTCTAGAATCTTTTTGTGTGCAGATGAGATTTTGAGTAACTCCATGATGGAGATATGTGCAGGGGTTCTTTTCAATTGATCCAAGACATTATAGCCACTAGGGTTAGACCTTGGATTGGATGTGGAATTTCTGCTTGGTTGGGATGGTGCTGCAATGGTAACCTTTCCACCTCTTGTGGTGACTCCACAATCGGCTTGGGCCCCTTTGATGGTGATGACTCCACAAAACTCATCTAAACAAGTGACAACACCCTCGTATGTGTGGTTGACATTTTTATAAGCCCCTTTTCCTTTGTCTTGATCTTTGTTTCCTTTGTTGCCATGATTCGGCATCGGATTCGTGTAAATCTTGAGATCTTTGTTTCCTGATGGTGCTTCCACATCTATGATTTTGTCATCTATGAGGTCTTGAATTAGATTTTTGAGCCTCATGCAGTTGTTTGTCATGTGTCCCTTGAGTTTGTGGAAGTCGCAAAGATAATTCTCATTATACCATGGTGGCTTGACCGATGGTTCTTGATAATTATTATGTGTAGGGACCGTTATCAATTTTTCATCTACCAATCTTTTCATGATTGCTTCAGCAGGTTCCCCAAGGAGTGTGTATTTTCGTTTGGGGAAGAACTTGTTTCGCTGTGGTCCTCCTTGATTATCAATGTTGTTTGTGTTTTGGTTATGGGATGGTTGGACCACAGTATTGACTTGTCGATTGCTTTGATTGGTATTTTGGTGTTGTTGTTGTTGGGATGGTGGATTGTTCTTCCGTGGGGCACTAATGACAACTTTGGCATCAACGACACCATCATTGGTTACATTACGATTCTTTGCCCATGTTCGTGGTTTGTCATGATAACTGGATGATGAGCGGACCTTCTTGATATGATGAAGTTTCTCCCTGTGTGGCAAGGGCTCGTTCGATATTGAGCGCCCTAGGGATCAATTGGTCGTAAGTGGTGATGTTTTGCACTTTGAGGTGGAAGGCCAAGGGCCCATCAAGATTCGCAATGATAGTTCCCACTTGTTGCTCTTCAGGCATGGACCACTTGCTTTGATTAGCTTTGGATCGCCATCGTTGTAAGAAAGCACCGAATGATTCATTTTTCCCTTGTTTGAGAGATGATAATTCCTGTAAGCTAACCTCCATGGGAGTGTTGAAGGAATAATTATGTATGAAGGCATCTATGATTTCCTGGAATTTTTTGATTCCAGAAAGTCGAGAAAACCAATCAATAGCGTTTCCAGCCAAGCTTCTTGGGAATAATCTCATCAAGTACGTTTCGTCGTAAGCCACCTCCATGCAATGTACTTGGAATTCCCTGATGTGATCTTCAGGGTTACCCGTTCCGCGATATTTGTCAAATTTAGGGATCTCAAACCCTTTTGGGAACGGTTTCATTTCTATGCTCCTATCAAATGGATAAGGGCATAGGTTTTTTTGTGGTTTTGGTGTCCTTCCTGATTGAAGGTCAAGCACTTGTTGTGACAGAAATTTTATTTGTGCGGTGACATCCAATTGTGGATCAGGAGGTGGAATGAAGGTGTTCTGGGGGGGTGGAGTGGGTGTTTGAATGGGTGGAATGTTTGCTTGTTGTGCCATGTATGCTTTCAACAACACTTGTTGTTGATCTTACTGTTGTTGTGCTAATAGAGCTTTTTGTTGTGCTTGTTGTTGTTGGTCCAACAATGCTTGTTGTTGGTCAGCTAGGGCTTGTTGTACTGCTTCTTGTTGTTCTTGGTATTGCTCTAATGCTTGCTGATATGTGAGTTGTTGGGCTGCTTTTTGTTGTGCAAAGTATTGCGCTTGTGCTTGCAATCATGCTTGGGAATCTTGGGCATCTTTTGCAGCTTGAGCAACTTGTGTGGCTTGTGCGACTTGAGCAACTTGTGTAGCTTGTGCAGCTTGAGCAACTTGTGCGGCTTGTGCGACTTGAGCAGCTTGTGCAGCTTGAGCAGCTTGTACGGCTTGTGCAGCTTGTGCAGCTTGAGCAGCTTGAGCAGCTTGAGCAGCTTGTGCGGCTTGTGCGACTTGTGTAGCTCAGTGTTGTTGTTGCAGTGATGTTTGAGCTTGATTTTGCTGTGAAGCTTGAGAAGCGTGCGTGGCTATAGGCGCTTGCTGAATTGTTTGATATTGTTGGAGCAATTGTTGGTATGCTTTGAATGCAGCATTGTAATGGCTTACTTGGCTTGGTCACAATGGTGGTGGTGGTGGGATCAAAATTGTGTTGGAAGTTTGAGATGCGCTTAGAGCGATGGTGGTGGTGGGAGGTTGTGATGTAAGGGGTGTGATGGGGGTAGTGGAAGTTTGAGGTATAGTGGATGTAGTGGTTGGAGTGAATGTGGTGATAGGTGTATTTGGGATGGGTGAAGTGATAGGAATGGTGGGACTAGGTGAAGTGGTAGGAATGGTAGAGATGAGCGAAATAGTGGGTCTTTGAGAGACCGTATTTTGATTAGCTATCATGCGTTGGTTTGATGTGGATGGTGTGTTTGAAAGATGTGATGTACCCCCTTGGTTGGATGAATTGATTTGGATGGGGCGATTTATGTTAGGGAAAGGTGGAAGTTTAGGTAAAGGGGAGATCCCTAAACCAAAATATGGTGTTGACGTGGTGGGAGGTGTGAATGATTTGAAGGGTGGAAAATTTTCTTGTGCAAATGAAGAGACAAATCCGTCTCTCTATTTAAGGTCTCTCTATTTCGGTTGAGCTTGCTTGTACCAAAGGTCTAGACACTTGCATGTCAAGGGAAAATGATGAGGTGGTATGGTAAGGAACCTCAGATGTATCGATAAATCCAAGTGGGTTGTAAAGTGGATTTTGATGCGTGTTGAAGAGGGTATCATCCTCATTGATAGTAGGTTCTATGGTGGTAATGGAAGTGGTTGATTGTGGAAGGGTGTTTTGGTCATTTGGTACAAGAAGCTCATCCTCAATAGTGTTGAGAATTGATGGATTTATTTTAGCCATTGCGCGAAGAAACTTTTGTAGTTTTGGTTGTTTGAGCATCTCAAGAACTTCTTCCTCACTTAGTTCTGTTGGTGTGATGTCTTCCACCAAGACCTCTTTTTGTGGATCGTGTGTAGTGATAGTGAGGTCTGGAAGTGGTGTGTTTTGGATTTCTGGAATGTTTTGGCTTAGATCACTTGTGGTTGATGTTTCTTGATTTAACTCCATGTTCCTCTTGTGTTGTGATCTTGTTTGAACCATAAAAGAGCAAACTAGGATGTGTAAAAGATCAAAGATGTGAAGATGAAAGGTGTATGATATATGGGTGAGAATGGAAGTTTTGAATTTGTATTGAAAATCTTGATGTGATGCTAGGTACTTTGGGTTTGCTTTGATTGATGTTTGTTTGATGTTTAGACTTTGAATTCTATCTTTTGAATGTTGATGTTTGAGCAAGAGATATCCCCAAGATGTTTGGATGATGATCTAAAAAAGATAACTAATGCTCATAAAGGATAATTTGATTTAGGAGTGAGAATAGGATGTGTCTACTCACAAGCTAACCAAAAGATAATCCAAATTAGTGATGGGAGAAGGATGCATCTATCCACCATTAATTTGAACAAAGTGATAATTCAACTAAGCATGTGCAAAAGGATTCATTCACACACACTTGAGTTGAACAAGTTTGATGTTTGATGTTTGAAGAATTCAAAGTCTCATGTTTGAAAGGTTTTGATGTCTACCAAAGGAGCCTAGCATAGTTGTTTCAAGATTTTCTCAAAATGTTGGTGAGATGTTTATGGTTGATGATGTTTTTGATGGATGAATGTTTGTTTTGATCTTAGAATGACCCTAGTTTAGACTTTTGTTTAACAAGACCAAGGTATTGAAGAACATGTTATGCCCTAAGCAAGGTATCCAATCCCTTGAAACAATCTTGGATTTTGTGTGTAGTAAAATGAATATAAAGTGGGGTTGTCTCTTGAAGCATGTCTATAGAAATTAGCCAACAACTTTTCTCTAAAATCATATAACCTTTTGAGTCTTTGTTGATGTTGTTTTGGGCTAAGTTTCCTTTTCTTGGGTTTTTGTATCTTGATCTTGTGAGAAATCATTGAAAAGACATGTGTGGGGCTCAATTGCTTATCTTTGCTTTTAATGACTTCTTTTTACCAAATACACTTTCTTGATTATGTTTCAAACTAAAGATGTCCTATGTCAAAATTCCTTTTCTTCCCACAAAGTGTTGTGTGGGAGTTCCAAGAAATTGAGGCAAAGGGATTTCCTAGGTTAACCCTAGTTAGAGCAAATGACGATATAAATTCAAGTGCTGAGAAACCTCTAAGGACATAATCCCAAGGGAAAGCAACAACACTTAAATTTGTCAAAAGGTATTTGCTCTATCAAAAGGGGTTTGAAATTTGCATGATCATGTTTAAGTGTTTGTTTTCCAATGTTTACGAACAAGCATGTGTTTTTGTAACCCAAAAGCATGTACAATCCTATGGATGTGTAAGACAATATTTGTTGGATTCCCACTTGGACAAGTCCAGCTACGCTTATCTCTAGCGGATGGTTAGATGCTTGACCCCACTGGCTCCCCTCCACGGCTCATTAACATCAATCGGGGCAGCCAAGCATCAACACCCATGAAACTCCCATGGCATGCTTTCCATCTCTACTAGAAGACCGTAAGAGTGTGGGGTGGCTTCAGAATGACCGTTCTTGCACCAACAAATAGATAAAGGATTTTGGCAAATTCTAGCACATGGGTTCTAGTAAGGACTTTCCGTTCGTAGGAGTTGACCCAACGTGGAAAGAGTCCCTTTTCGGATCCATCTTGTCGGAGTCAACCGCGTGATATTGGTGTTTCTTCCAATATCCACATTTATATCCCGGCTGGAAATACTCTTGGCTTTAGAGTGTTACCGGTTGAGCCGTTCTCTTGGGTGATTACTTTTTCCCACAAGGTGGGCCCTCTAAGATAAACAAAAGTGAATGAAGAACAATATTCATAACTCGATCAATCCTTGTAGGCAACAAGGAGAGAGAATGTATGCAACAAAGTCCCCACTCACACTCGCACAAAAGTTTGTTCAATTTTAAGCCCAAATCAAAGTGTGGAGGTGATTACTTTGTCTTAACCCAAAGTCATGGAAAAGACCTTTTGATTCTCAAGATTGCTATAAAGCGCGAGAGAAGCGCATACATCCTTTTTCAATGGCTTTAGTCTAAGTAAGCCTTCACAAACAAACAAAACTACACTTGTTCTTTTTAAACCCTCAAAGCAATGATGATTTCGTTTTAAAGCACCAAATGAAATGTGAGAAATTTCCTTGTTCAATTGTTAATCCAATAAACCAAATCTAGTAAGTTGTGATCCTAAAGTTCATTTTAGCCTTTGCAAGAAATGAAAAAGGTTCTTTTTAAGCCCAATTGAAAACTAGTGTCCTAAGAAGGAGAAGGATGACAAATTTCTTTGAAGAAGTGTTAAACAAACACTTAGGTGTTAAAAAACACTTTGATTAGATAAAATATCATCCCCATGCTCCTCTTTCTTTTGATTTTGATTTCCAACCTGCAAAAGTGATCAAAATATTAGATGAGATCAAAAGAAACAAAAGGATATAGGGGTTAGATAAACCATTTACCAAAACACCCTAAAACTTAGCCAAGTTATCATGTGTTTGTACTTTAAATGAAAATTTGAAAATTTTAACTAATTTATAGTTAATAAACACCTACACCATTGGATAGATTGTAAAATTCTACCCTATTTTTAAAAAAAAGCATCAAAAAAGACCTACGTATGACCAAGATATGGTCATTTTAAAATTGACTCTAAAAACACTAAAATAGTGATCATATGCGGATTAATGAATAGTGCTGTCAAAAAATAGTGAAATTTTATAACAAAAACGTGTTAGATTTGAGGTATATGCCCTCCTTCTAGTGCCAATATGTGAACCATTTGAATCTAGACCTTGCACAAACATAATAAACATGCAAACAATTAGATCAAACACAAGATTAGAAACCAATGATTCCTCAAGAAATCCATTTGAAATTTGCAAAAGATAAGAAATGAAAATGAAGAACACAAATGAAACAATTAAATCCTATCTAATGCAAGCAAACTCTTGATCTCTTGAGGGAGTTGGTGCAAATAGGTGTGTGGAGATTTTCCCTTTCCCAACTCCTTGAATGCAAATGTTGATTGAAGATGATTGATCCACTTGATGAAGACTTTGAATGTATGCTCCAAGCTAAAATCTGCAAAAAACCTAGCTATGATTCAATGAGATGAATGAGAATTGCTAAGTATTTTAGCATGGTAACTTTGCTTGAGATGTGGATGATGAAATAAGGATATAAGCTCTTTATTTATAGATTGATAAGTTGAAGAGATGTCCAAATTTGATCAATGTGGGACAAAGATTTGGCCAATGGCAAAATGCCACTTGTCCAAATGGGATTGGATGAGGAATGAGCAAGTTTTGACAAATGTGCCAATAAATGCATTTTTGAATTTGAATTTTTGAGAAAAGACATGTAAGAGGGGGAAAGAAAATTGCATTGAATGCCACTTGGCTCAAGGCAAGGACATGTAAGAAGAAGTAAATGCCTTGTTGGAAGGACTTGTAAGAGAGAGTAAATGACATGTTGGAAGGACATGTCATTCAAATTTTGAATTTGAAATAGAAGAATATTCCTCCAAAAGATGCTTTGTTGAGGGAAAATGAAGATTTAATAAATCAATAAATTGATTTATTTGTGCAAGTGGAGATATCTAGAGAATGCAAGTGGGTGAGATTAGTATTTAATCATGGTTAGATTAAATAAATGATGATTATGTTAGTTTAATGATGATTAGGTGAGTTGACTTATTTTGACTTAGATTTTTGGATTAATTTAAATCAAACAAGAGAGGAAATGATTTAATGAGTTTAATTAAATAAACATGTTTTGATTATTTAATTAAAGAGATTGAAGTAAGATTAAATTAAATAAGATTTTAATTTATTCAATTTAATAGATAGACTTTAGAGATTTAATTAATTAAATAAAATTAATTATTTAATTAAAAGAGATGGAGAATGATTTAAGAGACTTAATTAAACACATGATTTGTTTAATTAAGAGAAGAAAACAAATGAATTTAATCAAATAAAGATATTTAATTAAATGATTAGGTCGGGGAATGATTTAGGATGAAATGATGTCGGTAGTCAGATTTAGATGCACAATGTCAACTTGTACATTTTGCGTGTCTACAGAAATAATATAGATAACTTATTCAAATGTTTACATCAAGTTGCCTAACTCTCATTTTTCTGAATTTTTCGCCACTTAAGGGCTTATTTTTTCCATGATGATCCTACACATACCCAACCCTCCGGAGAAGGAGAAAAATGAAGGTATGGTTATCTCTGCTCTACATGCTAAACAAGAAAATAATTTTTGGGTAGTTGATAGTGGTTTCTCACATCACATGATTGGTGATAAGAGTAAGTTTGTTAAACTTGAGAAATATGATGGAGGCTTGGTTATGTTTGGAGATGATACTAGTGCTAAAATCTATGGGATAGGTTTAGTAGGTTTTAATGGCAAGCATCATACTGGTGATGTTTACTATGTTAAGGGTTTAAGGCATAATTTGTTGAGTGTTGGTCAGATGTGCGGAAAAGGATATGATCTTGTGTTTAAGGATGAGAAATGTGAGGTCTAGAAAGGATCCAGAACATTGATTGCTACATGAAAGAAACCTAAAGTGGATATTTATCAACTTAAGGGTGTTGATGGACAATGCTTTATGAATTAGATAAATGACAGTTGGTTATGGCATAGGAGAATGTGTCACATGAATTTTGATAAATTGGAAAGGATTAGTGTTGTTCAGGTTGTGAGATATTTACCAAGAATTACAAAGCTTGTCAGTGCTATTTGCAAGAATTGTCAATTTGGGAAGCAAGCAAGAAATTATTACAGATCAAAAGAATAATCTATTACTAGACTATTGGATTTAGTTCATACAGATCTCTATGGTCCTATAGAGTGTGAAGTCTACTTGGTGAAAGGTACTTTATGCTTTTAATTGATGATTATTCTAGATATACATTGATTACATTTTTTAGATTGAAGTTACATGCATTAGATAGATTCAAGCAATTCAAGCCTATGGTTGAAAATGGATTGAATTTCAAGATAAAATGCTTAAGATATGACAGAGGTGGATAATTCACCTCCCATGAGTTCAATATGTTTTGTGAACTAAATGGAATAAAGAGACAATTATCTTCTCCGAGAACTCCTTAGAAAAATGGAGTTGTTGAAAGGAAAAATAGAACAGTTCAAGAGGCTACTAAATCAATGATCATTGAAGCCGGATTATCAAAAGTTTACTAGAAAGAAGCTATTCATACTTCTATTTATGTGTTTAATCAAGTTCAAGCAAGAGAAAATAGTACAAAGACTCCCTATGAGCTATGGCATAGAATAATTCCTATAGTTAAATATTTCAAGGTATTTGGAAGCATATGCTTTATCAGAAGAGATGAGGAAACTTTGGGAAAGTTTGATGCAAGAATTTATGAAGGAATATTTATTGGATACTCTACTAAAATCAAGGCGTATAGATGTTTGAATAAAAGACTGAGAAATATTGTAGAGAGTTCGAATGTAAAGATTTATGAGACAATGAACTCTATTGATATTGATGGATATGTATCTCATGAACATAATTGTGCAAGAATAGAAGAAATTTTGGAAGAACAGGATAAAAATGAGTAGAAGCTGGATAAACAAAATGAAAGAGAAGAAGATTCGCCAATGATATCCCCTAAGACACCGAAATACATATAAAGGAATCATTTAGAAAATCGGATTATTGGATAAAAGAAAAAAGGAATATTAACTAGAAGCAAAGTTGTTGAAATAAATTTGTGTTTATTCTTTGAGATTGAGCCAAAGACAATAAATGAAGCCTATAAAGATGAACATTGGAAGGAAGCAATGAAAGAAGAACTTATGTAGATTGAGAAAAATTAGACTTGGAATTGGTCCCAAGACCAACAAATAATAATATCATTGGATCAAAATGGGGATTCAGAAATAAGTTGAATGAGAATGGAGTTTTCAAAAACAAAGTGAGGCTTGTGTGTAAAGGCTACTCACAAGTAGAAGGCATAGATTTTTAGGAGAATTTTTTCCCAGTAGCAAGAATGGAAGCTATAAGGATGTTCTTGACATTGGATGCTCAAAGATTTCAAATTCTATCAGATGGATGTCAAGTCAACATTTCTAAGTGGTGAGTTGGAAGAAGAAGTTTACATGGAACAAATAGAAGGATTTTAGTTAACAGATCAACTGGACATGGTGTGCAGATTGAAGAAATATTTATATGGATTGATAGAGCTTGGTATGCAAGGTTAGACATGTATTTGATTCAACAAGGATTTAACAAAGGTGTGATAGACAATAATTTGTACTTTAAGATTGAAAATTACAAAATCTTGATTGTAGTTGTATATGTTGATGACATTATCTTTGGAGGAAATGAAAAGATGAGCAAGATGTTTTCAGAAGAGATATAAAAATAATTTGAAATGTCTATGTTTGGGGAGATGAATCTATTTCTTGGGCTATAGATTAATCAAACAAAGAAAGGAATTTTCATAACATAGTCTAAGTATGTGAGAGAGATGTTGAAGTTCAGGATGGATGGTTCCAAACCAGTGAGTACTCCTATGGTGACTAGTTGCAAATTGGGTAAAGATGATGATTCACCTAAGGCTAATCAAAGAAATTATAGATCTATGATTGGTGGAATACTATATTTGAACGCTACTAGATCAGATATTATGCATGCAGTTTGTCTTGTGGCTAGATTTCAAGAAGATCCGAAGGAAACACATGTTGCAGTTAAAATAATATTTACATATTTGAATGACACTCCAAATTATGGATTGTGGTATCATAAATATACTGGCTTTACACACAGTGCATATACAAATGCATATTGGGTTGGATGTGTAGATGAAAGAAAGAGTACAAGTGGTGGTGCATTCTTTCTTGGATGAAGATTGGTGGCATGGTTGAGTAAGAAGCAAGATTCAGTCTTTTTTTCTACTATTGAAGTTGAGTATATTTTGTTGCATCTTGTTGTACACAAGTTATATGGATGAAACAAACATTGAAAGATATCACAGTGCTATGTGATGATCCCATTTCTATTTTTTGTGATAATACTAGTGCAATTAACATTTCTAAGAATCTTGTGATGCACTTGAGGAAAAAGCATATATCTATCAGATATCATTTCTTGAGAGAGAAGGCCATGGAGAATGAATTCAATCTTGAATATGTTTTCACAAAGGATCAGATTGCTAATATATTTACAAAGGCTCTACCTAAAGATACTTTTGAGTATCTCTAGAAGAAGTTAGGGGTTATTGCCCCTCCTTTCATAAACTAAGATGCATTTGGAGATGCATAAGTTTGGTGGATTCATGGTTCTATCTTTTTGGATTGATGTTTTGGTGGTTACCTCTCAGGGGGAGAAGGTAGCTTCAAGTGTTGTCATTGTGAGTATTTTTTTTTCATGTCAAAGGAAGATTCAATGAACATATATTTTGCCTTTGCCATTGATGTCAAAGGGGGAGAGAAAGAATGTGAAAAGGAGATAAAGCATGTGAAAAGGAGAGAACACATGTGGAAAGGAGAGAAAGTTAATGAGAGAAAGCAGGTAATGAGAAAGATGATCTTTTGAGGGGGAGAAGCAAAAAGAAAAAATATTGGGAAGTATACTTAGAACTGATATGGTGTCTTTGATGTTTTTTTACATCATGTGTTGCCATCAATGACAAAGGGGGAGATTGTTGCCAGAATGGAGAAAGGAATGAAGGTGATGTCATTGATATCAACTGGTCAACTGGTTATCTACTAGTTGTTGTTGGTTGTATATGTTGAGGATATTGAGAAAATTATATTAAAGAAAGTTTGCAGGTATTCAGTTGTTGCTCTGGATGATGATCTAGTATTTTCCCCTATGTTCATATATGTTGGTCATGTTTTTTGAAGGTTGCTATATCCAGATGTTTGGTTGTTGATTCATTGTGAATTCTGAGTTGTGTTCACCAGTTTTGAACTATGGTTTTTTGTGTTTTAGTTGAGGTTCAGGAGAAAATTTGTTGGTCTGGATTTCTCTTTGATAAAGTCTTTTGACTTGCAATTATAAAGTTAAGATCTTTCAATTACATTGAAGATATTTTTGGTTTTTGGAAGTTTCAAGCTTAATCGTTCTATTTTTTACACTTGTTTGGATGACCTTGTGTTAAGTATTATCTTCAAAGTTGATGAATTGTGTTGGATCTATTTTGGGTCTTAGTGAAGCATGTGTTTGGGTCGCCCTCATTCTAATTCCACCCTAGGATTATTTGAAGTTGACCTAATTTTTATTTGAAGTTGGATGGATGACTTTGGATCCTTTTTCAAGGTTGGAGGGTGATCCCACAATATTGGTTTACAATTTTTGGCCAAACTGGGCACTAAAATATTTTTTTCTAACTAAATCTTCACTTTCAGGCACCTATAGCGGCTAAACCATGAAGAATTTGAAGATGATACAAACTAGTGATTTGTCACATTTTTTCTATAGATTCTAAATATTTTTTTTTCAAAATTTTTGGAATTAGATTCCACTTATTTTTCCATCTCCTTCGAAAACTAGTTTTTTTTAGTAAATAGCATTTTTAAGGAGTGACGCTCACCATATAACACATAATGTTTTTTCTATGAAGGATAAAATTCTAATTCTTTCGAATTTATATTTGTAACTATGATATCTAGTGCTTCCAATTGCTTAGATAGTGTTTTATTGAATAATTTTTCCTTAATCAAGTTTCGAAGTCAAACTAATTACAATTCAGACATAGGCGGACTACATAATGCATAAAGTTTTTTGTATGTAACAAAATTCATTTTTTTTGTTGGATCAAGGACTTCAATATCTGGTGCACTCATATTTTTCAATTTTCTTTTCATAATCTACTAATTTTCCTCATGTGTAGAACAGAGAGATTGATTTTCAGTGAAAAACCTATGTTTAATAAAACTAAAAAAAAAATACATAATAAAACTAAAACATATTAAAATTATATTCATTGGATAGCTCGTTCTGAGGACTACCATCATCTAGTTGGGTCTTTGAAGTTTCCTCCATTTTCATCCTCAACTTGAGCTTTGAAGCACAAAATTCTAGAATTTTTTGGTGCCAGAGGGTGAGAAGGTGGGAAAAGGGGGGTTTGGGTGAACCAGAGGGGTTCAAGAAAACCCCCAGGGGTTCACTCAAAGTAGGGTTCATTCGAACCCCCTTTGAAAAATTCTTTTCTTTGTGCTTTTTGATGGGAATCATGGGACCTTGCATTTAATTGGTTCGCTTGAACTAGGGTTCATTCGAACCCTTTTTTGGTTTGCTCAAACCAAAGGATTCATTCGAACCCCAAAAACCAACATTTTTCTGCATGGGTTCATTTTTTGCATCTTTTCCTTGCTCACTTGAATTGTAAACCACTTTTGTGGGTTTACCCTGGAGATAGTATAAATACAAGATGAGCTAGTAATGAATAACATACAAGAGAAAATAAGGAAGATAAGTGAAAGAGTAGACACAAAATTGATGTTATTTAGAAAGTGTGTGTGAGTTGTCTATGGTAGATCAATGCAAAGCTTAATGTTGAGTTTTGGGATGTAGTGAGCAGAAGCCGAACTCTATCATTCATGCAAGTTGATCAAGTGGCTATGGTGGAATCCTTTGTTGCATTTGGATTTTAGTCTCTTTGTAACAAGTATTCTTTTTCTTCTTTGTATCTCTATGGTAGTGAGCCCTCTGGGTTGTATCCCTATTGGACAGTGAGTCCTTGTTCTGGACAATGAGTCCTTGTTTCAGGCAGTGAGCCTTCTTGTAATTGGTTTTGATATTCTTTATAGTGTGAGTTCATCTTCATAGTGGTTTTTCCCTCATTGGGTTTTCCACGTAAATCTAGTGTTATTGTGTTTGTGTGTTGTATTTGAGTTTCTACATTGGCATTTGATGATTAATCATTTAAGTAGTTTTAAGTATTAGTTTTGGTGATTGAATTGAAGGTTAAAATCTATGACAACTAATTCACCCCTCCCTCTCAGTTGTGCTATTCAACATGAGCTTTACCCTCAAGATGTTGCAACTATGGTTGGTTTTTGGTCCCAAGATGTGTAAGCTTGTTAAAATACTATTCAAAGATGTCATTTCTCAATTGCTAATTAATAATTCATTATTTGAGTTGTTCCTTCTATAATTATCAATTGTGTAGTGTTATCCCTTACCTTTATTCCTTTATGTTCTTGTTGTTTATGTGCTTGGTTATCTGGTACAAAAATACAATTAAATTAATTTTATAAAAGGATATTTTCATTCCCAACAACATGGTTGTTCTTAAAATTCACATTTTACTGATGAAAGTTTTCTCTTTTCGCAAAATTTTGAAAATAAAATTATAATGTGTTGGAGGTCTTAAAATTATACTATTTTATTTTGGCTTCTAATATGGAACATCATAAAACCATTTTTTTCTTGATTCAATTTGACTTGATGCTACATTGGATTCCTAAAGAATGGAAGCATATTCAAGATGAATAGATCACTCGGTATCTAAGTATTCCCTTTGGGTTGGGTGTCACTTTTTTCTGACATGTGGAATTGGTTTGTTACTAAGTTAAAAATCAAACTTTAGAGTTGGGGAATTTTTTGTCATTAGTAGGCAAGATTCAAGTTGTTAACCATATATTCCTTACTGCTCATGTGTATTATTCTTCATTTTGGATGCCATCCAAGAAGGGATATATGAATTAAATAAAATCATCTACCATTTTTTATGGTCTAATTAATATGAAAAATATGGTTTTAAATCTATTTCATGGTTGCATTGTATTCAACCCAAAGCTAAAGGAGGATTGGGCATTCTAGATCCTAAGACACAAGGGATTTGTTTATTTTCTAAATGAATAGTCAAAGTTATTTTCTAAGAGGAACCTTGGAAAATTTTGGTTTTACATTGCATTAATCTTATTAATGTCAAAGGGAAATGGGATGACGTTAGACATGGGTTGATAAAATATTTCTCTCTCCCTTCTTCCACATGAAAGCTTCATTTCCTCTACAATCCATCTAAAAGGCTTGGCAATTAGTTTGCACATTTTTAAATTGTATTTTTTTCTTTGCAACATGTGTTCAAATTTGCAACTTCTTCCATTTGGTGGAACATGCTAATTCAATATCATGATCAATCCCTTGCTATTTGATTTCCTAGACAAGATTATTGTTTATTTTAAAAATGGGTTAAATATTTTGGTGAGATTTGTGATTTTAATTTCTTAGATTGGGCTCCTAACAAAGCTCTAAGAGTGTATTTTAGGCTTTTTTGATCAGTTAACACTTTTGATTGGAGCTCTAAACCATTGAAGCCACAAATGGGGGACCTCATCCTTGGCATGAACACACTACAACTAACCAGACCCACGAGTGCAGTAGCCCAACAAGGGTACAAATCCTACAAGCACACCAGCCTAGTCTAGCACATGCCTGAATGCTCGTAAAATCAACCACTCCCTCGAGTACGGTAGCCCAGTAGGGGCATAGGGCCTATGAGAATACCAGCCTCGCAAGGGACTGGACCTCAAACATTAACACCTAGCACATGGCATGAACTCCATCAACAACATCAATACTCTAGGTCAATCCCGAAGACTTGAACCCTAGTGGCCACAACAACATTGCTACTACTTGACCATCGCACTATGAGTTCAACACCCTAAGAGCATTTTTTAGTTAAACATATTTAAAGGGGTATTGATTATAGTGTAGAAAATTGTATTCTCTTGAAAACAATGCAATTTCACACTTAATTTGGACCTATTTTAGCCCCCTTACATTAAATACCCAATTAAGTCATCATTAATAGTCCCCTAAGACCCTTTATTTCAAATCTTGAGGCTTATTTGAACTAAAAACTTGACAAAATCCACAAAAGCATCCAAAAATTTAACAATCCACCCCAAAAATCTAGGGTGGGACTCATACACCATCTTGGGCATATGAGTCCCCCTAGGTGCAACCCATATGCTAGAGGTGGCATATGAGTCCCATTTGGGGCTTTTTTTAGGGTTTGAGTGGGAAAATCAACCTTTTAATTCAAATTTTTAGTTGATGTCGCCTTTTGATATCTAAATAACAGTAAATTAGGTGTTAATTCCTATATAAGCAAGCTTTTAAGTCATTATTTCATCTCAACAAGCATTTTTAGGAGCAATTCCAAGATCCAAGCATTCAAAAGTCTTCAAGAATTCTTTCACACGAGCATTCAAGTTTCAAAAGCAAGTAAAGTTGATCCTAGAGTAGCATTAAAGTGTTTTGCAGGTCTTCAAGCTCACTTTCATCCAACATCTAGCATTAAAGTGTTTTGTAGGTCTTCAAGCTCACTTTCATCCAAGATCTAGCATTGTCAAGGGTTGATTATGGTTGCCTATGGTGAATCATGATGGATTCTAGGTTGGGGAGATGCAACTAGCCATCAAGCCAAGAATAATTACCTATTTCCTAAGTGATTCCATCCTCCATTATCACTCTACTCTCAGCCTAAGGAAGGTACATACATCATCATGACATAATAGAGTGATTTAACAAAGTGAGTCATTGCATTCAAGCTTCATTCATGCATCTCATTCTTATCCATTAGAATAGGGTTGTATTTCATTTCCAATTTCCTAATCTTAGACACACTTAAGGTTAAGGTTTACGTTCACATTTGAATTTAAGTTTCATGGTTTCTATCAAGGTTTAATTACCAAACCCCCATAAACAAATAAAGTATATATTTTGTTTTGCAGGTCTTTTTACATGTTTAGATTCAAAAATTAATTTGGGATAGAAGAGCAAGTGTTGAAGTGTAGATCTGAACTTTGAATTCCCAAAAAAGTAGAACGATACTGATATGCCAGAAGTGGTGTATGAGTCCCACTGCAGGCTTTTTTTTCTAGATTTTTGTAGTTCCAAACACCCTTTTGCCAAAATTATGTTTCTACCCAGAAACCCTGATCTGGGACTGATAAGGCTAGACTAGCGTATGAGTCCCAGTGTGCCAACATTTTAATGTTTCCATCATTTTAGAGCTTCATTCATCCTTCTTCAGGTTTCCAAGTGCACACATTCCATCTTGCAGCTCTCTATTATGTTTTACATGCTTTTCTTGGTCATTTAGTGAAATATTACATCATATTAGGGTTAAGCATTAGATCTTGTATTTCATTTTTCTTTCCAATCCCTAGCTTGGTGGTGAACCCCTCATTAGTTTACAATCATACCCTAGGAAAACCCTATTGCAAGATCCCTTTCTCCTCTACATACTTAAGATTGAGATCTCTAGGGTTTTACTTGAATGAGAGTGTGTGAAGATTGTTATTCTATCTCTCAAGTATAGAAGCAACAAAATTCCACCTTCCATTGATATTTATGAAATTATTGGTGTTGGTGGACCTTATTATGAAACTTTACACCCTTCTATACTGTAATTTTTGCAAAGAGTGGTCATGGCTTTCTAAGTACCCTTTCTCTTGCTTTCCTCCAATAAAAATATTTGATTCTCCTTCTGGGCATGTCATTAAATGAAATACTAAACCAAAAATGGAGATGTAGGCTTCAAGAAAATACATGGATGAATTTGAGTGTCCAAATATGGAGATCTAAATTTAAGGTTAATGCTCAAATATTGGCTTGGAAAATCTTACATTACAAGCTACTTGTTGGGGATAGGTTGAAATGTATGATGGTTCAACCAATCAAATGTCTTTTTTGTCAACATAATGAAAGAATAAGTTTGGCCATGGTTAGTGTTGGACACTGGTTATTTTGGGTTTTGACCTTCATTTAATAATTTGGTAGTAGTGACTATGAGAAAAATTATTTTTCTTAATATTTGAAAAAATAAGTGCTCTTTTTTTTCTCAAATCATTTTGTTCACTATCAGGAAAAAATGCTAAAGTTTTACTCTAACATCCTATTTCAAACTACCTCACTTTGTTTAACCTACAAAGGGTCTCTAAGGATTAATCTAAGATCATCACTCTTTTGGACAAAATTAAACTTCAAATCCTTCAATTGCACAAAGAGGATGTCATTTGGTCTAGACAACTACTAAGTCTTTTTAAATTTAGATTGTAATATAGCTCCTATATTTGGTTATGTCTAATTCATTTTTTGGGCCTTTCTAGTAGGCTTTTTCTTGGTTGTAATATGTGTTTTTGTATAAGGGCTTACTATTTTTCTATGATAGGATTTAGTATTATGGTTAATATTTATTTTTTGACACTTTGTTGGCTTGTCTCTTCTTATGCATATTCATTTTTTTACATTGTTTCAATAGAAAAAACATCCACCATACCCTAATATCTCTATTTCTCTTTTTTTTAATATTGAAGCCAATAAAGAAAAAAGTACAAATAGAAAAGAAACCAATAGGCTGCAAAAAAATAAACATAGTCATAGTATTCCAAAAATACAAAATACCCCAAGCTTGAAGTGAGAAGAAGAACCCTCACTATTCTTATCAAAAACAATACTAAACAGTAGCATTAAATTCTGAATTTTAACATACATTGTAACTATTTAGAGCATAAAGTGTATTTATCATGTAGATGTAGCATTTGATACTTTATCTTATCTAAGTGGTTGTTAATCTTGACCCTTTCTTTGGGAACCCCTTACAATTGAGAATACAAAACAACTATTTGGAAAATGACATCATAGTAATTTAAGTTTAACACTTCCACTTCTTGATGAAAATTATGATTAGCAAAAACTGACAAACATCTACTTTTCCATATATTAAGTTAAATAGTATGTCTCATAGAATCTGCAACAACATTATTTTGAATTCCAAATCAAAATATAGCTTCTTTCCAACTTAATCTATGCTCAAAAATCACAGGAAGGAATTTATTAATAACATATCATTTCCTTTTAGAACACAAATAGTCCCAAAAAATATGCTTCAAACTTTTATTATGCTAACAGAAAGGACATTTAATCGACTGTACATCATGCATCTCAACCTATTACCAACTAGTAGTTTAAAATGTAGAACTTTCCAAGAAAAAATTTAAGCATTAGCCTCTACTTTCGACCTCCAAATTTGAGCACTCAATCTTCTCCAAGTACTTTCTTTGAGATTACGTTTCCACTTTTGGTTTATCCTTGGAGTTAAGGGAAAAGGAGGAAGACTTCAGTGAAATTTTTTAAAAGGAAACTATCCAAAATGGAATTTGGAAAACCATCACCAATATTCAGGACATTGCATTGCAAGATAGTGCAAAGCTTTATAACAAGGTCCATGGGAACCAAAGCTTTCACAAAGATAACAAAACCTTGAATCTTATTTTTTATGTATCAAGATAAAAGTTTTGAAGCTAGTTTCAAGTAGCATAAACTATTAAATCCCCAATAACAATAGAGCACAATGGAAAGAAAGTAACATAAAAACATGAAGCAAATTTACCTGGTTTTCAAGCCTCCCTTGAATGACCTCCATTGGCCTTCTCCATCTTGTTGGAAATGGTATAATTTCCCTCATATTTGAAGTGCAACTATCACATATTCATTAGACAAACAAAATATTGAAATACTGCGTGCTCAAGTACTCAGAAGCTCTCAAGCATGTTGTGTCCAAAATGGATTGAGAGAGAGCCTTTTAAAGAATTCCAAATTGAGAATGGATGGCCAAGATTAAAAGTTTACAAAAACCTAAGATCAAAGGCCAAGAATCAATGTGATAAGGAGCATTAGGGTTAGGGAAACATTAGGTCAAAGTTAGGGCAAGCTTTGAAATGAAGGGTTGAGATTCATCCAATTAAATCAATGGTAGAAAATAAATGAGATAGAATAAGAGGTAGTTGGAAAATCAAATAATAATAGAAATTATTTGATTTATGGAGGAGGATTGACTTATGAATTAAATAATGGTTTAATTCATAATTGGGAATGAGACAAAAGACAATAAGTAATTGTTTTAATTATTTATTTGGTGGGATGGAAAGTGGGTTAAATGGATAAATTTATTTAATTGAAGGATAAATGGTCATGTTATTAAATAATTAATTGTAATTATTTAATTTTAGGTGAGGGAGAAGCGCAATTATCATAGAAAAATGTGATATGTGGGTCTAGGCCATTTTTATGTGTCTACATTTTGCCCCTCTTTGACATGATGTATTTTATCGTGTTGTGTCAAAGAAAAAAAGTCAAAAAATATGCCCCAATGTGAAGGTGAGGAGAGCAAGGATGAGGGGGAGGTAGTGGTATGCCCCCTCGAGAGGACAGGAAGGTTCAAAGAACACGAGTATGCTCTTGAAATGGATGAGAGGACTAGAGGATGAAGGAGTAGAAGAAATGTTACTGTGGAAGACATGGATGTTAGGATGAAAATGAAATACTTCAATATTTTTCCAAATAACATCATAGGCATTGCGTAATCATCATTAGGCAGTAAAATGTGACAAATGGACAACAAACACCATGGTATGATATAGACCAAGGTGTGCAAGGTCATCCACTTGTGAAAAACAGATAATCTTAGATAAGGAATGTCATAACTCATACTTGTTGTGCAGTTCTTGCACACACGCCCCACTTGGAGTGGGGGACCCCCTTTCTTCGTTGTGTCTTTGACCTTTGATTTTATTGGATTTATCATTTTGGGGTCTTGACATGTTGGTTTTGCTGGTTTCGCCCTTGCCTTGGGGTTGGTATTGATTGGAATTAAGCTTTTGGCCAAGTCCGGGTTTTCACCTGGATCCGGGATTCTCCGCCTCCGGCGGATTTCTCTGGCCCTGGTTCCTTGTCCGTCTCTTGCCGAATTCTCCGATTCCGGGTTTTTTCCTAACTTCGGGATTTTCCGGTCCAGTCGGATTTTCCCGGATTCCGTCAAATTCCCGATCTTCCTGATTTCCCCGGTTCCTGCATTTCCGCGGAATCCGTGTCTCCGCGCATTCTGGGATTCTCCAAAATTCCACTTGGGGCACGGGTTTCCGGACTTGTCAGAAACGTCTTTTCGCGCATTAATGGCTGAGGTATCTTGGTTCAGACGGGTATGAGGGCGAATTTAGGGTATTTTCAGATTCATTCCAACTTCGATTGCTTCCTTGTTTTCTGCTCTGGCGATTCAGAACTTCCGTTTGAGCTTCGAGGTTTGATCTTGGATTGTTTGCGCGTGGATTGCTTGAGTGTTGCTGCCAGTATCTCGTTGCCTGGACGTGTTGTCACGTGGATTGATTTTCCAAGCTCAATTTCTGCTCGTCTTTTTCCATGGTATGTATTCGTCGCTCTTCCGTTTGTTTGCATGGTGATTTGAGATTTTCTTATACTGGGCGTTGTTGAATCTTGGGGTCGGCTCTTATTTTGACTTTGGGAGTCGTATTTATTTAGTCGGTTTGATCCGTCTTTTTTATTTGAAGCTCATCTCTCGTGCCCTATGAGTTCCGTTTATCCGCTTGATTGCATATTTACACTTTAGACGGAATTCTGGGTCGTGTTGCTTAATTGTTTTGGGTGCGGGATGTGTTACCATGCAAATTTAGGGTTTTTCTTGGTGTGTCGGTTAAAGCGATGATTTGATCCTGTGTTTGAATGACTTTCGCCTCGTTTTATGTTGGCTTCCCCGTCCTGTGAGGATTAGAGGGCTTTTAGGTAAATCCTGAACTGATACTTTAACCCTAAAAGCTTGCTCTGGTTCTAATGGCGGATATGTGATTGTTCGATTTAGGGCATCGTCATTTTAGTATGGGATCCTTCCTTTGAGTGCTTTTGAGTGTTGGGCACTCTTTGCATATTCGAGTCTGGTAATTGTCGTCGGTTTTGGGTTCATTCGAGCTTTGATATTGAAGATCTTGTGGTCACTCCTGTTTTGGTGCACGTTTTGCCATTTTTCGGGTTTCCGAGGCTGTCGCGGAATTTCTGGTCTCCCGGATTTTCCCGGTTTCCTTTTATTCCGCGGGCAGGGTTAATTTCCGGTGCATTTGATGCCGTCCGCGAAAGTCCGTCCCATTCGGATTTTTCCGGATTTCCTGTCTGATTGCATTCTTTTGTATATTTCGATGAGGGAATTGATGGAGTGATTGTTAATGCCTATTTCTTGATTGCCAAAGAGTAAAATTGATGATTTTCCTTTGATTTCCGAGCATATTAATGATTTACATGGCTAATAGTGCTTTGGTGGCAGGAGTCCGTCTGGGTCGGATTTCTCCGGAATTCCGCCCCGAATGTATTTTCCCGGATTATACGATTTTCCCGGATTATTTGATTTCTCCGGATCTCGGAAGATTGGCAATTGGCATTTGGTTTTAATGGATTTGTGTGATGTATGCTAACCTTTTGGATGGATATGAGCTTAATAATTAAATTCTAATAATAATTCTTGGATGTGCAGGCTGAATCAAGCAAAGCTGCTGCTGGGAAGTCCAAAGGTGGTGCGGGGGCATCTGCAGTTTCCGAGACAGAAAAGTTGAGATTAGACATGAAGAGTCAGGTCCCAGAGAGTAAGATATCCTCCGTGTGGGCAGATGTGTCTGATACCAACGTTGGTGCCTGGCGTTACGAAGAATTCAAACAGAGAACAGCTGAGAAGGACCAATCGGCATTGAGGCAAGGAATGATGAACTCAGGGTTGGTACACGTGGCAGGGTTCCCTCCAGCAGTCCAGTGTTACGAACTGATTTTGGAGTGTGCTAGGCAGTACGCCTTTGACACACAGATGGTAGTTAGTACTGAGGGACGGGTGTTGGCAAATTTCAGTCCAGCCTCCATTGCCCGAGCTTTCAGCATGCCGGATCTCCCCTCGGTTTGCGCGCTAAACATTGACACTGCTCGCACGTATTATGAGAACGAGCCAGTCAAGGCTCAACAGCTTATTAACTCATGGCTTGAGAAGCCCAAGTCTCACCACTCTAAATTGCCCAAACAGTTGCACAGGGTGAAGTTCAGGCCAGATATTTATGATGCCATCACACTGTTGAGCAGGGTGGCCGGACTCAAAACTGCCGGGGTATTGGAAAGTTGGATGGTCCATGTGATCACCAAGATAGGCCAAGGAACGAATTACCACTGGGCAGGACTTATCAGTGCGGAAATAGATAGGCAACTGAGGAATGTTTTGGAAGGAAAGAAGTTCACCATGTCCTCCTTTGTTATATATATACTGGCCATCTCCTATCCCTATAAGGGACTGACTCCGGCAGGAACTATTGGACAGGACATTATCTATGAGGTCTATCCGGAATTGCACCTCGGACACGGAGATTATAGGAGGGCCAACGATGCCTTCACTATGCACATTACCCGGACCCTTCAGAATGCGGAGCACATCAGATTGTCCGATGGGGCTAGGGGGTTGATTAAGAATTATGGGGCCTGGTTCATCCAGTTCCCCACTTTCACTTATCTCCGGATTGATGGATGCCCCGTTGCTCCCTACAGATTGCCCAGGTATCCCACTGACCACATAGTGCTACTAGAGGTCGTAAGACAAATTTGTGAGTTCGATACGGTGGTCAAGAAGGAGAAACATAAAACTGGTTTTGGAGGTGACTTCCCTCTTGGGATTGGCGTAGATGTGATGTGTCCTTCCATTCAATCAGCTCACACTGCAGGTGAGGAATTGGCAGCCTATGGATTCTCTTTCCATTCAAAGAGAATGAATTTTGACATCACCGGAGGGGCACAAAAAAGGGCTACCCGGGAATACAGGCACAAGGAGGACTTGGAGGACTACTGGGTCAACATCAAGGATGACCTTGATGCACGAAGGAAAAGGTATTCCCGGCTGCCAGTAGAGGCAATTAGGCAGTACAATGTGAAGCTAATTCCCGATCAGCTGGAGGATGATGGAAAATTGGTCCAGGACCATGTCTATGAACCCATCAAGGATAGGTCAGTAGCGGATATTGACTGGAATGAGCCTGAGGTGACAGAGTTGGAGGACTTAATGGCTCCGGTGCTAAAATATACCTTTGCTTGGATCAAACATGAGGTCTGGGTGTTGGAAAATGCCGATGTTCCCCTCACTTTCGACCTGATGGGGAATCTTAACCCCATGTCCACTTCAGAGGAATCCGGGGAAGAGGACCCCAAAGGGAAAACAGCCAAGGCCTCTCCTTTCAAAATCAAGGTCAGAAGTCCTAAGGGGACTCAACCTGCAGCAAAAAGGAAACCTATCGGCAAACGCAGGTGGAAGACCCTGACTATCAGCAGGTCCTCGGACGAGGAGGAGGTGGAGAAAGCTGAGGAGGAGGATGTTCCTCCACCGCCCAAGAAAGCCAGAACTACAAGGGCGGCGAAAAAGAAAGGCCAAACGACTTCGGAGGATGAGCCTCCGGTTGTGGATGTAGAAAGCTCCGGAGGGGAGAAGACCAAAGTGTACACCAGAAGATCCAGAACTCCGTCCCCAAAGGATGCTGCACAGCCAAAGGTTTCTTCTCCAATATCGCCAGCTGCTGAACAGGACAAGCCTGTCTCTCCTCCACAGGGTGTAACAGAACCGGTAAATCCGGATGAACAGGAAATCAGCGGAGAAGCAGAGCCGTTTGAGGAAGGGGCATTATTCAGTGAGGCTGCCGGGCTCGAGGTAGAGACAGAGGAAGGGCACACTTCCCCTTTGGTACAGTACGAGGACTCTTCGGAGAGTGAGAAGGGCCGCGGATCTCCAGAACCAGAGAAAATCATCCCCGCTGGAACTCCATCGCCGGTGTTTCCTGAGTTGCGATTTGAGGAGATGAACCAAGGTGAACAACCCCCAGAGAAAGATGATGACAAGGCAACAGAAGAAGGAGAAGTTGAGGTGGCAGTAACAGAAGAGGAGAAAGCCACAGAAGACCCGGGGAAAACTGACACAGAAGGAATCCGGACGGACCCTGTAGCCCCGGACTGGTTAGAAAAAGAAATAGCAAGGAAGAAACAGGTGATAGTGGAGGACACTCCTCTCGACTGGGATGCAATGTTATCTCAGATTGGAAAGGGGAAAAGGAAGAAGGCAGCTAGGATAATTTCCCGGGTGGAAAGGGATGAGGTGCATAACCGTGTAATACACATCGCCACCCCTGCTGCAGATAAAACAAGAGAGGAGGTAGTAGGCCAGGATTACAGTGTCCAAACCATTAACCTTGGGCCAGCTTCCCTAGAACAAGACATTGAGGAATTCGAGGGGTCAAGTGCTGTGATTCTGGATAGGTTGAAGAAGGAGACTCAGACAAAGAGAGAATTGAAAAGGGAAAATGAAAGGTTGAGGAAAAGCTTAGAAGAAGTCATGAGACCTCTACAGTCCCTCCATCCGTCCTCCTCTTCTACTCCCGGATTTCTGCCGAAGGAAACAATTTCTGGCATAGAGAAGATGAAGGCTTCCACACAAGCTGTCATGGACTGGTTGATGAGTGTTCGGACACAAGGGGATGAAGCTATTAAGGAGATCCTGTCAGTTGGCAAGGATGCAGTCCAAGGAAAAGAGCTGATGGAGGGTATCCTTTCTCAGGATATGAATGATGTCGATTCTCTGTTGCAGAAGACAAAGATTATTCTGGGACATGGCAGGGAACAATTGGGCAAGGATGGAATTCTTCCCTCTTCCAGGTTGGATGAACCATGGGAATGGTTCGAGGCATTACAGATCAGGCAGGGAGCCCTGAAAAAGATAAAGAAACGAAGAAAAGCCATTGATGCCGACCTAACTGCAATTTATGATGGTTGCATTGCGTTTTTTGAAGTGATGACAGGGAGGAATAAGATGGCTCCCAAGTACCTGAGTTTGGATCAATTGAAGGAATGGTGGCATGAGGTTTATGCCCCGGATTCTGATGAGGTTGTCACTGGCCATATGCTTGATGATGCGGCTACATATTTGGCAGTGATAGATAGATACCTGACCAGCAGAAAGGATTGGAAGGGGACCATTGAGCGGTCCAATGAGGGGATTGAGTCAATTAAATGCCGGCTCAAATTTTTGCCATTGCCACCTGTTGCTGAGTTGGAAGGAGTTTTCTTGAAGGTCCAAGGGTCACCAGCGCGGAGAAAGGACAAGGGAAGCAGCGGTTAATGTTTATCTCGAGATTTGTGCTTCCCTATTATCATAGGGCATGCATTGGACCGGATTTCCTTGGGGATTGTGCCTTGGCCGACTTGGATGATGGCATTAAATGTGTGCCTTAGTTTGTTTCCTTGGCCGACCTGTTTTGGCGGTTTTTATCTTTATTGTAAAATGTTTGGCTGGGCCGACATGTTCTGGGAAATTTGTTAAATAGGCATTTTTTGCCTTATTGTAGGACAGTTCAGAGGATTTTGATCATAGAGATTAGCAAGAGCAATAGTTAGAGTTTTAGAATTTCTTAAAGCAGATATCATATTCAGAACAGTTGAAATTGTTGCAGTATTTGATGATTAATACAATTGGAGACATTGTGGTTTTCCTGGTGGAATCCTTTGTGTTATCTCATCTTGCATGGTTCTTTTGTTCTATCTTTCACATTGCTTGAAGATCTAGGGTTTATTATTTAGAAATAAATTAGTTTAGTTAGATAAATGGTGTATGTGATTTCATATTTGGAATGTTGGTAGCTATCTTTGGTCTACACTCCCAGTAACTATCTGATTGTAGTAGGCTGGTGAAGTCAACCTGGACCATATATATTCAAATGTGCTTAAGTTCGGTTGTAGATGCAAGTCTATGATTTGAAAATTTATACTCCTCAGAAGATTGCACTGTTCTTGTAGAGATTGCCTTGTGGGTCGAACAGGAATTGGTTATTTGAGATAGGTCCATTCCAAATATATGTCATTTGCATTGCTTGTCTGTTTAATAATTTAGATTTTATTACCCTCCCCGCATCCTTATCTTTTGCAATTTCTTTATTATTCGGTTAGATTTAGGATTCAAGATCATCATATTGTTAGATCTGATAAATTGAAAAGGTTCAGTTTGCTTGTAGTAAGGTCCGATTGTGATTACCAGCAATTTCACATTTCATCTGAGTTGTTTTATGCATTGTTATGACCTAACACCCGAGAGACCTTGGGGTGATTTTCAGTAATTCATTATTGGAGATTACCTTTCAAGAGAGATAGGATTTTGTATTCTGTCTGAGTTGTTGCTGTGCAGAAAACACCATCAACAGATTGGCGCTAGAAGGAGGGCCTGAATGAGCACACTGGATCGTTTCTTGAATGCCATCTCTCCAGAGAGATTTAGGAGAAATACCAGATCCACCACCAGAGAGGAAGATTTAGAGGAACTTCAATTTCCCAATAGGTCAAGAAGGACTAGAGGGAGAGGAGAATCATCATCGCCCGCTCCATCACCAACATCATCCACATCCTCATATAGGGGAGTATCATCCTTACCTATCCCTTCACCAACATCGTCCATATCTTCTTACCCTGAGGTTGAAGCAATACCCGTTCCTGAAGAGGTTCCCCTTCAACAGTTCCAGCCTGCCGTTAACCAACCACAACCTCCACCCCCGCTTTTACCAATGGCTTTCCTTGCCAATAATCCGTCACCTTTGTCCTTCGGAGCTTATAATGTAATGCCTAAAAATCCTGAGCATTTCTGCTCGAAATTTCATGTAAACGACCCGAATAGAACTGCAGAGGAACACATAAGGATTTTCCAAACTTGCCTTAAAGACAGAGGAATTGTCCATGAAGATGTTGCTTGTAGGTTATTCCCTTACTCCCTGGGTGAAGAAGCTTTTTATTGGTACAACCATCTCCCTGCTGGCTCAATTCAGAACTGGGGTGACCTTGAAAAAACCTTTCTGCAAAAGTTCCGAATACCCATCAGTGCTAATGAGCTATACCTGCAATTTATCAAAGTCAAGAGAGAAGTCAACGAACCCATAGCCAGTTTTAATAATAGATTCCATCGTGCGTTCACCAGATTGCAAGATCCATATGTCCTAGATGATGGTACTGCCCTGGGAGTATATTATGAAGCTCTGGATAGTCTAACGGCAACCTTTCTGAAATGGAGACCTAACCCTCCAGCTACCTTGACAGACGCTTACACGGAGGCTGTCAAGCTTAGCACAGACTTGAGACAGCACTTGACGGGGCCATTACCTTCTCTGGGACCAGTCGCACACCCTAACCAGATTCAGGCAGTAAATCAGGCTCTCACCAATCATACCCCTATTATGAATCCAGTCCCTCAATTATCAATGGTACCACACCCTGGTCATCCTATGAATCAGGTTTCTCCTATGATGAACTTCCCTCAACAGCAGGTTAACCAGCCTATGTACCAGTCACAATCAAATAGCTTCCCGGCTTATCTGCAGAATTCGGAAGTGTTGCATCAATCTCTGGGATCCGCCCCAGTACCTGTCCCACCTCTGAGTAACCCAAACCAGCTTCCCTACCGAGACCCTAATAAGGAAAGAATTGACGAAATGGCTGAACAAATAAAGAAGCTAAATCTAGAGGTGACTTATTTGAGAAACCAGAATAGCCAATTGCAAGCTGCTCAAAAGGGAATGCAATCCAATCAGAACAGGGAGTTCTCACAGGGGCAGAATTTCGACAGGGGACAACGCAATGACAGAGGACTTTACAATGACAGAGGGTATAACCAGGATAGAGGTTTCAACAACGATAGGAGGCAAAACTTTGATAGAGGCCAAGGAAGTGGGTCAGGATTTGACAAAAGGCCATCACAAGGACAGAACAGAACTTGGAATACAGGGCCTAATAATGGAGGAGTTCCTACTCCATTGGATCAGCCAGCCAATCAGATTGTTAATCAATCTGCCAATCAGCCAGTTAGCCAGGATAAACCTCCCACTGGTGTGTATCTCGCAGAAGCAGCCCTGTCAGGATGGTGTAGGCTTCACAAAACAAGTCAGCATTCAGAACTGGAATGTCCTGAGTTCCAGACTGCAGCTTCTATCTTTCAGTATGAGGTAGAGAATAATGTGAATGGGCAGGAGATTGTTCCTTCCAATTCATACGATTCCCCTGTGCTGGTGTTGAACCATGCTCCTTTTCCCACTAGTAATGAAAATGTACCAGAAGAACCTGATTTCCAGAAAGATGAAATTGATCAGATTTGTAATGGAGATGAAGTAGCTCAGCTGTTTAACGAAGGGGAGATGAATGACAATGGCCCCTTGGATCAGGAAGAAACCTGTGTTGAAGAAGTTCAGATGTTTCAAAGACAGGGATTGAGGGATATGCCTCACAGACGCCCACAGCCTGGAGGGCCCTTTACCACTTCCATTCCCCCCAACAATTTCACTACTCCTCCAGATCCTAATGCAAGTAACAATCCGTCTTATCCACAGGTGTCCAAGCAGTACCTTTCGAAAGATAGACAAGCTCGAGCAGAACCACAGAAGGAGAGGATTGTTCAAATAAGTAAGGAGAAGGTAGAGGAACCATCTAAAGAGGTTTCTACTGATATGAGTGAGGAACAGATGGCTTCGTACGTCGCAGAGGAATTCAAAAAATTAAAGGTAAACCTTTCTGCTTTTGAATTGTTGAGGTTTCCTGCAATTAGAAAAGCTGTCTTGGGTACTTATGATGCAAATTCAAAGACATTGGACAAATCTTCTGGGGAGCATGACAGCCAGATCTCCAGTTTTCAGCCTGTGAACACACAAAGTCAGACACCGGATAGGACTAATCCCCCCCTGGAGATAGAGGAAAAGAAAAGGACAGAACTCAAGTGGCCCAGATGGATACCCAGCCCACTTTGTTTCAAGGAAAAACGGAGACTCCTCCATTTCTGATTTCTGTCAGAATTTTTGGTAAGAACCTCCATAATTGTCTGTTGGATTCTGGTGCTTCCACTAATGTGATGCCTCTTGGAGTTTGTAGGGCTCTGGGAATTACACCTGCTGATTCCCAGAAGAAGGTGACTCAGTTGGATAGGACCGAAGTAAGTGTGGTAGGGGAACTTAACATGATCCATATGCAGATCGCTTCTGATCCTAGAATCCAACAGGTTATTAACATTCAGGTAGCTGACATTCCTGATGCGTACGGTTTAATTTTAGGAAGAGATTTCACCAGGGCCCTGAATGGGTATGTGTCTACCGACCACTCTCACATGTGGCTTCCCTGGAAGGGAGTGCCCAATCAGATAAGGATTGAGAGGGAGCCTAGAATGAAGTACATGATAACAGAATACCAAAAGACTTCGACCGAGGTTCTCATATCAGAAGCTGGAATGGGAAACTACTTGTTGTCCGCCCCATATGAAGAATTAGATGTAGAAGAGGTGCTGATGTTGCATACGATGCCAGTGGACGCTGAAACAGGGTCCAGTCTTGTTGAAGCCCTAACAGAATCAGTTGAGGAAGAAGAAGAATCTGAGGATAGACAGATCAGCTTACTGGACAATTTCCAGGATTTCATTAAGCAATGCGTAGAAAATCAAACTCACTTGGGAAGGAGGACAAGTTTTAAGGAGTTACTCTTGCCGAATTGGTGCAGAGTTCACAATGCTTCTCACTCAGAATTGGAGTGTTGTTTGTGTCAGACAGCAGTGAAAGAAGTGTACAAAAGCATAAATCCATCTCAGGAGGTTGGTACAGATGAACAGAGTCTGCAGGCAAAGTCTGAGAATCAGAAACCTGTTGTGGCTATGAAAACCTCTATTACTGATAAACCAAAAGACAAAATGAGGAAGACCACCGCTGTGGAGTACTGGACTCTCAAGTTCGATGGATCTAAGTCCAAGCAAGGGGCTGGAGCTGGATTTGAATTGATAAGTCCTAGAGGTAAGAGTTTCTTCGCAGCTCATAGACTCCAATTTCATTGTACAAATAATGTGGCTGAATATGAAGCTTTAATTCACGGACTCCTTATGGCACTCAAGAAAAAGGTCAAGGTCCTACAAGTTTTTGGTGACTCAGAATTAGTGGTCAAACAAGTAAGAAAGCAGTATGCCTGCCACGACAGGAGAATGACCAACTATAGGCATAGAGTGTGGGACCTCATTGAGGGGTTCGACGCTTTTAATATCCAATTGATCCCAAGGAAGAAGAATCAAACTGCTGATTCTCTAGCTCAAGCGGCCAGTACTTTGCAGCCCCTGTCTTTGTCAGGATTGAAGAAGTTTACTGTTGAATTAACTCCTGTCCCGTCAGTCCCTGACAATGTGACTAATTTTCAGGTGTTTGAGGATGATAAGCATATCCTTGACTTTATCACGAACACGGATGTTTTTGCTTCACAGATCATTGACGAAACAGAACCTCAGGAAGCAGAATTGGATCTGGAAGGTGTGCTAAACTTGAAGTCCAATACTATTCCAAGAGGAATGGTACAGCTGGAGAGGATTTTCGATATGGATAAAATCAGAGATCAGGAACAGGAATCTAAGAAAGAGTCTATCAGTGGGCAGTGTGACACTCACAATGTAGGCACTGAAGAAGATGTGAAGAATGTTTTCATTGGTAAGGTTTGTACACCTGAAGAAAGACAGGGAATAATCAGGGCCTTATACGATTTTCCAGACATAGTGGCCTGGGGTTATGAAGACTTGAAGACTTACGATACATCCATCATAACTCACACTATACCTCTCAAGCCAGGGGCTAAGCCTTTTAGACAGAGGCAGAGACCTATTAATGCGCTGTTGGAGCCACTCATACAGAAGGAAGTTCAGAAACTGCTCTCCGCTAGAATTATATTTCCTGTCAGGCATTCTACTTGGGTGGCAAACCTGGTGCCAGTTAGAAAAAAGAACGGTGAAATTAGGCTCTGTGTTGACTTCAGAAATCTGAACAGGTCATCTGAAAAGGATAATTATCCAGTTCCCTCGTTGGATGAAGTGTTGCAAGTGGTTAATGGATCGCAGATGATGTCCTTTCTGGACGGCTATTCAGGATATAATCAGGTGATGGTCCAGTATGAGGACAGACACAAGACTGCCTTTACGACCAAGTGGGGAACTTTCGCCTACAGGAGGATGCCATTCGGGCTTATCAATGCAGGAGCCACGTTTCAACGAGCTATGGATATCGCTTTCAAGGACATCATAGGAAAGTGCATTATCATTTACATGGATGATCTGACTGTTTTCTCCAAAAATAGAGGGGATCATATCTCAGATCTGCGTAAGGTGTTCCAGAAGTGCAGGGAATTCGGCATCTCTTTGAATCCCAAGAAGTGTATCTTCGGAGTTACAGAAGGCAAACTGCTGGGCCATGTGATATCAGAAAAGGGCATTGCTATAGATCCGGAGAGGGTGGAAGCCATCCTAAGAATTCAGCCGCCTGCCAGCAAGAAAGAGATGAAGACAAGATGCCAAGATCGAGTGGACCACAGAAGCAAAGCAGTCCTTTGCAGAGATTAAGAGAGCCATTGCTGACGCTCCAGTATTGGTGAGTCCAGACTATGGTAAACCGTTCTATATTTATTCCTTTGCTTCAGACCACTCATGTGCTGGAATGCTGACACAAAAGTCTGATGAAGGGAATGAGCATCCCATTGCTTTCATGAGTGCGCCATTGAAGGATGCTGAGTTGAAATACCCATGTGTGGAGAAGCAGGCATATGCCCTTGTTCGAGCAGTAAAGAAATTTAGGCACTATATCCTTAGAAACAAGGTGTTTGCAATTGTTCCTGATTCTGCAGTAAAGTTATTGCTGATGCAGAATGAGTTAGGGGAGCACAGAGCTAAATGGGTAACCATGCTACAGGAGTATGACATTGAGATCCAGCCCATGAGGCTGGTAAGAGGACAGGGACTCACCCAGACCATGGCAGAGATAGGTCCTGAATTATCTGTCTGTAATTATGACGTTGGAGCAGTTTCACCGGATGGCTGGTATGACGATATAGTTTATTATTTGCTGAATCAGCGAGCTCCTGATCGTTTAAATGCAGTAAAGAGGCGGGCCTTGAGACTGAAAAGTGATGGTTTCATGCTGAAAGGAGCCGTCCTATACAAGAAGAATCACGAAGGTATTTACTTAAGATGCCTTGGAAAACATGAAGCAGAAAGAGTAATAAATGAGTTTCATGAGAAATATGGCACCGGTCACGGTTCTGCTATTGCTACTACGAACCAGATTTTACGGGCGGGATACTACTGGCCTACACTATTCAAGGATGTTCATCATCATGTCCGGACCTGTCACACTTGTCAAGCTGCAGCGACGCGGGAAAGGTGTGCAGCGCTCCCGCTCCAGTCTGTTATTGAGGTAAAACCTTTTGCTCAATGGGGTATGGATTTCATCGGCCCCATCAATCCACCATCTTCTGCTGGACACAGGTATATTCTCACCATTACTGATTATTTTACAAGGTGGACTGAAGCATTTGCTTGTAGGCAGTGTACATCAGAAGTAGTAATCGATTTCTTAGAATCTGCCATTCTCAATCGGTTTGGATGTCCTTTCGCTGTTGTGTGTGATAATGGTCCTGCCTTTGCATCTTTGAAATTTTCAAACTGGGCTTTTGATCATGGCATTGTTGTCAAATTTGCATCCAATTATTATCCTCAGGGGAATGGTCTAGCTGAATCCTCTAACAAGAACCTGTTGACTGTCCTCCGAAAACTGTTAGATAGAAACCCAAAAGACTGGCACACCCAGCTCCGGTTTGCTCTTTGGGCAGATCGTACTCGGGTTAAATCCTCCATTGGTACCTCTCCATATCATTTAGTGTACGGTCTGGAACCAGTTTTCCCTATCCAGCTTAAAATCCCAACCCTGCAGTTTATCAACCAGTTTTATGAGGAGGGTGATAGAAGGGAAGCGAGATTAGCTGAATTGCTGCATCTTGAGGAAAAACGGGATAATGCCCTTGAAAGATTCGCCAAACATCAGGGGGTAGTCAAGCGATGGTTTGACAGGAGAGCTAAGGTCAAAGCCTTTAGGATTTCTGACCTTGTTCTGTATTGGGATAAGCCGCATGATCAGAAGGGTAGCCATGGTAAGTTTGACAGATTATGGCTTGGTCCTTACCAAATTGCTGAAATTCTGGGAGATAATGCCTTCCGTCTGAGGACTCTCACGGGAGAGGACATGCCACTGCCTGTTAATGGGCAGTATCTTAAACATTATTTCCAGTCTTGAGCTGTTCTCAGCTCTTTCCCCTGTAAATAGTTAGTTAGGTTGCTTTCTTTGCTTGTTTGTTTGTTTTGGTTAGGGTAGGTTTCCCTGTCGTTTTGCTGGTTTTGTTTGGTTAGAGTAGGTTTGCTTTGGTTTGTTTGTTTTGCTTTGCGTTGCTCTTGCTTTTGGTCTTATCTCCTTGTGGGATTGTGGGTGTATCTGTATGATAGTGGTGGCAAAACAGGTCTAATGTTTCTGATATTTCCCTTACAAACTTTAATCTTTTTCCAGAATGTTATGGTATGAATTCCGTTGCCTTTGTCATTTGTCCGTGTGGTATGGCGAAGATTTTCTGGTCACTCTGCACAGGAATGTATTGGGGTCTTATACCTTTAATCTTTAAATATACCTGAAGTCGTAAAAGGTCCTTACAAGGTCTGGACAGGTGAAAAATCTTTTTCTGCTCTAGTGCCACTGTGGTTCTCAGCCCTGAGTGTGAACTTCACTGTTCACAGGTTGAATAAGATGAGAAAAAAGAAAAGAAAAGAAGCAAAAGAAAAGAAATGGATATTGAAAATCTTGAGGTTCGAATTCAACTCATCAGGGGGATCTGAATATCTCTACCGGGGCTATAGACGCCTGGCTGGCAGTAGAGCTATGTTCAGGAGGATCATAGCGATAACCTCGTCGGGGCTATGAACGCCTGACTGGCAGCGAGGCTCTATCCAGGTTACTTTTAGGGTCAGAATCCTTACGTAGCCTGTTCGTACCAAGTCTGGTTCTTTGCAACTGAAGGTGGGTAATATATGCACCTGCACACACTTGGACCCTGGTATAGGAATGTCTGAATGTCTGGGAGTTTCTTTGTTTTAACTGAGGATGGTGGCTAGGTATCAGAGTTGAAACCAGAAATTCTGGGTTCTTGATTCCAGTTTGTCATCGAAATGCTTAGGAGCATTTCCCCAGCGGAGTCGCCATTTGTTGTGCAGTTTTTGCACACACGCCCCACTGGGAGTGGGGACCCTCTCTTTTGGTGTCTTTGACCTTTGATTTTATTGGATTTATCATTTAGGGTCTTGACATGTTGGTCTTGCTGGCTTTGCCCTTGCCCTAAGATTGCAATTGATCGAAATTGAGTTTTTGGCCAAATCCGGGTTTTCACCTGGATCCGGGATTTTCCGTCTCCGACGGATTCTTCCGTCCCTGGTTCCTTGTCTGTTTCTGGCCAGATTCTCCGATTCCGGGTTTTTCCCTAACTTCGGGATTTTCCGGTCCTATCGGATTTTCCCGGATTCTATCAAAATCCCGGTCCTCATTATTTCCCCGGTTTTTGCATTTCCGCGAAGTCTGTGTTTCCGCGCATTCTGGGATTTTCCGAAATTCCACTTGGGGCACGGGTTTCCGGACTTGTCAGAAACGTCTTTTCGCGCATTAATGGCTGAGGTATCTTGGTTCAGACGGGTATAAGGGCGAATTTGGGGCATTTTCTGATTCATTCTAACTTCGACTGCTTCCTTGTTTTCTGCTCTGGCGATTCGGAACTTTCGTTTGAGCGTTGGGGTTTGGTCTTGGATTGTTTGCGCGTGGATTTCTTGAGTGTTGCTGCCAGTATCCCGTTGCCTGGACGTGTTGTCACCTGGATTGATTTTCCAAGCTCGGTTTCTGCTCGTCTTGATCCATGGTATGTGCTCGTCGCCCTTCCGTTTGTTTGCATGGTGATTTGAGATTTTCTTGTACTGGGCGTTGTTAAATTTTGGGGTCGGCTCATATTTTGACTTTGGGTGTCGTATTTATTCTGTCGGTTTGATCCGTTTTTTTATTCGAAGCCCATCTCTCGTGCCCTATGAGTTCCGTTTATCCGCTTGATTGCATATTTGCACTCTAGACGGAATTCTGGGTCGTGTTGCTTAATTGTTTTGGGTGTGGGATGTGTTGCCATGCGAATTTAGGGTTTTCTGGGTGTCTCGGCTAGTGCGATGATTTGATCTTGTGTTTGAATGACTTTCGCCTCATTTTATGTTGGCTCCCCGTCCTGTGAGGATTAGAGGGCTTTTTAGGTAAATCCCGAACTGATATTTTAACCCTAAAAGCTTGCTCTGGTTCTAATGGCGGATATGTGATTGTTCGATTTAGGGCATCGTCATTTTAAGTATGGGATCCTTCCTTTGAGTGCTTCTGAGTGTTGGACACTCTTTACATATTCGAGTCTGGTAATTGTCGTCGGTTTTGGGTTCATTCGAGCTTTGATATTGAAGATCTTGTGGTCGCTCCTGTGTTGGTGCACGTTTTGCCATTTTTCGGGTTTCCGAGGCTGTCGCGGAATTTCTGGTCTCCCGGATTTTCCCGGTTTCCTTTTATTCCGCGGACAGAGTTAATTTCCGGTGCATTTGATGCTGTCCGCGAAAGTCCGTCCCATTCGGATTTTTCCGGATTTCCTGTCTGATTGCATTCTTTTGTATATTTCGATGAGGGAATTGGTGGAGTGATTGTTGATGCCTATTTCTTGATTGCCAAAGAGTAAAATTGATGATTTTCCTTTGATTTCGAGCATATTAATGATTTACATGGCTAATAGTGCTTTGGTGGCAGGAGTCCGTCTGGGTCGGATTTCTCCGGAATTCCGCCCCGAATGTATTTTCCCGGATTATATGATTTTCCCGGATTATTTGATTTCTCCGGATCTCGGAAAATTGGCAATTGGCATTTGGTTTTAATAGATGTGTATGATGTATGCTAACCTTTTGGATGAATATGAGCTTAATAATTAGATTCTAATAATAGTTCTTGGATGTGCAGGCTGAATCAAGCAAAGCTGCTGCTGGGAAGTCCAAAGGTGGTGCGGGGGCATCTGCAGTTTCCGAGACAGAAAAATTGAGATTAGACATGAGGAGTCAGGTCCCGGAGAGTAAGATATCTTCCGTGTGGGCAGATGTGTCTGATACCAACGTTGGTGCCTGGCGTTATGAAGAATTCAAACAGAGAACAGCTGAGAAGGACCAATCGGCATTGAGGCAAGGGATGATGAACTCAGGGTTGGTACACGTGGCAGGGTTCCCTCCAGCAGTCCAGTGTTACGAGCTGATTTTGGAGTGTGCTAGGCAGTACGCCTTTGACACACAGATGGTAGTTAGTACTGAGGGGCGGGTGTTGGCAAATTTCAGTCCAGCCTCCATTGCCCGAGCTTTCAGCATGCCGGATCTCCCCTCGGTCTGCGCCCTAAACATTGACACTGCTCGCACGTATTATGAGAACGAGCCAGTTAAGGCTCAACAGCTTATCAACTCATGGCTTGAGAAGCCCAAGTCTCACCACTCTAAATTGCCCAAACAGTTGCACAGGGTGAAGTTCAGGCCGGATATTTATGATGCCATCACACTGTTGAGCAGGGTGGCCGGACTTAAAACTGCCGGGGTGTTGGAAAGTTGGATGGTCCATGTGATCACCAAGATAGGCCAAGGAACGAATTACCACTGGGCAGGACTTATCAGTGCGGAAATAGATAGGCAACTGAGGAATGTTTTGGAAGGAAAGAAGTTCACCATGTCCTCCTTTGTTATATATATACTGGCCATCTCTTATCCCTATAAGGGACTGACTCCGGCAGGAGCTATTGGACAGGACATTATCTATGAGGTCTATCCGGAATTGCACCTCGGACACGGAGATTATAGGAGGGCCAACGATGCCTTCACTATGCATATTACCCGGACCCTTCAGAATGCGGAGCACATCAGATTGTCCGATGGGGCTAGGGGGTTGATTAGGAATTACGGGGCCTGGTTCATCCAGTTCCCCACTTTCACTTATCTCCGGATTGATGGATGCCCTGTTGCTCCCTACAGATTGCCCAGGTATCCCACGGACCACATAGTGCTACTGGAGGTCGTGAGACAAATTTGTGAGTTCGATACGGTGGTCAAGAAGGAGAAACATAAAACTGGTTTTGGAGGTGACTTCCCTCTTGGCATTGGCGTGGATGTGATGTGTCCTTCCATTCAATCAGCTCATACTGCAGGTGAGGAATTGGCAGCCTATGGATTCTCTTTCCATTCAAAGAGAATGAATTTTGACATCACCGGAGGGGCACAGAAAAGGGCTACCCGGGAATCTGGCACAAGGAGATGAAGCTATTAAGGAGATCCTGTCAGTTGGCAAGGATGCAGTCCAAAGAAAAGAGCTAATGGAAAGTATCCTTTCTCAGGATATGAATGATGTCGATTCTCTGTTGCAGAAGACAAAGGTTATTCTGGGACATGGCAGGGAACAATTGGGCAGGGATGGAATTCTTCCCTCTTCCAGGTTGGATGAACCGTGGGAATGGTTCGAAGCATTACAGATCAGGCAGGGAGCCCTGAAAAAGATAAAGAAACGAAGAAAAGCCATTGATGCCGACCTTACTGCAATCTATGATGGTTGCATTGCATTTTTTGAAGTGATGACAGGGAGGAATAAGATTGCTCCCAAGTACCTGAGTTTGGATCAATTGAAGGAATGGTGGCATGAGGTTTATGCCCCGGATTCTGATGAGGTTGTCACTGGCCACATGCTTGATGATGCGGCTACATATTTGGCAGTGATAGATAGATACCTGACCAGCAGAAAGGATTGGAAGGGGACCATTGAGCGGTCCAATGAGGGGATTGAGTCAATTAAATGCCGGCTCAAAGTTTTGCCATTGCCACCTGTTGCTGAGTTGGAAGGAGTTTTCTTGAGGGTCCAAGGGTCACCAGCGCGAAGAAAGGACAAGGGAAGCAGCGGTTAATGTTTATCTCGAGATTTGTGCTTCCCTATTATCATAGGGCATGCATTGGACCGGATTTCCTTGGGGATTGTGCCTTGGCCGACTTGGATGATGGCATTTAATGTGTGCCTTAGTTTGTTTCCCTGGCCGACCTGTTTTGGCGGTTTTGTTATTATCTTTATTGTAAAATGTTTGGCTGGGCCGACATGTTCTGGGAAAACTTGTTAAATAGGCATTTTTGCCTTGTTGTAAAGGGTCAGAAGATTTTGATAGTAGAGATTAGCGAGAGCAATAGTTAGAGTTTTAGAATTTCTTAAAGCAGATATCATATTCAGAACAGTTGAAATTGTTGCAGTATTTGATGATTAATACAATTGGAGACATTGTGGTTTTCCTGGTGGAATCCTTTGTGTTATCTCATCTTGCATGGTTCTTTTGTTCTATCTTTCACATTGCTTGAAGATCTAGGGTTTATTATTTAGAAATAAATTAGTTTAGTTAGATAAATGGTGTATGTGATTTCATATTTGGAATGTTGGTAGCTATCTTTGGTCTACACTCCCAGTAACTATCTGATTGTAGTAGGCTGGTGAAGTCAACCTGGACCATATATATTCAAATGTGCTTAAGTTCGGTTGTAGATGCAAGTCTATGATTTGAAAATTTATACTCCTCAGAAGATTGCACTGTTCTTGTAGAGATTGCCTTGTGGGTCGAACAGGAATTGGTTATTTGAGATAGGTCCATTCCAAATATATGTCATTTGCATTGCTTGTCTGTTCAATAATTTAGATTTTATTACCTTCCCTGCACCCCTATCTTTTGCAATTTCTTTGTTATTCGGTTAGATTTAGGATTCAAGACCATCATATTGTTAGATCTGGTAAATGAAAAGGTTTAGTTTGCTTGTAGTAAGGTCCGATTGTGATTACCAGCAATTTCACATTTCATCTGAGTTGTTTTATGCATTGTTATGACCTAACACCCGAGAGACCTTGGGGTGATTTTCAGTAATTCATTATTGGAGATTACCTTTCAAGAGAGATAGGATTTTGTATTTCGAGTTGTTTGTGCGAAAACACCATCAACAAGTGACATTTTCAAATTTGACTGTGAGCAATACATGTTATAGTAAAATTTATCTACTTACATTAAATATAATAGTGACATTTTCAAGACTTTATTTGATATGTGCTAATTGTATCAAGTGTAAATAAATAAAAGAATGTACAAGCATTAATTTTAGCACTGAGTGGAAGACAAACATAGGCTAGATGTAGTCAAAATTTGCATTGGAAAAGACATGGAGGTCAAAAAATCTTTGACTATCTAGAAATATCTACCAAAATCTTATCTCATATTGATGGAATGAAATCAATATTAAATTTTGCGTAAGACAATAATTTAAGAGTATACAGTTTAGAAAGTCCAAAAGCTGCAAAAAATTGCAAAAACATAAAATTGCAAGTTCTAGTGATGCGAGGGAATTACTTCATTATTCAAGTTTTGGTTCTTATTTTCAATTTTGTTTGCTTATTTCTTGTGACATGTGGCACTTCAGATATGGCAGCAAACCTTGTTGTTTAGTTAAATATTAAACCCTCAATTGGTGGTAGAGATATGCATCAATCAAGAAGAATAATGGTGAGTGCGTAACTATTTTGGTGTGTGGAAGTTATTGGCGAAAGGGATAGAGGATCAATGAGACCTTGGAAAAGCTTGATACAAGGCTAATCATTTTAGCAAGCATCAACATATTTGGGGTGTGTGATGGCTCTACCTGAGTGAATATAGGTGAAAGGAATTTTGGAAGAGCAAACTAGGTCTTCTTGGGTGAAAACACAAAAGGTTTAAAATGAGTTTAATTTTTTTTGTGAGATAATTACAAGCAGCGCATCGGGAATACAGAATAGAAACAATTGATTGGGAGTAAATCAAATCATTGTGTTTTGGTGAACTAAGCATTTCTATTGTTTTACAAATCGTTGTTGTTCCCTATTGTTCCAATTAGTGACTTGTGTTTTTTGTTGTTTTGCAACTTGTAGTGTTGGACTTTTGTATTTTTGTTCTATGAATAAGGAATGGTATTGTATGTCCTTGGCTCCATAATCTAAGAATTTTTTTGTTTGACTAGGGCAGCTTTTGGAATCCTGCTTTCTTTTCTTGGTGTTTGTTTCGGGTGGAAGCACATTAAAATATAATTTTCTAGTGTGTTCAATGATAATTAATGCTCTATTTTATTTCTTTCCCATGTGAGGGGTGCTTTCACAAATTTTCTAGTCACCTACGGCCAAGAATCAACCTCATTGATGAGAGGTAAATTTTGTAGTATGTAATTGTGTTTTCATGGTTTGATGTGATGTTAAGAGCATTGGCTGCAAGTAGTCACTTTACCAGGATAATATTTCTACCAACTAGAGCTTGAGGCATCTAAATCCAATTGTGCAATTACTATTATCTCACCCCTTTTTGTTTTGATTTTTCTAATTTAATGTTGTCCTGGAGGGACTCATGACATCTTTGGTTGTCTTTATCAGCCCAAGTTTCCACCATTTTGGTATCAAAGCTCAAATATTTGGGGTTTTTGAAGTGTGGGTAAAATGACATCGAGAATGATGAGAGGTAGAGGTGCTCAAGGAGGAGGTGGAAGAGGAAATGGTGATAGAGAAAAAATTGACTACATGAATGGATGCCATGGAGAGGGTACAATGAAGAGGAACACCAATGGATGATGCTAGTGATGTTAAAGAGGAAGACAAACCACAAGTAGATGATGGGGAAGATCAAAAGGAACCTAAAGGAGTAGAAGAAAAACTAATCAGAGCTATGATGAAAGTGGGAGCCAAGCCAAGAATCATGGTTCCAACATACTCGGGAAGTCTAAATAGAGAAGAACTTATAGATTGGATTAATGACTTGGATAAGTATTTTAAGTATGAGGTAATTGTAGAGGAAAGAAAAGTGAAATTCACCTACACAAGGCTCAAGGGACACATTGCTATGTGGTGGGACTATGTCCAATTTGAGAGATGAAAGAAGAATAAGGAAAAGATTACCTCATGGGATAAAATAGTTGCTAAGTTGAAGACGAAGTTTCTTCCGGAAGATTATCAAACTAGTATTTTCATAATATTGTAGAATCTGAAGAAAAAATATATGTCATTCAAGGAATACATGGAAGATTTCTACAATTTGGTGATTCGGTTAGGCCATAGCGAAGAGGATTTGGAAAAGGTGGCAAGGTATCTAAATGGGTTGAGATACAATTTGTAGGATGAATTGATTTTAGTGTCACCAAGAACTTTGGAGGAAGCCTACCAATTTTCCATCAAAGTAGAGGAGAGGTTGATGAGGAGGTAGAATCAGTAAGGTTGAGGTAAAGTACAAGGGTATGCAAAAAAAGGACAACAACACCATCAAGATGGAGAGGCAAGTAGCTCTAAAGGGCAAGCTAAGTTAGAAAAAAGGAGGTTATTAGGATAGAGGAGAAATATTTGTTAGAAGCAATGGTTATTAGGGAAGAGACAAAGGTTTTTAGGTAAATGTTTTAAGTGTAATAGATATGCAGGTCACAAGAGTTGGGAGTGTCCAAAATCTTCCCAAGGAGGTTACACAAGGCAGGAACAGAGGAATAAGGCGGTGCAAGAAAATCAGGAGAGTGCAAGATCAATTTCTCCAAGAAAGGAAGAACTTGAGTTAGGTGAATCTCTTTTGTTCAAAAGAGTGTTGTTGAAACCACCAAAGGAGAGTCATGAACCAGTGCAAAGGAAGGATCTATTCTAAATGAAGTGCAAAGCTGAAGGTAAGTGTTGTAAAACAATTATTGACAATGGTAGTATAGATAATTTAGTGGCTATAGAAATGGTGGATAAGCTAGGACTTAAAAGAACTAAGCATCCTACTCCTTATAAAGTTTCTTGGCTTCAGAAAGGGCATCAGTTGTTGGTAGATGAACAGGCTTTAGTATAATTTCAAATTGGCAATTATAAGGATAGTATGATTTGTGACATCATGCCTATGGATGTGTGTAATGTATTGCTTGGAAAGCCTTGGAAGTTTGATCAAAAGGTTGTGCATGAAGGGAGGAGTAACACATATATGTTTGAAAAGGATGGAATAAAGCATACTTTGGTTCCTATGTGTGAACAAGAAGATGGAAGTGGTAGTAGTAGCAATAGTAGTCAAGTGATGTTGGTTAGAAGAAAAGAGTTTATAAATGATGGAGAGCCAAAGGAAAATGGGGAAACCATTGTTATTTTGAAGGATGTAGAGATACATGAGAGTTTGGAACCATAGAGAGGAATACGTGGGCATGAATCTGTATGGAAAAAGTGTAGAGAGAGCAAATGAACAAGTGGAAGCTGACTTAGTTCTCCAAATTGTTTTTGTTGAGAGAGAATGGATTGAATTGACAAGGGGTGAGACAAACAGTGTAGCTATCAATGGTGAGGTACAAACTCAATTTTCAAAGCCATCAGATATAGTTGAAGTTGATTTTCATCAGAATACCATGATTGCAATGGAGAGTGAAATGAAAAATGAGTTGGAAAGGTGCAATGATGAGAGGCTAATTGTAGAGTGGGTGAAACATGTTGACAATGATGAGATGGGGTATGGTAGTAGAAATTTTAACTTGAGAACAATAAAATAAGGGGAGTTCATTCTTCCATTGGTGTGGAATGAAATGGAACTAACTAGTGAAAATTGAATGATAGGAATAATGTGGAAGACGAGTTCGATATATGGAGGAACTACCCTAACCATATGTTGGAAGAAAAGAAAGCAGTGAAGGTACAGGTTGTTATCTATCAGCACAAGGGGATATGTGGCAAGTACATGGAGCTTGAAAGGGTAGTTCTACTACCCAACCCCCTTTGTGAGCTACACTCACAAACAACTCCCTCAAGGAGCCTGGTTTAGGGGCATTGTTTCATTATTCAAGTTTTGGTTTTTATTTTCAATTTTGTTTGCATATTTTTGGTGACATAAAGCACTTCAAATATGGTAGTGAACCTTCTTTTTTAGTTACATATTGAACCCTCAATTGGTGGAAAATATATGCATCAATCAAGAAGAAGAATGGGGAGTGCATAACTATTTTGGTGTGTGGATGTTATTGGCAGAAGGGACAGTGGATCAAATAGGTGGAAAATCTCGATCCAAGGCTAATCATTTTAGCAGACATCAACATATTTGGGGGCATGCAACAACTCTTCCTAAGTGAATATAGGAAAAAGGCATTTTGGAAGAGTAGATTAGGTCTTCTTGGGAAAAAACATAGAAGGTTTGAAATGAGTTTAATTTTTTTGCGTGAGAGAGTTATAAGAAATGCGTCAGGAACAAAGAATAGCAACAATTGATTGGGATTAAATCAAATCATTGTGGTTTGGTGAACTGATAATTTTTGTTGTTTTGCAAATAATTTTTGCTCCCTATTGTGTCAATCAGTGACCCATCCTTTTTGTTGTTTTGTAACTTGTAGTGTTGGACTTTTGTATTTTTATTCTATAAGGAATGGTGTTATACATCCTTGGCTCCATAATGCAAGAATCATTTTTGTTTGATTGGGGCATCTTTTAAAATCCCGCTCTCTTTTCTTGGTGTTTTTATTGGGTGGAAGCACAATAAAATTTGATGTTATAGTATGTTCAATGATAATTATTGTGCTATTTTATTTCTTTCCCATGTTAGGAGTGCTTTGAAAAAGTTTCCAGTTTCCTATGGCCAAGAATTGACCTCATTGATTAGAGGTACATTTTCTAGATTGTAATTGTGATTTCATAGTTTGTTGTGACATTAAGAGAGTTGGTTGCAAGTAGTCACTTTACTAGGTTAATATTTATACCAGTTGGAGCTTGAGGCATCTGAATCCAATTGTTTAATTACTATTATCTCACCCCTTTGTGGTTTGAGTTTGCTAATTTAATGTTGTCCTGGAGGGACTCGTAAGGTCCTTGGTTGTCTATATCAGCCCAAGTTGCCATCATCTAGAAAGACTAAAGAAGTATTGCAAAGTCCTTTAGTTTCTTTTCTTTTACTTCTGATTCTTTCTATACAATTTTGTAGAAAGCTTTTCCTTTAGAGGAAAACTATTATGCCTGCACAAAAAATAGATTTTGAAATCAATATCAAAGCTTTTCCTTTAGTTTATTGAATGCAAATTTGAAACCTATTAATTACTTGAATGATAGTTGTGTTGGATCTCAGTTGTGTTTATGGTTTGTCCTTGATGAAAAACTCACTTTCAGTTGGTTCTCTTTGATGATCAATCTCAGATTGGATCCTTATGCTTTATTATGGTACTTCTTTGATGTCATTGGCATTGGTTTACATTCAGATGGCTTCAGTTGGTTTTACATTTTGCATTTATTCATGGACAGCCTTGTGTGTTTTCACAATTGATATAGTTTTTTGTGTACTGATGCCTCGAGTTCCATGTGCAGACATGTGGCATTCACTGTTTATTCTTTCAGATGTTTGTGATGATTAGTTTAGTATGAAGGTTCTTCAAGTGAAGGTATATTGTATGTTTATCACTATTGTTGCATATACTCCTTCACATGGTATTCAACTTGCTTGCTTCATTGGAAAAATTCAGTCTTTATCATATGTAGCCTATCAGATTTTGTTGCCATGATCTCTTTACATGAGTCATTTCACTTCAGTAAGACATCATATTGGTATATACATTTGCATTGCTTTTTCACTTAAGGTCGATATCTTTTTCATGATCTTCTAGGCTCACACATATTTAATTGGCTCAAAGGTAATTGACTTTGGTGAGTTTATTTTGATAATGACTTTGATTTAAGTCATATGATGACTCTATTGCACAAGCTTTGATTGGCATCTAAAGGTAACTTGTCACATTTATGAATGAAGGCAATGTTATTTTGAGGTTTCATTCTTAAATATTTCGGGGCTTATTGCATTTTAAAAAAATGACTTTGGTTAAAGTCATCGACTGCCATCATTCTTCATATGATTATGTCAACTTTATGATATTACTTGTCAAATATCAAAAAGTCACTTTGCAAGTATTTTTTGTTATCATTTGGCATGATTAAGAGAGAACAATTTGGTCAGCCTCCTTTGGACTGCGATTTAATCATATCTAGTTTGATTATTATTATGTTATTTTGACTTGGAGTGGACTTCAAATCACTCTTCATTTCAACATAATGATTTGTTTGAAAGGAAAGAATGTTTAGGGAAAACTATTTTGAGTTTATTCACCTGGCCGAGTATGGAACCCTAGCCGCCACCATTGTTATCTGCCTCATTGTTGTAGCTTACACATGGTTGTTTCCTAAGATGTTGGGTCTTTGAAAGTTGTTTGGAATATGTACTCAGTGTAAATGAGAGCTCGACCTGCATATTGATCTTCATTATTCGATGGAAGTCATTGGTTGGCATCAAATCTCTGGTATTTATTTATTGCTGCACAAACAGGTATCTTTATTTGGTGTTTTTATTTAGCAAATGGCAGTCTTTGGGAATTATTGTTTGGAAATCTCTTTATGGCTGGAGACATTTTTTTCTTTGCATGGTCAGATTTATGCAAAAGCTATTTTGACTCATTCATATCAATGATTGTTGTGTTCATTATTTGAAATGAAACGATTCAAGGCAGAATATTCTTTGAGCATTGAGTGTTTATGATTTTCTATTTTGGGCAGTCATGGTTTTGATGAGAATCTATCAGTTACAATTTGAAATCTCTTGATTCAGCGCAGAAATTAAAGGTTCAGCCTTTTGGGTATTCAGAGATATTTGTTTGAGCATTTGGGTTATCTCAAAATCAATTCAAAATGACGAAGATTCTTGATTTACTCTTGTCAAAGCTTTGATATATCGTGTCAAAGTATTTACAGCCTATTGGATAGGTGTTACTCCTGCAAACATTTATTATTTGGCATCTTTCTTCCTAAAAATAGTATGAGGTTTTAGTTTCCTTTTGACCTTGCATTCTTTGAAGACCTTCTTCATGGCAGACATACTTGAAATGTATATAAAAACCAGTGTTGAAAACAGTGTAAGTACTCTGGTTGTAATTCTGGAATATTGTTCTTTGGCTGTATCAAAAATGTATTGAAATACTCTGTATTAAAAATCTAAAAAACAAAGATGCAGAGATATATTGTAATGTTCTTTTCTATTTAATATTTTAAGGATTCAATTTTTTGAATTCTTAGGGTATTAGGTAGACGATAAAAACATAGAGTTATGAGCTTAACTAAAAATAGAGAGATCCTCTAAGATATTATTATTGTTTAGAAATATAATTTGAGGGGTTGGTACTCCTTGAGATAGATATCTCTAAACAAGGGGTTGGTGCTCCTTGAGTGGGTGCTCAAAAATCAGCCTATAAGGCAATGTGAACAGTTGATTAAAAGATTAAGCTTGGAAGGCATTTTGAGAGTGGTTTTTATACCCCAAGAGGGTTTTCCACTTGGAAAAATCTTGTGTCTCTTTGTACTTTTGTGATCTCACTGCTTTACTGAGTTGTTTAGTCCTTTGTTCATTGATTGCTTATTATATTTCTCAATTCTGGTTCTGAATGGTTACATTCAATTTATGAATGCATTAATCATTTTAATATTGAGATAAAATTTGAGCTATGGTTTATTTTTATGCAAATTGTTCAAATCTGTTTTGACACTGATTCACCCCCTCCTCTCAGTGTCATTTTCACTCCAACAAGTTGCACTATTTCATACATCATAATAACATAAAGATTTGATACGTGTCAATTTTGTGAAATCTTAATAAAGAAAAGAGTTACTATTTAATAGGCTATAATAAATTTTATAGTCAAATTTTTCTCTGAACAAAAAAACTAAAAAGTAAAATTTATCTATTCACATTAAATATTATAGTGGCATTTTCAAATTCCATTGTGAACAATAAATGTTAGAGTAAAATTTATCTACTTACATTAAATGTAACAGTGACATTTTAAATACTGTACTTGATATGTGCCAATTTTGTCAAGGGTAAATAAATAAAAGAATGCACAAGCACTAATTTTAGCACTGAGTGAGAAACAAACAAAGGCTTGATGCAGTCAAAATGTGCATCGAAAAAGACATGAAGGTCAGAAAATATTTGAATATCTAGAAAAATCTACCTGGAATGAAATAAATTTTAAAGTTTGTGTCAAACAATAATTCAAGAGTATACAATTTGGACAGTCTGAAAGCTGCAAAAATTGCAAGTTGTGGAAAAACTGAAAAAAAAATTGCAAGTTCTAGAAAGACTAAAGAAGTATTACAAGATCTTTTACTTTCTTCTCTTTTGCCTCTTATTCTTTCTGTACAATTTTGTAGAAATATTTTCCTTTAGAAGAAAACTATTTTTCCCGCACAAAGAAATTAGATTCTAAAATTAATATCAAAGCAAGGTGACATTTCTTTGGATACATTCCGTAGCTTGATTTTTTCCAGAAAATTGAGAGGCATATTACTAGCTATAGACTAACGTAAAATAGAAAATAGAGAACAAGTGTAGCAAACTATTGTAGACCTCAGGTAAGATTGTATCAATTATTTTTTGATTTGTTTGCTTCAAATTCCTTTTATGCAATTTTTTAGAAAGCTTCTTCTTCAGAAGAAAAAAGGTTTACCTACAAAAAAAATAGATTCTAAAATATCTTGCGGATGGAAGAAAACGTATGCATCCATAGCATGCAATTATTTTAACTGACAGTGACAATCCCACCAATGAACAACTAGAATTAAAAAAGTTGACTAGAAATTCTCTATAGTCTATATTTAATTGTCTATTTTTAAAATAATTAAAACATGTTTTATCTTTCTTTCTATTGGTTTATTTTGTGAATAGTCACTGCAAAATTGAATTTTTTCGTTGGAAATTGGATTGCATCAAATGGTTGTCATTAATGGCAGTAGGTTGTCATTGATGTCAACATAGTTTTGAATGAATGAGATAGTTACCAAAAGCTACTTTCTATTGAAGATGATCATTATACTTGGTCTCGTATGATTGGTCCGGTGTGTTAATTACTAAGGTTTGATTTTCTCCCACAAGATAAGCTATGATTCTAATATTCAAATATCTTGGCCAACTCAGTGTATACAATATATTATGAAGACTAGTTATGCTTTATGGATGTTAGCTGACTTGGTCTAATGCGTAAATCATCTATGGTGTTGACCTAATTGATGATCAAGATATCCTTGTATATGTATAAGACGTTTTGAGGAATGAATGAGAATGATAGTGTGGTATGAATAAAAGAGAAAGAGAAGAAGTGTGTGTGTGTGTGTGTGAAGGAGAAGAAAAGTGAGATAACATAAATGCTTTATCAGTACGGTTTTGTTGAGTGACTACTATGTGAGGCAGTACTTCATATTATGAGCTTTAGTGGAACTAAACCCTGACATTGAAGGTGTATTCTATCTTTTCAATCTTTTAGTAGTGAGCCTTAACTTTTGTACTTTGGCAGTGAGCCATCTTTTGTATCTCTGAGTTGTAGCCTTGTGGATAGTGAGTCCTTATTTCAGGCAATGAGCCTTTTGAAATCGGTTTTGACATTCTCTATAGTGTGAGTTAATCCTCACCATGGTTTTTCTCTTATTGGGTTTTCCACGTAAATCTGGTGTTACTATGTTTATGTGTTGGATTTTAGTTTCTACATTGATATTTGATGATTAATCATTTAAGTAGTTTCATGTATTAGTTTCGGTGATTGAATTAAAGGTTAAAATCTATGACAACTAATTCAACCCCCCTCTTAGTTGTCCTATTTAACAATTGGTATCAAAGCTTGGTCCTTTGGAATGAGTTTAATAGCTCGAATGAGATCTTAGTAGGTTGAATTAAATAATGAAGGGATCTAAGTTGGATGAAGAAGTAAGAACAGAGGTTACTGAGTCTAAATGTGAAGATCTAAAAGAAAATGTCAAGCAAATAGATGAATGCATTTAGAAACTAAGGAATCATATCCAAAAATTTGAGTTGAAGCATAAAGAGGTTAACCAAGAACTAAAAGAAGCAAAGGATATTATTAAGAATCTAAGAATGGAACTTGAAGAAAGAAAAAGGATGGAAGAGAATCTGAAATTGGAAATTGAACAAAGAAAGACATAGGAAGAAAGACTAAAAAGGACTATCAATCAAAAGACAAAAAAATGTGATATGCTTGAACAAGAAGTAGAAACCCTAAAGGTTGATCTAGAAAAAGTAAAAGCTCATGAAGAAAGGTTCAAGACAAGCTCTACAATTCTTGATGAGTTGATTTCATCATAGAAACCTGCAAAGGATAAAGGTGATCTTGGATTTGAAAAAGGACAAAGCACTAAACCAATTTTCAACAAAATAAATAATCAAAGGAAATTTTAAGGCAACACTTACCATCAAAGAATCAATACCTAAAGGATACCCACTTGATAGCCTATTGCTCAAAGGTACTCATATTTTAATGGATTTTTCTTCTCATGCAATAAATTTGGACATAGAGCAACAAAATGTAGAAGTAGGATTAATCGTAATAAAATAAGTTAGAATGTTAGATCCTTTTCTAAAAATGCTATGTGTGCAACAAGTTTGGACATAAAGCTACCGAATGTAGAATTCAAATGATGATGAAAATATTTGATACAAATAGAAGGATTCAATCTTTTCAAGGCTATTGTTACACATAAAATATCTTTGGACACAACGCTAATCAATGCAAGATGAAGATAAAAGAAAATTCATTTGACCTTGGATATGTTAAGTGCTACATTTGCAAAAAAATATGTCGATGAACAAAGTGGATCCTGAAGAAGTGAGGAAGGAAATGACAAAAATATGGAGAAAGAAGGAAGAACCTAAGAACAAGGAAAAATTAAATAATCCTATATTTGCATCCAGTGCAAATACCTTTTTCAAGAGCTAAACCCAATAATGGATTCAAGGGAAGTAGTCACAGAAGAATCTAACAAAACCCTTATATATGAGGTGTTGTATGATGACACAAGGATAAGTAATATGAATCTCTAGTTTAAAGGCATTGAAGAAAATTTTAGCGAAAAATATGCAAATCGAGAAATTTGTGGAGCTCTTCTTGACTTACAGTGTTTCTCAAAATTGATCCAATAGCATTGGTGAAGGAGGTATTGATAGAGTGAAGTATATATGATGATTTCATAAGCAATAAATTACCTTTTATGATGAAACCCTAAAAAGTGACAAGTTAAATAAAAATGATTGTGTGGTCTCTTTTCATTATGAATTGAATGAGCTAAGGAGTAAAGAGCAAGCCGAGGAATAAGGTGTTAGGGTTGTTAGCAAACAAAAGAATGAAGAACAAGGTAGAGTGGAGTCAAAGGAAATGTTGGTGTTTGATTCACACAACAACAAATCACAAATCGATGAATTTAAGCATGATAAGATTTGAAATCTTGAGCCTGGTTCCCTTTCAGTTGAGAAAATACATAAGGTTAAGAATCTAGGGCATAAGGGTTTAGACATTTGGAGTGAATTTCCATATTTTTAGATAAGGACATTGTTCAGATTATTCTAAGCAGAATTCAAGATGATCAGATGATCTTTGACAAACCCTATGTGATCACAAAGGAAGCAATTGCAGCAATAACTGGATTATGCAATAATGGGCCCATTCCTATGAAGAACAAAGAGGTCAAAGCTCTAACTGGAGTAACAAGAGATTAAAGAGAACATTTGATTCATACTATAATCAACCCTGTGATAAGGTATGTGACATATGGCATTTCATATAGATCTATTTCAGAAATAGGGAAGTTTCTACTTCTACAATTGATGTTTATGTTGCACATCAAATGGTTGAAAAGAATGATGATTTCAATTTGTGTGAGTTACTAAGGAATCAATTTATGGAGAACATTACTATGACAAAGAATGTAAATTACCCTTTTCATTTTGGTTCTCTGGTTGTATGTTTGATGATGTATTTTCTGAAATCGTTACCATTGAAAGATAATGTTGTGTGGAAGTCAATTATACTAGTTGGGAAACAAGTCTACCATTATCTAGAATGTCTAGTAGAAAAGGAAAATATTTGTAAAGAATACTTTGAAAACAAAGGAAATGTTTGGTGCTCTGGCATGGTTCCCAGTCTGGTTGTAGTATTTGAAGCAGATTCCCCCTCTGGTAAGAGAAAAACAAGAAGAATCATCTCATGCTCTCCTATGGAAATGAAGAAGATAAAGACTAAGAAGAAGGAAGAAGAAAAGAAAGAGAATACTACCAAAGCAATTGATCTAGAAACAATGGATGATGATGAAGATTTCACTAAAGAGAAGGTATTGAAGATTCTTGAGCAATTTGGTAGATTGAAGAAGATTGGAGATATTTGGTTATCTTGACCATCATATGAACAAGATGAAATCAAAGATGAATTGACTATTCACATAATTCACAATGATATTGACCTAAGAAAATTGACAAATGTTATGCCAAAAGTATTGATTTAGCAGATTCAAGACAGTCTAAAAGCACTGTCACCTAGTGAAACCGAAGGAAAAGATGAAATTCAAGTAGCTATGGAAGAAAGATGTGGAAATGCACAAAAGAGATTGACTAAGAGCATAAATGAGTTGAAAAAATTCATCGAGATTGTAAACAATGTATACAAGTATTGTCTCTGGTGGCCTACTCCTATCAAAAACTACATAGCAAAAATTGATACTATTGAGTTTGAGTTGGATTCTAATGGAAAAGCATATGATATTTTTAATGAAATAGATGGAGTGCAAAATAAAAGGATCAATTCCTTACAATTTGAACTTGCAGTCATTATGGCACAGAGGGATGGTATTGTGAAGACTTTTTGGAAGGTTAAATAGATAATTGAGTTGAGATTAGAACAGTTTTCCGGTCTTTTGGTAGAAGCTAGAAAAAATGAACAGAATATCACTATCCTAAATACACTTCTAGAAACAATTGATTTGATAAAAAAGAACAACAATATTTGTTTAAACATTAGGTCGGCAGTGGATTCTTAGAAGATATTTCTTTTGAAGTTGAAAGAAAAGTGCAAGGAGATATTTTAAGGAAAGAAAGATTGAGGTAAAGAACCATTTTTTTATATATAATTTTTGAAGCCTATTTAAAAAAATATTTTTTGAAGTAAAGGAAAGATAGATCTTCTTTCTTTGTCATTGATGTAAAAGGGGGAGAGAAATAATTTGAAAATAATGAAATAATTTTCAAGCCTATCAAAGAAAAGAACTATAGGTTGTTATTGTTGGATTTTCACATCTTATGTTGCCATCAATGACAAAGGGGGAGATTGTTGGAAATTGGATTGCATCAAATGGTTGTCATTAATGGAAGTAGGTTGTAATTAATGTCAACACAATACTGAATGAATGAGATAGTTACCAGAAGCTAATTTTTGTTGTGCCCTCAGCACACATGCCCTATTCAAAATGGGGACCTTCTCCTTCTTTGGGCTTGTTGGGTCACTTTTTCCTTTGCCTCGTTTTGCATGCCCCCTGTTTTGGTGTCTTGGGTGGTCAAGGAGTCTTGAGGATGTTATCTCAAGAAGTGGATCCCCATTGTATTTTATTTGTCCTTGGTATTTTTTTTGGGTCTTAGGAGTTGTTCTTTTCCTCTTAAGACCTTGTTTCCTTTGCTTTGCAGGTTTGGGACATAGGATGAAACTGGACCTAGAACCTTCGTAAAGTTATTGGTTTGGTTTTTGTTCTGATTTTAGCTCTACTTCTTGTCTTCTTGTTTTCTTTGTTTTTTCTTATTGTGTTTTTCCTTTGGGCTGGTTTCCTCCTTTTGGTCTTCTTTGGTTTTCCTTTTTCCTTTGTTTCCTTTCCTTTTGTCGGAAACAGAACAGGGGTGGCAACTGAACTCAGAACTTTGCTTAAGGTTTCAAGTCTGGTTTTGGTTCCGCCTCCACTCTTATTGTGCTTTTCCTCTGCTCCTGCTTCTCTCCTTTGTGTTGTGTCCTCATTTTGTGTCTTGTCTAGGTTTGGTTTTTCCCTCGGTTCTATCTTCCTTTGCTTTCTTTTGTCACCATCTATTTGTTGGTTTTTGTTCCTTTTTGTGGATGTGGGACCAGGGTAGTAACTGAACTCAGAACATTGCTTAAGGTTCCGAGTCTAGTTTTGGTTCTGCCTCCATCTGGTTTTGGTTCCACCCCTGTCCCGTTTTGGTTCTGCCTCCATTTGGTTTTGGCCCCAATTCTGTCTTCCTTTGTTTTCTTTGTCTCCTCCCATTTGTTTTGGTCATGTTGTTTGTGTTTGGGGGATCTTGTATGCTCCAATGTATTTGAATCTTCTTGAAAACTCACTTGATGTTGATGATAAACCAGTGGAGCCAGAGTGGGGGAGTAACTTGGGACCATTGGTTGGTTTTAGGTTTGGATTTTGTTCTATTCGTAGGTTCGTTCTCATTCCCGTTATGAGCCCGACCCTGCCTATGATAAGAAACTTCTTGTTCCTAATTCTCTCCTGGCTCCACCTCCAGTAGGTGAAAAATCTAACTAAGTATGGAGACTTACCCTGAAGGAGTAAAGAATTATGTGAGCAAGCCTCGATGCTTTCCTTGCCCCCCGCCATGAATTGAAAATTGGTAATGAAGGAAGCATGTGGACATTCCTATGTTGGCGGTCGCTTGTGGGTTGCCATCTTTCCTTCGCCACTCCTAACTATTGACCCAAGCCCGCCACCCACCATGTGGGTCCCAACCTCATTGCTTCCATCTGGCTAATGATGAGCGTATAACTCATGCAAGGGCTCCACGCGGACCCGATGATGTGAGCCACCTTATGTAGAACTCTGCACCTCTGTCGCTTGAAATTCGAACTTGCCAACCTTTTTGTCTATTGTACTTGCATTGATGGGTGCATTAAATTCTGATTAGGGGTATAAAACCTGGCTCGACCTATCATTTTCAATGGCAAGTTAGTCAAGAGAAAACTCAGAGCCACCAGAGAGACACATTTCCTTCGCCATTCTTTGACATCACGCCCATCACCTCCATCGACTGATTCCTTAGGGATTTAACAACTTGCTCCACTGGGTCCTTAAGGTATGCTTTTCATCCATCCTCCCACTTTTTTTTTTGGGTGATTTCATGTTCAAGTGATAAGTAAAACCAAGTTAAAATGCATCTAACTAGTAGATGAAGAGAACACCTAAAAAACCCATGTTGTTGAATTACAAGAAAACCTTTGAAATTTCCCTAAGGATTGAATCTAGAACCTTCTCATCTTGGTGTCATTCTTCATGCAGAGCGTTCATGGCCTCCAGACCTAGGCCTCTCTGTCACCGCTTAGAAAATTTGGAATCAAACTCCTCTAAAACGGTGGGATTCCTTCCCGGGCCTGCCCCTGCGGAACTCCATCCTCAGGATGTCACGTTGCTATCATCTTCACAAATGGTGTTATGATTTCATCCACTCTAGCCTCAAGATCCACCTTCTCTTTTTCCATTTCAGTTATCGAAAAAAAATGTTATATCCTTTGTCCTCTGGGTCTTGGTCCACAAAGTTTCATCTGCAGACTTCTGTGATGATCACTTCACCGTTTCAAATGGCCATCCTCTGCCTACTACCTGATGTACTGGGTCTGTGCACTTAAAATGACTAAGTTACACCAATTTTCCCTCAGCCCCTGGAACACTTCCTCACCAGAGTCATTCCAAATGGTGAACTCGAAATAGCTTTCTCGCTTCACATCTCTAGGTGCTCCAAATATGATTCAAACGACCTCTGATCTGGAAACAAGCCTTGACCCGCGTGCTCAAATTGATCCCTCCCTTACATGAATATTTTAGATCATATAATCTTGAAGCTAGGAGAAACCACACGGATTTCCCTACCTTGTTCGCCCTTCACAACAACAATCCTACCATGGAAATCTAGCCCCATGGGACCGGGTTGCCCAAATTCCCTCCAGTAAACTACCGATAGCATCTCAAAGCAAATGTTTGATTTCATGAGTGATGTATTATCCAACTTGACTTCATTATGACTAACATTAATTTTCTTATGTATTTAATTGCACTTATCATGTTGTTGTTTGCAGGATATATGGAATCAGGTGCAGGACCCTTAGGGGCAGCTGCAAAGAAAGACAAAGGGAAGAAAGTAGATAAAGTCCCTCGTGGGAGAGAGGACAAAGAATGGATGAAATATCAATTCTAGGGAGAGCCTTTGCACTCAAAGATAATCATAGACTGGAAATAAATCAAAGATACTAATATCAGTCACATCAACATTGATGACTTCAAATAGAGGGTCAAAATCAACTCGACCACAGACAACGCCCGACTGATCAGACAAAGTGGAATTGCTAAGGCTGCGGGCTTTCCTCCATCCCTTGTCACTCTTGAATTGGTCATGGCCTACCAGAAAGCATATCAACAAGAGACTCAAACAATAATTGATAGAGGTGGGAACATTTTGGTTGATATGTCAGGAGAGGCAATAAAAAATACTTTTCACATCCCTAGCTTTGGGGAAATGGAACTACCGACAATCGAGGAATACATGGCAATGTGGAATGTAGATCCCATCAGGTGCAAGAAGCTTATAAACTAGTATTGAGTCAAAGAGAAGCGGGAAAATCTTGTGAAATTTCCCAAAGAACTCTTCCGCAGTGATTTCCACGAAGATTATCATGACCTCGTGACTCTGTTGAGCAAAAAAATGGGCCTTCCCAGTGCTGCATATTTTCAAGAGTGGATGGTCTACTTCGTAGAGCAGATCCTTCATGGAAAGGAGTATTCTACATAGACCACATTCTATGGGGGAGGAATCATAAGTGACTACTTCCACGAGCAGTTTATGAATATCAAGAATACCTCCAAATTTTATATGACATCCTACCTTGTTTACTCACTGTCCGAGCGGAGGCAGTATAGTGGATTTTTCAAAGTGCCTGATGAATAATCTGGTTGTGCATTAAAATGTTTTTACAGATACCTTCATTTGTAATATAGAAATTTCAAGAGGGACTATTACAAAGTGAATGATGCTTTCAAAGGTCACATTATTAGGCTACTCGGAGGAGATTTCAAGAGAAGAGTCTCCCATAGTGCTCGGGTGTTCCTCAAATAGTGTGCCTTCATGTTTATTCAGTACCCTAAGTTCACCTACATTCGTACCCAAGGCTACACAGAAAGGTCAAATAAGCTTCCCTGGTACCCCAATGACCAGATTGTATTGCTAGAACTCTCTCAACAGCTACGGCATGTACATACTCTTCTCAACAGCAAGCATTTGGTAGGAATCCCCTATCCTCTTCCTTTTGGTCCAAGGATGTACAAGTTACAAACCTCTTAGTGTGCAGGGAACTCGGAGAAGGAACTAGCAGAATACCATTTTAGCCTCCACACTGCTCACCCACAAATAGACCCATATGGGCACATAAGGAAAGCACTGGCACCAGAGTATGCCCACCGACATCATGTTGAAGATTTCTAGACAAATTGCAAAGATGATAAGGAGGTTCACACAAGGCATTACATGCGAATGATTGTGTACTTTGTGAAAAGGGTGGATTTATTTCCTATACTTGATCAAGTGGAGGAATATGAGAGCATGGTCTTGGACCCCAGGTACAATGCAGTCACAACCTTTCCTCTGCTAGCAAGAGATTGGGATGAGAAAGAGGTCGATGACCTCGATATTATAACCATGTTAGTCGAGGCTCACACCAAGGAATGGGTCAATGGATACCTAGCCCAATTGAAGCAACAAGGGGATGTCCTAACATATGAAGGTATCAAAAGTGAGCCTAGTGCCATAGATGAGGTAGCTACTACCACCTCAATGGGGGAAACATCCAAATCTCCCCCATTCACAAAATCAAGGAAAAGAAAAGAGACCGAAGGACATCATTCGAATCCAAAATTTTACGCAAGGAAAGCTTCAGAGGGTGAGCCCTCAAAGAAGCATAAGATGTCAAGAAGTGTTGCAAATCTCCCTTCTATTCAAGAGGATCCCCTCTGAAAAGGAGAAGAAGTGGAGACGAATCGGCCAAAGTCCCCATCGACTATCTCAGGTGTTGTCGTCCCTCTGCCTATTTCTCAAGCTATGGTCAATACATCCCCACCTGCGGTGGACATTTCAGTCCAACTTGCCTCCTCTTCACCAGCTGGACCCATAGTATTGGTTGATTCCTCCTCTTCTACAACTTCTCCACTTTCCTCCGCCTCTATGTCCCCCACTACATTGCTTTCATTGGTGGCAACAACAATACCAATGCTCATGCTCACATTGCCAGAGGAATTCTCATGACACATGCAGAATGTACCCTATGAGATTTCCCAAGTATTGATGAATCCCACCATCCAAGCCACCTTAGCATAGGTCCTTGCTAGTGCCCCTCCCTCGAAGCCTCCAACAGAATAGCCAAAAATGGGAGCCACAATGGAAATATCGGCAGAATGGGAGAGGCGAGAGATGAAGTAACAAAAGCATTGTAGGAGGGGACAGATGAATATCATGAAAGTCCTAAGTATGAGCACCTGTGAATCGACAAGGTGGTTCATGAAGAAAAAGAAACAGGATCCTCTGAAAGTGGAGATGAAGAGGAAGACATAAGTGGCAAGCTTATTGTGCAAACTTTCGATCTTGAATTTGAAGAACAGTTGACCAGGAAACTACCAAATGTCAGAGAAGAAGTAGAGGGGTTACCTCCTAAAGAAGAAGTGCAAGAAGATGACAAGGCAGAAGAAAATATGGAGCTTTCTATAGGTGAATAGCAAGAGCAAAGCCCCAAACATGACAAAGAATTTCGTTTCTCTGAAGGACATGAAGAACAAGAAAGGAAAACGGATGAAGAAGTTGAAGAAAAGGAAGGAGAGGAGGCTGAGAAAGAAGAAGGTCCTAGGGAGTGATTTCCTACTAAGTCTCTCATCAAATTCCTTGTGTTCATCCAAGACTCCATTGAGGAAGAGGGAGAAGACCATAAAATGGAGGAAAAGGATCTTGGAGATAAAGAAGTAGAAGTCCAAAAAAATGAAGAGGAAGGTGATCATGAATCACCTAAGGAAAAATTTGCTATGCCCGAATGGCTAGAAAATCAGCTTGAGAAGAAATCTCCTGCCCCAGCTAACCCAAGAGAAAGGTTGGAAGCTATCTTAGCCAGGGCACAAATCAACACCAAAAGGGAGAAGAAGCCCAAAATTAGATCCAATGTGATGATGGATGTCTCTGGATCTAGGACTGTCCAAGTGGCAACACCAGTATTGGGAGCAAAAGGGATAAGCTACAATGTCTCCACCATTCATTTGGAACAACTACTAGAGAGAAAAAGGTAGAGCACCTCCAAGAATCTGTAGCCACAGTAGTGTACTTGATACAATAGGGAAAGGTTTCAAAACAAGAGCTCAAGGAATAGGTGGTTGATCTGACGATGTACATCCAACAATGGTCCTCTGCAAAAGAAGTGTAATGCCCCACCATATTGACCTCTCTGGGCGTTTAGAGTAAGTTTGTTTGTTAATTGTTGATTTTGGGTCTAGGTAACTGTTTCAGCATTTGGTTTATTTAATTGATAAATTCTTTTAATTACTTTATGCATTAAAATGAATTTATTTCATAAATGAGGTACTTTGATAAATGAATATCAATGGATATATAAAATTATAAATTTAAGCTATAATAAATAAATAAATAAGTTATGGCAGGTCGAGTCGAGTGAGAGTTTTTCTCCTTAATTTTTGTTACGGTTGCATTGCATGGGAGGACTTTAAATTCATGCCAATTATAATTGATAGTATGGCTGGTTGCATACGGGGATTGAGGAACAACTTTAGTTGTTTACCAATCATACTTGTTTCATGCAAGAATTTTGGTTAGCGGTTACACTCGTTGAAAAGGAAGCATAGTGGAGAAGATAGGGGGTGCATGATGAGCGCATGCAAAAGTGGAGATCCTCCTCTAACTGTAAGAGTCTATTTTTAGAAGATAAAGAAAACTTCTAGTGGACTCAACCTGATGGCATGAGAAGAGATTCATTTCAAAAATGGCAGCGAGTTGCCGCTTGGCAAGATGATGAGGAGTTCGTACCCACTTGCCAACAACAAATATGCAATTATTTGGGAACATGAAGGAATTCTATATTTGTACATTGCATAAGATTTTGAGTAATCTTCGGTCTGGGAGGAATCTGCTAGGAGGAGCGGATAGAGGAAAAGGGTTGCATGTTTGTAAAAGAGAGAAATCGGTGGTTATCAGGGATGGCGAACATCAAAATGGGGTTCTGAGGCATTGGTTCCTCGAGATAATATCTTTTACTTCTGTGGGTATGAACACCGATAAACTAGATTATCTCTGGATTGTTCACCATGGAGCATGTGGGTCTGATAGTTTCTCCATTCTATTCCTCTCATCCTCATGCACACACTATTCAAAGACTTCAACTTGTAGCGTGGTAGAAGGATGTTGGAAAAAATAAATTTGTTTGATTGACCGTGAAGATTTTGGGGGTTTTTTTTGGAAGGTGGAATTTGAGAGTTTTTGCAGTGCTACGGAAACAACTTCAACTCTAACCAGCGTATAAGCCAGATAAGTATCGGTATAATGTGATTTTGGTAAAAGGCTATGTTTGTGTTGGTATTATGAATGTTTACATTTTACTCTATTCCAGCCATCGTGCATGTTGTCGTTTCTTCTTGGTGTCGATTCCTAAAATTGATATTGGATATGGCTTGCTTCTACCAATCAAACTTAATCCTTTAAATTGCATGATTTATGTTAAGCCTTTGGCACCTGTGAGTTTTGTAACATCATTTCGTGTTACACATATCATACGTCCCTTACTTATCCTGAAGATTGCTGGCAAGACATTGTTTTAGAATCCCGTGCTTACATTCAATTCCACAACCATACAACCCTCATCGCCACTGTATATTCTTGCTCTATGTAGTATGTACGTCGCCTTGTGATTGAGATTCAATATAACATTTCCCATCAGTGATCTAGAGGAGGTTATGAACTTACATGAATACACTGAAAGGCATTAAATTGAATTTTTATTATCGGCTCTTTAAATGTGTTTCACACTTCACAATTTCCGTATCAGTGTTTAATACATGGTTTCCAGACTTCTGTTTAATCCTTTTTATTTCAGTAAAATATCTCTAACTTTTCTATCAAATGCATATTGCGCATAGCCTGCTATCATGCGTTCACTGAGCATAAATATGGCTTTAGCTGTTAAGCTCTCATGGTTCCCTAGCTAGACCTCTGGAACCTATACAAAATTTGAGAGAGAACTCTTAAGATCTCCCTACGTCGATTGAACTAGTCCTAGCCCAAAGTACGGAAACACAAAATCCATGGCCCTTGGCTTTCCTTGACTGACAGCCACGCATCAATGACCAAGCGGCCTCATAATCACCTTTGTTATGATAAGTCTGTGCAAGATTATAACGTGTATGAGTTTTCATGAGAGGATGGCGAGGAAAACAAGAACTATCTTAGTTGATTGTACCACAAGGGAGTGATGCCCATTTTCTAATCCAAAGCTTCCATTTTGACGTAGGCATTTAGGCTGCGGGAAAACGTAGTGGAACTTGGCTTTATACCTGTCTTTGAACTCACACCCCAACAAATTGTTCCAAATTATGCTCAACTCTGTGTTAACGTTGATACAAAGAAACCCCTGCCAGATAGTGTTAACTTTCCTGTCAGTTTGGGTATTGCCATCAATATGGATATCCAGTCAAGGTTGTCTATTCTTAACAAGAGATATTGTAGACTAAAGAAAACAACAAGAAGATACCCCTTCTAGAATCAAGAATATACACTGTTGTCATTAATTGATTAAACAAAATCTCTAATTTTTCCTTCAGACTCTGCGAATCAATCTAAAATTGCAAACTCTAACCTACTTCATATGTTGATATGTATAAATTATGTATTGTATTTTCTTGTATTTAAGATCTGTATTCAATAATTATAATGGGTATTCAATTTGATGCATTTTCTACCTTCTCAAGAATGTTGTACTCCTTCAAGATCATGATTATATTATTGAATGGGAATGTCTTATGGCTGTATACGATGAATTTTTCTTTGAATGACATTCGAGTATAAATGAATATACTTATATTATATATATGTCAGAATTTAGATGTTGTCATATTGTAATTGATATTGTATTGAAACTGCATTCCCTAAAAATATACATATTATACTATATCTTGGATAATAGTAAAGGAACGTTTTCGATATGCGAAAGATTAGTTTATAAGTGAGCTTTTAATTGGAGTGAATTGAGTTAATTATATATATATTCACATATATTTGTGAATTAGGGTTCGTTAAGTAAAAATACGTTTCTTAGTTTTGATTACTTAAAGATTGTGTGGTTAAGTCTTATGAGTGGAAAGTATGTGGAAATAATACTTTGTTTAAGGAATATTTCTTTGGTTACTATACTTAATTGTTTGGTTGTATTGAGCTACATGCTTGACCTTGGGATCAGATGATTTTTTAAATTGTTCTGAAGTAGAAATCAGTCGTTTAAAGTGGTTGTTGATAGTCTTTTCAGATCTTGATGATGCTACCATGGGGAAACTACTGTGTTAGTGATTTAGTCTTCCAGAGGATAGAGGGGTCTATGGCTTCTTCTTACAAGGGTTGGTATGGGGGTTCGGTGACCTAGGAGGATTGCCTTGGGTAACCCATATCAAGTTTGATGTAATTATTTGTGGTTTATGTTAGTTCACTTGTAAGTGGGTGGGATATGATTCTTTTACTTTGATAATGGTTGATCTTGCACTTGGATTGTTTTTATGTGGCTTTGAGCCTTGCACTTGAATGTGGTTTTCGTTACTTTGAAGTTCTAGTGTGATATGGTGCATGCCTCACTTGGTGCAGTTATTTTATTGGATTAGGTGTCTTGTGCAAGTTAGCTTTCCTTTGTGTGTTTTTGAAATATGTTGTTAGTAGGGGAGTGGCTCTTCATGGGGGCCGGCACACAAAGTGGTGCCTGGGTAACTCATGTGGAGTTAGTCTAATAAGTGAAAACTAAATCAATACATTAGGTAGTCTAAAACACTTAACTGTATAAATTATGCCTCGCTCATGGACTTAAGGGCTAGTTCAGACTTGGGGATGAGTCGAGAAGGCCTAGAATGGCAAGATCGTTATCTTGTCTTTATGAAAGATAATCGATTCCGCATTGGATTGCATGTGGGGCCGGGTTTTGTAAGAGGTCACCACGGGTAACCCAAGTTGGGGGTCGGGGCCTAGGAAGATTCACCAGGGTAACCCATGCAACATTGTGATGACACTTCACCCTTTAACAACCATCTATGCTTTGTTTCCCTCTAAGTTATTCTTGGGCCTCTGGAAGCAGATGTTGGCATTTTTATGTTGATACTTTATTAGTTATTTCTTATGTTGGTACATCTTGTGTTGGTTATATCTTGTGCTGGAGATTGCCATATGTTATTGTGGATCTTGTTGTGAAGTCTTGTATCCTTGTTCTGTTTGATGGTTATTGTTGGGGTCCTTCTTGTCATCTCTTAGCACGGGGGGTGGGCCTTCGGGTTCATGTGGTTGGGTGGAATGTGCTATGCACCCCATTGGGTCCCTAGTCGTCGATCGAGAAGTGTAGAATTGCACCTTTGTAGTGACTCCTAAGTTTTATCAGAGTTGGATTTGGATTTGCAACTTTGTAATCATATATTTCTGATGTAATAATTCATGTTTTTGTACTCTTCCCATTCATAATGTGAAGTAACATTGTAATATTGTTATCCTTGTGAAATGTAATTTTGAGTTTTAGTGTATTTTCCATTTTCATGTGATGTAATGATGATGATACAAAAAGTAATGCAGTCATGTAACCTCAATGGATTTGTTATATACAGTACATGTTAGTTATTTAAAAAAAATTTGTCATAATTGTGAGACATCTTAGTTTCCTTTGGGGTTGCCTTTGCGGGGCGTTACAAGAAGTGTCCACCACATCCATAGCTCCACCAAAATTGCTATCAAAAGAGCAAATAGATAAGATGGAAAAGAGAAAGAACCTGGATAAAACTACAGAAAGCTGGTTCCAATAGGTCCTATATGTTGGAAACATGGGCATTGATAGTGTTTTATGGACAGCTAACAAAGTCTTGGATCTCCAATAGTCTCTTGAGGGTACAAAGAAACTCTGCAACGACTTCCCAGCAAGATATGGGTCCACCTACCCAAAGATAGAGGCTATTCTTAAACTATCGAGCGCAACTTGGGAGAAAGAGCCCACCTTCAAGAAGGATGACCAGTAGCTGGTGGATGTATGGAGGTGAGACTTTGTGAATCAAAAAGAGAGGTTGGAGTTGGTGCTCGACAAGGCGAATATGGATATTGAATGGGATAAGGAGATCTCAGTCAATTGCATCAAATACTTGAAGCTACTGATGGGATATGATATGCCTACTGTACAAATGGATCCAGAAAAGATAAATCCCCACTTCCAGAAGAGGATCGAGGACAAGATGTCAGAAAAAATCACCACTAATTTCATGAGCTTTGCTGCCCAAGCTTTTTCGCAATCAGAGATGTTTTGAGACCACACCGCTAAGTATGATGAAGATTGGGAAAATCTCACCAAGCAATCGCAAGAATGGAGTTATCAAGTGTTCCAATCCAAAATCATTGATGTTGATTAGTTCCAATTGCTAATTTTGAAGTTCATGGAGTATGCAACTTTGAAGAAGTGGGAAGGAAACCCTATTATTGATGAAGAGTTCCTAAAGGAATAGCTAAAATGAAATTAGAAAAAAGGCAAAATACTACAGTGTTATCACTAAAGGACAAAATAGGGATAAAGAAAAAGTTGTATTTTAAATTGTAAAATATTGTGGGGTAGGTGGAACCCTAATTTGTAATGAATCATGGCCACACAATGCAAATTAATCTTAGCCATTCATTTTTCCTTTTGGACACTATAAATAGGGGGGTCTCCTCTCATTTTCAAGAGAGAGTTGAGTTGTTGTAATGACATGCTGCAGAAATTTTAATGGAAATACATTGACTTTGGTGCATTTTCTAAGTTTCTCTACATGATTCATGATTCAATCTCCCATAGTTAGATGTTTTAGTTAGATTTACATTGTTGTTCTAGTTGGTTTTAGATTGTTTAGATAGATTTTTTAATGTTGTTATGTGGTTATGAAAATTTCTACTATGTGGATGCCTTCCCAGTCCATACTTTTTGCTATTTGCTGCTAGTAAATGGTTGTGTAAAGTTAGTCTAGGCTAAAACTTAAAGTTTTTTCAAAATTTTATCTTTATTCATGCATGTATGTGGTGGATGAATGGTAAAATATCTATAGAAATTAGATGATAGCATAGATTTCATGATACTGTAGGTTTCTTGGTTAAGTGGAATCCTGCTTGAAGGAAGTTTTCCATAGTAGAACCTCCATGATCAATGTTCATAGTTAGTTGTAGATCTAGGAAGCTCTCCTCTTCCCATAGTTGTAGATCTAGGAAACTCTCCTCTTCCCTGCTCATTTTCCTTTTTTCTTTAAGAAACAACCTAAGCTAAGGTTCATTGCACATTGTAAAGCCAAAATCCAAGGAAAACTTTGGAGTTTCAAATAGTTGTTTGAACCTGCAGCAAAGTGCATGTCAGTTTCCATCTTAGAAATGTCAATTTTCAAGATCCACTTCACATCCAACTACGCAATTCTACCCTGTGATTACTAGAAAAATCACATCAAATATTAACTGAGGAATTCCATGCAAGTCATGACCTGACACCTAAGAGACCTTGGGGTGATTTTCAACAACTTGTTGTTGGAAGTCTCCTTTCAAGAGAGGTAGTGCATCCACATACTTCTTGTGTTGAGAAAGTGTGTAAACATAGCATCAAAAGAACTGGCGCTAGAAGGAGGGCTTTGCTAAGCTAGATCTAATTGGATTGTTCTCCCTTGAAAGGTTTCTGAGAGTTTTAAGGTCTACACCAAACAAAAGGGAACTTCAAGAGCTACAGCCCCCCACAAGGGATAAACGAACTACGGGAGGGGACTCCACCTCTTCCTCTTTCTCCATCTCTTCCATTTCCATTCCACCTTCACTTTCCTTCACTTTTCATCCATCCTCCACCCAACCACTCCAAAATTCCTTTGGGTCTCATCCATCTAGCAGCCAAGGAACTATCTCTCTCCTTGCCTTCCAAGTTCAAGGCATTGTCCCAATAGCCAGGGAGTAACCTCTTTCCCTACCCTCCAGGTCCAAACCACAATCCAAATAGCTATGGCCTAGGTACAGTCCCAAGCTGTTGTCTTACAGCAGTTGCAGCTCCAGATTTCTATTCCTTAACAACGGGTACCACCTTTGCATCTTGTCATGGCTTGGTTAGCACAAAATATTTCATCATTACACTTCAATGCTTATCATGATATACCCAAGAATTCAAAGGGCTTCTGAATGAAGTTCAATCCTTCCAACCTACAAAGGAAGACAGAAGAACACATCAAGATATTTGAAACAACGATTAAAGATATGCAGATTGATCATGAAGATGTTGCATGCCGCCTCTTTCCATACTCATTGGGGGAGGAGGCTTTTTACTAGTATATCAATTTTCCAAGAGATTCCATTGCCTCATGGAACCTCATGAAGAGAATTTTTTGGCAGAAATATAAATTTTTGGTTAGCTCTTCAGAGCTATACCAATAGTTCATGTCTGTCTTAAAAGAGATTAATGAACCAATCGGTTCTTTTAATGATCATTTCCATCGTAATTTTATGATACTTCAAGATCCATATGTGCACAACAAAATTGTGGCTCTACCCATCTATTATGCAGCATTAGATAATCTCATGTCTGCATTGGCAAACAGGATGTGCCCGACACTCACCACGTTGATAGCTACCTATGTAGAGGTTGTCATCACCAGTGCAGATTTGGCGCATAATATTTTTTGTCCACTACCATATTTGGATCCAGTGGCTCATCCAATGCAGGTTTAGGGGATCAACCAAGCATTCACTCATTAGACACTTGTTATGAACCACATCCCTCAGCTTCCCATCATCTCGCACCTTGGACAACCGATGAATCATGCACCTCCCATAGCTTCTTACTTGTAGCCTCAGAAATAGAAGACCTACACTCAAGCTCCCCAATAGTAGCAAATGTACCCTTAGTAGTTGTAAGCACCATTATACCTTCTGAGACTAGAATTCCCTCGAGCACATCAAAATGATTTGGTGGCCCCACCTGTCTTTCTCTAAAATCAAGCACCACAGTCGAGCAACACCAAGAAAGATAAACTAGAATAGCTGACGGAAATGATAAAGAAAATTTCTACGAAGATGAACCACTTGAGAAATAAAAATAATCAATTACGGGCCTCCCAACACAGCCTCCAAGCTAACTTCAAATGGGATAAAAGAGATAACAGGGATGGTAGGGATAACCACGAAGACAACACCTCTTCTGGACAAAATTACGATAGAGGGTAGAATTCAAATCAAAACTTTAAGAGAACTTCTTAGAGGAAGAACCACATGTGGAATATGAGACCTAACAATGGAGGTGTGCCTACTCCCTTGGATCAACCTACCAGCAATGAAAAAATGACTAGTGGAGTGTATCTCGCTAAGGCCACTCTATCTGGATGGTGTTGGATTCACACGACAAGCAGACACTCTGAGTTGGATTGTCCTAAATTATAAACAACCGTTGAAATATTCTAGGTGGAAATCCAAAATGTTGTTGATAGTGCCAGTTGCAGGGACATCATCCCATCTGATCCTTATGACTCTTCTTGCCTCGTGGTCAATCAAGCTCCTTTCCCACGGATCAATTGTAATGAGCTTGAGATCGAGGTCACACTTGTCAGGAATGAAGAAGTGCAAGAGGTAAATAATGAAGAAACCTTGTCGTGACTTTTCAATTCAATAGAAAATGGCCCAGAAGATGAGGAAGAGCCACAAGTAGACAAAGTTCATATGTTCCACCAAAGAAAAACTCCCTAATTCCTTAGGAATAGGTAGGCAGGTGGACCCTTTACAACTTCTACCCTACTAAATAATTTTAGCACCCCATTTGATCTGAATGCTAGCAATAATCCTAGGCTTCCCCATGTGCCCACCCAATACTTCAATAGGGATAAGTCACAAAATCAGCCTCAAAACTAGTCACAAAATCAGCGTAAAGTCCAATCCAAAAACTAATAAGGTCAAACAAAAGCCCAACCTGCTAGTTTCGCGATACGTCGAGACTTTGATTTTGAGATTTTGAACAAATGGGTGAATATGTAGAAGAAGAATTCAAGAAGGTAAAAATTAATCTATCTACCTTCAGGCTACTTAAAGTCCTTGTTGTAAGGCATTCCTTCTTCAAGGTACTTAATGGAACCTCGTCGTTTAGAGAAATGCAGGAAACATCAACAAAAGGGGTCACCTTTCAAGAACCCGAGAAAGAACCTATGATCCAAGATATCATCGAGAAAAAGAAGGATGTCCCCTTTAATCATTATATAGGTAAATAGACCACAAAAGAATCTGGTCAAAACAACAACAAAAAATTCAAAGGATCAACCTTTAGTGTAGACCAAGGACAGGACTCGTGATAAAAACAAATCTCACATAGTCCAGATGGATACGCCTATGGGCTTCTTCCAAGGGAAATTAGAAACACCGCCCTTTCTCACCACCATCCAGATATTTGGGAAAAATATACATAATTGTTTGATTGACTTTGGAGCATCAGCCAACGTTATGCCCTTGAGATTACTCCCACACCTTCAAAGAAAAAGGTAATTCAACTGGACAAAACCGGGGTAAATATTATGGGAGAAGTGAATCGGATCCCAATGTAGATTATCATGGACCCGAGGGTGCAGCAGGTCATTAACATCCAAGTTGTGGATATCCCTGATGCATATGGAATCATCTTGGGATGGGACTTCACCCATTCCTTGAATGGATATTTTTCCATAGATTTTTTGCACATGTGGTTGTCATGGAAAGGACTGCCCAATCAGATTTGCATCGATCAAGAACCATGCATGAAGTACATGATCACTGAATATAACAACCTGAATGAGGCATTATTTTTTGAAACTGAGTTGGGGAATTATTGTCCCTTTGCTTATCAAGAAGAGGTAGAGATTCAAGGAGAAGGGATGGTGGCCGAGGTCCTATTGGTGCAATGCAGCCATCTAGTTGATTTAACCCATACACCTTAGAGCACAAAGATGCTAGTAGAATCCGATGATGAGGAAACCCCTAAGGACAACACTTTGGTACTTTTAGATGGATTCCGAGATTTTATGGAGAATTTCATACAAAATCAACTCATTCTATGGGAAAGAATGAATTTCTAGGAGCTCCTGCTCCCAAATTGGTGCAGGGTACATGATACTGCTCATTATGAGTTTGAATGTTGCCTATGCCAAACAATAGTAGAAATTAGCCACTCCTAAGGAGGAAACGCCATTAGAGCAGTCACCCCTCCACCATACCAATACACTATCTACTTTAGAAGTCATAAATGACAACTCATAGCCTAAAGGAAATAATCACCTCAGTGGCCTCGATACCAAAGAGCCTCCTAAATTTTGGGCATTACGCTTTGATGGATCCAAGTCCAAGTAGGGAGTCGATGTCGGATTTGAGCCTATCATCTCTATGGGTAAGACTTATTTCACCGCTCATAGACTTCAATTCTATTGTACCAACAATGTAGTAGAGTATGAGGCTTTAGTCCATTGTCTTTTGATGGCCTTGAAGAAGAATGTTAAAATGCTGCAAGTTTTTAGTGATTTCAAGTTGGTGGTTAAACAAGTCAAAAAATTATACTCCTATCATGACAGAAGATTGGAAAACTATAGACATAGGGTTTGGGATCTCCTAGAAGGGCTAGACGTATTCAATATACAGTTGATCCCTCGTGCTCAAGACCATATGGCTAATGCTTTGGCTCAAGCAGCTAGTACATTGCAACCCCTATCCTTTTCAGGTCTCAAGAAATTCACTATTGAGCTGACTTCTACACCGTCCATTCTATATAATGTCACCCAATTTCAATTCTTCAATGATGATAAGCACATCATTGACTTCATCATGAGCTTTGATGTCTTTTACACTCAAATAATTGATGAGGCTGATCTAGAAGAGGCCGAAGTAGACATAGAGGGGATTATCAACGTCAAGACCAACACGATTCCCCGAGGGATGGTTCAGCTAGAACACATTTTTGACTTGAATCAAATCAGAGATCAAGATCAAAAAATGAAGAAGGAAGCCATATGAAACTAGTGTGACACTCACAGCCTCGAAACAATAGAGGAGATCAAAAATGTTTTTATTGGCAAAGTGTGCACTATAGAGGAAAAGAAAGGGATTGTGGATGCTTTACGGAAGTATCACAATGTGGTGGTGTGGAGCTATGAAGACCTTAAGACTTATGACACTTCCATCATCACGCACACCATGGGTGTGTGCAAGAAGTTGAGTCCACTTTTTGGCCAAAAAGTGGAAGTGTTTTATCTGATTTTCAGCATTTGACACATTTGACCTTAAAATTTGAAGCACTTAGAGATGAAATCTTTAAAAAATTCACTAATCATAAAATGTAGTGCTCGGAGTTTAGTTTCCAAATATGTAATTTATTTCAATACCCAGATTGTACAAATAGAGTTTTAATAGGCATTTCTAAAAACCACTGTTTAAAAGTCATTTTTTTTTACCATACCATGCACGTGTACGACATCCATATTTTGACTTAAATTATCGTATTTTTCCAAATCCTTTTGGGAAAATTTGTATGACTCACTGAAGCTTGCTCTTGATATTTTTTTGTAATTTTTGTTAATTTTTTATTAGGCAGATTTGTCATTTTGAAAAATCGTCATGTACGACATGCATAAGATGACCTAAACTTATCATTTTCTGATTTTTTTTTTTTCAAATTGAAAAGAATTGTCTGAAGTTTGCTCTTGTGCAATCAGTTTGTCAAAATGTTATGTTGATCAAAAGTTATTAAAATAGTAAAAAACTTTGATATTTAAAGTTTATGGACCAATTTTATTAGAAATTAATTGAAAAATAGAAAAAATAATTCAATTGCAAAAAAAATTACATATTTGGAATCTGCATTGTTTCATCTAAAATGGTTTTTAATTTCGTCAGAAAATTTTGCAGAAAAGGTCGTCAGCCATATGTCCAAAGTCGGTATTTTTCATTGACATTGTTAGGGCCTTGAACTTGCAGGTCAAACCAGGTTGAAGGCCTAGGTTCAGACTTCCAATGCTTTTCCCAAACCAAAAACCTTGGAAAAAACCCGCCCATGATGCAAAATAAAATTCAAATTAAAAAAAATGGGATCCCGATTATAAAACGGGATCCCGTACTATAATCAAGATCCTGTTCCCATCCAACAGCATTCTGGCCGTTGTAAATAGAACGGGATCCCGTTTCATAAATCGGGATCCCGTTTCATAAATTGGGATCCCGTTTCATAAATTGGGATCTTGTTTCTTATAAATCGGGATCCCGTTTCTTATAAATCGAGATCCCATTATGTTTCCATTCGTTCGGAATCCTATGGGAAACAGGATCCCCATTTTTAGAAAGTGGAATCTCGTTTCATCTCAAGCTCGGGATCCCGTTTCATCTCAGGCTCGAGATCCTGAACCGTAACGGGATCCTGATTTTTAAAAATCAAGATCCTGTTTATTTAAATTGGGATCCCGTTTCCTCAATGCCGATTTCAATTTTTTGGTTAAGGAAAAAAACTTCCATGTTTTGTGGACTCAACTTTGTGCACTTACCCCCATTCCTCTCAAGACAGGAGCATGGCCATTCCACCAATGGCAGTGTCCTATCAATGCCTTGCTGGAGCCCATCATTTACAAAGAGGTGCAGAAATTGCTTTCAACAAGAATTATATTCCTAGTTAGGCATTCTACATGGGTATCCAACTTGGTCATAGTTAGGAAGAAGAATGGAGAAATCAGGTTGTGTGTTGACTTCCACAATTTGAACAGAGCTTCTGAGAAAGACAACTACTTGACGCCTTCATGGGATGGGGTGTTGCAGATTGTTAATGGCTCACAAATAATGTCCTTCCTCAATGGGTACTCTAGGCATAACTAGGTGATAGTACAATATGAAGATCACCACAAGACAACGTTCACCACCAAGTGGGGGACCTTTTCCTATAGAAGAATTCCCTTTGGGCTCATCAATGCTGGTGCCACTTTCCAACGTGCTATGGACATTTCCTTCAAATACTTGATTGGGAATTGCATAATCATCTATATGGATGATTTAACTGTGTTCTCTAAGAAACGAGGTGATCACATCTCTAATTTATGCAAGGTATTTTAGAGGTGTAGGGATTTTGGAGTCTCCTTTAATCTAAAGAAGTGCATCTTCAGGGTGACTGAAGGGAGATTGCTAGGGCATATCATCTTAGATTATGGAATCTCCATAGACCCTGAATGCATCCAATCTTTTCTAAATATTCCACCATCGAGTAGCAAGAAGGAATTGAAGTCCTTCAGAAAGATCAACTTCATAAGGAAGTTTATTATAGGCTTTGCTAAAATTGTTAAGACGCTCAACGCCATGTTGAAGCAAGATGCCAAGATTGAGTGGACTCCTGAAGTGAAGCAGGCCTTTGAAGAAATTAAGCAAGCAATTGTTGAAGCACCCATGTTGGTCAACCCATACTATCTGAAGCCATTCTAGATCTACTCATTCACTTCAAAACATTCTTGTGCCAACATTCTGACTCAGAAAGATGAAGAGAGGAATGAACATCTGACTTCCTTCATGAGTTCCCTTTTGAAAGATTTTGAACTGCACTATCATAACATGAAAAAATAGGCATATGCCCTTTTCAAAGGGGTGAAGAAGTTCAGACACTATATCTTGTGCAATAAGGTATTTTCCATAGTTCCTAAACCCAGTAGTAAAGACATTACTTATGTAGAATGAGCTGGAGGAACGGAGAGTAAAATGGGTCACATTGCTACAAGAGTATGATATGAAAATCCAACCAATGAGATTGGTGAGAGGACAAGAACTTACCCAAAGAATCGTTTAAATTGCAGCAAAAGCAAGTCCAGAAATCACCATGCAGCAATACCAGCTAGAAAATGTTTCTCTAGGAGAATGGTACAAGGAAATTGTTTATAATTTGTTGAATCACAAGTGCCCGCCTCACCTACAGGGAATTTAGAAACGTGCTTTGAGGTCGAAAAGTAGTAGTTTCATGTTGGAAGGATCCATTTTATACAAGAGAAATTATGAAGGTATCTACTTAAGATGCCTTGGCAAAGAGGAAGTCAATCGAGTCTTAAAAGAGTTCCATGATAATTTTGGCACTGGTCAAGGATCTGGACCTTCCACCACACATCAGATATTGAGAGCTAGATATCATTGGATGATGGTCTTCAAGGATGCTCATAGTCATGTCCACTCATGTAACACATGCCAAATTGCCGCTACCAAGGAAAAGAATGTTATTGTACCACTAGAACCTATTCTGGAGGTGAGGTCATTTGTGCAATGGGGTCTCGATTTCATTGGTCTGGTAAGCCCTCCATTATCTATAGGACATAGGTACATTCTTACATCTATTGGTTATTGCACTAGATGGATAGAAGCAATCGCTTGTAGACAATGTACAACTCAAGTAGTTACATTTTTTTTGGAAAGTTTCATTTTAAATTGCTTTAGTTATCCTTATGCATTTGTGTGTGATAATGGACCTACATTTGCTACATTCAAATTTTCTTGTTGGGCTTTTGATTATGGAATTGCCCTTAAATTTTCATCCAATTACTACCCTCAAGGCAATGGCCTTGTTGAATCTACAAAGAAGAACCTGATCATCGTGATCAAGAAACTGCTCAATAGGAATCCCAAGGAATGGCATACCCAGCTCCATTTTTCCCTTTCAGTAGATTGCACTTGCCAAAATTTTTCCCTTGTTGATTCCCCCTTTCGCCTCATCTACGGCTTAGAGCCCATATTTCCTATCCACCTGAAAATCCCTATCCTCTAGTTTATCAATGACTTTTATGAGGGGGGAGACCGTAGAGAAGCTCGGTTAGCTAAGCTCTTGTATTTAGAAGAGCTACGAGACTGCGCCATAGAAAATTTTTCCCATCACCAGGGCATAGTCAAACACTGGTTCAATCGTCAAGCCAAGATCAATGCCTTTAGAATCACAGATCTAGTCCTATACTGGGACAAGGCCCATGAAAATAAAGGGGGACATAACAAATTCGACAAGCTTTGGCCTGGACCCTTTCAGATAGCTAAAATATTGGGAGATATTTCTTTTCACCTAAAGACCCTTAGTGGTGAAGATGTCTCGTTGCCGGTCAATGGGAAACACTTGAAGCATTATTTTCAAGCGTAAGCTCATTTGAGCTACTCTTTGTAAATATTTGTATATAGGTTAGAGTAGGTTTCCTTTCGGTTTGTTTGTGCTTCATTGTTTCATGTCACTTTGTTTTTCCTATCTCCTATCTATTTTGATTTGAAGAGGGTGTCCTCTGTTCTGTTGTGGTGGTCATGCTCATTCAACAAATAGTGCACTTTGTTGTCCATCCTTAGTGCTCTTTTGCTAAACACTCATTCTTGACTATTGGTCCCTAAAAGCTGCCTAGGAGTGATTTCCTCATTTTAACTCTACCTCAGAACTCGACCCTTGGTTGAATAATTTTACATACATCTCAAATCTTGTACAAAATGCATGTTAATTATTTCCAAAGGGTTATACAATGCCTGCTATGATATTCGGGTAAGTGAAATATCTTGAGTCCACTCCAGTGACCAATATGGTTCTCAAACCCATCATAGGCTTTAGTGCTTACATGGTTGAGCAAAAGATAAGTGAAAAATAAACATCGAAAGAAAGAGAAAAAGGAAAGAAAATTCTAAAATTAAGCAACCATATGGGTGTGTGGGTAACTCTACTAGGGCTATGGACACCTGGCTCGCAATAGAGAAATATTCATGAGGTCACAGTGACAACTCTGTCGGGGCTATGGACGCCTGACTGGTAGCAATGTAATGTCTAGGTTACTTTTGGTGTTGGACGATTTATGTAACTTGCTTGGTTGGATTAGCCGCTACTTGTCATAGTTCTTGAGGAAGGGAATGAATTCAATATACACACGCTTCTGAGATGTCTTGTAGATTGACCCAACTAAGGACCCTGTTCTCTTAGTTTACTCTTGGAAGTTGGCCCCTGGTTTGTGAAACCAGAGATTCTGGGTCCCGAATGAATACTTATCCTTAGAACGCTCCAAAGCATTTCCCAGCAGAGTCACCATTTATTGTGCCCTTAGCACACATACCCCATTCGGACCGGGGACCCTCTCCTTCTTTGGGCTTGTCGGGTCACTTTTTCCATCGCCTTGTTTTGTGTGCCCCCTGTTTTGGTGTCTTGGATGGTTAAGGATTCTTGAGGATGTTATCTCAAGAAGTGGGTCCCCCTTGTCTTTTGTTCATCCTTGGTGTTTTTTTAGGGTCTTAGGATTTGTTCTTTTCCTCCTAAGACCTTGTTTCCTTTGCTTTGCGAGTTCGGGGCACAAGATGAAACTAGACCTAGAACCTTTGTAAAGTTCTTGGATCGGTTTCCATTCCAGTTCTGAATCTGCTTCCTATCTTCTTATTTTCCTTGTGTTTTGCCTTTGGGTTGGTTTCCTCCTTTTGGTCTTCTTTGGTTTTCCTTTTTCCTTTCTTTCCTTTTCTTTCGCCGGAAGCGAAACTAGGGTGGCAACTAAACTCGCAACTTTGCTTAAGGTTTTGAGTATGGTTTTGGTTCTGCCTCTTCTCTATTGCGCTTGGCATCCACTCTCGATTCTCTCCTTTGTGTTGTGTCCTCATTTGGTTTCTTTCCTATGTCTGGTTTTTGCCCCGGTTTCGTCTTCCTTTGCTTTCTTTTGTTGCCTTTCATTTGTCAGTTTTTGTTCCTTTTTGCGGATCTTGAACCGAGGTGGTAACTGAACTCGAAACTTTGCTTAAGGTTTTGAGTCTCATTTTAGTTTCATCTCCATTTGGTTTTGGCCCCATTTCGTCTTCCTTTGTTTTCTTTGTCTCCTCCCAATTGTTTTGCTTGTGTTGTTTGTGTTTGGGGGATCTTTTGTGCTCCAATGTATTTGAATCTTCTTGAAAACTCACTTGATGTTGGTGATAAATTAATGGAGCCAGAGTGGGGGAAAAACTTGGGATGATCAGTTGGTTCTAGGTTTGGATTCTATTCCGTTCCCGAGTCCGATCTCATTCCCGTTCCAAACCCGATCTTGCCTACAATAAGAAACTTCTTGTTCTTGATTCTCTCTTGGATTCACGTCCGATAGGTGAAAAATCTAACTAAGTATGGATATTTTCCCTGAAGGAGTAAAGAATGATGTAGTGGGCCCCAATGCTTTCCTTTCCCCTCCACCATGAATTGAAAACTACTAATGAAGGAAGCATGTAGACATTCCAGTGCGGGCAACTACTTGCGGGTTGTCGCCTTTCCTTCACCACTCCTAACTACCGACTTGAGCCTGCCACCCACCATGTGGGTCCAAACCTCACTGCTTCCATCTAGCCGATGATGAACGTATAACTCATGTAAGGGCTCCGCATGGACCCGATGATGTGGGCCACCTTATGCAGAACTCTTTCTCACTGCTACTCAAAATTTGAACTCAACAACCTTTTTGTCTATTGTACTTGCATTAATGGTTGTATTAAATGTCGATTAGGGGTTATAAAACCTGGTCTGACCTATCATTTTCAATGTTAGGTTAGTCAAGAGAAAACTCAGAGCCACCAGAGAGACACATTGCCTTCACCATTCTCTAACATCACGCCCGTCGCCTGCATCGACTGATTCATTGGGGATTTAACAACTTGCTCCACTAGGTCCTTAAAGTATGCTTTATGTCCACCCTCCCACATTTTTTTTGGGTTATTTCGTGTTTGAGTCATAAGTAAAACCAAGTTAAAATGCATCTAACTTGTAGATGAAGAGAACACCTGAAAATCCCATGTTTTCAAATTACAAGAAAACCTTCAAAATTTCCCTAAGGATTGAATATGGAACCTTCTCATCTCGGCATCATTCTTCAAGCACAACATTCATGGCCTTCAGACCCGAGCCTCCCCGTCACCACTTGGAAAATTCAAAATCAAACTCCTCTGAAATGGTGGGATGCCTTTCCAGGCCCGCCCCCACAGGACTTTGTCCCTATGATGTTGCGTTGCTTTTGTCTTCACAAATGGTATTAAGATTTCATCTACTCGAGCCTTAGGATCCACCTTGTCTTCTTTCATCTAAGTTAAGGAAAAAAAAATTTATATCCTTTGTCCTTTGGGCCCTAGTCAATGAAGTTCCATCCGTGGACTTTCGTGATGACTTCGCCGTTTTGAATGGCCATCCTTTGCCGACTTCCCAACCTACTGGGTTAACATACTTAAAATGACTAAGTTACACTAACCATCCTTTAGCCCTCAGAACTCTGACCTTGGAACTCTGACTTCATAACACTTCCTCACCAAATTCGTTCCAAACGGTGAACTCGAAACAAATTTCTCACCTCGCATCTCTAGGTGCTCCAAATATGATTCAAGCGACCTCTAATCTAGAAACGGGCCTTGAACCACATGCTCAAATTAAGCCCTCCTATGCATGAATCTTTTAGGTCATCCAAGCTTGAAGTTGGGAGAAACCACATAGATTTCCCTGCCTTGTTCGCCCTTCACAACAACAATCCTACCAGGGAAGTTTAGCCACATGGGCCCAGGTTGCCCAAATTCCCTCCAGTAAACTACAGATGGCATCTCAAAGAAAATTTTTGATTTCATGAGTGATGTATTATCCAACCTGACTTCGTTATGGCTAATGTTGATGTTTTTATGCTTAATTTCACTTATCGCGCTGTTGTCTGCAGGACATATGGAATCAAGTGCAGGACCCTCAGGGGTAGCTGCGGAGAAAGACAAAGGGAAGAAAGCAGGCAGAGTCCCTTGTGGGAAAGAGGAAAAAGACCAGATGAAATATCAATTCTAGGGAGAGCCTTTGCACTCAAATATCATCACAGACAAGAAAGAAATCACAGATACCAATATCGGTCATATTGACATTGATGACTTCAAATAGAGGGTCAGAATCAACCCGACCACAGACAATGCTTGGTTGATTAGACAAAGTCGAATTACTAAGGCTATGGGATTTCCTCCATCCCTTGTCACTCCATAATTGGTCATGGCTTGCTAACAAGCATATCAACCAGAGACTCGAACAATAATTGATACAGGTGGGAACATTTTGGCTGAAATGTTAGGAGAGGCAATAACAAAGACTTTGCACGTCCCTACCTTTGGGGAGATGGAACTACTGATAATTGAGGAATGCAAGGCAATGTGGGATGCAAATCCCATCAGGTGCAAGAAGTTTATAAACTAGTATTGGCTCAAAGAGAAGCAGGGTAACGTAGTGAAAGTTCCCCAAGAACTCTTCCGTAGTGATTTCCAAGAAGATTATCATGACCTAATGACTCCGTTGAGTAGAATAATTGGCCTTCCCACTGCTGCATATTTTCAAGAGTGGATTGTCTACTTCATAGAGTAGATCCTTCACAGAAAGGAGGAGGATTCCACATAGACCACATTCTACTAGGGAGGAATCATAAGTGACTGCTTCCATGAGTAGTTTATGAATAACAAGAAGACAACCAAATGTTATATGGCATCCTACCTTGTTTACTCACTGGCTGAGAGGAGGCAGTATAGTGGACTGTTCAGAGCGCCTGATGAAGAATCTGGTCATCCATTAAAATTTTATGATAGATACCTTCAGTTGCAGTATAGAAATTTTAGGAGGGACTATTGCAGAGTGAATGACACTTTCATAGGTCACATTATCACACTGCTCAGAGGAGATTTCCATAGAAGAGTCTCCCACAATGCTCAGGCATTCCTCAAATAGTACACCTTGTTTATTTAGTACCCTAAATTCACTTAGATTCGCACCCAAGGCTACACAAAAAGGTTGAATAAAATGCCCCAGTACCCTAATGACCAGATTCTATTGCTAGAACTCTCTTGACAGCTGTGGCATGTACATACTCTTCTCAGCAAAAAATATTTGGTAGGAATCCCCTATCCTCTTTTTTTTGGTCCAAGGATGTACAAGCTACAAACCTCTCAATGTGTAGGGAACTTAGAGAAGGAACTAGCAGAATACCATTTTAGCCTCCACACTACTCACCCACAATTAGACCCATATAGGCACATAAGTAATGCATTGGGACCAGAGTATGTCCACTGGCATCATGTTGAAAATTTTTGGGCAAATTGCAAAGACGATAAGGAGGTGTGCACAAGGCATTACATTGGAATGACTACGTACTTTGTGAAAATGGTGAATTTATTTCCTAGACCTGATCAAGTGGAGGAAGATGAGAGCATGGTCTTGGACCTCAGGTACAATACAAATGCCAACTTGCTATTGTCGGCAATAGATTGGGATGAACAAGAGGTCGATGACCTCGATATTATAACAAAGTCAGTCGAGGCTCGCACCAAGGAATGGGTCGATGGATAGGTAGAACAATTGAAGCAACAAGGGGATGTCCTAACATATCAAGGAATCAAAAGTGAGCCTAGTGCCATAGATGAGGCAGTTGCTACCACCTCAATGGGGGAAACATCCAAATCTCCCCATTCACAAGATCAAGGAAAAAAAAGAGACCAAAGGACAACAATCGAATCCAAAATTTTATGCAAGGAAAGCTTCGAAGGGTGAGTGATCAAAGAAAAAAAAAGGTCAGGAAGCATCACAAGGCTCCCTACTATTCAAGAGGATCCTCTCCACAGAGGAGAAGAAGTGGAGACGGATCAGCCAAAGTCCCCATCGACTGTCTCAGGTGTTGTCGTCCCTCCACCTTTTTTCTCAAGCTATGGTCGCTACTTCCCCACCTATGGTGGACATTTCGGTCTACCTTTCCTTCTCTTCACTAGCTAGACCCATAGTATTGATTGATTCCTCCTTTGTTACCACTTCTCCACTTTCCTCTACCTCTATGTCCCCCACTACATCACTTCCATTGGTGGCAGCAACAATACCAATGCCCATGCTCAATTGCAAGAGGCATTCTCATGGAACATGAAAAATGTCCCCTCTGATATTTCCCAAGTATTGATGAATCCCAACAACCAAGCCACCTTAGCGCAAGTCCTCGCTAGTGCAAAATTTTGATCCTGACTTTGAAGAAGAACTAGCTAGGAAACTGGAAGATGTCAGAGAAGAAGTAGAGGAGTTGCCTCCTAAAGAAGAAGGGAAAGAAGATTACAAGGTAGAAGAAAATATGGAGCTTCCTACAAGTGAACAACAAGAGGAAAGCCTTGAACATGACAAAGAATTTCCTTTCTCCAAAGGACAAGAAGAACAAGAAAGGAAACAAGATGAAGAAGTTGAAGAAAAGGAAGGAGAGGAGGCTAAGAAAGAAGAAGGTCCTAGGGAGCGATTGCCTACTAAGTCTCCCATCAAATGCCTTGCGTTCATCCAAGACTTCGATGAGGAAGTGGGAAAAGACCCTCAAATGAAGGAAAATGCTTTCGAAGATAAAGAAGTAGAAGTCCAAACAAATGAAGAGGAAGGTGATCATGAATCACCTAAGGAAAAATCTACTATGCCTGAATGGCTAGAAAAGCAACTTGAGAAGAAAGCTCCTGCCCTGGCTGACCCAAGAGCAAGGTTGGAAGATATCTTATCCAATGCAAAAATCAACACCAAAAGGGAGAAGAAGCCCAAAATTAAATCCAAGGTGACAATGGATGTCTTCGGATCTAGGACCATCCAAGTGGCAACGCTAGTAGTGGGAGCAGAAGGGATAAGCTAAAATGTCTCTACCATTGATTTAGGAATAGCTACTAGAGATCAAAAGGTAGAGTACATCCAACAATTTGTAGCCATAGCAGTGTACTTGATACAGTAGGACAAGGTTTCAAAAGAAGAGCTCAAGGCACAAGTAGCTGATCTAATGGTGTACATCCAACAATGGTACTCTATGGAAGAAGCATCCACCACATCCAGGGCTCCACTACAATTGTTGTTAAAAAGAAAATAGACAAGCTGGAAAAGAGAAAGAACCTAGATAAAACTATAAAAAGCTGGTTCTAGAAGGTCCTATATGTTGGAAACATGGGCATCAATAGTGTTGTCTGGACAGCTAACAAATTCTTGGATCTCCAACAGTCTCTTGAGGGTACGAAGAAACTCTGCACTGACTTCCCAACAGGATATGAGTCCAACTACCCAAAGATAGAGGTGATTCTTAAACTGTTGAGCGTCACTTGGGAGAAAGAGCTCGCCTTGAAGAAGGATGACCACTGGCTAGTGGATGTTTGGAGGTGAGACTTTGTGAATTGAAAAGAAAGGTTGGATTTGGTGCTTGACAAGGTGAATGTGGATATTGAATGGGCTAAGCAGATCCAGGCCAATTGATTTAGATACTTGAAGCTACTGATAGGATATGATATGCCTGCCATACAAATGGATCCAAAAAAGATAAAGCCCCACTTCCAGAAGAGGATCAAGGACGGGATGTCAAACAAAATTACCACTAATTTCATGAGCTTTGTTGCCTAAGCCTTTTCCCAGTCAGAGATGTTCTGAGACCACACCGCTAAGTATGATGAAGATTGGGAAAAGCTCACTGAGAAGTCCCAAGAATGGAGTTATCAAGTGTTGCGATCTGAAATCATTGATGTTGGTAAGCTCCAACCGCTAATTTTGAAGTTCATGGAGTATGCAACTTTGAAGAAGTAGAAGGAAACCCTATTATTGATGAAGAGTTCCTAAAGGAATAGCTACAACAAAAGGGAAATTTTCAAAAAGACAAAATACTACAGTGCTATTACTAAAGGACAAAATAGGGATAAAGACAAAGTTTTATTATAAATTATAAAATATTGTGGGGTAGGTGGAACCCTAATTTGTAATGAATCATGGCCACACAATGCAATTTAATCTTGGCCATTCATTCTACCTTTTGGACACTATAAATAGGGGGTTCTCCTCTCATTTTCAAGAGAGATTTGAGTGTTGTAATGACATGTTGCAAAAATTTTAATGGAAATACATTGACTTTGGTGTATTTTTTGAGTTTCTCTACATGTTTCATGATTCAATTTCCCATAGTTAGATGTTTTAGTTTTTATCTAAATTGTTGTTCTAGTTGGTTTTAGATTTTTTAGATAGATTTGGTAATGTTGTTGATGGGGTAGGGTTGGATGGAACAATCACTATTCCATGCTCTTGGTCGCTCCTAGGCAAACCCCTTTGGTGTTACTCTCCACCTTCTTAACCTATAGGTCCTAAAGCTTGTTAGGCACCCCTGGTTCTCTTGGCCAACCCTACTATCATCTGCATACACCTAACCAAGTAAATCTTGGTGCTTACTCCTCTATTCTCTCCTTGGCCCTTAATCTTCCTAAAGGAAAAACTAACTCTCCAAACCTTACCAACCTGTTGCAGGGGCATGTGGTGTCTTCTATAGCTTCAAAACCATCCATCCATGGTTCTTGATCAGTCTCAAGCCTTCAAATCTCCATCGCTTCCCTCAAACCCTAGTCTAGGGTTTAAGAAGGGCTAGTAGCCCTTGAGCCCCAATTAGGCCTCTTAGCCCAAGAAATTAGGCTATAACTCCAATCCTGCTAAGGGTCAGTACAAACTTCTTTTTGAGACCTTGGTTCAATTGCCAACCTCTCAAGGAATTTTGGGGTTTTGGGCCTTCATAGGCCGTACACAGGCTCAACCCTATTTTGGTGGGAATTAGGGCTTTTTAGGCCTTTTCTTGGACAGACAATGATCTGCCTGGCTCTTTCAATCACCAAATGGTTTGGTGAAGACTCTGCCCTCCTGTCAGACCTTTCCAAGGACCCCTGCATCCACCACATGCCTTGGGTTGCTAAGGAATTGATACCCCTGCAACATTAGGGCTTGGTTTTTTTTACTGTCTTCCCTAACTGGGCACTGTCAGCTCGCCTAGGAAAGGTCTTTCAGCATGTAACCATTCTTCCTACAATCTCCTAAGACTATCCTATGTACAATCATGGAGCTTATCCTCATTTCCCATGAGCTATACACCTAGTATAGTGGAAAATAGAGGTCTAAGACTCCATGAATAACAGTCTACCAAGCTGATCAGCAATAAAGAAAACAAAACCTAGTAAGAACAAAGCTTGGAAATGATAAGACAACACTTCCAAAGACTTCACAAAGCTTGTAAAATGAATGCCACATGTGCTATACTCTTTTCAATACCAGGAACTCATCATTAACACAGTAAAAGAACTAAAAAAATAGAAAAATTGCAAGAACTTCAATGTTTCTCTATATCAACAGTAAACTCCAACTAATACAATGCTTTTTCCAACCCTAAATCCAGTTCGAGGCTCCTCTTTTAAAGGTTCCTAGGTGGTTACAGCTTTCCTTAGTCAGACTTAACCACCATCAAAGGCCAAAATTGCTTAAAAGCAACATTTTGGGCTTTGTTTTCCAAATTCTGGTGATTCCTAGTGAAGACCAATTGAGAAACTCATTCACTCCACCATACACTACTAATCTCCCTTCATTCTAACATCTTCTAACATCACTAACTCAAAAAAAAATGGTCAACATGACCTTTAAGCATCAAAATCACAAAATTCCATGCTAAGCTTTGAATTTTCCTAGTACCACCTAAATGTAACCTTGGTGCAGAACAAAAATGGTCAACATGACCTTTAAGCATCAAAATCACAAAATTCCATGCTAAGCTTTGAATTTTCCTAGTACCACCTAAATGTAACCTTAGTGCTCCTACACCATTCTCCCCCTCTCAACCCAAACACTAGGGAAGGGAAGGAGAGACCAATGACAGTTCAACGCCAAACTTCTAGAATTGATCTTCTTGTACCCATGTAGCTTCTGATTCATGCTTGTTCTTCCACTTGACAAGGTGCTCCATGTATACCTTGTGCTTTGTAGACTTTTGTACTCTAGACTCCAAGATCTTCTCTACTTGAGGCTTATCTTTACTAGGTAAGGATATGTTGTTGATGTCCCTAAAGATCTCCTTACTGTCCTGATCCAAATCCTTGTCTTTTCCCTTGTACTTGATCAAATCAGCTACATTGAACACTGGTGAGATTCCTAGATCGGTTGGTAACTCCACCTTATATGCATTCTTTCCATACTTGGCCAATATCTTGCATGGGCCCACTCTCTTCATCTGTAACTTGGTTGAAATTCCCTTTTGCAACCTTGATTTGTTAAGGTGGACCATAACATAGTCCCCTACTTGAAATTGCACATCTTTCCTTGACATATCTGCCTTCTCCTTCAATTTTTGTGTAGCCTCAGTGACTGTCCTCTTGACCTGCTCCTGAATCTCCTTCATGGTCTAACTGAAGTCTTCTGCATGTCCACCTCTTTTTTCCATAGTTCCAAGATCTTTGAGCTCACATATGCCTCTTGGGTGCATCCCATACCCAACCTCAAATGGACTCTTCCCTGTGGTCTGGTTGACACTATCATTATAAGCATACTCAGCTTGGGAAATAACCATATCCCATGTTTTTCCATATTCTTTAGTTAAGCACCTTAGAAGATTACCTAGCACCCTGTTAACCACCTCTATTTGACCATCGGTCTAAGGATGGTAAGTTGATCCAAATGACAGATTTGTACCCAATATATTCCATAGAGTCTTCCAAAAGTGACTCATGAACTTCACATCCCTGTCTAAAACAATGCTCAAAGGAAATCCATGGATCCTCACAACCTCCTTGAAGAAAAGATGAGCTATGTAGCTAGCATCATGAGTAGTTTTGCAGGGAATGAAATGACTCATCTTACTAAATATGTCTACCACTACATAAACACTGTCAAAACCAGTCTTGGTCTTAGGAAGGCCAACCACAAAATCCATGCTCACACACTCCCATGGTCTGTTTGGAATGGGTAGGGGTTGGTGCAAACCAGCATTACTAGCTCCTCCCTTAGCTTTCATACACACAACACATTGTTCTACATATTTTCTAACATCTCTTGTGAACTTAGGCCAATAATAAAATCTTTGCACTAGTTCTAAAGTCTTATTAATGCAAAAATGTCCACTAAGACTGCCATTATGCTTTTCCTAAATCAGATTTTCCCTCATTGAACTTCTTGGAACACATAACTAATTTCCCTTAAACAATAACCCACTTTGCAAAGTATATTCAGAGTATTGGCTATGGAAATGGTTCTCAAAGTTAGAACATACCTTATAGACCTCTAAAAATTCTTCATCTTCTCCATATAGATCCTTGAAACTGTCTATGCCAATGCTCTTGATCTATATCTCTTGAACTGTCAACAATCTCCTGCTTAATGCATCTGCCACTTTGTTTAGCTGTCCCTTCTTGTGCTTGATGGTGAAGGTAAAATCTTGGATGTATTCCATCCATTTCAAATGCCTATTACTCAACTTCTCTTGAGTGTTGATAAAGCTTAGTGCCTGATTGTCAGTAAAGACTACAAACTCCTTGGGTAGAAGGTAATGCCTCCATTTTCTAAGTGACTGAACCAAAGCATAAAGTTCTAAGTCATAGGTTGAATACTTATTCTTAGCTTCATTTAGCTTCTCACTAAAGAAGGCTATAGTTCTACCCTCTTGACTTAGCACTCCTCCTACTACCACTCCACTTGCATCACATTCAACAGTGAACAACTTGCCAAAGCTAGGTAATAAGAGAATTGGTTGAGTTGCCACCTCTTGTTTCAGTTTCTCAAACCCTTTCTCAGCTTCTTAAGTCCACAAAAACTTTGTTTTTAAACCTCCTTTGATTGTATCTAAGACTAGTGCACATATACCACTAAAGTTCCTTATGAATTTTCTATAAAATTGAGCCAATCCATGAAAACTTCTTACCTCTATCCCTGTAGTTGGTGTAGGCCAGTTTAGGATGGCTTCCACCTTGCTTGGATCCATCTTCAATGATCCTTTTGACACTACAAAACCCAAATAGACAAGCTCTTACTTAAAGAACTCACACTTCTCTAGATTGATTGCCAACTTCTCTTCTTGCAACCTTCTAAGAACTTGCTCCACATGTTTCAAATGCTCTTTTGTTGTCTTGTTGTATATGAGGATGTCATCAAGGTACACTACCACAAATATCTCTGTAAAGTCCTTAAGCACTTCATTCATGAGCCTCATGAATGTACTAGGGGCATTGGAGAGACCAAATGGCATAACTCTCCACTCATATAACCCATCATTTGTCTTAAAATCTACCTTCCACTCATCTCCATCGTTAATTCTGATATGATGGTATCCACTCTTGAGATCCAACTTAGTAAAGTATTGAGCTCCTCCAAGACAATCCATTAAGTCTTCAATTCTAGGTATAGGGAATCTATATCTTATTCTGATTCTATTTATTGCTCTAGAATCAGTACATAACCTCCATTTACCTCCCTTCTTTGTTGCTAAAACCATTGGTACTGCACATGGGTTGATGCTCTTTTGAATCAATCCTTGATCCAATAATTCTTGCACTTTCCTAGCTACCTCTAAATTCTGATATGGTGTAAGTTTGTATGCTGCTTTGTTAGGTAATGAAGCTCCAGGTATGAAGTCAATTTGATGACTTATGGCTCTCTTTGGTGGTAGAGTTTCAGGTGTACCATCACTAACTATTCTCTTGTACTTATCCAACAAATTTAGGATTGCTCCGGGTATGACTGTCTTTTCAGCCTTTTCTTCCTCTTTGGATTGCATCATGATCACATATCCTTCATCCCCTTGATGTAGTTTGTTAAGAAACTCCTTACCACTACTCAACATGATGTTTGGTGTCTTTGACTATCCTTCATCTTCTTCTGACAGTGACTGCAACTTAAAAGTCTTCCCATCCTTCTTGAATGAAATGGTGTTCTCTTTTCCATCATACATGACACTCCTGTCATATTGCCATGGTCTGCCCAATAGTAGATGTCATGCATCCATGGGTAACGCATCACAAACTAACTTGTCCTTGTACCCTCCAATAGAAAACTCCACCGTTACTTGCTCATTTACTAAAACACTATATCCCTTGTTTAGCCATGTGACCTTGTAAGGGTTAGTATGGGGTACCTTTTCCAATTTCAGTTTCATTACTGCCTCCTCTGAGATTATATTATCTGTTGAACCTGAATCTACTATGACCTTGCACACTTTACCAAGTATCTTGCACCTTACTCTAAATAGAGCTCTTCTCTGCTTTGGTTCCTCTTTGACTGGTTGTCTGATCAAGACTCTATTGAACATCAAATTCTCTCCTACCTCAGATTCAATATGACTGACCTTAGATGCCTTAGGACTCATGGTGTCCTCTTGTGTATAAGCCACTCTCTTTTCATTGCTTGATGAAGATGCTTTCTCCGAGCACCTATAATCAAGATGACCTATTTGATTACAATGGTAACACTTCATGTTTGTAAAATAAGAATTGCTCCTGCCTGCTCCTCTTCCTCTATTTGAACCTCCTTGAGGTCCTCTACCTCTGTTATTCCCTCCTCTTGAAGGTGTTTCATTTCCATGATCTGTGGATTTAAACTCTCCTTGGTTCCTTTGGTCATTGCCTCTACCTTGGTAGCCACCACACTGTCCTCTTTGATCTCTTTGATCTCTGCCTTTTCCTCTGCCCTTAGAATCCTGATCTTGCTTCCTCTTGCTTCTTTCCTCAATCTTTATGGCCAACTGATAGCATTGGTGTATTGTCTTATGACTTAAAAGAGCCATCTCCTCTTCAATGTTCCACTTCAAGCCATTAAGGTATCTAGCCACCTTGAGACTCTCATCCTCTGTCACATTAGACCTCATCCATAGCTTTTGAAACTCCTCAGTGTAAGTGTTTACATCTTGGTCTCTTTGCCTTAGGCTTTGCCTCTTCTTGTGTAACTGAATCTCATAGTCATCTGGCATGTATGCTTCCTTTAATTTGGCAACCATTCCTTTCCAAGTTGAAATAGGCTTCTTTCCTTCTTTTTCCCTCTCTGTCTGAATGAACTTCCACCATGTCAAGGCAGATCCTCTTAGTCTTGACTTGGCCACCTTTACCTTATGTGCTTTAGTGACTCCATCACACTCAAAATGGTTTTCCATTCCCTCTATCCAGTCCATGACTAGATCAACTTCCATTTTTCCACTAAATAGTGGTATGCCTTCAAGTGCTTTTCCACTCAAGGCCTTCAATGCCTTCAAGAAAGGCTCTTCTTTTAGGATAGGATCAGGTTCAGGGGTCTTGTCTTCCTCTGCAACCTCTTCTTCCTTTGGTATCCTTCCCTCAAATTGTGCACTCCTCACTGCTTGTTCAAGTTGGGTTATCCTTTCCCTCAATTGCCTATTATCTTCCTCCTGTTCTTCAACCATCTTGGCCAATTGTGCATTTGTCACCATGAAGGTAGTATCACTTGACTCAACCTCTGACATATACTACTCTTTCCCAAATCTTTTACTCGCTCTGATACCAATCTGATGGGGTAGGGTTGGATGCAACAATCACTGTTCCATGTTCTTGGTCACTCCTAGGCAAACCCCTTTGGTGTTACTCTCCACCTTCTTAACCTATAGGTCCTAAAGCTTGTTAGGCACCCTTGGTTCTCCTAGCCAACCCTACTATCATCTACATACACCTAACCAAGTAAATCTTGGTGCTTACTCCTCTATTCTCTCCTTGGCCCTTAATCTTCCTAAAGGAAAAACTAACTCTCCAAACCTTACCAACCTATTGCAGGGGCATGTGGTGTCTTCTATAGCTTCAAAACCATCCATCCATGGTTCTTGATCAGTATCAAGCCTTCAAATATCCATCACTTCCCTCAAACCCTAGTCTAGGGTTTAAGAAGGGCTAATAGCCCTTAAGCCCCAATTAGGCCTCTTAGCCTGAGAAATTAGGCTATAACTCCAATCCTACTAAGGGTCAGTACAAACTTATTTTTGAGACCTTGGTTCAATTTCCAACCTCTCAAGGAATTTTGGGGTTTTGGGCCTTCACAGGCCGTACACAGGCTCAACCCTATTTTGGTGGGAATTAGGGCTTTTTAGGCCTTTTCTTGGATAGACAATGATCTGCCTGGCTCTTTCAATCACCAAATGGTTTGGTGAAGACTCTGCCCTCTTGTAAGACCTTTCCAAGGACCCCTGCATCCACCACACACATTGGGTTGCTAAGGACTTGATACCCCTGCAACGTTAGGGCTTGGTTTTTTTTACTGTCTTCCCTAACCGGGCACTATCAGCTCACCTAGGGAAGGTCTTTCAACATGTAACCATTCTTCCTACAATCTCCTAAGATTATCCTATGTACAAGCATGGATCTTAGCCTCATTTTCCATGAGCTATACACCTAGTATAGTGGAAAACAAAGGTCTAAGACTCCATGAATAACAGTCTACCAAGCTGATCAATAATAAAGAAAACAAAACCTAGTAAGAACAAAGCTTGGAAATGATAAGACAACACTTCCAAAGACTTCACAAAGCTTGTAAAATGAATTCCACATGTGCTATACTCTGTTCAATACCAGGAACTCATCATTAACACAATAAAAGAACTAAAAAAACAGAAAAATTGCAAGAACTTCAATGTTTCTCTATATCAACAGTAAACTCCAACTGATACAATGCTTTTTCCAACCCTAAATCCAATTCGAGGATCCTCTTTTAAAGGTTCCTAGGTGGTTACAACTTTCCTTGGTCAAACTTTATCACCATCAAAGGCCAAAATATCTTAAAAGCAACATTTTGGGATTTGTTTTCCAAATTCTGGTGATTCCTAGTGAAGACCAATTGAGAAACTCATTCACTCCACCATACACTACTGATCTCCCTTCATTCTAACATCTTCTAACATCACTAACTTAAAACAAAAATGGTCAACATGACCTTTAAGCATCAAAATCACAAAATTCCATGCTAAGCTTTGAATTTTCCTAGTACCACCTAAATGTAACCTTAGTGCTCCTGCACCAGTTGTTCTATGGTTATGAAAATTTACACTGTGTAGATGCCTTCCCAGTCCATAATTTTTGCTATTTGCTGCTAGTAAATGGATATGTAAAGTTAGTCTAGACTAAAACTTAAAGTTGCTTTAAAATTTTATCTTTATTCATGCATGTATGTGGTGGATGAATGGTAAAATATTTGCAGACCTTAGAAGATAGCACAATTTCATGATACTGTAGGTTTCTTGGTTAAGTGGAATCTTGTTTGAAGGAAGCTGTCCATAGTAGAGCCTTTATGATCACTATTCATAGTTAGTTGTAGATCAAGGAAACTCTCCTCTTCCTTGCTCCTTTTCCCTTTTTTTTTAGAAACAACCTAAGCTAAGGTTCATTGCACATTGTAAAGCCAAAACTCAAGGAAAACTTTGGAGTTTTAGATAGTTGTTCGAACTTGTAGCAAAGTGCACGTCAGTTTCCATCTTAGAAACTTCAATCTTCAATATCCACTTCGCATCCAACTATGTAATTCTTCCCTTTGATTACCAACAAAATCACATCAAATATCAACTGAGGAATTTCATGCAAGTCATGACCTGACACCCGAGAGACCTTGGGGTGATTTTCAGCAACTTGCTATTGGAAGTTTCCTTTCAAGAGAGGTAGTGCATCCACATACTGCCTGTGTTGAGAAAGTGTGTGAAACATAACATCAACACTTACTATTGAAGATGATATTATATTTGGTATGGTATGATTGGTTCGGTGTGTTAATTACTAAGGTCTGGTTTTCTACCGTAAGATAAGCTATGATTCTGATATTCAAAGATCTTGGCCGACTCAACGTATACAGTATATTATGAAGACTAGTTATGCTTTATGGATTTTAGTCAACTTGGTATAATGCTTAAATCATATATGGTTTCAACCTTATTAATGATCAAGATATTCTTGTATATATAAGATATTTTGAGGAATGAATGAGAATGATGGTGTGGTATGAATAAAAGAGAAAGAGAAGAAGGAAAAGTGTGTGTGTGTGTGTGTTTGAAGGAGAAGAAAAGTGTGAGAACCTAAATTCTTTATCAATATGGTTTTTTTGAGTGACTATTGTGTGAGGCAGTACTTCATATTATGAGCTTTAGTGGAACTGAACCCTACACATTGAAGGTGTATTCTATCAGTTCAATCTTTTGGTAGTGAGCCTTAAATTTTTACTCTAGCGGTGAGCCATCTTTTGTATCTCCGCATTGTAGCCCTGTGGACAATAAATCTGGACAATGAGTCCTTATTTCAAGCAGTGAGCCTTTTGTAATCAGTTTTGATATTCTCTATAGTGTGACTTAATCCTCACCGTGGTTTTTCCCTTATGGGGTTTTCCATGTAAATCTGGTTTTACTATGTTTATGTGTTGGATTTGAGTTTTTTATTGATATTTGATGATTAATCATTCAAGCAGTTTCATGTATTAGTTCTTGTGATTGAATTAAAGGTTAAAATTTGTGACAACTGATTCACCCCCCCTCTCACTTGTCTTATTCAATAGTTTTTTTGGCTAAACTAAATGTGGAATATAATGCATTTATTTTATTAAATGCAAATTTGAAACATATTAATTATAGGAATAACAATTCCACTATTCCATACATCATAATAACATAAACATTTAGTACGTGCCAATTTTGTGAAAGCTTAATAAATAAAAGAGTAGTTGTTTAATAGACTATAATAAATTTTACTATCAAATTTTCCTGTGAACAATAAATGTAAATAGTTAAATTTGTCTATTCACATTAAATATTATAGTGCATTTTCAAATTTGACTATGAACAATAAATGTTACAGTAAAATTTATCTACTCACATCAAATATGACAGTAGCATTTTCAAGATTGTATTTGATATGTTCCAATTTTTTCAAGGGTAAATAGATAAAATAAAGTACAAGAATTAATTTTAGTGCTGAGTGGCAAACAAACAGAGGCTAGATGTAGTCAAAATTTGCATTGAAAAAGACATGGAGGTTAGAAAATAGTTTACTATCTAGAAAAATTTACCAAAATCTTATCTCATATTGATGGAATAAAATAAATATTAAAGTTTGTGTTTGACAATAATTCAAGAGTATACAACTTGGACAGTTTGAAAGCTGAAAATTTTGTAAAAACTAAAAATTACAAGTTGTGGAAAGACTAAAAAAGTTTTGCAAGGTCTGAAAATTGCAAGTTCTTGAAAGGCTGAAGAAGTACTGCAAAATATTTTAGTTTCTTGTCTTTTGCTTCTAATTCTTTCTATGCAATTTTGTAGAAAGGTTTCCCTTTCAAAGAAAATTAATTTTCCTACACAAAAAAAATAAAAAATAAAAATAAAAATCAATATCAAAGCAAGGTGACATTTTTTTGGATACATTTTGCAACTTGATTTTTTCCAAAAAATTAGGAGGCATATTACTTGCTATAGACTTAAGTAAAAGAGAAAATAGAGAACAAGTGCAACAAACTATTGGAGACCTTAGGTAAGGTTGTATCAAGCCTTATTTGATTTGTTTTCTTTTGATTCCTTACATGCACTTTTTAGAAAGCTTCTGCTTTAGAAAAAAACTAGTTTACCTGCAAAAAAAAATAGATTCTAAAATCTCCTATCGAAGGGAGAAAACTTATGCATCCATTGCATGCAATTTTTTTAACTGACATTGATAGTCCCACCAATGAATGACTAGAATTAAAAAGTTGACCAAAAATTCTATATAGTTTATATTTAATTCTATATTTTTAAAATTATGAAAATATTTTTTATCTTTCTTTCTATTGTTTCACTTTGTGAACAATTAGTGCAAAAGTGAGGGATTTTTTTTTTTGCTAAACTAGATGTGCAATATATAAAATTTAATTTATTGAATACAAATTTAGAATCTATTAAAATTACTTGAATGGCAATTGCACTATTCCATACATCATAATAACATAAACATTTGATACGTGCCAATTTTGTGAAAGATTAATAAATAAAGGAGTTGTTGTTTAATAGGCTATAATAAAATTTACAATCAAATTTGCTTTTGAACAATAAATGTAAGTACTAAAATTTATCTATTCACATTAAATATTACAGTGACATTTTTAAATTTGACTATGAACAATAAATATTACAATCAAATTTATCTACTCACATTAAATATAACAGTGACATTTTCAACACTGTATTTGATACATATCTTTTTTTCAAAATTAAATAGATAAAAGAATATACAAGTATTCATTTTAACACTTAGTGGTAGACAAATAGAAGCTAGATGCATTAAAAATTTGCATTTGAAAAGACATGGACACTAGAAAATCTTTGTTTATCTAGAAAATACTACCAAAATCTTATCTGATTTCATGGAATGAAATAAATATTAAAGTTTGTGTCAGACAATAACTCAAGAGTATAAAATTTGGATAGTCCAAAAGCTGCAAAAATTGCCAAAACTGGAAATTGCAAGTTGTGGAAAGAATGAAAGAGTTTAGCAAGGTCTAGAAATTGCAAGTTCTAGAAAGACTGAAGAAGTATTGCAAGGTCTTTTAGTTTCTTGTCTTTTGCTTTTGATTCTTTTTGTGCATTTTTCTAGAAAGATTTTCCTTTAGAAGAAAATTGTTTTTTTTGCACACAAATTAGATTATGAAATCAATATCAAAGCAAGGTGACATTTTTTTGGATACAACTTGCAGCTTATTTTTTCTAGAAAATTAAGAGGCATATTACTAGCTACATACTTAGGTAAAAGAGAAAACGGAGAACAACTGCAGCAGATTGTTGGAGACCTCAGGTAAGGTTGTATCTGAAAGTCTTATTTGATTTGTTTGCTTCTGATTCCTTCCATGCAATTTTTTAGAAAGCTTCTTTTTTAGAAGAAAATTGATTTACCTGCAAAAATAAAATAAAATTTAAATCTCCTAAGGCTGAAAATTTATTCATTCATTGTATGCAATTTTTAACTAATAGTGACAATCTCACCAATAAACAATTAGAATTAAAAAGTTGACCAACAATTCAATATAGTCTATATTTAATTGTCTATTTTTAAAATAATTAAAATATGCTTTATCTTTCTTTCTATTGGTTCATTTTGTTAACAGTGAGTGCAAAAATGATGATTTTTTTTGCTAAACTAGATGTGCAATATAATTCATTTAATTTATTGAATGCAAATTTAAAACCTATTAATTAATTGAATGACATTTGCACTATTCCATATGTCATAATAACATAAACATTTGATACATGTCAATTTTGTGAAAGCTTAATAAATAAATGAGTTGTTGCTTAATAGGCTATAATAAATTTTACTTTCAAATTTGTTTGTGAACAATAAATGTAAACATTAAAATTTATCTATTCACATTAAATATTACAATGAAATTTTCAAATTTGATTGTGAAAAATAAATGTTACTATAAAATTTATCTACTCACATTAAATATAATAGTAAAATTTTCAAAACTGTGTTTTATACGTGCCAATTTTCTCAAGGATAAATAATTAAAAGAATGTATAAGCATTACTTTTAGCACCGAGTGGTAGAAAAACATAGGCTAGATGTTGTCAAAATTTGTGTCAGAAAAGACATGGACAAAAAATCTTTGACTATATAGAAATATCTACCAAAATCTTATCTCATATTGATGGAATGAAATAAATATTAAAGTTTGTGTCAGACAATAGTTCAAGAGTATACAATTTGGATAGTCTGAAAGATGCAAAAATTGTAAAAAACTAAAAATTGCAAGTTGTGGAAAGAATGAAAAAGCCTTGCAAGGTCTGAAAATTGCAAGTTTTGGAAAGACTAAAGAAGTATTGCAAGGTATTTTAATTTCTTGTCTTTTTCTTCTGATTCTTTCTATGCAATTTTGTAGAAAGCTTTTCCTTTAGAAAAAAATTGTTTTGGTGCATAAAAAAAATAGATTTTGAAATCAATATCAATGCAAGGTGAAATGTTTTTTGGATACATTTTGCAGCTTGATTTTTTCAAAAAAATTAAGATGCATATTACTAGCTACAGACTTAGTTAAAAGAGGAAACATAGAACAAGTGCAACAAACTATTGGAGACCTCAAGTAAGGTTGTATTAGGTCTTATTTGATTTGTTTGCTTCTGATTCCTTCAATGTAATTTTTTAGAAAGTTTCTCCTTTAGAAGAAAACACCCGCAAAAAAATAGATTCTGAAATCTTCTATCGAAGGCAGAAAACATATGCATCCATTGCATGCAATTTTTTAACTAACAATGATAGTCCCAACAAAAAACAACTAGAATTAAAAATTTGACCAACAATTCTATATAGTTTATATTTAATTATCTATTTTCAAAATTATTAAAATATGTTTTATCTTTCTTTCTATTGGTTCATTTTGTGAATAGTCAGTGCAAAAATAGAATTTTTTTTTTTTGCTAAATAAAGGAATTGTGGTTTAATAGGCTATAATAAATTTCCCTGTGAACAATAAATGTAAACAATAAAATTTATGTATTCACATTAAATATTATAGTGAAATTTTTAAATTTGACTGTCAACAATAAATGTTATAGTAAATTTTATCTACTCACATTAAATATAACAGTGGCATTTTCAGGACTGCACTTTATGTGTACCAATTTTGTCAACCTGATAAATAAATAAAAGAATGTACAAGCATTAATTTTAGCATTGAGTGGCAAACAAACAAAGGCTAGATGAAGTCAAAATTTGCATTGAAAAAGACATGGAGTTCAGAAAACCTTTGACTATATAGAAAAATCTACCATTTGAAATCTTATCTCATATTCGTGGAATGAAATAAATATTAAAGTTTGTGTCAGACAATAATTCAAGATATACAATTTCGATAGTTCGATAGCTACAAAAATTGTAAAAACTAAAAATTGCAAGTTGTAGAAAGACTAAAGAAGTATTGCAAGGTCTTTTAGTTTCTTGTATTTTTCTTCTGATTCTTTCTATGCAATTTTGTAGAAATATTTTCCTTTAGAAGAAAAACTATTTTTCTTACACAAACAAAATAGATTTTGAAATCAATATAAAAGCAATGTAACATTTTTTGGATACATTTTGTAGCTTGATTTTTTATGGAAAATTCGGAGTCATATTACTAGCTACAGACTCAGGTAAAAGAGGAAACAAAGAAAAAGTGCACCAAACTATTGGAGACATCAGGTAAGGTTGTATCAAGTCTTATTTGATTTATTTGCTTCTAATTCATTCTTTGCAATTTTTTAGAAAGCTTTACCTCTAGAAGATAACTGGTTTACCTGCAAAAAAAAATAGATTCTCAAGAAAGTAGCCAAAAGAAAACTTATTCATCCATTGCAGACAATTTTTTTAATTGACAGTCACAGTCCCACCAATGAACAACTAGAATTAAAAAGTTGACCAACAATTCTATATAGTCTATATTTAATTATCTATTTTTAAAATAATTAAAATATGCTTTATCTTTCTTTCTATTAGTTAATTTTGTGAATAGTCAGTGCAAAATTCAAGATTTTTTTCTTTTCCTAAACTAGATGTGCAATATAATGCATTTAATTTATTGAATGCAAATTTGAAACTTTTAATTGCTAGAATGATAGTTGCACTATTCCATACATCATAATAAAATAAAAATTTGATACGTGCCAATTTTATGAAATCTTAATAAATAAACGAGTTGTTTAATATTCTATAATGAATTTTACAGTCAAATTTGCTTGTGAACAATAATTGTAAACAATAAAATTTATTCATTCACCTTAAATATTGTAATGACATTTTCAAATTTGATTGTGAACAATAAATGTTACAATAAAATTTATGTACTCACATTAAATATAATAGTGACATTTTCAAGACTGTATTTGATACGTGCTAATTTTTTCAAGGGTAAATAAATAAATGTACAAGCATTAATTTTAGCACTGAGTAGCACACAAATAGAGGCTAAGATGTAATCAAATTTTGCATCAAAAAAGACATGGAGGTCAGAAAATATTTGACTATCTAGAAACATCTACCAAAATCTTATCTCATATTGATGGAATGAAATAAATATTAAAGTTTGTGTCAGACAATAGTTCAAGAGTATACAATTTGGATAGTCTAAAACATGCAAAAATTGTAAAAAACTAAAAATTGCAAGTTGTGGAAAGAATGAAAAAGCCTTGCAAGGTCTAAAAATCGCAAGTTTTGGAAAGACTAAAGAAGTATTGCAAGGTCTTTTAATTTCTTGTCTTTTTCTTCTGATTCTTTCTATGCAATTTTGTAGAAAGCTTTTCCTTTAGAAAAAAATTGTTTTGGTGCACAAAAAAAATAGATTTTGAAATCAATATCAATGCAAGGTGAAATTTTTTTGGATACATTTTGCAGCTTGATTTTTTCAAAAAAATTAAGATGCATATTACTAGCTACAGACTTAGGTAAAAGAGGAAACATAAAACAAGTGCAACAAACTATTGGAGACCTCAAGTAAGGTTGTATTAGGTCTTATTTGATTTGTTTGCTTCTGATTCCTTCAATGTAATTTTTTAGAAAGTTTCTCCTTTAGAAGAAAACACCTACAAAAAAATAGAAACTGAAATCTTCTGTCGAAGGTGGAAAACTGATGCATCCATTGCATGCAATTTTTTAACTAACAGTGATAGTCCCAACAAACAACAGCTAGAATTAAAAAGTTGACCAACAATTTTATATAGTTTATATTTAATTATCTATTTTCAAAATTATTAAAATATGTTTTATCTTTCTTTCTATTGGTTCATTTTATCAATAGTCAGTGCAAAAATGAAGATTTTTTTTTTGCTAAACTAGATATGCAATATAATGCATTTAATTTATTGAAGGCAAATTTGAAACTTATTAATTACTTGAATGGCAGACTTTGCACTATTCCATACATAATTATTACATAAACATTTTATACATCCCAACTTTTTGAAAGATTAATAAATAAAGGAGTTGTGGTTTAATAGGCTATAATAAATTTTACAGTCAAATTTCCTTGTGAACAATAAATGTAAACAATAAAATTTATCTATTCACATTAAATATTACAGTGACATTTTTTATATTTGATTATGAACAATAAATGTTATAGTAAATTTTATCTACTCACATTAAATATAACAGTGGCATTTTCAAGACTACATTTTATGTGTACCAATTTTGTCAACTTGATAAATAAATAAAAGAATGTAAAAGCATTAATTTTAGCATTGAGTGGCAGACAAACAAAGGCTAGATGCAGTAAAAATTTGCATCGAAAAAGACATGGAGTTCAAAAAACCTTTGACTATATAGAAAAATCTACCAAAATCTTATCTCATATTCATGGAATGGAATAAATATTAAAGTTTGTGTCAGACAATAATTCAAGATATACAATTTGGACAGTTCGATAGCTGCAAAAATTGTAAAAACTAAAAATTGCAAGTTGTGGAAAGACTGAAGAAGTATTGCAAGGTCTTTTAGTTTCTTGTATTTTTCTTCTGATTCTTTCTATGCAATTTTGTAGAAATCTTTTTCTTTAGAATAAAAACTATTTTGCTTACACAAAAAAAAAAAGATTCTGAAATCAATATCAAAGCAATGTAACATTTTTTGGATACATTTTGTAGCTTGATTTTTTCTAGAAAATTCAGAGTCATATTACTAGCTACAGACTTAGGTAAAAGAGAAAACGGAGAAAAAGTGCACCAAACTATTGGAGACATCAAGTAAGGTTGTATCAAGTCTTATTTGATTTATTTGCTTCTAATTCCTTCTATGCAATTTTTTAGAAAGCTTCACCTTTAGAAGAAAACTGGTTTACCTGCAAAAAATTAGATTCTCAAGAAAGCAGTCAAAAGAAAACTTATTCATCCATTGCAGGGAATTTTTTTAACTGACAGTGACAGCCCCACCAACGAACAACTAGAATTAAAAAGTTGACCAACAATTCTATATAGTCTATATTTAATTATCTATCTTTAAAATAATTAAAATATGCTTTATCTTTCTTTCAATTGGTTAATTTTGTGAACAGTCAGTGCAAAATTCAAGATTTTTTTCTTTTCCTAAACTAGATGTACAATATAATGCATTTAATTTATTGAATGCAAATTTGAGACCTATTAATTACTAGAATGACAGTTGCACTATTCCATACATCATAATAAAATAAAAATTTGATACGTGCCAATTTTATGAAAGCTTAATAAATAAACGAGTTGTTTAATATTCTATAATAAATTTTACAGTCAAATTTTCCTGTGAACAATAATTGTAAACAATAAAAAAATTTCATTCACCTTAAATATTGCAATGACATTTTCAAATTTGATTGTGAACAATAAATGTTACAATAAAATTTATCTACTCACATTAAATATAATAGTGACATTTTCAAGACTGTATTTGATACGTGCCAATTTTTTCAAGGGTAAATAAATAAAAGAATGTACAAGAATTAATTTTAGCACTAAGTAGCACACAAATAGAGGCTAAGATGTAATCAAATTTTGCATCAAAAAAGACATGGAGGTCAGAAAATCTTTGACTATCTAGAAATATCTACCAAAATCTTATCCCATATTGATGGAATCAAATAAATATTAAATTTTGTGTTAAACAATAATTCAAGAGTATACAATTTGGATAGTATGAAAGCTGCAAAAATTGTAAAAACTAAAAATGACAAGTTGTGGAAAGACTAAAAATGTTTTGCAAGGTCTTACAATTGCAAGTTCTTGAAAGACTGAAGAAGTATTGTAAGGTCTTTTAGTTTCTTGTCTTTTGCTTCTGATTCTTTCTATACAATTTTGTAGAAAGCTTTTCTTTAGAAGAAAATTGTTTTTTCCTACACAAAAAAATTAGATTCTGAAATCAATATCAAAGAAAGGTGACTTGTTTTCGATACATTTTGCAGCCTGAATTTTTTCTAGAAAATTAAGATGCATATTACTAGCTACAGACTTAGGTAAAAGAGAAAATAGAGAACAAGTGTAGTAAACTGAGACCTTAGGTAAGGTTGTATCAAGTCTCATTTGATTTGTTTGCTTTTGATTCCTTCTCTGCAATTTTTTAGAAAGCTTCTCCTTTAGAAGAAAACCAGTTTACCTACAAAAAAATAGATTTTGAAATCTCTGCCCAAGGTGGAAAACATATGCATCCATTGCATGCAATATTTTAACTAATAATGACAATCCCACCAATGAACAGCTAGAATTAAAAAGTTGACTAGTAATTTTATTAGTCTATATTTAATTGACTATTTTTAAAATAATTAAAATATGCTTTATCTTTCTTTGTATTGGTTCATTTTGTGAACATTCAGTGCAAAAATGAGGAATTTTTTTGCTAAACTATATGTACAATATAATGCATTTAATTTATTGAATGCAAATTTAAAACCTATTAATTACTTGAATGATAGTTGCACTATTCCATACATCATAATAACATAAACATTTGATATGTTCCAATTTTGTGAAAGATTAATAAATAAAGGAGTTGTTGTTTAATAGGCTATAATAAATTTTATAGTCAAATTCGCCTATGAACAATAAATGTAAATAGTAAAATTTATCTATTCACATTAAATATTAAAATGACATTTTCAAATTTGACTATGAACAATAAATGTGAGAGTAAAATTTATCTACTCTCATTAAATATAACAGTGACATTTTCAAGACTATATTTGATACGTGCCAATTTTGTCAATGGTAAATAAATAAAATAATGTACAAGCATTAATTTTAGCACTGAGTGGCAGACAAACAGAGGCTAGATGCAGTCAAAATGTACATAAGAAAAGACATGAAGGTCAAAAAATATTTAACTATCTAGAGAAATCTACTAAAATCTTATCTCATATTGATGGAATCAAATAAATAATAAAGTTTGTTTTAGACAATAATTCAAGAATATACAATTTGGACAATCTAAAAGCTACAAAAATTGCAAAAAACTAAAAATTGTAAGTTATGGAAAGACTAAAAAAGTTTTGCAATGTCTAAAAATTGCATGTTCTGGAAAGACTAAAGAAGTATTGCAAGGTCTTTTAGATTCTTTTCTTTTGCTTCTGATTCTTTCTGTGCAATTTTGTAGAAAGTTCTTCCTTTAGAAGAAAATTATTTGTCCTACACAAAAAAAAATAGATTCTGAAATCAATATTAAAGCAAGGTGACATTTTTTTGGATACATTTTGCAGCTTGTTTTTTTCCAAAAATTACGAGGCATATTACTAGCTGCAGAATTAAGTAAAAGAGAAAATGAAGAACAAGTCAAGCGAACTGATGGAGACCTCAGGTAAGGTTGTATCAAGTCTTATTTGATTTGTTTACTTCTAATTCCTTCTATGCATTTTTTTAGAAAGCTTCTCCTTTAGAAGAAAATTGGTTTACATGCAAAAAAAAAATAGAATCTAAAATCAATATCAAAGCAAGGTGACATTTTTTCGATACCTTTTGCAACTTGATTATTTCTAGAAAATTAAGTCATATTGCTAGCTACAGACTTGGGTGAAAGAGAAAATAGAGAACAAGTGCAACAAACTATTGGATACCTCAGGTTAGGTTGCATCAAGTCCTATTTGATTTATTTAGATATGTAAGGTGTCTACACTAGCATGTAGTATGCAACTTCAAAGTAGAAAATGTTATGCTTTGCTTTTCTAACAAAAAATAAGGATTATAATTTTTTTTATTTTTGAATTTTGATGTTAATTTACAGGCTTACAAGTTTGGAGGAGCACTTAGGTTTCAAGGAGTTGCAGTCATAAGACATACATATTATAAGCTTGTTCACTGTTGATAAATAGGTATTTGTGCAAGGCTTCTTCAATGTAGAAAATGTTTTGCTTTGCTTTTCTAGCAGAAAATAAGCATTATAAAATTGTTGATTCTAGAATTTTGACACTAATTTATAGGCTAAGGAGTTTGGAGGAGAAGTTAGGCTTTAAGGACTTGCAAACATAATACATACATATTATAAGTCTTCTCTCTATCGATATATAGGTATGTATGTAAGACTTTGTTGGCCAAGCATTGTGTGGCATTTATATTTGAAAAAAGGTGAATATACTTTATTTTCCTCTAAGTTAGCATTGAAAGTGGTCTTAGATATCTTCTTTGGAAAATATGGTACATCATTACAAGTAAATAATTATTTTTTGTCAACAAAGTCGCATAAACAAGATCTAGGATTTGTTTTCTTAAGCCCCTAGTAATAATAAAATGCTCTTGTCTAGATTTACAGACATATTCTTTGATAGAATCTTAGTAGATAAATAACTGTTATTTATTTGCACTATGAATTGCACTCCTCTTAGTTCAAGGTTTTCACTCCTCTTAGTTTGAATCTTTGGATTCTTTAGACATTTTTCCTTATTTGAATCCCCATATGCATTCCTAATTTCTTATTGGAATTTGATACTCTCAGTCCAAGTGACCTACTGTGTTCATCACTTACTTTCTTTATTTGCACTAGTTAAGACTTTTATGACTCGTTCAATTTAACCAATAGATGATAATGCTTATTCTTTGACTTCATATTCTATGCCAACAGACACAACTCAGATTTTTTGTGTGTACATATAGGTGGTTGTATGTCTAGGTAACAAAACAGTAATGCATTCAAGCCTCGACACAAATATGATATGTTCCATGAGGTATCAAAAAGACTCAAGGTGGAAATCCCACCATAATCCAAGTATAAGAACATAGGGATTGGCACCTTGAGCCTTTTGCATAGTTCTTGGAACATATCAAATCCATTTGTAGATGGGTCTACACTGGTGTATGTTACAATTTTAATCCAAAAAACTTATAGAAAACTAAGAATGTCAGTCTTTTCCTTATGACTTTCTTCACTATCACTTCCATCAAAGAAATATTCTACATTTATAATAAATATTCCTTGCATCAATAAATTTATTTTTGAAGACCTAAAATATTGAGAGGGGGGGTCAATTAGTATTTTATTGAACCATTTAATTGTTAACCATTCAATAATCAAAACATATCTAGTTTTAATTTTAAACTAGAACATGAAAGGAAGCATAATACCACATAAAAAAATTAACACAAGGATTTTTACGTGGAAAACCCAAAATGGGAAAAACCATGGTGAGGATTACCTCACTACAATATGTTATAATCAGTTATAAGATATTGCATAGCACACTGCTAGGACTCACTATCCTTGAAAGGCTCACAACTTGAAGTAAATACAAAAAAGAGTGTGGCTTACTGCCAAAATGATGAAATCATGAAATACACCTACGTGTTGAGTTTAGTTCCAATTAGGCTCTGGAATACAAAATCTTGCACCAATTTGCAGGTACACAACAGTTATATCAAGTGTATACAACTTCGCACAATAGTCGCACATCACTTCTTATTACTCTTTCACATGTCACACACTACTTATATCTGTATATTCAACACAAAAGTGTAACACCCCTCCATTTTGGCTCTTTGGATCAGTTGTGTTCTTCCTTGTTATGATTTTCTTTGACTATACGTTAACTTTGGAACTTGGTTACTTTTGACCATTACCTGTTAAGCGTTGTAAACATTATATTTTGATGTGATGATATTTTATTCTGATGTTATCTTTATGGCATGTTTTGGATTAACTTAGAAGATATTTGATTTAACGATATTTTATGCTTGTGATCATATCATTGATGCTAGAATCGTCAGTTAGTAATTGTGTGTTGGTGAAGGGGACAGGGTTTTATCACTCGCGTGTGGGTGCCCTACGATTCTAAGATTTCCTCTTCACGGTGTGCTTGATCATATTATATATGTATGGATGTTCAATGTACTCTTTGGTTGCAGGTTGACAGATACATGACATCGAATCCACCTGGTTCACAGGTTTGAGCGTGTCCATTAACCAACAGAAATTGATTGGGAGATAGTAGCTAGGTTTTCCGAGCCAAGTCGTCACCCTAGTCATAGCGTGTTTTCGGGTTGTCGTCGAGGTTAGTTGTTTTAATTTGGCCAATTTCCCCTTGAGTATTTATTTAATTTCAAAGTTTAAAGTTTATTAAATGTTAGGTGTAGTTTAATTGATGATTAAATGTGTTTAGTTGCAATGCTGAAATGCGATTTATTTTATTGATTTATTTGATTTAATTAATAAAATAATTATTGGGTTATTGATTGATTTGATTAATTAATAAATCAAATTGAGTTTAATGATTAATTAGATTGATGGTGAAATATTAATTAAAATAATCATTTTGGTGTTATTATATATTAGTTTCAAATTTAAATTGAAAATGGAAATTATAGTGGATATTAAGATGTAATTAAAATAAAAATAAGAATCTTCTTTGAATAGTTATAGTTAAATATAAATTAAAATAAATAAATGTTAATGTGTTTTAATTCCACTATTGAAAATATTGTTGAGAAAATCATTTATTGGTAATTTTGAAATGCTTATGTTTTATGAGAAATTTGGAAAATGCATAAGTTTTCAATTAAAAATTAGAAATATTCTCATGTTTTTAAATTATATTTGGTGAGTGGGATTTTTAGGGTTTTTGACCAATTTGGAAAAAAAACCCTATTTTGAGAAAATGGGATCTCATTAATTTTCAATCTTTCAATTTGGGGAAAATTTGCTTGGCTATGGTTTTGCTTGGAATTGTGAAGGAGATGGAGATTTTTGTTTGAGTTGGATTCAATGGAGGAATTGGAAAACACCATGGATGAAGGCTTCAAGCTTTGGAGGAAAAATCAGGTTCCTCTTTGATCTTGCTTGTTTCAATTTGAAAAGAATTTAAATCATTAATATGTTGTTTGGAAATCTTTGAAATGAAGGTTAAATTTAATGAAAACCCATGAAAATTAGATTTAAAACTAGTAATAGATCTTGAAAGGGATTCAAATGAAAAGATTTGATTTATTTGTCAATTTGGGAAAACCCAGAAAAATTCATCATATTATGGTGTTTTAAACTTCTTCTTCTCAGCCTTCCCTCAAGAAAAACTTACCCAATCTTGCTGTGATCATGGATATATATAGATTTTGATATATATATATATATATATATATATATATATATATATATATATATATATATATATATATATATACATCAAATATATCTTTGCTTTTGTTTTGATATGGAAAAAATTCGTCAAAGTTCAGGGGAGGTCATTTTTTGTTTAAAAAATAGAATTTTTAAAATAAAAAAAATTGGGGTTTGTTTTTTTGTTCGGCTGGGCACTGCCCATGGCTGCCCCCCCCCCCCCCCCATGGGAGGCACTACCTTCACCGGCAGCGGCCCCCATGAGTGGGGGCGGGGCTGCGTAGCAGTCCCCAGCAGGGGCCGAGCCCCTGTTCTAGGGGCTGCACAGCAGCAGGGGGTGAACCCCTTTGTTTTTTTTTTAAAGAAAGTTTTAAATTTCATTTTTTTTCTTGTTTATATTTTATTTTAAATATTTATTTTATATGTATATTTTATAATACATATATATTATATATATATATTATAATATTATATATATATATAATATGTATATGTTATTAAAATATATATATAATAATATAATTTAAATAAATTCTGTTATATGGAAATTTAAAAGGGAGTTTAAATTTAAATTTAAAAAATTTATTTATATGCAAATAAAATAATATTTTATTTGGCATATTAAAATAATGTTAAATGATTAAATTGGAACTTTGATATGATTATGTGATTATTATAGTTGAAGGAAATTGATATTTTAATAAATAACGTAAATTTTAAAAGAATTGATTTTAAGCAATTATTTAAATGTATATTAAAGACATAATTTGTATATGTATATGTAAATGGGAAAATGAATTATACTATTGGGTTGAACCCCTTAAAGTTGTCAACGTGCTTTGAGTTACTATTGAGTTGTGCAGATAAGGTTATTTATTTACTTAATTTCTTGTGTGACGCAATTGATTGACTTATTATTTAATCTAAATGTTTTGTTAATCAAATGGTTTCATTTATAGTATATGATCGTGAAACTAGAGAAATGATTGATTATTTTAGTCGAATGACTTTATTTATTAGAACGCTTTGATTAGAGAAGTTAATTGTAAATTTAAAGTAAATGATTGGGTTGTAAATACTTCAATGTTGGGAAGGAAATTTGGTGTATTTGATTGAGTAAATGCAAGAATGAAAACTGTGATTGACTGGGTTTAGGAAACCCTAACATTAGATATTGAGTTGCCTTGAATTATTTTTATATTATGTTTCTATCATTCTCAATGTTGGGAAAATGGGGTTAACTATCTAATTAAGTCTTCTAGAAAAGTTCTCTAGGGTAGGATGTTTTGTGTAGAGGTTCAATTTGTGAATCGCCTTGGGAATGGTGTAAAGTTGTACTATGATGTTGTACCCGGTTTCCACTAGCGGGGATTTGTGCCTCCTTGGGAATAGGAGAGGGTAATGTGATTTGTACCTCCTTTGGAAGGAGTGGGTTTTTGTATTTGGTTTCCTCCAATGTTTGGAGTGGGTTTTGTACTTTGTTTTCCTCCAGTGTTTGGAGAGGGTTTTGACCTTGTTTTCCTCCAGTGTTTGGAGTGAGTTTCCTTTTTTTGTTACCTCCTTGGATTGGAGAGGTCGTGTTATCTAATTTCCTATTGTGGTTGTGTTGTCGATAGGAGAGTGGCTCTTTGTGGGGGTCCGGCACACAAAGGGGTGCCAGGGTAACTCACCTAGAGTTTAATTAAGTGATAATTTAAAAGAATTAATGGGGATCTTTCACACTAATAAATATAATGAATGCCTCTCTCGTGAAGCAAGTGAATGATAAGACTCGAGATGAGATGGGAAGCATAGTTTTGCGTGAGGGTCCAGCGGCTGGTAGAGGCAAGCCAGGGTAACCCAGGATGAGAGTCCGGTAGCCTAGGAAGGTTGAGCCAGGGTAACTCATGGCAATTTATGCATGACACTCTTCCTATGTCGACAGTTAATCAGTTATTGTGTGATTTTTATGATCATTGTTCTCTAGAAGTATTGTAACCTCGTGTTAAGTGACATTGTGATTGTAATGGTTAAGTGACATTGTGAATGTAGTTGTATCAGTTCAGCTATGTATTAGTCTGTGTCTAGTGGTAGACGGCCTTGTGTAGGAATTCCTTGTTACTATCTCCTAGCACAGAGGGAGTGGGACCTTTGGGTTCCACGTGGTCGGGTGGCGTGCATCTTAATCCATTGGTCTTCTTCTTGTTTGTGTGGTCATGATTTCCAGTTGGAGAGCTCGTGGGAACCAGTTTCTTCTCATGCCTTGTCCTTTCAGTTGGTTATTGTATTTATTACCCCTCATTGTGATCGAGGTGCAATTTGTAATATGTAATCTTGATTATTGGATTTATCTCATTCGGGGAATGAGTGTTGTAATTATGTTGTAAACTATAATATTGGAATCCAGTGGTATTTCATATTCTATGATGTAAATTATCTTGCATGGAATGTATGCGTTCTCATTTCCTTAAGTAATTAAATGTTATGATTCATTTCATGTATGTGGTTTTGCGGATTTATAGTAATCTCAACCTCGTAGCCTTAGGGGATGTTGGCAAAGTATAGTGAACTTGTATGTTAATGTTCTTAAACAAAAAAAAAATTGTTGCGTTTGGTTAGTGAATTGCAACTTCCCCTAGGGTTGCATGGCGGGGCATTACAAAAAGGATGTTTCATATATATACGCTATTACAACTTCATCCATCAATTAGGTCGACCTAATTAGATGTAGACATACTTAATTTAAAATGTATCTTGTCGACTCAACTCGGAACACCTTTCCATCAAAAGAATAACATGCAAAGCATAAGTTAGGTTGGCCCAAACCTAATAAGGAACACTTTAAATCACCAATGAAGCATGCACAACTTATCTATGTTGTCCAAAAGAAAACTCATACCATCGCACAATTATTGAATAGAATACTGTAGGCCAAAATCCATCATCCATATCTTTTATTCCTTTCAACAAAAATTGCTAAAAAATTGTATAAAGATGCACCTGATAGTCCTGAACATCATATCAAAAATCTCATCGAGTGATCTTTTACTAAGAGAATTTCCAAACCAAATTACTAGATCAAAATTGTAGAAACATAGTTTTCCCAAATTGACAAAACTGTTACCAAATTGACAAAATTGTTACCAACCAATGTTGGAATCAATGAAAACACATCGAAGGCTTCTTCTTCATTCTTCCAAAAATCTCCCCCTTTTTCATTGATGGTAACATGTGCCAAAATTTGGATCTCCAAGAACTAACTTTATTCCACCTTTCAACTGTATAGATTAAGCAAAAACTTCTCCATGACAAAAACTAAAATTATACACTTTCTACACTTATTCTCCCCCTTTGACATCAAAGAAAAAGGGCCTCTTGATGATCTCAAAAACACACAAAAAAAATGTAGAAAACACTTAACTAGAGCTAGGGGCACCATCCAATTCTTTGAGAATAGCTTCCTGAGTCTTTTTTCCTTCATTCCAGATCCCTTTCGCTCTAGCTAGTGTTTTGTGCAGTGATTCCAATTTAACCAAGCATTCTTCTCCTTCTTCCAGAATGGATGGATTAATTTTTGTTTTATCAATTTTTTCTGCACCCGCAATAGCATATGATACAGGAATATGTCTGGACATTTAACCAGATCTCTAAGCTGACCAAATCGCCTTATTGCATCCTCTTTCTGCTTCTATAGAGTGAAGAACTTATTTTGTAGTTTTGTAATAGAAGTCCAATCAATATAGCTTTTATCATCTAAAATTTTGTAGGCTCTGGAGGCATGCTCTAGTTGAGACTCTATTGAATCCATTAAATCTTTAATGCCTTGAGTGGCATCAGGCCACCGCATGCAATATACAAATTATATTTGGGCTTCCTCTTCACAGTACTTTACCTCTTTTAGAATTTGCATTACTTTGCTATATGAAATTGCACATTTTTCCTATAGTTCAAATATCCTTTTCTCCAAAACTCTTGACTTTGCTTCTTTCTCAGCTTGCAACTCAAGACCAGAGGAGTATTGTTTGATTGATTATTCAACAAGAAGCTTCAGGTTCTCAATAGGGGCTAGGGAGGAATCGATAGTAGCACTAGGTACTAACTCCTGTAAAGCCTTAATAGCATCATTTATTAATTCAGTCCCTTTCTGATAAGTTTCAATCATTTCTTCTATACCAAAGTTGAGAAAAGTACCACATATTTTTACTCTTTCAATCAGTGAGATCTTTCTCATATCCACATACCCTATATGTGAAGGAAGTTGAATTTACTAGGGTAGAAACATAGGCTATATCTTTGATTTCCTTTTCAACACGCCTTTAAGAATATTTCTATATGATTTTTCAGAAATATTTGATGGCTCAAAAAATTTTGACATCTCTTCTTCACTTCTTCCAACCTCTATATCTTGTTTTCTTCTTTCTTTTCCTCTTCTTTTTTGGAAGATTTTTCTGGAGTTCTATCTTTATTTTCTTCTTCCTTCTTGTCTTTATCATCTCTACCATCATCTTTTTTTTCACCTTTTCTTCCTTCATTTTCATTCTTGTCTTCTTCTTCTCTATTTCTCGTATCCTCATTGTGTTCTCTAGGATTATTACTGGTGTCACCTTCTTTTTTTATCTTCAATATGTTTACTGGTTATTTCTTTTGTATCATTCAAAGGAAAAAATGTCTCTAAAACATGTGTTTCACAAGCATTTTCCATAACAGGATGGTCCTTTATTACTACAATATTGACAAGCTCGTGTGCTTGAGCTGTATGAGATGAACAACTAGTTTTCATCCAATAATTATTTGCCATTTTTCTAACTATTTCAAGGGTTTCTTGCCTCAATTTCTTTTTATTTTCCTTTTCTTTAGTCATTAAGGTAGTGACTCTTTGTTTTACCCTAAACAACTAGGAACACTCTTCTAGTAGGGAAGTAGCATCTTCCTCAGATAAGGAGGATCCATATGTGTTTAAGGCATCAGATTTAAATTTGTCTTCAATGGTTACAACTTTATGCCTTCTATGAACTCATACTTCCCACACATTTTCAATCACCTTCTTCCTTATAGATTTCATAGACTCATTAAAGATAACCATATATTGAACAAAAACATCTATTATTGTTTCTTTATCCTTTTTATCAACTTCATCAAATAATCTAGCAGTAGCTAGAAAATATTCAAACTCTACCATATAATTCACTAAAGCTTCCATGTTTAGAGGTGGATGATCACTTACCGGAGGAGAGTTGGGATTTTCCTCCATAGGTCCTAATGTGCCTTCATCCTTCTTCTCATGCACATGAATTTTGAACACTTCCATTTCATCTTTTGTCTCTTCATCATTGAATAAGATTTCAAATTTATCTCTAGTTTTAGTTTCTTCATTGCTTGTGGAGGTGTTGCTTCTTCTATTTCTTTTCAGCTATTTCTCTTCTTGCAAACCAAGATCAATTTCCTCCTGTATAGCATCACTTATGTTCCTTTTCTTGCATTCCTTTTGCTTGACTCTCTTTCTAGGGGTGAAAGGTGGTACAACAAGGAGTACATCCCTTTTCTGAGAGGCCCTAGTGTTGGTTCTGGAGGAGGCAGTTATTTTAACTGCTACAGGGGAATTGTGCACTACCTGCTTCCCTTTCACTGTAGAAATTACACTAAGAGTTGTTGGTAATGTAGAGGAAGTGGTGGAAGATGCTCTTCCTAATCTCCTAGGCCCGAAGGGGACATCAAATTATCTAGCCCTTTTCTCATCTACAAGTTCGCCCAGCCTATCAACATCATCCTTAGACAATGTATGCAAATTAAAATTTTCCTCAACATTTTTTTTTCACTCTTTTAGTCCTTTGTGGTGATGAAGTCTCCAAATGCACTACAAAAAACTTCTCTTCATAAGTACCATGTCAAGGCTAAGTGGGATCCTTAGGATTATTCAACAATATTTCAATTAGTCCTTCAGCTACTTGTTTCTCAATTTCATATCCAAGAGGACCTATCCATAGAGTCCTCGGTTCTACTACCTCAATAGTACATTCATCAGTAGATACTAGAAAGGTTATATCTTTTACATATTTCTTCACCAAGCTTCTTGGAACTCTATCTCTCTCATACATATTGTTTTGAAAAACTACAAAGAATGCAATGAAAGCATTAATCTGCATCTTGTAGCCTCCAAAACTATGCAAATGTTCAAAAATTTGATGTGCTACTGGTTTTTTGCGATCCCATACGATATTCTTCTTTTTGGGCAGCTCTCTCAAGAAGTAAAATAACAAACAAACCACCAATGAGCCAAACTTGAAAGGATATTTCTTTGTTTTAGTCCAATTTAGGTTATCCATAAAGTGTTGCTAAAGCAACTCACACAAATCATAATCCCTTCCATTAACCACCATTTCATGTGCAACATGAATTGTTGTAGTAGACACTGAATTGCATCGATTAGTAAAATATATTTTTTGACCAATAATAACAGCAGTGTAACTCATAGTCGGGTTTGTAATGGGCTTTGTTGTTAGTTCTCTTCCATCATATGTGGCACTAGTTAGCCTCATGACCACATCGTTTTTCACAGCTTTCGGCACTAGTATAGGTCAAATATCACAAAGACTAGTTATGGCCCTAATCACTTCCTTAGTAATCACTCCACCAATGCTTGTCCATATGAATTTTTCATGCACTCTGCTAAGTTCCACCCTCAAAATTTTTGTGAAAATCTCACCAAAAAAATTTGGGAACCTATTCCATACATCTAGTTTCTTCCGTACTGGGTTTTCATATTTTCTCTTCATAGAGTAATCATCTCTTGATCATTCCTTTTCCCATTGATTCATGAGTTCTTGATGGTCAAATTCTTCCAATTTTGTCTAAAATTAGGTCTTGGTATCTTTAGTAGGAAAAACACTACTTGGGATTTATGAAAATGCACCAATGGGGTCTATTTCGTAAACATTCCATGAATATCTTTTAAACCTAGGTCGGAGTTTCTCAGAGGTCTCAAAAATAGTTGGTATGGCCATATTTCCTTAATTCCTTTGAATATTCTTATGAGAATTGCTTCTAATTCAAACCAACAGAGAATTAATGATTGTAAATACATCTTTCAAGCTTCAACAAAACTAGGATTTGATGCCAAGTACACTAAATCACCTTCACCTTGCTTTAGATCTCTCTGCTTTCTTTCAAGTGTGTAAAAGTGATTTAATTCAACTCGAGCTTTCACTTTATGTTTTATCAATTTTCCCTAATTTGCATTAAATGCATTATTCCTTCAAAAAGTTGATAGACACTTGTGAAATACACTATAAACCCTAAAAACCTCCAAAAACCTTCCAATTTTCACTTTTTCTACCAAAATATTTTTCAACGGCTTCAAAATTCCATTTTGCATCACACATCTTTGTGTCACTACTTGACACCTCTTATATTGTGGGTTTGTTAGATATCTCTGTAACTGTTCCCCTCGAAACCACTACTATGTTCATTTTTTAGAAGTATATGCAGCAGATGCAAGTACATATGCATTTGATTCATCCTTATCCTATGGTTCTTCCTTTTTCTTCCAAATCTTCTCCATTTCCTTTCTCACTTCAGTAGGATCCACTTTATTCATAAGTTTATTCTTTTGTTCTGGTTCAAGTTTCTTCCCATTTTTTCTTTTTCAAAATTTTGTGATATGCCCTAGTTTGTTACAAGTGTAGCACACAACATTTCTCTAACCAAACAAATTTGAACTTATCTTTGATCTGCATTGGTTAGCTTTATGTCCAAAACCATAACATGTATAGCAATAGCCTTGAAAGGATTGAGCCATTCTACTAGTACTAAATATATTCATCATTACTTGAATTCTACACTTAGTAGCTCTATGTCCAAACTTTTTGCAAGCAAAACATTGTCCAACAAAGAATCCAACATTCTGATTTGTTCTAATTCTACATTTTGTTTCCCTATTACCAAATTTATTGCATGAAAAACAAATACCATTAAAATGTGGGTACCTTTGATCATTAGGTTGTCGAATAGGAATCCTTCCAATATTGCTTCTTTGGTTCTTGAACTTTTTATTATTGCCTTGAGTCTTCCTTTGACTATCAAATTTGTTGGGAATCCAATTCATTTTTTACTTTTTTCCTTCTTCAAGTCCTAGATCACCTTTATCCTTAGTTGGTTTTTGAAATACAATTGACTCATCAAGCATTGTAGTACTTGTTTTGAATTTTTCTTCACAGGATCTTACTTTCTCCAAGTAAGATCTGAGAGTTACCACTTCTTGTTCAAGCTTTGTACACTGATCAATTTTGTTATAGATTTCATCTTTCTGACATTCTTCAATTCTTTTATTTTATTCTACTTGCACCTTCAATCAAGTGATGTCTTCATTAGCTTTCTTCAACTGATCACTGACTTCTCTATGCCTTTCTTTGAACTTCATGATTTGCTCTCTTAGCTTTATAATGCATTCATTTTCTTCTTTCAAGTTTCCCTTCATAGTTTCTTTCTCATTTTTACTTTTATCTAGGTCTTCAAGAGCAACATGGAATTCCTCAATTGCAAAAATTTATTCTAGAGGAACAAGATACTTTTTTTCAGCCATGTGTTCAAACTTCAAGAACTTCCATAAGATGTTAAAATTTTCCAAAGGAACCAAGTCTGATACCAATTATTGAACACCTAAAATACTAAGAGGGGGGATGAATCAGTATTTTACTGAACCATTTAATTTCTAGCATTCAATAACCAAAATATATTAAGCTACAACTATAAACAAGAATATGAAAGGAAGCATAACACCACATAAAAAATGAACACCAAGATTTTTACATGGAAAAAACAAAATGGGAAAAACTACAATGATGATTAGCTCACAATATGTTATAACTAGTTATCATGCATTTCCATGACCTCCTATGTGTCTTATCTCGGCACCGTTTTGTAATTCTTTTTTTTTCTTCGATTGTGTACACTCAACCCCATACCCAAGTCCACAGTCTGTAGCTCCTTATCATCACTCTCCCCCACCTCCTTGTTTTTTGGCTCACTAAATAGAGATCTACAGTCCATTCCTTCACCTGCTCATTCAAGAACACAATCTCTTCAACTGAGGATTACAATTTCTCCTTGTTGAGATTAATGGTCATATCAATGTCTTTGTACATCATCTGATAGTTCTTTTCCAACATAGATAGCCTTGAGACATAATCTCTTCAAATTGGCCATGTCTTCCACCAAAAGGCCCACACTGGAATTCAAAGATTTAGCTGGTCTAAAAATGGAATCCTTCTCCTTAAGACTTTTGAGAGTATATATATTGCAATGGGAAATTGTGTCATGTTTTTTATGGAGGTCGTGAACCTCCTGAACCAGCCACATAAGAAGATTAAAAGAAATGTTAGCCCCTTCCTTAACTAGACCCAAGGCTTACGAGTAGTCCATGGCACCCCATAATAAACTTCTCCCCTGATGGGACCTCACAGGAGGTTCATCATCTTGAAAAACCATTGTGAAAATCAACTTTAGACTTACCATTTTCCTTATAGGCCGACACATGAATAGACTCATCCACATCCACCACACTATTCACCTTTCCTAAAGCAAGGGTCCCTCCACCATCAACATAACCCAACTCTACATGCCTGAAATTCTCCACCTCACTAATTTGATTAGCCCCTAAAACCTCTAAAAGCTTTTCTGCATCAACCTTAGAGCACACCGGCCCATGAATTTTAGCCTTCTTTCCACTATCGTTTCCCTCCTCAACTTCTTCACCACAATCCTCCTAAATTTTGCACTTAACACGTGGGATGGAGGGTTTTACCTTCTTAGCATAGGGTTTCTTCCCACCATAAGGAGTGTAGTCCAAGTTAGTGTGGTATCCATTTGACCACGCCTCAGAATCCTCCTCAATTTCTATCCCCTCACTCTCCAATCTAGCATTTCCAACTCCTTCTTTTTTTCCTTGATAGAATCAATAGGACAAGGGGCTTCAACAAAAAAGTTATCCTTAATGTGGTCCACAATAAGCAACATCAAACCCTCATGTAAGAAAGGGTTGCTTGGGTTATTTTTGAAATTTGCAATCCCCTATTCAAATGAAAGCAATAGATAGAATGGGAAAGAAATGAGCATATCATGATGAAAATGATTGAGCATCACAAAGTGATGACCATACAAGGCTAAATATCTTTCATCCAATGTGAAGTAACATATCAACACCATGGAAACCTCCCACTAGATAGGTTTAATCTTGGACCTATCATATCCACCACAGTCAAGCCTCACCATTTTGGCCCTCTCTCTATCCTAGAGAAAATTCAATCTAGTTGTGCCTGAAAAAAAATTATCCTTGTAAAACTTTCTACCTTCGGTCGATATCCTGATTACCTCCATGATGAATTCCTCACTGATAGTGATGTCCCTTCTGAACATGCCCAAAACTTGGCCATGCCAGGCCTCAACAAAATCTTTGGAAACACTTGTTTTAAAGCCATGTAGTCTCTCCATGAAAGGGGTAACCCCTCCCTTCTGCAAGATTTCCCACACATCGACATTAGCCTAGAATTCGTCATAGGAAATCGGCTTTGTTTTACACCTCTCCCCACCCATCATTGAATGTGAACACTTCACAGACGCAAAGAGAGACAAAAAACAAATGCAAGTAAACACCAAGGAGAGAGGAAGAAAAGCACCCATAAAGTGTGTGTGCCTACCAAGTGCAGTACTAAAGACAATATTGGTAAGGAGCCTCCTGAATTTATGATTCGGATGCCCAAAGATTCCAAATATCTTCACAAGTATGAGGTTTCTAATCAACTAGAGATGGACATGATTACCACACAAGCCTTTAGATGAGGAGACAGCTTCCTCCAACAAGCTAAGATTTGTCATTATTAAGCAAATTAATTAAATTGATGGGCAGGTTATCATTAGCCTCCCAGTATTTAGCTAATGTCATCCCATGATTTTACATCTAGTTAGCCACCCCATTCGCCTCATGAAAGGTGTGTGAGATATACACCTCATTAAACTCATGCAACATAGCTCGAGTGTCCAAAATAAAAGTTTCAATAGTCCATGAAGGAGGAGAACAATTCCTAAAGCAGTTAATTATATTTAGGGAGTCCCCTTCGACCCATAACTTATAAATCTTCTTCTCCCTAGCCATCTTGATGCCATAATAGACTATTGTTACAAGCAAACTGTTGAGTATTCTTTAGGAAGGATTTATGTCATGTATTTGTTTGCTCCTTTTTGAATTTGAGTTTGTATTCCTACTAACCTACAAACACTATTTCAACTGGTCTCTTTCTCTCCTATCTATCTTTCTTGTCTTATGTTAATGAAAAAATCTATGGAGGTGGTCAAAATGGAACACTTAAAATCTATTTGAAATTCACAGATATGGAGGAGAAACATAATAATGTTATTTTTTAATCACATAGATGAATGAAATCTAATATTTTTTTAAGCTTGTAAAACAATCCAATAGAGTATCTATAATAGAGCATAATTACATTACTTTGTCACGGTAAGGAGAATATACATAAAACCCATCCACTAGATGGAGAGAACCAAGCGTCTCACGCAGGAAAATTTCCATAGCCTTCTTTTGACAAGCTGCAAAATCCAACTTTGAGGAGCATTAAAATGTCAAAAATAATCAAACACCTTAAGCTTAACTCCAACTCCAAAAATTAGACCCTAAAACCCCAAGGGAAAAAAAATAGGCTCCTAAACTAAAAATTTTAGTGTGTCTCTTGGCCTTGTGGGTGGGCTGGTTGAATTAGGTCCTAAGATAGCGCTGCCAATATTTCTTGAAATGGCCATTTGGAAGAACGTTGTTGGGCTTTACCATTACTTACCTAGATCAAAAAACACATGCATATGATACTGAAACACTTACAAATTGCTTCCTTGATAGAAGCTTATCCAAATCCTACCCATTTTGCCACTAGGGAATTACTCCAAGCAACTAGAATTGTCACTATAATGACTTAAAAATGGCAAACGTCGAACTCTACAAAACAACCCAAAAGCAAAAAAAACTCTAGCCACATAAAACCCTAATAGAAAAACATAACAGAAAATATAATTACCTCTAAGATTAGCCAAAAAAACACAATATTCATGCCCTCTCAAAAATAATGTTGCAGTTGTCAATTCCATCAGCCTGAATGACCTTATACACAGCCAATGTCGCTTAAGGATGCATCTCTCTAACTTCAGGAAGTATTCATTTTTCGATAGGGTTTCATAATCTTGTAAGGAAAGCAGAGGTGTGGAAGCAAATTTCCTAATGTCAAAACCACAGGGAAGAATGCATACAGTACTTTAAATTTCCAAATTAAAATCTAATTAAGACACACATGAAAGATTTACAAAAATAGAGAAGACACTCAAAGACAATGAACAACAGATTTACGTGGGAAAACCCTCTCGGGAAAAAACCCACCACACCAAGTTGAATCTCTTTGTATTACAGTAACAAACAATTACATACAATGCAGAGATACAACTTTGGTATCAGTTCACAGTAGCTTCATTCACTATTCAACCAATTACAATAATTCTCTCCACAATCCGATTCAATCACTTTCCAAATCAGAATCAATCCCTTAAATCTTATCACATTCTGATTTTTATATTTTGTTCATCCTTATCCGCCATTTCCCCATCATAGAAAGTTTCCTCTTGAGCGTTAATTTTTCCCTACATGCAGTTCAGCTCCAGCGTCGCAACTGTTGCAAAAAACTAATTGCCATCCATTTGAAATTTGCTTCCTCTGATTGGTCGATGAGGCTCCACATAGGATGGTCAATTTGGTCAAAGGCGATCAATCTATGTTGGCATATCAGTGAGACACTGACCATGTCTCCCTGATGCCAACACAGTTAGCATTTGATATCGCCAAGAGTCCTTACAATTGACAAGAGGTTATATGGAGTTCACCCATTGCATCAACTTCAGTTTTCCTTTCGGAAAGACTATCGCCCTTCGGTGAGACCACATATCAATGTCCTAAGTCACACCAAAGATTCATACCATCAACAGGACATACCACTCTCACCAGAACCTCACACCGAGCCTTCAAGTTAATCCAAGTGCATCCACCAGTCAACGAGACTCATTGCTTTCGCCAGAACTTCATACTCATGTCCTAAGTCATACCGAAAAATTAGCATTTCCATCGGCACCCATCTATCGCTAAGACATTCAACCGATGCCAAGAGGTTTCACTGAGATCTCTTATGTTACTCCAAAGCCATACTACTATCGGTAAGACCCCACGAGTTGGTGAGACATCATACCGAAAGACAAAGCTTCCACCGAATGGTCTACCACTTTCGCCGAGAGGTCATAGCGAACATCCCATGTCACCCTGAGTGTCACATACTATCAGCAAGACTCTCCATCGGTCGCCAAGACTTCATACCAAAGTCTTTGAGTCACTGCAAAGACCCCAAGTGTATCCTCGTCGGCGAGACCTTCCATTGTCGATGGGACTTCATACCAAGCAATCAAGTCACCCTGAAGACACCAATCCCTGTGAGTCTCCCCGAAGCCCGATAAGAACATACTGTTGGCCAGAGGTCTCCATTCAAGAAAAGGTCATAGCGAATGCTTCTTGTCACAGTGATAGTTCATTTGGCAAGACACCAACCTTGTCTCAGTGACTTGGAATATTTCAAAGGATTCAGAATAGTTAGTCGGCCAAACATCAATAATGTCACACCAACTTTTCCTTTCAGGAGTTCCATGTCAATATGGATTGAGGCACATATTCCAACAATCTCCCACTTGATGAAGACCTTACTGACAACTCCAGGGCACAATAAAACTACTAAAATTCATGGGCCAAGAGGCCCATTGAACTGGCACACCATTTGAACTTGTCTGTGCTCATTGGCTTCGTTAACGCATCTACAACATTCTTCAGAGTATCCACTTTCTCCAAAGAGACCTTCCCATCCTCCACCATATCTCGTACAAAGTGATAATGTACATCTATATGTTTCGTCCTGGCATGGAAAGTAGGAATTTTTTGCCAAACATATAGCACTCTATCACAATAGATGGTAATCTTTCTTGCATCAAAACCAATGTTAGAACACAAACGTTTTAACCAGATTACTTCTTTACAGGCATGTGTAGCTGCCATGTATTTTGCCTCTATAGTGGACAAAGCGACTACAACTTGCCACTTGCTCATCCAACTCACTGCACCACCATTCATCATGAAAATATATCCACTGGTGGATCTTCTGCTGTCAATGCCCCCTGCTCAATAAAAATCCACATAACCTTGAATACTAAGAGTTCTTTGTGATTCAACCAAGTTCCCATGGTAACACAATGCATAGTCTGAAGTGCCATTCAAATATCTAAACACTCTCTTCACAGCATCCCAATGTGTCCTTCCAGGATTATCCATAAACCGACTAAGTACTCCCACTGCTTGGGCAATGTCTGGCCTTGTACAGACCATTACATACATAAGGCTGCCAACCACACTACCATATGGTACACTGGTCATGTCCTCCATCTCAGTAGGAGATTTTGGATAGTCTTCAATAGATAGCTTTGTTCCCTATGAAACTAGAACAACTAGCTACTTGCAATCAGTCATACAAAATATCTCTAGAACAGTCATGATGTACTTACTCTGACTGAGCCAAAGTTTTCTATTTTTCTTGTCCTTGGTTATTTCCATTCCTAGAATATACCTTGCTACACCAAGATCTTTCATTTCAAACTTTGTAAACAACTAAGACTTAAGATCAGAAATCATTAGCTTACTATTTCCTATGAACAAAGTATCATCAACATAGAGAGCAATAATAAGGACTTGATCACTTTCAGCTTTGTAATATACACAATGATCACATTTTGATCTTACAAATCTCAATGACAAAACAAAAGTGTCAAATTTCTGGTACCACATTCTAGGAGACTATTTTAACCCATACAAAGATTTTTTAACTTGCAAACCAGTCTTTCTTTACCTTTTTCCACAAAGTGCTCCGACTGGGACATATAAATTTCTTCTTCAATATCACCATGAAGAAACAATGTCTTCACATCCATCTGTTTAATCTCTAAGTTATACGTTGATGTAAGTGACAAAAGAAATCTAATAGATGTTAGCTTAGCTACAGGAGAAAATATTTGTCCATAATCAATTCCCTCTACTTGGGAATAACCTTTTGCAACCAATCTCACTTTATATTTTTCTACACTGCCATCCAGACCAATTTTGTTTTTAAATGCCCATTTGCAGCCCACAGCTTTTCTGCCTTTAGGAAATGGTACCAAACTCTAGGTATCATTCTTTTCTAATGATGCCATTTCTTCATTCATGGCTTCCAACCAAGAGTTTCAATCAGACATTTTAAATGCCTCTTTCAGAGTCCTAGGTTCATCAATGCTAGAAATTAAAGCATAGGCACAAGTAGACTCTATTAAAGAAAACCCATACCTATCAGGTTGCTTTCTTTCATGAGTTGACCTCCTCACAGGCTGAGGCTGAGGTGATTCTTCATCTTCTTCAGAAATTTTAGAGCTACTTGAGCTTTCCTCGGGATCAGGTACATTTTGATTTTTCAATTCCTCTTTATCTGGTGTCAGAGGAATTTCTGCTACATCCTTTTCATTTTATGATTTCTTCTCTGACTATAGATACAATGTAGAAGGCTTTAGCTCACGAAAGATAATGCTTCTGTTGTACAAAACCTTCTCAGTCTCAGAGTTCCAAAGCTTGTATCCTTTTATACCAGCACTATAGCCAATAAAAATACACTTTACACCTTTGTTTTCCAACTTAGATCTTTTTTCAAACGACACATATGCATATGCCTCATAGCCAAAGACACGAATATGTCTTAGAGAGGGCTTCTTTCCAAACCATTCTTCCAAAGGCATCTTCTCAACAAGAGTAGAGTTAGGAGAACGATTTAACAAGTAATATGTTGTAGAGACTGCTTCAGCCCATAACTTCTCCTCCAATCCAGCACTACTCAGCATACTTCGTGCTCTTTCCATTACTGTCCTGTTGAACCTTTCAGCAACTCCATTTTGTTGTGGAGTGTAAGGTGTAGTCTTATGTCTTTTAATCCCATGACCTATATAGTACCTTTCGAATTCATCTAAACAAAACTCACAGCCATTGTCAGTCCTTAAGCATTTTATTTTCCTAACAGTCTAATTTTCAACAAGGTTTTAAATTCCTTAAACCGACTGAACACTTCTAATTTACTTTTCAGAAAATATACAAATGTTCTTCTTGAATAATCATCAATAAATGACACATAGTATCTTGATTTAGACAGAAGGAACATTCACTGGACCAAACACATCAGAATGAATATAATCAAGCAAACCAAAAGATTTGTGAGGACTGGAATAAAATGAAACACGGTGTTGTTTACCATATATGCAATGTTCACAAAATTTGAACTCAAGGTTACAATCTTCAAGCCCTTCTACCAGGTTTTTATTTTTCAAGGTTTTTAAACCTTTTTCACCAATGTGGCCAAGCCTATGATGCCAGAGCATAGTCTTTTCTACTGGAAGTTTAACCTCCATGGCATTTACTCCATCAGGAACATTTTCCTTCTTATCTCCATGAGTAGCCTTAAGTGACTTTGGAGAGACACTGTTGCATTGGAAAACTAGTGCATCCGGCTTGTACAAGGTACCAATTTGAGCACCCCTAGCTAGCACCATTGTGCCTCTAGTCATCTTGCACTCCAATATCATTCAGCTTACTTACAAAAAGTAAATTACAAGCCAGACCTGGTATATGCATCACATCATTAATTCCCTTCACTCTTCCATCAGGGAATTGAATTTTGACTCTTCCATGGCCAACAATTTCCAAAGATGAATCACTTGCCAAATACACCTTTCCACCATCATAGTTTTCATACTTCGTGAACTAGTCTCTATGAGATGTCATGTGGAAAGATGCTCCAGAATCAATTAGCCAAACATCATCAAATGCCCGCGTAGCCAAGGCTGCAATGAAGGCGTCTACATCACTCTAAGAAGAATCATTGTCAAAAGAGGACTTCTTCTTCTTTTTCTCCTCCTTGCAATCCTTTCAGACATGACCAGGTCGCCCACAAATCCAACATTTCACCTTATACTTCTTGCCATGAGACTTTGATCTCCCTATTGATTTCGATCTGGAATTCTTGTCCTTCTTCTTGCCTTTCTCCTTCAATCTACCTCTAACAGCCAGAGCCTCCTTTTCCATCTCAGAAGATTTTATTCTCATCTCTTCTGACAACAAAGAATCAAAAACATATTCCATCTTGAAAGTGGATGTTGTACTCCCAATAGCCATCACCAGATGATCCCAAGAATCTGGCAATGAACATACTAGCAACATGCAGCGATCTTCATCTTCAATCTTCACACCAACAAATGTTAACTAAGCAATCAGCATGTTGAAAGCATTCAAGTGATCAACAACTGATCCTCCCTCCTGCATTCTCAAAGAGTACAGCTTCTTCCTCAAGAACAATTTGTTCACCAAGGACTTTCCTTGATAGATAGATGCCAGTCTTTTCCACAAGGAAGATGTAGTCTTTTCTTCATGCACGTTCAGAAGAACAGAGTCTACCAAACAGAGCCTTATCATCCCCTTAGACTTTCTATCTACAAGATCCCAATCCTCTTGCTTCATGCCTTGAGGCATCGTTCCAAACATAGCAAGCCACAGATCACGATCCACTAGCAGATCTTCCATTTTGAGTTTCCACAACTCAAAATTGCTACCATTGAATTTCTCTATTTCCATCTTTCTGGATGTGCTCGCCATCTTAATCTGTAATTAAATTATCAGACCTCTAACAAACTCCCATTGAAAAAGAATTGACACAAAAAACCCAACCCACTCACAAGGATAACACAACTGGCCAGGCTCTGACACCACTTGTAAGGAAAGCAGAGGTAAAGAAGCAACTTTCCTAATGTCAAAACCACAGGGATGAATGCATACAATACTTTAAATTTCCAAATTACAATCTAATTAAGATACACATGAAAGATTTACAGAAACAAAGAAGATACTCAAAGACAATGAACAACATATTTACGTGGGAAAACCCTTTCAAGAAAAAACCCACCACACCAAGCTGAATCTCTTTGTATTACAGTAACAAACAATTACATACAATGCAGAGATACAACTCTCTGGTATTAGTTCATAATAGCTCCATTCACTATTCAACCAGTTATAGAAATGCTCTCCACAATTCGATTCAATCATTTTCCAAATCAGAATTGATCCCTTAAATCTTATGACATTCTAAATTTTATCTTTTGTTCATCCTTATCCGCCATTGCCCCATCATAGAAATTTTCCTCTTGAGTGTTAATTTTTCCCTGCATGTAGTTCAGCTCCAGCATCGCAACTATTGCAAAAAACTAACTGCCATCCATTTTAAATTCGCTTCCTCTGATTGGTGCACGAGGCTCCACATAGGATGGTCGATTTGGTCAAAGGCGATCAAGCTGTGTTGGAATATCAATGAGACACTGACCATGTCTCCCCAATGCCAACATAGTCAGCATTCGATATCACCAAGAGTCCTTACAATTGACAAGAGGTTATATCGAGTTCACCCATTGCATCCACTTTAGTTTTCCTTTCGGCAAGAATATCACCCTTCAGTGAGACCACATATCAATGTCCTAAGTCACACTGAAGATTCATATCATCAGTAGGACATACCACTCTCACCAGGACCTCACACTGAGCCTTCAAGTTAATCTGAGTGCATTCACTAGTCGGCAAGACTCATCATTTTTTCCAGGACTTCATACCGAGGTCCTAAGTCATACCAAAACATTAGCATTTCCATCGACACCCACCTATCGCTAAGACATTCAACTGCCGCCAAGAGGTTTCACCGAGATCTCTTATGTTACTCCAAAGCCATACTACTATCGACAAGACCCATGAGTCGGTGAGACGTCATATCGAAAGACAAAGCTTCCACCAAATGGTCTACCGCTTTCTCCGAGAGGTCATAGCGAACATCCCATGTCACCCTGAGTGTCACATATTATCGGCAAGACTCTCCATCGGTCATCAAGACTTCATATCGAAGTCTTTGGGTCACCGCGAAGACCCCAAGTGTATCCTCATCGGTGAGACCTTCCATTGTCACTGGGACTTCATATCGAGTGATCAAGTCACCCAGAAGACACCAATCACTGTGAATCTCCCCGAAGCCCAATAAGAACATAATGTCGGCTAGAGGTCTCCATTCGAGAAAAGGTCACAGCGAATGCTTCTTGTCACAACGATAGTTCATTCGGCAAGACACCAACCTTGTCACAGTGACTTGGAACATTTCAAAGGATTCAGAATAGTTAGTCAGCCAGACATCAATAATGTCACCAACTTTTCCTTTCAGGAGTTCCATGTCAGTATGGATTGAGGCACATATTCCAACAAATCTTTTGTTGTTGTATTCCTCAATTGCATCAACTTACTTAAGAGTTGCATACCTGGTGGCTAGCATTAAAAAATATCTCATGCAAATTCCTCAAATCTCTAAAAAATGACAATGTCAGAGGTATCTTAAGATATGTGTGTCATCTTCAAGCATCTTTAATGCCATCTCGATGTCTTAAAGGTGAAACATGGTGGAAACCAAACTATTGAATCACTGACTTCATGCCAAGAGAACAAATTTATCATGCAAGCAACAAAAACCCTAAATTCCTACCACATTCATGAAACTTTCAAAGGAAAAAAGAGTTTATTGAAATGGAAAGAAGCGCCCTTGTGCTTGATATATTAAAAAAAAAGTCCTATTTTGTTACAATTTAATATTTATTTTAATAGTATATGTTATATTATATATATTAATGATACATCATATTATCATTATTTCTTAACAATATATTACACAAAAAAAAACCTTTAAGGTATATCATATTATACAAATATTATACATTAAATTCCCTATATAACAACAAAATTAAAAAAAAACTAATATAGTTAATGTAAAAAACTATATTATCATTTTCGGGTGGCGAAATGGTTGCTTCGAGTAGGAAATGGTGTGGAGTGGGAATTTTGAATACTTTTGAGGGTGTAGATGCAAGGGAGTCTAACAATGATGAGGATCCTATTTGTGGGGTGCAGATCGATGGTTAAATGGAGGGTGTTCATTAGAAAATGCTTTATCCTATCCCTAGTGGTCTCTTTGGTGTTGTCGACTTGCTGCTTGTGGCGGTTCTGAATTTATGTGGAGAGTTGGTTTTGTAGTTTTATCTAGAGCTTGGTTCTTTCCTCGAGTGTGTTGGGCCTATGCTCATATATTTTTATGTGGTTGCAACCTTGTTGGGGGCTTCTGTAGTGTTTTTTGTGAAGTACTTGGTGGCTTCTATAGTTTCCTCTCAAGATTAGGTGTTTTTGGATTTTCTAGTGCTACTGGTGGTTACTCTAGGTGTGTGTGGGTGCATGTTGGGTATTGGAGTGTCTTGCCTCTACTTATTTTTCCTTATGGTTTGGGGGTTGTCTGATGCATTTTGGGTTGGCCTTCCTCTTGGTATTTGGGCACTAGGGGGTGTTTCCTTGGCTATGTTTGGAGAGGTGTCTCCTTGTGTGTTGATCATGGCTAGCCTATTTTTGGGGCTGTTGGTTGTGCTTGGTATGGGTGGAGGCCATCCTCCTCTCCTCTTCTTGGTCTTTGGCCCCATTGGTGGGGTTTTCCTATTATTGGTGGATTTCAGTTTGTGGCTTCTTCTCACCCTACTTGTCTCCTTCCAATTTTTTCTTGGGGCTTGCATTGGGTGACTTGGGTGGTTAGATTGGTGCTACGGTTTAGTTCCTTTGTTTTTGTTCTTTGTGGTGTTGAGATGGATTGGAGAGGTTTGATTGGCTATGGGAAGTGTTGCTCTTCAGATTTTTCTTCTTTGTTCTAGGTTTTGGAAGTTTCGATGGATTTCCATGACATTGTTGCAGAGTCTTTCATTGCAGAGGTGATGCTTACTCGGTCTCTTTGGGGGTTCACTAGCTATTTGTCACTATTTGTGTCAAGATGGTTGATCTAGGCGTATGGACTTTTTTTGGTTCCCTATTGCAGTTGTGTTTCATGGGGGTTGTATTTTTAGCTCCTTTGGAAAGTTTGGTTTTCTCACTACCTAGGTGGGCTTCTGGGTAATGGTGACTATTGTTTCTTCCTTTACTATTCTTTCTTTCTTCTTGTTTCCTCATTTTTTGACTTCCATTGAGGTGGATTCATATCCTTTTGAGGTGGAGTTTGTGTTTTGGGTTGAAAGTAGTATTTATTTTTAGATGGCCCCCTTTCTGGCTTCTCCTATGGAGGTGGAGCAATCTCTTATCGAGGTAGAGATTGGTTTGGTTGATGGGGCTTGGTGGTGCTATTATGGACTTCTTGCCTTTTTCTCTGCTTTTCCCTTGTACTCTTCTATAGAGGTGAAGAGTTTTGGGAAGTTGAAGGTTGGTTTTATTAGTGGGGCTTGGTGTTGCTACAAGGGGTTGTTTTATTTGGCTATGTTTTTCCTTTAAACTCTTCTATTGAGGTGGAGAGTTTTGATTTTTTGGAATGGTGGCTTTGGTGCTTCAACTATGATTGATTTCTTGTCTCCTTTATGGAGAGGTTTGAGTGGAAGGTCTACTATAGTCTAATTGTTGCAGGTGGTTTGTGGTCTGGTTGTTCAGGAAGCCTTTAGGTATTATTGTTTAGTGAGGTGTTTTTTGGCTCAAGGCCTTTGTTTGTTTCTCTATCCTTGACTTAGGACAACTGTTTGTCTAAGTGTTTTATTTCTCCTAGGTTTGGTGCCAGGTATGGGTTGTTAGTATGTCCTTGACTTAGGACTGTTGTTGGTTTTAAGTGTTCTATCACTCCTAGCTATCTGGTGACCAGGTGTTGTTTGTTATTTAGTTGTGTTACTGTAGTGTTTTTGCTTGATGTTTTGTTGAACTTGGTTCCTTTTTGGCCTTGTGATATTTTCGTGTAAAGGGTACAACACCTTATAAATGTTTCTTAACTTATCAAAAATTATATTATCATTTTATAATTTACAACAATAATATTATTTTATACAATATATAGTTATTAATTAGATTCCTAATATTATATACAAATTGATATTATATAGTGATTAACAAGAGTATTAATTAGAGTATTAATATATAATTACATTATTGATAATTATATACAAAATTAATAATATATAAAATGTACTTATTATTAAACTAATATGCTAGTAACTAAGAAGGATGGACCGTACATGAAAATAAATCTAATTTATTATGATGAGGTAGCATTTGGATGATTTGGTTTTCCAAACTAATTTTGAGTTAAGCTATTGTGTTCCCTACATTTCACATTCACATGATGATCTGTACAACATAATTTCACATTGTAAATGCTTTTGGAAAATCATTTTTTTCAAATCTGATTGCATCTTATTGTAAAAGTATCTTGTAAACACTTCGCTTAATATTTCTTATGCATTCTTATTCCATATCACTAATCATTGCTCAACACTCCTTATATGATACTTTTAGAAGCTTTAGATACCTAATTTTTCTCTAATGTTAACAACTCAAGCATGCTTGTAAAAAATGCTTACCTCTTTTTTGCGTACCTATCTATCTCTCTTCAAACATTCATAGTATATGCAAGGAATTCTCTTATTCAATTTGTTAATAACTAACTAGTATGTATCGTCTACGAAAAAAACCTAATCCGCTATGATGAAGTAGTGTTTGGAAGACATTATTTTCAAAAGGAATTTTGTAAACACTTTCCTTATTATGCCTTATGTGATCTATTGCATATCACTAATCACTTCCCACTTTTTTTAGTAATGAATTCATTCTTACCATTTTCTCTCTTAAACATTAAAACATTCAGTCATATGTCAATTTAAATAAAATCTCTTTGTTTTACTCTCATTAATAAAACCCTCATTCTCTACTTTCTAACTCAGTTATTTTGTTTTCCATCATTAATTCAATCACTTCCTTTGTACTCCTCTCATTGCACAACCTCATTCTCATTTATGCAGGTAGTAATGTTGAACAATAGAATTCCCTTTCATCCACCACCATCTATAGAACCTTCTATTTGAGATGGTGCATATGATAAGGAGAAACTAAAGAAGGTTTTTAAGTTTGATCGTGAATGAGTAGAAAAATCTATCTGCCAAGTCATTGGTGTGGATTACCTACTTGATCCATCATGTTTCTACTCCTATTTTGATGTCGCATCTGGATTTTTATCCAATGCCATGGATCTGTTGAGATCTCCATATATGTTACGTGTGTTATGTTACAAATATGTCAACACCTCAATCTTTAATGACTCTAATATTGAACATAACATAAGTCATTACGATGTCACTAAGGGAATTTTTCTATTAGTGGCATCTTCTACAATGATTCAATTATCTCTCCTTTCAGATGTATGTACTCTGCAATCTTTGAGGGGTTGTTAAAACATTATGTTTTTGTTTTCAAACATGCACTCAACTATCACAGTCATCTTCCAGATTTGGATGTCCTAAATAAGGAAAAATGCTCCTTCTATGCACTATGACTGCTTCTCAAGCACTCTCCTCTAATTCTAGTTGAAGGTATAGATTTCCTCAAGCCCAATTATCTGCTATGTGAAGAGGTTCTTATCATCAATGATGAGGATAGTGATTAGTTACAAAATATATGGCTATTTTATACCTTTACTATTTTGATTCCAACTCTCATGAAGCTTTCTTTGTTTACACAGTTGATTGGCCTCCCTTTTTGTCACACATTATTTTTTATATGGACTAGCATCCTTTTTGTAAATTGTTGATGGGTGTTTTAGCACTTTCTCAACATAGCTAGTGCATAGGCGTACTACTTCTCTTGAAAGTTAGAAATTCACAAGCAAGTTACCAGTCGCTACCCCGAGGTCTCTCAAGTGTTAGGTCATAACATGCATGGAATACCTCAGCTGATTCATGTGATTTGTTGGTAGTCATAGGGTGCACTTATGTATTTGGTTGGATACAAAATGAATCAGGAAATGGAGTTTCTAAGATGGGAAGTTAGAGAGCAGTTTGCTACGGGTTCGAACAACAATCATAAACTCCTATTTTATCTTAATATTTAGCTTTACAATGTGGAATGAACCTTAGCATAGGTTACTTATTAAGAAAAAAGGAAAAGGAAAAGATAAGGGGAGAAAAGAAGTTCTTGGATCTAAAACTAACTATGAACAGTGATCATGGAGGTTCTACTGTGGATATCTTCCTTAAAACAGAATTTCACTTAACCAGAAAACTCATAATATCATGAAACTTGTGCTAGCTTCTAAGGACTACAAATGTTTTACCATTCATTCACCATAAACATGCATGAACAAACGATAAAAGTTTGGAGCAGCTTTTAGTTTATGCCCAGACTAACTTTGCACAACCATCTACCAGTAGTAAACAACAAAAAGTATGGACAAGAAAGGCATCAACACAACAAAAATCTTCACAACCACAAAACAACATTTATTAATATATATAAGTAATCTAAAACTATGAAGAACAACAAATTAAATCTAACTAAATCAGCTAACTATGGGAGATGAATCATGAAACATGCAAAGAAACTCAGAAATCCACCGAAGTCAATGTATTTCTATTAAAATTTATGCAGCATGTCATTACAACTCAACTCTCCCTTGAAAATGAGAGGATACCCCCTATTTATAGTGCTCAAAAAGAAAAATGAATGGCCAAGATTAATTTTCATTGTGTGGCCAAGATTCACTACAAACTAGGGTTTCACCTACCCCCAAATATATTACAATTTAAAATACATTCCTAGTATTTTCCCTATTTTTTCCTCTTGTAACAACACTATAGCATTTTGTCTTTTAGTTGATTTCCTTTTGTTTTATCCCTTTTGTGAGGAGTTTTTCATCTATGGCTAGGCTCCCTTCCTGCTTCTTCAAAGCAACATACTCCATGAATTTAATGATCAATGTCTAGAGCTTCTCGATTTCCATTATGTTGGATTGGAGAACTTGGTAATTCCATTGCTTGGATTGGCCTGTGAGAGTATCCCAATCCCCATCATACTTAGCTGCATTGTCTCTAACTTGTTCGAATTGGGTGAAATCTTGAGCAAAAAAACTTATTAAATTGGTGGTGAATTCGCCCAACATCTTGTCTTCCATCTTCTTTTGGAAATAAGGCTTTATCTTCTTGGGATCAATCCTGACGGCAGGCATATCATAACCGGCCATTAGTCTCAAATACTAAAGAGATTCAGCTATAACTTCCTTGGCCCATTCTATGTCTGGCTCCACCTTAAGGAGCACTTGCTCCAATATTTCCTTTTTGTGCTCAAAATCTAGTTTCCACATATCTATTAGCCATTGATCATCCTTTGAAAATGCAAGGTCTTCTTTCCATATTTTGTGGGGCATCTTGAGGATGGCCTCAATCTTAGGATAGGTGGACTCATATATCCTTGGGAAGGTACATAACTTCCTCGTACCCTCAAGGTTCCTTTGTACTTCTAGAAACTTATTTTTTGTCTTGACAGCACGATTGATGCCCATGTTTCCAACATATAGGACCTATTAGAACCAATCTTTTATAACCTTAGTCCACTTCTTTCTTTTCTTGATTTTATCAATGTGGTCTTGGGACAATATCTGCGGTGATGTTGAGGACGCAGTAGGAAGATCCTCTGCTAATGACCATTGCTTGATATAATCTATCAAATCAGCCACCTATGCCTTAAGTTCTTCCTTGGAGATCTTATCATGTTGTATCAAAAGTACCACCGTGGCAATGGGTTCCTGGAGGTGATCTACCTTCTATTCCCTTGAAGCAGTTCCTAGGTCGATGGTGGAGACGTTGTAGCTTATTCCTTCTTCTCTCACCACTGGCGTAGCTATTTGCACAGTTCTAGATCCAAAGCCATCCATTGGTAGCTTGGATCTAACTTTGGGATTCTTCTCTTTCTCAGTGCTAATATGACCTCAGGCCAAGATAGCCTCCAATATTGTCCCTGGATCTATGGGAGATGAAGTCTTCTTTTATAATTTCTTTTCCAGCCACTCAGGCATTTGAGACTCTTTCCCAGGTGATTTGTTATCACCCTCCTCTTCATTCTTCTTGATTTCAATCTATTTATCTTCGGGAGCTTCTTTCTTCATCCTTGTATCTTCCTCCTCCTTGTCAGAGTCCCAGATGAACACCGTGCATTTGATGGGGGACTTAGTGGGAAGGAATTCCTTGGGGTTTTCTTCTTCTTTACTTTCCCTTTCCTTGTGCCAAGGTGGCACATCTTCCTGTTCTTTCTTTCCTTGCTCATCCTACTATACTAAGAGAGGCATCTCTTTACCGTGTTTGTAGATTTCTTCTTGCTCCCCAGTTGGAAGTCCAATGTCTCCTTCCATTTTATCACTAGACTCCTTTTCTTCTTTGGGATGCAGCTTTTCTACTTCATCCTCAACATTCTCCAATTGTACGGAAAACTCTTCTTCGAGATCTATGTCAAAGGCCTCCACAATGTATTTGGCGTCGACATCCTCTTCTTCATCACCCTCAAAGGATTTTTTTTCCTCTCCCTCGTGGACTACCTCATCAATTTGCAAGTGTTGGTGCTTTGGGTGTTCATGGTAGTCATTCGCTTCTTCCTCCAATGCCTTTGTTGCTTCCTTTTCTTGCCTATCCAACTCCTCAGATATCACCATTGTGGCCTTCATCATTGGTGGTTTAGTTGGAGGAGTAGAGGTAGGAACGTTGGCAAGAACTTGTGCCAAGGAAGCTTGGACAGCTAGATTCATCAATGCTTCAGAAATCTCTAAAGGAACATTTTGCATGTGTCATGAAAATGCCTCTGAGAGTGAGAGTGTAGGCATGGGTATGGTTGTTGTTTCCAGTGAAAGAGATGTGGTCAGAGACATGGAAGTGGAAGAGAGTGGAGAAGTGGTGGTGGAAGAAGAGTCAATCATTACAACCTACCTAGTAGGTGGAGAAGAGGCAAGGTGGACTCATATTTCCACCGCAGGCGGAGAGGTTGCAACCATTGTCTAGGAGGCAGATGGAGGGGCAGTAGTCGGTGGATATTTTGATTGTTCAGCCTCCATTTATCTTCCCTCATGGAGTGGATCTTCTTGAATAAAAGGCATCTTCATGGAACTACCTGATTTCTTTTGCCTCTTAGAAGGCTCTCCCTCTAAGGCCTTTCTCGCATATACCTTGGGACTGGGTTGTTGTTTTGCAGCTTCTTTTCTCTTTCTTGTCCTGGTGGCTAGAGGAGACTGAGAGGCTTCACCTGATGGGGTAGCAGTTTTCCCACTACCTATTTCACTTGGCATAGTCCCAAGTCCCTCATAGGTCAAATCGACCCCTTGCTGCTTCAATTGGGCAACTTTCCCATAAATCCACTCTTTTGGTCGAGCCTCAATGGGCTTGGTTAGAATGTTGAGGTTGTCGACCTCTTGCTTGTCCCAATCAATTAGTGGTAGTGGCAGACTAGCAACTACATTATATCAAGGATCTATGACCTTGCTTTCATCTTCTTCCACTTGGTTAGGTACTAGGAACAGATTGACCCTCTTGAAAAAGTATGCAGTCATCCACATATATTACCTCATCCACCCTTCCTTATCATATGTGCAATTAGCCCAAAAGTCTTCAACACTATGGAAATGGGCATATTCAGGTCCTTGATTCTTCTTGATATGGCCATAGGGATCCATCTGTGGCCAAGCAGTATGGAATCTCAAATGGTATTCGGTCAATTCCTTCTTTGAATAGTTGGCACACTGAGAGGTATGGAGTTCATAGAACCCTTGGCCGAAGGAGAGGGGATAAGGAATCCCTACCTTATGCTTTCCTCTCAAAAGGGCGTGCACATGTCACAACTTCCAAAGAGCTCCAATAGTATTATCTGGTCATTAGGGTACCGAGGCAACTTGTTTGGTCTTTCTAAAAAACCTTTTGCATGAATGTATGTGAACTTTGGGTATTGGATGAACAAAAAGGCATACTATTTCAAAAATGTGTTGGCATTGTGGGAGATTCACCTCTCAAAGTCATCCCTGATTAATTTGATTATATGACCTATGAAAGTGTCATTGACCCTACAGTAATCCTTCTTGAAATTCCTGAATTGCAACTGAGGGTACTTGTCATAGACTTTTAGCTCCCTGCCAGGTTCTTCATCTGGAGCTTTGAACAAGCCACTATATTGCCTCTGCCCATCCAACGAGTAGACCAAATAGGAGGTCACGTAAAATTTAGAGGTATTTTTTATGGCCATGAACTACTCATGAAAGAAATCACTAATTATCCCACCCCAATAAAATGAGGTATCCTCTTCGTGAAGAATCTCTTGAATGAAGTAGACCATCCACTCTTGAAAATAGGTCGCAGTAGGAAGGCCATTTACTCTACTTAGCAAGGTTACCAAATTATGGTAATCTTCATAAAAATTATTCTGAAAGAGCTCCTAGGGAACTTTTTCAACACTACCCCTCTTCTCCTTTAGCCAATACTGATTGATGAGATTTTTACACTTGAGGGGATCTTCGTCCCACATTGCCTTGCATTCCTTTATGGTTGGTAATTCCATCTCCCCAAAGGTAGGGATATGAAAGGTCTTTGTTATTTCCTTGGCAGAAATGTCAACTAACACGTTCCCATCTCTGTCTACTATTGTTCTGGTCTCTGGCCAGTATGCCTCCCTGCAATCCATTACTAGCTTGGGGGTAACAAGAGTGGAAGGGAAGCCCATAGCTTTGGCTATCCCACTACCTCTGATCAGTCTTGCATTTTTTTTTAGGGTTGATCCTAACCCTTTGTATGAATTCATCAATGTCCACCTACCCTATGTTTGTGTCAGAGACCTCCTTCCACTTTGTGGTGACTTTAGATTTCAAGGGTTCCCCTTGGAACTATTATTTCATTTGGTCCTTAACTTATTTTCCTCGAGGAGCCTTTCCTATTTTCTTTCCTTTGTCCTTTTTTGTAGCCGCTCTAGAAGGTCCTCCATCGAATTCCATATATTCTATAGACAAAGGAAAGGTGAGTGAAATCAAGCATAAAATCATGGAAATGTGAGCCAAATCCCTTCAAATAGAGTTATATTGGATAAATTATCATTTGATAAATCCAACATATGACATTAGTAATTTATAGGAGGGAGTTTGGATGATTCAGATCATAGGGGTTGGACTTCCCTACCCAGAAGGTTGTTTTGAAGGGAAAACAGGGCAGGGTGGCCCCCAAGGTCCCACCCACCCTAGGACTTGGTCAAATTGGAAGGTTCACTAAGTAAAGTGCCCTATATTTGCACGTGGGTTGAAGTCAATTTTTAGATTCAGGGCTATTTGGATCATCTTTGGGGCAGTCGTAGTTAAGGAGGAGCTTGGTCATTTGAGGTATGTTGTTTGGGATGGATTTGATGAGATTGCATTCTAGGAGAGGAGTTTCGCCAAGTGAGACCCACAAGCTCAAATGGAAGTCGGCAATAGACATTGGTCTCTTAAGTGTTTTGGGTTAGAAGAGGCGGGAAGTCATGAGGAGATCTCCATTTGAAACAGCAGGCAGGGGATGAAATTCAATTAGGAGCCACTCGACAGATCAGACATGGCTAAGGTCTTGGCCTCCATGTTTTTCCTTTTTTTCCCTAATGGAGTTCATCAGTAAACAAGGGATCAGATCCCATAAGCTAGAAGGATGGAGGTGGTTTTCCCTTTTGCAACAGCCGAGACGGGACGGAGTCCCAACGGTGGAAGCCTGATGGAGATGTCCCACCAACCCTTGATCACTTGGCACTTTAGTGCTATGGATTTTGATAGTTGTGAGGAAGTCGAGAGCCAGAGGGTGGAGGGCAGTTGCTCAAACACTACAGGGGAAGGTGATGTAACCATGGCGGTATGTGGATGGAGGTCCACGAGGAACTTGGCACATAAATGTTTGTGCATGTGGTTAATCGGCGAAGAGGCAGTCAGGGTCCATGATGTCAGAGAGTTGTGGCTGGAAAGCTGTTTGAGATTGACAGGGAGGTGGGAGAACTCTACTAAGGTGAATCCGTCAGGGCGTTTTGCCGCATACAATTTTTCTTAGTTTTCACGTGTTGCCGATGGTAATGGGAAGGCCAAGAGCCACAGAACAAGAATTCCCTGGCCGAAGAATGGCATCAAGAGGTCAAATTTTTGTGCTTGTCTATTGGGTGATTTTGAATGGTTTCTCAAGATTTAATAACATGGGTTTTGAGCGCATGTTTTTCTCTATCTAATGCATGCATTTTTCACCCTTTTAACTCATTCATTTTAGTAGAAATCAAGAAAAACATGAGATGGGGAATGGAAGGAAAACTAACCTAAAGAACCCAATGAATGCAAGTGACCTAGCTAGCAAAGATAGCTTGGAGACGATGATTGAAAGGCTCAGGCGTGATGGTGGCATTGGATGTTGATACTAGATCGTTCTAACTCCTCTCTGATCAACTAACAAAGTGACAATGATAGGTTGAACCCATGTATTTATACCATTAAGTGCATTTAATGCTCCCAATTAATACACGTATGGTAGGTTCAAAGGTTGGTGAGTTTGGAATTTGAAAATGGCCACAACAGGGCTAGAACCTGAAGGACAAAACTCTGTCGGTAGATGGTCATCTTAAATGTTTAGTGAAGATCGGATGGCACTGGAAGACCCAAGTTCCAACAAGCAGAAATCCACCAAATAATGGCCATTTGGGAAAGGCAAAGAAGCCGCAAAACTCTGGGCAAAGCGACCCAGTGTGGTGGGCCTGGAGAGACAGACGGACACTAAGATAGTCATTGAGTCAATGATCAAAATGACAATCTAAAAGACAATTCTTGGGTTGTGGATGAACACGGTCCGTCAGTTGTTTGAAATGGACAAGGTGTTAAGGTAAACCTATAGGGGGTGGCCCACATGGGCGGACCCATTGGGAATCAAGGACGTCATTTTGAGAGGTGAAGGAAAAGTGCTAGAAGGCCTCCGTAAGGGCTCAGGACTTAGAAAATTTGAGGGGGTGAAACATGGCCAACTTGAGATGACTCTTTTAGGGTTCATTGACCATTTGGGACACCAAAATAGGGGGCACACAAAATGAGGCAACAATGAAACAACCCGACAAGGAAAAAGGAAGAGAGGGTCCTCGTTCTAAACGGGGTGTGTGTACTAAGGGCACAACATAAATATTTATTACATTTCTATCCATTCTAACACTGTACATTTTATCATCAAATATAATTATAGCTATTTAACCTATGTATCAAATAAAATCATTGTTCCATTGAAAAAAAATGAAGTTATGTTCTTTACTTCTTAAAATATTCTTGTGACAAAATTTTCCTTTTGTTTCTATAATGCTTGTGTTGAAAATAGTAATTCAAAACCTTATTTGCATTTTTATTATCATGTTTAACCCTTGTACAGTTAAATATCACATTGACCTTTAATTGAAAACCAAAATTAGCACACTATTATGTAGATGATGCAAAAACTATTCAAAGTTATGTTAAGCATTCTCCTATGTGGCTTGAATCTACTAGTGTTTCCAACGAGATGAAAAAAGTTGATTTCAATTCAAAAATTGAGGATGTCCTTCAACATCCCCATGTGGATACTACGAACATGGGTAAAAACAATCACAATGGCCATTGTTGTGCCACCAAGGAACCGACTAATTCCATTGCCATAGAACAACTCCACTATGAAATTTGTTCACAAACTATAGCAAAAGTGCACAAAATAAAGACTAGAGTATAGAATATGGAGGAAAGCATAAAGTTATTGATAGAATCTAATGCCAGCATTATGCATAAATCTATAGCTTTGCTTTCCTAAATATGCAACACCACATAATATTCAAAAAAATAAACCATTGAAATATGTACAAAGTCTATTGCAATTAGAAGAAAGACTTGTATCACTTAGAATTGTATTTTCTCAAATTTGGGTTCACTAGGATACAAAACATCTCAAATAGGATTAATTGGTTCTATCATTAATGTTCCAGTTAACATGAACATTATACAAAAAGTACTACCATAATCTATTGATGACACATCAACAATCACTATTTCTCTTAAGAGACGGTTGGAATATAAAAATGCATTCCAAAAAGGCATGGTATGGCCAAATATTATCATGCATGCCTTGACTCAATTAAGTGAAACAATTCTCTATAAAATGGAAAAGGTTTAAATAAAAAAAGACTAGGAAGAAGCATTTCAAATCAATGATCGAAACAAAAACAACAATGGACAAACTACAACTAAAAGTGATTCAGAAAGTGACACAGAACATCAATATCCCTCTTAATCTTTAATACATGGATTTACTGAATCTAGACCCATACATAAAATGTAAGAAAAAATTATATAAATAGCACCTAAACAAGAGCATTGTCCAATTGGAATCTTCAAAGATAAGAATTATGAAGAGATGAATTCTCCTACACTATTTTTTGGCAATCCACATGATGATGACATTGTTAAAAAATTCACATGCCGAAAAATTGCACAATGGAAAATGCTACATTCAAGTAGACAATTTTCTTACCACATAACAAATTTATTTTTCAAAACCATTAAAATACTCATACAACAAGTTATGTCTACAATGTGGATAAGAATTCGTAAAGGTTGACTAAAAGGAAGAAAGCTACAAGCTAATGATGTCAAAGACAAACCTAACCTAGAGATGATACTCAAATAAGATATTGGCTATATTGATTTCAAAAGGATAAGACCATCTCATGATTATTTACAACTTAAAAAAAAAATGTATTTGCAATGATGCAACAACTAGGACTACCTACTTTTTTGTTACATTTATTAGTGTCGAACAAAATTGGGATCCTCTATCAAATACACTTGAAGAATTACATAGTTCACATCAATCAAGATCAGAAAAATAAAAAGCTTATAGAAAAAATAAAAATAAAAAATTCAATCTCATCAAAAAAGATCCAGTTACTTGTGCACATTACTATAGACATAGAATAAATGCAATCAAAAGATTGATATTTACAAATGATTCTTTCTTTGGAAATGTCTTAGACTATTTCTCTATAACTAAATTTCAAAATCGTGAAAATGAACATGAATTTCTTCTATGGATAAAAGACATACCTATCTATGGAAAAGATAGCAATAAAAATATTATAGACTTTGTAGAAAAGTACATTACTTGTAGCACTAAGCATCTACAATCTAATATAGCTATACTACACAAGTATCATCATACAAAGCAATGTAGGAAAACAAAAAAATCCACTTGCAAATACAATTTCCCATTCCCACCAATGGAAAAAACTAGAATACTCGAACCACTAGTAGAGAAGAATGAAGATATAATTTAGACTGCAAACAATATATTTTCCAAGTTGCAAAAAGGAACATATGGCATATCCTTCTCTTTTCAAATGTTCCTCGATGGAATGGATATCAATGAGGACAAGTACATCATGGCTATAAGATCAACACTACATAGACCTACACTACTATTATAGAGAAAACCATCACAAATATGGAACAATAGTTTTGTAGAGAAAATTCCACAACTATAGAAAGCAAATATAGATGCACAATTTGTTCTTAATGCGTGTGCAACAACAATGTATTGTAGCTCTTACATGACAAAGGCTGGAAAATCAATGACATATGCATTTAAAAGAATACATAAATACCACCAACATAACAATATTGATGTCATAAAGATGATCACCAAACTCATAAATGATTTACTTAATTTACAACAAATGTCATCACAACAAGCTACTCAAATTGCCTTATCTCTTCCACTCAATTATAGCTCAAGGAAATGTATATTCATTGATACAAGTCTCGATAATGATCACACTTTTGTTTTGAAATTGGTAAAACACATAAACAAAGAACCAAACGAATTAGAAAATTTAATTTGTAATTATTTAATAGACTACGATATAAAACGTCCTCAAACTATTTTAGGCATATGCCTTGCATAATTTGTTGCACAATACAACAAAAATGGCGATAGAATTGAACCAAAGAAAAAACCAAATGTTATACAATTTATCAATTTCAATTAACATATTGATTTAGAAAATCATTGTAGGGAGAAATTAATATTCTATGTGCCCTTTACACTACATGAGGATATATTGAAACACAATTTCAATTCATGGCAAAATGCTTACATACATCATGAAAAAATAATTCAGCTTAATTGTGCAAAATTTAGTTACAATGTTAACTATGAATGAGGTGACATCAAAAAAGCTATATACATGAGCTAAATTCTAAAGATGATAACACTAACAACCAGTCTTTCCTCATAAAGAAAAATAAAAAATCAAGAACAATATGACATACAAGTAGATGATAACACTGAGAACCAGTCTTTCCTCACAAAGAAAAATAAAAATTAATAATACAATTGAAATTGTTTAGCATCCACAAATTATGGACAATAATGAGTATTACAAATTACGAATAATGTTAAACAAAGAACAACAAGAAATTGTAAAGGACATTGTATTAAAAAAATTGAAATATATTAAAACCCCATTACACTTATTCTTAACAGGTGGAGTTGGAACAAGTAATAGTTTCACTGCAAAATCCATATACAAAAGCTCTTCTCTGCATCTACAGTAACTATAATGATAATGACCTGGACAAGTCAAAGGGACTAATAACCTCTTACACAGGAAAAGCAACATACAACATAGGTGGATTAACACTACACTCAACATTCCACATGCATTTTAACAAATTGAAGTTCATTCCATTAAAAATTGAAACATTGGATACAATGTCTTGAAAGCATTATCAACAACTACGTGTCCTCATAGAAGAAATTTCATTAGTAGTTTCAACATTTCTACACTATATTGATAAGAAATTATGAGATATAATGCAAATGCCAACTGCATACTTTGCAAACCTTGATACATTTTTTTTGTGGTGATCTTTATCAAGTGCAACCTATACTTGACTATATTGTATTTGAAAATAAACCAACATTGTCTGAACTAATTCCTTTTGGAAAGACAATATAAAGTGTTATTCTTTGATCTCTACTATGTGAAAAAGGGATGAGAAATCCATTGCAATTCTCAATAGAATTTGTGTAGGCTCGCAAAAAAGTGATGATTTAGATTATCTTAACCAACATTGCTTATGTCTACCACCAATGGACCCAACATTCCCTTTTCTCTTCTACAGAAGAAATGATGTTGATGAATATAATAAGAAAATATTATCAACCATTCTTGGAGATATCCTTGTATTAGATGCAAAATGTAGACACATAAAAATGGCCTAGACCTGCAAACCACATTTTTCTATGTCAAACATCCTCCTCACATAATTAAATTATTTAATTATGTACTAATGTCATAATTCCTAACTATTTCCTCTTGATTATTTAAATAAATAAATTACATTTATTTTATTTAAATGTGTCGTTAATTTCCTATGTCCCCCTATAATTAAATAAATTCCTAAATTTATTTAATTATTATTTGTCCACTATTTCTTCCTGATTATTTAAATAAATAAACTTTATTTATTTAAATATGTCATTAATTTCTTATGTCTTCCTATAATTAAATAAATTTCTATAATTTATTTAATTATTATCCACTTTGGATTTTTCCTAATTTTAAATAAAATCATTTATTTAAAATTGTCCACTTTCTTTTTTCCCACCAAGTAAATAATTTAAAATCATTATTTAATATCACACGACCCCACCACTTTTGAATTAAATTAATTTTTAATTCAAAAGGTCAACTCATCCTTTTTAAATCAAATAATTTTAAATTATTATTTGATTTTCCTACAACCTCTTTCTTCGTGCCCAATATCTCCTTGTCACATGCATTCTTGTCCATTGATAAATCAAATCTCATCCCTTCATTTCAAATTTTACCCTAATGTTGCCCTAACCCTAATTGTTGGTTGTCACATTTAATTTCAACCCTTGATCTTAGGGCATCTCTCATTTGATAATCTTGGCCATTCATCTAAAATTGGATTTTCTATAAAAGGCAATTTTTACCTCATTTGACACACTTCATGCTAGCATAACTTCACATTTTTTGCATACTTGCACTTACAGCAATATTACAATCCTTCAATATTTGCTTAGGTCTTAGTCATAGTCATAGTTGCTCACAAAAAACTGAGGGAAAAAATCATTTTATGGCAAATGGAGAAGTGCAATGAAGGCCAATCATGGAGGGATTGAAGACTTTTGGTGAGATTGTTCTTTGTTTTATGCATTTTTACTCCATTGTACTCCATTGTTTAGCTAGGGTTTTTTATTATGCTGGAAGGAGAGGGTAACATAATTTGTTTGTTGATGATTTTATAATTTTTTTCACAATCCTAAAGCAAAAAAAAAAACAATCACAAACAACTTGAATTTACATTTCATGGCTTAAAATGAACATGCATTCACTCATGGGTTTAAAATTAACACAACTTGCATTGAAACTCATCAAGGCTAAAATTTACATGCATTTTCATAGCATTGGCTTAAAAAAAACCTTGCTTGTCTCACATTAAGTTGGGTAAAAATGAACAAGTGTTTTGTGTGTCTTGTGGTATAGTGATAGCTTCTTAAGTGTGTATGCAATTCTCTTGCACCTTGTTATGATCCTAAGAAACAAAAACACTTAGAGGTTGTTACTTTTCCACCCCCACATTTCAATTTAGGCATTAAAATGGATAAGTATTTTCAATTTGTGTAGCCCCAATTCAATAATAAAAGTATCCTCTCCCCTTGTGCACTTTTGTGATCCTAGGTGCAAGAGAAATTATTATTTACTCTAGGTATTGGGCCTTCCTTGGTGGGAAAAAGTACTCATCCCAAGGTGACGCAAACCTTAAATGAATCTTTTTAGCCAAGCTACTCCTGACCGGTATACAAATGTGAATCCTAATGGAAAACCTAGGATTACAAGTGTAGATTTGTTATGCAGACAAGTTTATCTTGCCTCACACATATCCGCCTAAATAGGTTCCTAAACTAAAAACCTTTTGTGTAGTTACCAAAATCCATTTATATTCATTGGTGTAGCAACGGTCATTTCCAAGCCATCCCACATTCTCACAATTCTTAGTAGAGGTGAAGATTTTGTCATGAGAGATTCATGAGAGCTCAAAGCTTGGTTGACCCAGAGAAGTGAATGTTGTGGAGGTGATCTAGTTTGGCCAAGCTTCTAAGTCACTAAGAATAAGTGTGACTAGAGAAATCCAATTGGGAATCTAGTGGATATAGTCTTTTCCATCCATAGGGTTGTGCTTTTCTTCATTGTGCTTGTTTCTAAACATTCAAAGACAATACCATGTGTTTTCCAAGTGTTTCTTGAACCAATGAACACATAAACATCCTTCACAAATCTGGAACAACATATTCAAACTGAAACAATCTCAAAAATCTGCCAAAATTGCAAGGAAACTAGACTTTAGACCCTATGCAATGCATCTAAGACTCTATGCAATGCATCTGACCTGATAAACTATATTTGAAAAATAGAAAAACAGAATAATTAAAATAAATAATTAAATATTTAAAATAATTAAATAGAATTAAAATAAATAAAATAGAATTCATGAATTAAATAATTCATTTAATTAAATAAATAATTAATGTGCTAAAATAGAATTAAATAAATAATTAATGCATTAAAATAGAATTCATGAATTAAATAATTCATTTAATTCAAGATTTGATATTTGAAGAAGAATTAAATAAATAAGATTTATTTAATTAAGTGATGAAGGGATCTAAATGAATAATTAAATAAATAAATAATTTATTTAATTATAGTTGAAGTATGATAAAGAGTAAATTAAATAAGAATTTATTTAATTTGACAAGAAGGATAAGGTTAATTAGTAACATAATTAAATAAAAAATGTTTATTTAACAAAATGCACTTGCTACCCAGAACAATGCAATCAAATTTCTGAATCGCATTTGCAATCCAAAACCACACATCTAACTGTTCTACAACGCATTTGCTTCCCTAAAAAATTCACTTGACCTTTTGAACTGCATATGTGGACTGTAACAATGCATCTGCTGAAAATGAAATGCATTTGATACACTGTGATGCATTTGCTACCTCAAACGATGCAATTTCCTATCATTTAGAAAAATCATTGTCACTATCCAAATTTGAGACCAAAAATTTTCAATATACTTCTAGAAATATTTCCTCAATAGTCTCTATTCAAAACCAGAAAAGGAATTGCTCAAATCATCCATTTGTGTATCTTTTAGCTTGCATTTAACTTTTACCATAAGGTCCACCTTTGCAAATCCTTAGTTACACCTTAGGATCCACCATCATTTTGCAACATAGACAAACTCTTAGATCTTCATTTTGTAGACTTTGGAATCTTCATACCATCCACCATCATGTCTTCAATCCACCTTGATATGCTTGCTAGTCAAGTTGAATACCAGTTACTCTGAAATATTCAATACCAACAAGCCATAGACTTCAAAAGATAATTCATCCAATCCAAATACCAATGCCCTTCCTACCAACAATCCCTAAGTCCTAGTCATTCAACTATCTACCCTCACTATCAAGACTCACTTAACACAAGCCATACCATTTATACACAACAAACATCCATTTATCACCCTTATCCTAACTCTGACAAGAGAAATCAACCATCCACTAATCCCTTCCAAGCCTCCATGTCTTATCCTAGTCCTTCATCCACTAACCCCTTCCAAGTCTCCACATCCTATCCTAGTCCTTCATCCACCAATCCTTTCCAAGCCATTCCATCCCAACATACATTTAGTCATGCAAATTCTATCCTTGTCCAAAGTCACATTCCATTGCCTAAATTTGAGGATATATGTCAAGATGAAAACCCAAGGCATGACATCATAACTTCATCTTCATGTCAAGATCAAAGTATTCCATCCCATGACCCCATCCTTAAATCCATTCAAGAAGTCCTAGATAATAATGGCATCAAAAATACACCTATCCTTGATCAAGATTATATTCCCAATCATGTCATCTGATACGAACCCATCCAAGACCAAGACACTACCAATGATCAAAATCTAGAGCCACAAGAAAAGAGGACTCCCACATATAATAAATATCCACCTCCTTCAAAATGGCCATCAAGCAAGGCATATAAAATTGTTGGTTCCAAACACCATCCCAATCAAAATTCCAAATTCCACTATCCAACATCCCAAGTTTGGAAAATATAAAGTGTTTCATCCAAACATCCAAAAAATCCTTCCACGTCTACCATCAAAATTCATAACCCTAAATTTCACCTAAAGTCCAAAAATCATGTCACAAATCTATAGCATCTTGGCAGCAACTCTTTATCATAAGGAATCTCATGGCACTCTATTGCGATGTGTGTATTCTGATAAATCCAACTCTAGTATCAAAAAGGATCACAATGACATCAATTAGTTGTATGCAAGTGCTATGATCTTGACAAGGAAACAACTTTAGAGAGGTCATTATTGGCATATCACGGCACCAGTCTCTACATAAGCACCATCAATAGTTTTAGAACAATCAGTGAGTATCCAAGACATCTCATCCATATAAAAATACCAAAAAAAAATAGTCAAAAAAAAATAGTAAAGAGAAAAAAAATTTCCAATAGTGAAAACCATTCTTATGGCACTTTAGTTATGTACCATGATGAAAACTTGGCAAACAGACGTCATTTGTAAGATCAGTTATCTATGTGTACTTTTATATTTGTGGAAAATTCATCTCATCTCCCATGCCTTCCTCATAAGATTACATCCATCCATTTAATCCATATCATTTCCATTCATTTTTCCCACCCACCTTGATCTTATTAAGGACTAGAGTACAAACATAAATCATGCTTTGGGAAAAATCTTGACATGTATATCCTTTGGTCATATACTATTCATGCAACATCATTTCATTGCCTTCATAGCATTATCTAGACCCATATATTCAATAAAACTAATTATTCCCATGTGACATAGTCATTGAAGATCATATAACAATTCCTCTAGTCTCATGTCTCCTATCTTTTACCAAAGCCACCTATCATTCTTTCATGTTTATCACCTATCTTGGTTTTCCCTTGTCAAATGGTCTAAAAGGATACTCCACCATTCCATTCAGCCCTAAAAAGACGTCATTTTGAATATAACGAGTCTAATCCATACAATATTCCTATGCATCCTAGTGCATCATCCAAAACATTCATTGGCTTTGTTCCTAGCCCTACTGCAAACCTTGATCCTTTGGTCACATTATCATCATCCTCACATTGTTTCGGGATGTGTCTTTCCCACATCAAACAATGTCATCATCATCATCACCTATCAATTGGTATTCATCTTGACTAGGGGCACAATCACGTTTGTCCTTGGATTCTTGTGCGTAGGCATCATTCACATGCATTTGTTTTGATCCTCTCAAAAAATTTCAAAAAGACAAAAATCAAAACATGTCAAAAATCCAAAAAAATGAAAACATTTCAAAAATCCAAAAAAATCAAAACATTTCAAAAAAAGAAAAATCAAAACATTTCAAAAGAAAAAAAAAATCAAAACATTTAAAAAGACAAAAAATCCAAAAATGTCAAAAAAAATCAAAAATGTCAAAAACCCAAAAAAATCATAAACGTCAAAAATCCAAAAAAAACAAAATATGTGAAAAACTCAAAAACATCCAAATAACTCTCAAAAATCCCAAAATAAAGTCATAATTTGTCACGTTAATCAAATAAGTCAAACATGGCCGCACATAGACACAAGACAGTCATTTGAAACATCAACATTTAAATCGTGAACCAACATACAACATAATCCAATCGGTCATCAAGTCAAAATTAGTCAAATTGCCAAAACAATGTCAATCTCGTCACTCTATGGTCCCCTCCAAGATGTGTCTTTCTTGGACTTGGACCTCGTCAAATTTACATTTTCCTTTTCAGGATGTGTCCTTCCTGATGATAGGCACCATCCAGCCATCAAAACTGCCAAACTGTCAAACAACCCACCTTTGACAAACAAATATTGGCAAACACATTGAATGGTTGTTAATTTTGTTGGTCTATTTTGTCTTATTTTTTATTGTTTTGTCTCTTGGTCATGTTACTAGCTACCTTGAGGATGTCGCATGAAGGATTTAGAGGCGAGATGATGTCTCATGACCTATTTTTTTCTCTTGATTGTTGTCTTTGGTGTGTCTTGACAAAAAGACTGGGGCAACTTAGAACTTAGTATGAGTTAGGACATTCCTTGTCTGCAACTGTCTGTTTTGCAAGTGGATGACCTTGCACACCTTGGTCTATGTCATACCATGGTGTTTTTTTTCCATTTGTTTCATTTTAACACCCAATGATGATTATGTAACACCTATTTGTACTCTGGAAAAAATTGAAGGTATCTTTCTCGTCCCATCATCCATGTCTTTTGCATGATCATTTCTTCTATTCCCTTTGTCTTCTAGTCTCCTCGTCCATTTTCAGAACACACTCGTGTTCAATGAACCCGTATGCCCTCTTGAGGGGGCATACCGCTACCTCCTCATCATTCTTCCTCATCCTATTTTTTCACTAGGGCATATTTTTGACTTGTTTTCTTTGTCACAATGCGATAAACTACATTATGACAAAGAGGGGCAAAATGTAGACACATAAAAATGGCCTAGACCCACAAACCACATTTTTCTATGTCAAACATCCTCCTCACATAATGAAAAGCATATATTGTTTGGATCAAATTTAATGATTCAAAAATTAGCCAACAATAAATCAGAAAATTGGTGCACTATTATACTGAAAACATTGGTAAAGAATGGGTACCTATACTTCACATTTTTATGCCCATCCACACAACACTCACCAAAAAAATAATTACTATTATAATTTCTAATACAATGACATATGCAATAGCTATACATCGATCCCAAGGACTTATAATGGAAGTTGTAGCATTTGATCCAACTGGAATTACACATGGAATAACATGTATAGCATTGTCACAAACAAAATTAGTTCAATCATTATTCTTGCTCAAACCTCTGAATGTAAAAAAAAAACAAAGTGAAGAAAAAATAGTCCTTGAAATGCAACACCTTCAATCAAATGCACAATGGAAATTTGAAAATGAAATCAATGTTCCTAATAACATCCCACAAATTCTAATGTGCACATTGAACACTCATATCTTACATGCACATATAAATGACATTCTCAATGACCATGACATAATGACATATGATATTTTATGTTTCCAAGAAACACACATGCATCCATCTAAAACCAATAATATATTTCAAGATTTCAATTCCTTTGTTCTTTATAACATACATGGCATATTGACTTTAACTAAAAAAATCTAAGTATATCTAAAACAACACAGCATAGAACAATAAACATTGAAGCCCTTACAATAACAATACCCCTAACTAACATTGAATTGAATGTGTGTAACATTTATGTGAGACCCAACACTCCAATTTTAGAAGTTATAACTATCAATAAAATACTTACACATATAAGCACACAAAATATTTTGTATATTATAGGAGATTTCAATATTGACATGAATATAGAAACCAAAAAAAAGTACTCTTTAATCATATGCAAAAACATAGAATTCATATTAAACCAAAATCACACTATAAACAAACCACTAATTGACCATGTCTATTGTAATTCAAATACACATGCATCTTTCATTTACAAATTAGAAGCATATTGGATCGATCACCTTGTCACTTTTATAAAGTTTCATCCTAATCAACAAAATTATTTTACTTGTGATTCCCAATAACCATATAAAAATATTTGTCATGTTTCACACCATCACTACATTTCTATCAATATTTGTAATATTCTACCTATCTAAACTCATATCCTTCTATCAACAATTTAGCAAATATACTAATGCATCTTTACACCAACAAAAAAACAATTTTATTTCCGTTCACAAAAATTTAGTTTTACGATTGCTCTAACATATTTTTGCAATTGATATCATGTTAAAAATTTAGTACAATTTCATTGAATATAACTCAACACTATAAAATTTTGTTGTAGCAAATCAATGGAAAGTAGCAAGAGAATAGGAAAACAAGCACCACCAAAATAGGAAAAAACAACCAAAAGGTAATCACCACAGAATAATTCTATTTCCACTATGTTGATTCATTTTTCCAATGTTAAAGCAATTATACTATATTCTCTATAGATCAAAAAATCAAAGTCTCAATTCCATATCAATTGAAGATCTCAATGACCAAAAAGTTGGAAATATTTTCGAAGGTGACATAATTTTCATATACAAAGCCAACCTAGATAAAGTAAACCAATCACGTGAAGTGCTCTATATTGACTTGGTAGATGCTAAATTTGAAATGAAAATCACTTTAAATGTTACTAGGCATCTTTTGAAACAACATGAAAACAAAATAATTTCAAGTTCAACAATATGTGTATCAAATTTCCAAATTGCTTACAAGATAGATTATGGCCATGGAGATTGTGATTGCATAATCATTTTCCAAGAATCAAGCATAGTTGAAGTAATGCCCCGCCTATGTGAACAATATAACTTCATACCAGACATGAAATTTAAGCAATTACTTCCAAGTACAAATAGCTATCCCATTGGAACAATTGGTGCAATGGTAATCTCCACAAAAAGAACGCATTCACAATATTTGATTGACATCAAAGATGAAGATTCAGACATGGATAGAGAACATTAGGAATATGTTTCAAAATATTTTCCTAAACAAATTTACATCTATTAATTTCTTCTTTCTATCATTACAATCCAAAAAATAAAACTAATTTACTTGCCATTAACAAACATATATAGTTACATGAGAGTTTGACACAACAATTCTTGCAAATAGAAAATGAGGTGCGAGAAAGCCAATTTCCAGCAATGTTATTCAAAAATATTGTAAGAGAGAAAGAAGTGAGCAACAAATTCCACACCATCCAATCTACATATATTTGCAGACTAAATAACAAAAGGACCGTGGAAAGGGTAAAAGATTCCTCCAGACAACATTTGAGGTAATCATTTCAAAATTATTACATCTCTAAATTTAGAATTATTTTTTCCCCTACATAACAATATTGTTTTCATATATGTTTCAGATAGATGGAATTTTAAAAGTGTCCAACCCATTGTCAAATACCTTCCATGCATTATATATAAAGTGCAACTACAAGTTTGAAAATTATGGAAAACTGGAATACCAAGTTGCTTTTTGTGCTAGATGTAATGATGAATTAAATTATATTTACTCCCCTTATTTAAAAACCATCATAATACCTAACAACAACAAAAAATACATTGCTTTGTTGATACTTCCATTGTTCAAATGTTACTTCTTCATCTACACAACACTACATATGAAGACTACTTTGAAGATAAATCAGGTATCATCTTCATGTTACATGATTTTTCAGCAAGAGGCCACTTCACTTTGAACCACAACAACATCATCATCCATGCCAATCCTCTTCAACAATAATCAACAAATCCTATGAAAAGGTAAGTAAAATATTTTCCAACATTTTTTACTATATGCATATTTATATTTATTCAATAATCTTATATAATACAATAGTCATTTTCGAACAACTATCTCAATACACTACTTGTAGGAAACAAATGAGATACAAAAGGGGAGAATATTACACTTCTACTATCTAGACAACCACTATCTTCTATGCTCAGACATGTCTAATACAGATCTATTAGATGTTTTCAAAAAAAAATCATGACACTAGCTATAAACTTTAGTTGCATAAGGGTATGTGTAGGATCATCATGGAAAAAACAGGGCCTTAAGTGGCAAAAAATTCAAAAAAATCAAAGTTAGGCATTTTGACGTAAAAATTTGAATAAGTTATCTATATTATTTCAAAAATATGTAAGAATAGAATCTATAGAAAATTGAATGTAGTTTCTAAACTACTAGGTTTATTTTAAAAAAAAAAATCTATTTGGTGAAATTTTGAAATTTCAATGCAGTAGTACTTAAATTTGGAAAAATAAGAAGTGGTGTCGTTTGACGACCCTAACCACAATAAAATGATAATTATTTTTTATAAGATTTTAGATATTAGAGAACTCGTGTCACAATGTGATGCATATTTTTTTGTAATTTTTTCAAAGTAAATAATTAATTATTACAACTTTTAAAAAATATAGAAACCCATATGTCTGACCACCTTAACTTGGTCAAAACTTCATGAAATTAAATCTTTTTTAATCCTATAGTATGCAAAACATAAAATGTGATGCATATTTTGGATTCAAAAAATGTGATATCATTTGAAATCTATAGATATTTTTCAATCACCTATCAATCAGGACTTTAGTTGTAATTCAAATAGAAAATGAATAATAATTATTTATTAAATTCAAAGTAAAGCATAATTTATATTGGTGGAAAGCTGAGAATCTCCTTTAAAAACCCTTTTCGTTTCATCAATTTTGTGTAAAAAAAATCGTCAGCCACATGGGCCATCATATCACTTACTTATCACCACTTTCTGGCCCATCATGAGCCTACACATACCCATAATTATTTATGACAATACATGACAATTGCAACATGCAAATGTATTTGTATAAACTTCCAAGTTATATTACCCCCATGATAAAGTGCAAAGTCTTTAAATATGTATTTCCACTCACAAAAAAATTGTAACCACTAAAAATTAAATTATGTTTCGTCTTATAATAAGGCTATAACTCACATAAAATATTTTCCAAAAAAAAAAAACACTCCATGTATACTATTTTTCTTTTTTCTAAAACAACACCCACTAACATTGCACACCCCTTTCTACTTCTATTAACTAAATCTCCCAAACAACCAATTACAACTCACAATCGACAAGAACCTGACGCAAATGCAACTCTTATTCAAATTGATTTGGACTTAAGAATATTTAAAATAATTAAAATTTAATATTTCATAAATAAATATAAATAAAAACATAAAACATAAATAATATTTATTTCATAAATTTAAAAGTATATAAAATTATAATGAGAATCATTAATTTGAAGTTTTCAACACTCTTAAACTAGTAAAATGTTTTATATAACTTTATCTAATGTGTAATTAATTATTGAAAAAAGGTTAGAAGATGAAATTTTTATAAATGTTTAGAGTTATTTGTATGTGTCAAATTTTTTTCTATATTATGACAATAATGGTGAATTTTGTATATTCATATCAATTTTAATATAATTTTGGGTTCATTTTGATAGAATGTTATAATATAACTGCATATTAATAAATGGTACAAGCTTGTATGGTTGGGCTCATTTCCTAATCTTTTACATACACCTTTGTGCATTTATACATATATGATCTTATCTCGTCTATTTTTTACACATTCTCATAATTTTAACATTTATTACACCCCCTTGTCTAGACATTTATTTTCTACAACAAAATTAGTATCCTTCACTCGTAGGTCAATCTCATAGTGTAAGATCAATCCTACACCACACAAATTTGACTCCTAATTTAAAATTTTGAGTTTAAAATTTGTTAATTCTCATCCATTTCATTCTCACCATAAATCAACTTGATACATGTTTCACACAACTTATTGTTATTTAGTGATATTTAAATATATTCAATGTGCATCCATTTATCATATGTTCTTGTATGAAATTCTTATTCATAGAGAGAATATTCATTCTATGAACACTTCAATTGAAAAATCAAGATGAACCTTAACAAGGTGTTATCATTCTAAAACATTTACATGACTATAAAATATTGTTCTCAATACTATAGAATAAAAAAGCTAGATTAAAAAAAAAAAATAGTATCGATAAGAAGCTATAAGTTCAAAATTGATAAGAGGCCATTAGTTCAAATTTATAGTGGATACTATCAGCTTTTAAAATATAGATTGTTATAAGCCTTAAAATTCCAATATGTTTAAAATATTATTTTTCAATCTTTATGTTTATATTGTGTCACTTTTGCAAAAAGGGATATTCACACGAGTGTTGCAATGAATGGAGATTATCAAAGGGTAAATCTTCATGGACTTGAATCTATGAACCATTTGCACAGTTGGTGAAAATTACTTTGGTTTTTTAGTGATGGGATTAACAATTGTGTTATGACTATTGGAGAATTACTGCACCCAATATTGGAATGTAATGTGGATCTTTGTAATGTCTTGTAGTTTTGTTGCACTCTTGTGCTTTAGATTAAAATAATATTTTATCTTTGATCTCTCCCTATTTTGGTATTGAGTCTTCTACAAAGCAAGTGTTTTGGTAGTTGTCTCCTTTTGACTATGTTGTGGTGGACAAGGGCTTGTTGGTGTGGCATGTAGTTAGGTGATCTAGTCTTATGTTTTCTTGTGGTCGGTGATGTGGGTTGCTTGTTATATTGTTAGTGCTTGTTATGGTGGCCTATGGTAGTGTGGTAAGGATTGATATAATTTATCTTTATGTTAAAACAATTGGTGGATAGTTTGGTATATTAGCATGTATTGTTCTTTTTATCTATTGTTAGGTTGCATCCATATATATATAACCCTATTAATATAAATTTATAAAAAATCAGTATTTACAACAATAATTTGATGAACAATAGTATTAATGTAATTTTTCATATTATATATTAATAAAAAAATCATATAAATTGAACATGTATGTATATACGTACAAATAATTATAATTATTAAATTTCCACTTAATTATAAACTTACTTCTAATAACATACCATAAAAGCAATAGCCAAAAAACTACCATTAAAAGAAAGGTACCCCTCACTATGCCATTGACCCTACCTCTATATTCGGCTATGGGTGGGGAATCCAAAGGAGACACCAAGATTTCCAAGCCCTCCTAATTTGTTGAACTTGTTAGAGATATGATTGACATAGCCCTTTGTTTCCCACTCTAGGTAACATCGAATAATTCTTTGCATGCGTTTTGAGTTGGAATCTTTTAATATGTGACTACTTACGTATTCGAGTTTGAGTAGAACAAGTTAGTGATTTCCACCCCATTAAATGATTCCATATCCCCTACCTTTGCATTACAAAAATGAAAGAAATAGCCCATCACCAAAAACAACAAAAAGCCCCATCTTAATCAAGATGCATGTATGGAACCAAATTCTATTATTTTGGGCCCACCACCTATAACTCCACAATTTTGACACATTTGGTACGTTTACATTTTCAATCTAACATCCATTCTACAAGATTAGTAAATTCATAAAATTGAAATTATTGTTTTTATATAGATAATTTTAGGGCTTTTGAATTATATATGTAATTAGTGACCTTAAAAGTTAAGAAATTTATAGAAGATTAATAAATGTTTGTTCACTTGAATTTTATTTTTAATGTTTTTGTGATATAGTTATAGATGGTAGGTTTAATGAAGAATTATGCAATCATTTAGTAAAAGGAAATCATTCAAAAATATATTGTGGAATTTCAATGTAATAATAAAAAAAAAGTGAACTTCATTGATTCTTAATCATGAATGAATTATAATTTGTCACAATAGACTTTCAATATAATAGACCTCGGTTGCTTGATTATAAATGAATGAATTATAGAATTTGGATAATATTGCAATACAATGCTTAGACTTGGTTCCCAACTTGAATCTACAATTTGACTTCTATTATTGGTTTCACTCCCTCCAATGATCATGAATAGTGTTTATATAGGAGCTACAACTCTTAGGAAAAATCTCAATTAACCACAAGACAATGGAAAACTTGTTGCCTTGTGAAATGTATAGTTAGCTGATGCAAGAGGGGGCTACACAAACTCACATGTACACAATAGCAACAAATTGGTTGCAAAATTTTCCAACTATGTCTCCAATATTTGATATGAAACTTGCAACATTTGATTACAACTTTTGAAAATATGATTACATCAGTTCATACATTTAATGGAACTAATGAACAGAAATACAAAACAGGTTACAATCAGAAATATGATACTAAATGATAAACAAGATCGGTTGCAATTTCTTCTCCTTCATATGCAGACTTCAAACTATAATCTCCAACTTGCAACTTTCAATCTGCAAACTTTACCAGTCTTCAATCATGGAATTTGTGTCTTGATCTACTACTGCAACACACTTTCATACCTACACAAAACATTCTTAATCTTCCCTCCAAGAAGATGTTATGCCATACTTTCTTCACCCCCAAAATTTATCTCAAAAATGACAAGTTAAAAATTGCCAATGAAAACAACTTGCACTATCTTTCAAAATTAGATTTTTTCTCCTTGAAAAGGCCACACCACTCTCCTATCATGGCTACTCTAGCAAATAGAAAATTTCATTAATGATCCATGATGCAAATTCAAACTCAATTTCCAAAGTTGGAGATCAGTTTTCAATTTTCACTCCACCAACAGGATCCCAAAAAGTAAAATGCAAACCCACTACCCCCAGGATGCCCAAAGTGGAGAATATCCAATTAATGCAATGAAAAATGAAATAATGCAAAATAATGCTAGGCAAGATGCTCCCACTCCCAAGGTGGACACCACAATGGAATATCCCTTGGTTATGCTTTGAAACAATCATCGTCATTAGTGTAGTCAATAGGAGTGCAATTTCCAAAGGTCTTAGAAAAAAATTACATCAAATATTCATCAAAACATTATTTTATGCATTAGCAACTAGACTATAGCAAATATTTATTAGGTGATGCAATATTTCTCTCACAACCCAGGATGATCCTACATTAGACACCAAAGGTAGAAAGAAAATGTTTCATGAGTGAAACTCATAAATATTTGTAAATGACATGCTCATCCTAAATCCATCTCTCTATCTTATTTTCCCAAACATTTTATCTCACCTTTCCATACACTTTGATGTCTCTTCCATCTTTCATTTACCTTCTCTTTCTCCCTTTGTTTGTGTGTAGCTCATCTCCTATCAATATGTTGTTGAACACATCGAAGTGTTGAGAACATGCATATATTAACACTTAAAATTTAATCAGCATATATTAAAACTTAAACATTTCCATTTGAAAATAAAACATCAAATCATATTAACTGAGAGAAGATAAAAAATGAAAACATGCACTACACAAGGACACCAATATTTTTACGTGGAAAACCCAATGAGGGAAAAAACATGGTGAGAGTTAACTCATAATTTATTAAACTCGTTTCTTACAAAAATTACAATGATCTTTAAGGCGCATTGCCTTTGGACTTGCAGGTTAAGGTGCACAACCTTAGGGAAATATGCAAGGATCTATTGAGGCTCACTATCCCTAAGCATGATACATGAAAATTATAATGAGAAATATGAACATGAACTACTATGAAAGAAGCATCCAACATATGCTAATGTAGCAGTCCCTTTTTTCCACAATTATTTCATCATACAAACTTTGTATACTTCATCTTCAAAATTATGAAAAATCTCATTTCACCATTCATTGATGCCTTTACAAATGATTTTGATCTTTTATAAATACTCCGCAACAACTTAAAACCTCAATTAGGTTGGTTCTAGGATGACCTTTAGATGAAACACATGATATTACATAGGTCGGCTCAAACATATACATTATGAAGAGAAAATGAGTTGTAGATCAACACACAAAATAATAGGACCAAAAACATCTCAAAACATCCTCCAAAGAAATATTAATTAATCAATACCAACTACAGATGAAGGAAACAAACCTATCAGCCCAAACAATGACAACACCACCAAAACTACCAACTATTCAATTTTACACCACCGAGGAGAAACCAAAAACATTATGTAGACCAAGATGTGAAAAAACAAGGCCATGCACATTGTCTCTTCAACCTTATTTTGAAGTATCTAATCATTATGTGTTTGCACAAGAAGAGAAACATATCAAACTGATGAAAATAGAGCATCCCAAACAAATTGTAACACTTCAAAACTTAGGATATTGCATTATTGTACACCAAAACATATAATACTTGCAAGGATGAACCCATATACTTCTTTTAACATATCCTCACATATGTGTACCTATATCTATCTCTCTGGAGGAATGTGGAGCATTCCATTAAGCCTTCATCAACACTTTACCAGAGATTCAACCAAAACATTGTCATTTGTAACTTTCACTTCGGAAGGTGTAATGACTTGAATTCTTGAATATAAAACCTTCACATCTCAACCATCTTATCTTCTAAACCACAAGAAAAAATATTTCTTTACGTAAGGATGCGGACCAAAACACCATGACACTATCTTAGAGTATTCTTTGTGATTACCTTAGAAAAAATTTTGCAACATATCTTTAAGAGTGGTATACCAAACTAGTAAAGTATCAATGTAGGCATGTTGGAAACATATTGGAACACGTGTTCCCACCTTCGCATCATATCAAATTGATCACCAATCTTCCTCACACTACATTGTTGACTAGTATCAACAGATATTGATGGACATTAACTAACTTCAAAGTATTATACAATCTTCAAGATACATAATGATAGCGCATTTTGAGTTGACGCCAATGAAAACACTTATTGCCAACATATGCACTATAAAGTTCTAGAAAATCATAAGCATTCATTTCCTCTTCTTTAGTAAAATAAAAAAATTCATGCATTACCTCTTTCTTTGTCACTGTTGCAACAATTTTTTCATCATCAATCTTGGTTACAACATTGTGTTCCTCTTTCTCCATGCCTTCTAAAAGATAATTTTCAGCTACAATCTTTTCATCTTTGCATTCACATCAATGTTAGACAAATAAACAAGAGATTCATCATTCCCATCCTGCAACAAACTATTAGACATAAGATCTCTTTCTTTTAACTAGTCTTTGGATGAAAGAAGAAATCATCAAGCAACTCAACTTTTACTTGCTCATATGCTTCCTCACTTTTAATTGTACCTCCATTTTCTAATGGATTCATTTTTTCAACATCCTCTTCTATTCCAATCTTATCATTTTCAAGTAAATTATCTTCAACAAAATTTTCACAAAAAACAAATTTTACCTCTTCCTTCTCCACTAAAACTTTCACTTTTCCCATCTTGAATGCAATCAACACTACTACAACTTGCATTAATAAACTAAATTTTCATCCTCTTCCTCTTTCACTAATTATTTAACTCCATTAACCAAATAATTTCTAGTGTTATCAAATACCTTTCATTCTTCTTTATTCAAAGGATTCAACTTGTGGTGAACTTTGTCCTTTGTCAAGGTATATGTATTTGCATACCCATCATGTACTGCATATTGGTCAAATTTCCATGGTCTCCCTAGTAACATGTGAAAAACATCCACAGACATTATATCACATAAAGCTTCATCATGATAATCTCCTATCTTAAATTTTTCCAAACATTGTTTATTTACCAAAACTTAAAAATAATCCTGCAGCTAAGCATTTTTGTTTGGATACAAGTGTCTTCTTATTTCCAACTACAACTTATTCACCATTTCTTCATAAACAATATTTTCAGTACTATCACCATCAATAATCACATTACATACCTTACATTCACACTTACATCTTGTTTGGAACAACTTTTTCCTTTGATCTAGTTCTTTCCCTCATTCATCAGGGCTCTTCTTGTAGCAAGTTATTCTCGACTTTCTACATCTTCTAAATGTGAAGACTTGGAATCTTCATCAACATGTGTAACTTGTACATTACCTTCATATCTCCTATTTGTCTTCTCTTTTTTCTAGACACTCATAAGCTCTATGTCCTTCTGCACATTTGAAACAAGTTATTTTGTAATTTCCTCTTCCAGATCCTCTACTAGACCTTCCTCTTTCTTTGAAATTTTGATCATGAGGATGCTATGAATCATCATTTTAATGATTTTTGTTGTTTTTATACTCCTCATTATTCTTTTTTTTTATTGTGGCCTTCATTTTTATCGCCATATGATCTACCTCTTCCTTTTTTCTTGCTTTCAAATTTTTTGTTCAATCTCTCTTCTACCTTTAGTGCAAATTGATATGCATCTTCTATTGTGTACATCCTCACCAATTCCAATTTTTCTTGTATTCTAGGCTTCAACCCATTGATGTAGCGGGCTACCTTCCCCTTATTTGCTTCAATATGTCTGGTTAGATAATCAAGAATTTTTGAAATCACTATGTATACTCTTTCACAATTCTTTTTCCTTGTCTCTAGCTACATTTTCTTGAGTAACTCAAGCTCATAATCTACAGGAAAGAATTGTCTCTTCATTTTCTCCACCATTCTATCCCATCTAGAGATATTATATTTTCCTATTTTTCCTCTTTAAATTTGTATTTCCTTCCACCAAATGCTAGCATTCCCTTTCAACTTTGTTTTTGCAAACTTAATTCTGCAAGGGTCTTCAATTTCCTCAAACTCAAAGAAATCCTCCATGTCATTTATCAAGTCAATTAACTCTTCTGGATTTAAACTCCCATTTAATTTTGAGACTTCCATCTTTGGTCTATTCCCAATCTTTGTCAAAGTAAAAATCAAAGGGTCATTTGCAACGGATGCTACAACATTGTTCCCAGCACTAGATTGACTCAAAGTGTTAAATTCGTTATCACTTTAAGAGTCTCTTCTCCTCTACTCAAGACCTTTGTGTAGCTCTTATTTAAGGGTTTCAATCTACCTTCCCATGGCTTTCATTTCATCTTTAGGAGGGTTTATACCTCCACCTCTACCCCTACCTATCAGGGCCATTCTCAGAGGCATTTTCACAACCCACAACTCACAAGTCCTTGTGCAAACTACCTCCAATTGATGTTTCTATTTGCACACTCAGGAAGTTCTGCTTTGATACCAATGATGCAAGAGAGGTCTACACAAACTCACACACACAATTACACCAAATTGGTTTCAAAAATCTACAACTATGACTCCAATATTTGATATGTAACTTGCAACAATTGATTACAACTTCTGAAAATATGATTACATTAGTTTATACAATAAATGGAATTGATGAACTACAATAAAAACAAGTTACAATCAAAAATATGACAATAAATGATAAACACTTGATCAACTGCAACTTCTTCTCCTTCATATGCAAACTTCAAGTTCTGCAATTTGTAACTTACAAGTTTCAATCTTCAAACTTTACTAGTCTTTAATCATGGAATTCTTATCTTCGTCTACTACTGCAACACACTTTTAGACCTACATAAAACCTTCTCAACATTCCCTCCAAGAATATGCTATTCCATACCTTCTTCACCACCAAAATTTATCTCAAAAATAACAAGTTAAAAACTACTAATGAAAAAAACTTGCACTATCTTTCAAAATCATATTTTGCCACCTTGAAAAGTGCATGCCGCTCTCTTGTCATGGCTACTCCAAAAAATAGAAAATTTCATCAATGGTCCATGATGCAAATTCAAACTCAATTTCCAAAGTTGGAGATGAGTTTTTAATTTCCACTCCACCAACAGGATCCTGAAAAGTCCCACTACCTCATGGATGTCGAGAATGGAGAATATTTGATTAATGTCCCACTTCCAAGGTGGACACCATAATGAAATATCCCTTGGTTATGCTTTGAAATGGTCATTGTCATGATTACAGTCAACAAGAGTGAAATTTCCAAAGGTCTTGGAAAATAAATTACATCAAATTATTCATCATATAACATTATTCTAGGAATTAGCAACTAGACTAGAGAAAAAAATATATAGAAAATATTTTTTTGGGTGAAGCAATATTTCTCTCACAACCCAAGATGCTCCTACATCATTAGTGAAACATGTAGATAAATCTTCTAGAATAAATGTGGTAATGATGGATCAATAAATCTCAATATGAATCATACCATAAGCTTCTTTGGGTCTAATATACCTTAGAATATGTTCATTTACTATTGCAAGTCATTGAGAGTGAAAATAAAATCTACATTGTTATGCCTATTAGGTCAGAGATTGAGTTAGGCCTTTGTGATTCCAAATATTTCGATAATTAAATATGACTTGTTGAAGGATCAATGTTGAGCATGTGTTCCCAATTGTGAGGTGTTGTATGCAAAATGTAGTGATATGTGGTAGGATCAATTATTATTGATAATGACTAGAATGCTAGTGGAAACATTTAAACAAAACAAACAAATAAAAAAATGGGTAGTGCAAGATTGCACTTACACCTAAGGTTGCTCCTACATTACTTTGAAAAGTTTTTAAAATGGTCTTAGCTCTCACAAGGGGATTTTCCCAACAAGGCAATGAAACAAATTTGAGTTTGAGGAGATTTTCTTTCTTTATTGTCATGTTAATAGGATGTTTCCCAAATAAAATAGAATATATAAATACCAACATAGATAAGTCTAGTATATCCTTTAAAAATGTGGGAAGAATGGCAATGCCATCAAAATTTAATAAATTGGTTAAGGTAGAGAAAAAAGTATCAAGTAGCCTAAAAGAAGAAATAACCGCAATAATGGGACAAATTTGAATATGCTATTGATAGTATAATTACATATAAGCCTTCAATACAAAGTATATAAATTTTATTATATATATATATATAAATTGATCAAAGTTGTTAATGGTTTAATAAATATAGAATTAATTTCTAAAAATCATTTCACAGATGTTGAACTCATATCCAACACTCCTCTTTTAGCGCTATTAGAATTTATGTATATTTTATACTTATAAAATTATTATTATTATTGATCTGCCATGTTATTTGGATCCAGGTGACAACCTAAAAAGTTCTATTTTTCCACACCCTTAATATTAGAGTACATTGGGTTATGAATAGTCAGCTTGTGGCTATCATAACTCTTAATTAAGTCATATTATCATTATTATATTGTTATAGAGTTAATTAGGTTGTCCTAGGACTTATATAGGGTTATCTAAGTTGGATTGGGTCATATCATAGGAATAAATAAGATATATATAAGTGGTAGTGACTCTTATTTCATCGTCATATTGTGAATTGTGTTCTCATTGGAGATATTTGGAGGTTTTCCCCCTTGAAATGGCTTGTTATTCCCAATTATTATCAAGTATTTGCAATATATTTCCTATCATATTCTTTTTTTTGTATTAAACAAAGTTGGATTACATAAGAAAATAGTAGTTCAACTAGGAACTACACAAAAAAAAATGATAAAAAAGTATACATCCAAGTCCAAGGCAAGACTATAACCTAAATACATCAAAATAATGACTTCTGCCAAAAGGCACAAGTCCATCCAAATGTTGTTATCAAATTACATAGACTTACAAATAATGACCCTTAAATTTTGAAGTTGAATAAACCTTGAATAAGTCCTATCATATTCTTATATTGTGCAAATTATTGCATTACAAGTGGTATCACAACATGATCTTGGCAACTTAGAGGTAAGGTGTTTTCTTAATAGTAGAGGTCATTTTCGGAAAAGCATATCTCTCAAATTTTAGCGATTTTTTCTCTAATTTTTGAAGAACATATTAAAATAACATATAGTCTATATTTTAAAGGAATTATATTAGAATTGAGTGGTTTATTGCACAATTAGGGTTTCTTCCCAATTTATTTGGAAAGTGTATATCTCACAAATCATGCAAAAGTAGTTCATGATTTTTATTGGTTTTTTGAAAAATTAACATTCTAAAATTTCATGGTTACAACTCACACTAGATATTATACCCATTACCTAATAAAAATAATAATCTAGAGTTAAAATAAAAAACTACAATTGAAGCCATGTCAATTTTAGGATTAGAGGACATTTCTATAAATACTAAATTAAAGGGCCCTCTTTAGTTTCCACCACTTAAAATCCAAAAAACATTCCACCAAGAAATGAAATAGTGATACACTTTATTAAGGATAAATTATTTGAATTATTTGTAACATATATAAATGATGGTTTAGATAGGTTTAAGAAGGAAATATTATCATAAATAAAGCCCCAAAAAAATTTCCAATATCGATACAACCCTAACAAACAAAATCAAGAGATATGAGAATATTTTTAATATCTAAGGTTGAGCCTACCAAGAATAGGAATCTATAGGAACTTGACATGGTAGGAATTTAATTTCATGTATAATCCTCAAGGAACAACACTTTAAGCTTCACAGTATACTAGATAATGCAATGGTTGACATAGCTTTATTGTATTTAGAATTAGGACCTTATCAATGGTATCAATGGAGGATGAGTTCCAAGAAAGTTAATATGCTTAGTTGGAAATGATTTATTCATGTATTAGAAAACTTGTATGAGAAACCAAGAAATGGAAGCTATTTTACCCAACTAAAAATTTCAAACAATTAAGGTTTGTAGCTCAATATAATGTTGAGTTTATGAGATTGAAAATTCAAGATCATGAAGTGACACCTTATCAAAGGCTACAATTGTATATCAATGGACTTAATGACCAAATTCAGCATGATGTTCATTTGTTGGAACCTTTCATAGTTAGAAAAGCTATGCAATGAGAATTGCATATTGAGAAACAATACACCACCAAAAAAATCATACAAGGTGAAACCATAAGATTAAATGAAAACAATGTGACTAATCCTACTAAAAAAACATGGAAAATGTCTTTAACCTTAAGACAAATTAGTAAGCTCTCTCCTCAAAAATAGATAAAGAAACAAGAAAAATGTCTATGTTGCAATTATGATAGAAAATGGTCAAGGGGTCATAAGAGTTCTAGTAGTGAGAAAATATTAATGATTATTAAGAATAAATTAGAAGAAGAGGGAGAAGTACAAAATAATAACCAAATATGTAAATTAAGCATGAGAACTCCAAGGAAAAAGAAAACACTATTACTTCCCTTCATGCATTGAATGTCAAAAATTCACCACAAACACTCAAATTAATTGGTTATATCAAAAATAAAAATGTGAAAGTGTTGGTTGATACATGTAGTACACACAATTTTATTGATTTAACTTTAACTAATGAGTTCAATTGTTTTTAATCCAATCTATAATTTTCAAGGTGACAACTCAAGATCAACCAAAAATTCAAGAGATTATTCAACACCATAAACAAGTATTTCAAGAATCCAAGGTTGTAACTCTTATCGTGGACCATAATCATGACTGAATTAATACTAAGAAGCATTATTCATCCCAAAAAAATACATATTTATCCCCTATTATTATTCTTAACAAAAAGGATGATCCATGGAGAATGATCTTACATTACAAGAAGCTAAACAAAATCACTCATAAATACAAGTTTCATATTTCTATTGCTAATGAATCAAAAGATAATAAGATATATGCAAAACTATCTAAATGTGTCTTTAGTGTGAAATAATTAGAATACTTAAGACATGTGGTGTCACTTGAAGGTGTTAATATGAACCCTAAGAAAAGATGATTTTGGGGCCTAACAAGATACTATAGAAGATTTTTCATACCTATCATTGTATAAAGAAATATTTATTTTGGGAAGGTATTAAAATGAATGTCCAAAAATATATGGTGGAACATGTCTGATATGCCAAAAAATAAAGGGGAAATAATAAAACCTTAGGTCTCTTACTAATATTAGCATTCCAACACCACATTAGAAGGATATCAATGTACTTCATTATGGGGTTTCCAAAGTCAAATAATCTTGATTTATTTTTTCTTGTTGGGGATAGAATTATTAAGTATGAACATTTTTTGTGGACTCTCTCATTCATTTCATGTTAATACTACAAGAAAAGCTATTCATGCAACATATACAAAAACTTAATACAATTCCCAAAATTAGCTATTCATGCAACATATACAAAAACTTAATACAATTCCCAAAATTAGATTACAAAATAGAACCATCTCAAAATTCCTAATCAAGTGGAAGAATTTTTCAATTAAATATGCAACATGGAATGATGAGAAATTCATACAAAATATTTTAGAGTTGATAAATATTGATGGCAACACTATTTTTTAAGAGGGTGGGAATATTATGAACCTAAAACCATATGTTCCTAAGCATATGTATTAAAAAAAAGTATAATAAGGATAAACACTTGTGGTATGCTTAACCTTAACATTAGTCATAGTTACTACCTTAACCCCTCTTAACTAGAAGGAAGGGGCTTGTCCCTATATAGTTGTAGTAACAGAAAGGTATCATTTTTCCCTTACTTGGCTTGGGAATAATTGTCATTGAATTAACCTAATGGTGTCTTGGAATAGTGTTGTAATGTGTTGTACACATTCACATCATTCTAGGGCCCTTATTTGTTTAAAACATACCTTAATGTGTCCTTTGCAAAAGTGTTGTAAAATGTTGTAACACACATTCACACCTTTCTAGGGTTTATTTAATGAATTAAGCCTAATGGGCCCCTTTTAATGAAATATACTTGATGTGTACCCTTATTTAAGTGTTGTAAAGTGTTGTTACACACTCTCACATTTATCTATGGTCCTTTTAATTAATTTTGGTTGATTGGAGTTAATTAACCCCTTTAATTCAAATTTAAACCTTATTTATGACACCTCCCAAAGATTTATCTCGACACCCACAATTTAAATTGCATAACATTTAATTGGGAAAATTAAGGTCCTAGAAAATGGTGCCAGGACCCATTCGCCCTAGGTGGAAAATGGGTCCTCCCTTAATAGGACCCCCCTTTCTTTACTGATTCTACATGGGTTTTTAACCCTCTTTCCATCCCCCGAGGTTAGGTCCTGGAAAACTGAGCCAGGACCCATTCATCGTAGGTGGAAAATGGGTCCTCTCTTAATGAGGACCCCCTTTTTGAATTTCATTATGGCGGGAATTTAATAATGTTTATTTCCAAATCTGGTGTCGGTCTTAATTGTTTGAATTTCAGGGTTAATCTCCTAATTTAGTATAAATAAGGGGTTAATTCACATTGTTTCTCCTAGCAAGTTTATGAAGCATTCTATAAATTTCAAGAGAACATTATAGAGCACTTCAAGAGTATTTTCAATGACATTTCAAGGTAGATTATCAAATGTTTATTGAAGAAATTCAAGATCATATCATCATGTCAAGGGTTTGATGCATTCATGCATGTTGTTGAGCTAAGAAAGTGGATGTAGCATTGAGGGTCTACTTGCAAGCATTGTTTTGCATCTTATTCAAGGATCAAGATCTAAATTTTTCATGGCCACTACATGTTAGTTTGTATATTTGCATTACAAGACAACATCCAAGGTATCAACATTGCATCATTTCATGTTTCATGCTTCAATTACATCATTTCATCATTTAGTTTAATTACCTACAAGGGATTTGACTTAGGAAAACCCCTATTCACTAACAATCAACAAGTTTTTTTCCCTTGAATGTGTGTTTGCAAATTTATAGGTTGAAGATCAAGTGGAGAGAAAGATTTGGAGCAAAATTTTCAAAGTTGTCAAGTTGCAAAAGTTGTCATTCAAAGTGCAAGAACGAAGAATTAAAGTTATAGAATTAAGTACAAGTTTTTGAGAGTTGACAAGGTCGAGAATCTGAGAGTCTAGACATCAAGGAAAATAACCCAAATCTTAGTTTCAGAAACCCTAATAGGGACCCATTCACCACTAAAGGCGAATGAGTCCTTTGTGCCCTAAACATGGGCTTCTTGTAGCAAGGTACACACCTCTTTGAGCTCTAAAAACTTCCCTCGTAGTTGCTATAATAGTTAGGTATCATTTCTTATTGCTATTTGTATCTTTTGGCCCTCATAATTGCATCTAATTTCAAGTGTTTAGTGTGGAAAAACTAATTGGTTCATCATCTTGTTGATTCATTTTGGTGAACCCTGTTTTCCACCTAATCAATAGTTATCTTAATAAATAAGTAATAGAACTCTCTCTCATGTCATCATATCATCATATCATCAAATATTGAATTCATATATATTATTATCTAATTATTAGAGGTCACTCCCTCGAAGTGGTTTACTATATTTCTAATTTTCAATATTTAATTCTAAGAAATATCATAACATGATGTGGAGAGGAAATAGAAGAAATTGGTTAGGAAACTACAAGCCTGCAAAATACTAAAATAGAAAAGGGAGGAGAAAATGATTGGAGGTTGTGAGGTAGCGAAGTAGAAATGGAAGATGAAAGAAGTGTGTCAAAACTCTATAAGTATGCAAAGGGGAATCAAATAACAAAGATGAAAGGTGGGAATTCATCAAAGGTCAAGAGATAAGGATAATGAAATATTCAAAAGAATATGGGAGGTTGGGAGATCTAGAAATAGAAAAGGATCAAAAGAAGTTTGGATGACCTATGTAAGTTTGTAAAAGGGGAAGATGGAAGGGATCAAGACAATGAGAGAATAATAGGATGTAGAAGAGGATGGGAGGTCAAGACAAAGAAGTTGAAATTTGAAATTCCATTGAAAACCTATAAAATAATATAATGAAGTAAATTAGGAGAAGCGACCCAATATAATTAATAAAATTTATATGTGGGACCGATGGTCAATTCATGAGGTCAAATGATTAAAAGAAGTTTGGAAATCTATTGAAACTCCACAATTCTATGAAAATAGTATAAAATGATCAAAAATACTAGGCACAATTAGAAATTTTTAAACTTTTTACAACTTTGAGCATTTAATAGGAACATGGAGGATGATGTTGAACAATATTTATGAAAATTTGATTGGTTATAGATGATGAGCATTTTAAGGTCTCATACATAAGGGGGTTGGGACTTACACATTTATTGCAATTTCAATTTGAGTCCCAAAACCAACAAGTAGCATCATGTTCTTCCTCCTTAATTACATGACTTTTTTCAATTATATGATTTCTTCTTGATGAGAATTAAAATTCTTGGTAAAAAAATTTTGAATAGGTGGAACCTATTAGATTCTATGAGAAACAAGAATTTGAAACAAGATTTATTTTTTAAGCATGTGACACTCTCTAGTTGATAGATGATCAAAGATAAAAATAGAAAAATGGAAAGAATGTATTGAAGAAAGAATGTGTGAGGAAAATGCAATATACTTTAGGAAATACTCATATTCCTTTATCTTACTAGTAGATATGAGAGATGAATGTTGTATAAATAGAAAAAATAGAGGTATATACACCCAAGAGAAGTAATAAATTCAATCACCAATAATAGATGGGTGTTTTACCTACTTATTAAATGTCAAAATACCTAGTTTCACCTACTCAAACAAAGATTAAAAATGGTTATGAGACTGGTGACTAATGAATCCAAAAGAGGGTGTGAGACTCAACTACCTAAAGTGGATAAGAGTGACACATGTAACTAATGGATTATGGATAAGAGTGATACATGTAATTAATAGATTATGATATTTTCTCTCATATTAACCATGTCTAATTAACCCAATTAATATTAATAATATGTTTAATAAAAATAAATATTATAAAATAAAAATATATAATAATAAACCCCTTTAAGTATGAGTGGGGATCCTAGCTTGATTGGCTAAAGAATCTTGTTGCAAGAAAGATCTCACAAGGTCCAATCTCCCCCTTGTACTCATGGTATCGGAGGGTGTGTTACACCAGTGTCACCGATCACATGAAAAAAATTTACCAAGTGCACTACAGTTTATAGGGGGACTACTCAATTCCTACAGTCTAAAAAAACCCTTTTAGTAGGGGCCAAGGCTATGGCTTGATTAGCTAAAGAATCTTTTTGTAGGAAAGAGGTCACAAGGTTTAGTCTCCCCCTGTATTTTTGGTATTGGAAAGCATGTCACGCCAACATCATCGTTCACGTGAAAGAATTTTACTAGGCACATTGCAATTTATAGGGGGCTACATGATTCATATAGTCTAAAAAAAATCCCCCTTTAAGTGCAGCTTAGGTGGGTGAAAATATGGGTCCCAAAAATGAAGCCTAATGAGGTACCCATGTACCTACAAATCCCATACAAAGATAAGAAATCCTCCCAAGATATTGAAGAATATACCCACCAATAGATGGATTTACATGTACTTAGATAAATAAAATAAAATGACTATGGAAGGTAGCTAATGAATTCATAAGAGAGTGTGAGACTCAACTCCCCAAAGTGGGTGACAATGACACATGTAATTGATAGATTATTTCATGTTCTCTTATAATAACCATGTCTAATTGAACTAAGTAATATTAATAATATGTGTAGGAAAAATAAATTTTGAATAAATAAACCTATACTAATGCCCCCCTTATGTGTAGCTCTAGTGGGTGAAAGGAACAATATTGACAAATAAAACCTAATGAGGTACCCATATACATAGAAATCAATTAAAAAGAGAAGAATACCTCCACAAGAAAAAAGAGAATAACACCCCTTTCCAAAATAGAGAGAGAAAATACCCCCTTAAAGTAGAGATACAAGGAAAGAATAAGAAACCCTCCAAAATACAAAACCTCTTGCACCCTAATAAAGTTTGTAGATGAAGATACTTACTTTTGATAAAAGGTGTAGACACCTAAAATTGACCACTTTCATTTGGTCAATTTACCCCTAGTTCAACTAATTTATATCCTCTATATTAATTAAATAATATCTTATTATTTAATTAATATTCAATTATCTCAACCTTCATCCTAATATATTTCTTCTGTTGTCCCTAAATCCTAGCCTAAAGTAAATAATTACCTTCAATTATTTACCCTCATTTCATTCATCCATTAAATTGAATAAATACCCTTATTTATTTAATTTAATCCCCAAATACCCTTTCCTCCAAATATAAATTTAATTTAATTATTTAATTCCTATTTTCCTCTCACCTGATGTCCCATCCTCCAACTCTCCTACTTGCACTAATCATAATCATAATCCCCACCTAATCTACCCACTAAGCATTTGCACACACTTAATCCATGATTAAGTGGGTCAAGCCTCCCCATCACATCAAGTAGGTGACCCTTCATACCATGTCACATGGGCCTTGTTCCCTCAAGGGTACAATATCCCTCTCAATCCATCTCATTATGTCACTTGGCACAATCTTGTGGCTTGATATATCCCAATCCTTCTCAACCCTTGATGTCCATCAAGCAATCTTAGCCCTTCATCCATTTTCATCCAAATTCTATATATCCATCACTTAACCATTTATCAAATATCTCAATCATTTATCATTAGAGCATTGTTATGCTACCAAAAGTTCTAGTGAGCACACATCCAATCGACTATCATGGAAAAATCTACTCAACAGGAGGCTCATTATATAAATTTGAGCTTTCTTAGCTTTATCTTGAGTGTTTGTTTGTTATTTTTATTTGTTTTGTTTTTATTGGTTAAATCATTTGTATAAAACATAAATTTCATGCACACAAAATGTTTGGTGAAAATAATGGTAACTTGAGCTAAAAAGTTGGGAAATCATGGAGAAAAAATTCATGTCCAAAGATAAGCTCCCAATTAGTACATGTGAGCATCTACGTGTTTAGTTTACCAATGATGGAAAAGGTTCCATGAACTTTGTATGGCACTAGATATTTTTCAAAAGATATGATTGAGGACCATCTAAATTGGATACCAAACTTAGTGATAATGCATTGAAGCTAAATGGCCTTAGTGGTGGCATTAACAGACCCCCAATACTTGAGCTTGGTAGAGGATAGAGAAGTAGTACTAGATTGCTTCTTGCTAGACCAACTTGAAATAAGAGAGAATTTGTTACCTATGCAGTGGATTTGTGACCTTGAGAATTACTAGCCCAATATAATCTAGTTATCCCAACAAGTTAATATTAATGTGTGTTTCATAGTGAATCCCAACATTATGAGTGCCTTGAATGTAATGGAGAATCCAATTATTTTCCTTCTAATGCAACTCATGGGACTCTTGCATAAACCAAGAGACCATAACTACACCATATGAAATAGCATGCCTTGTATGAGTCAAGTAAATGAGGTTCCCAACAAGATCTTAATGCAAGGTACATTAACCAACCGTGAAGAGCATTGAGCCTTAAGCTTGACTCTAAAAATAAAGGGAATTGGAGTAGGCTTGTATTCAAACATGTGAAAACATGAGAGTAAATCAAGAGCATATTTGGACCATGCAATGGTGATCTAAGAAGAGACTAAGATATCTTACTCTTGAGAAAATAGATAGATGTCCTAAGTATACAAAAAAAAAGAATAATAATGAAGAAAACCCTATGGCTACTCCATGTATATCTCCTCCTTGATCTCTCCTTGATGAAATACACTCCTCATGTCCATCTAGTAAACATCCCAACAATGTGTTGCAACGATAGCAAGTGTGATTCATATGAAATTCATCTTTTACAATAGGTGTAAAGATATCAATTTAATTAACACCAAGAACCTAGGAAAAGCCCTTTGTATCTAACCATGCCTTATACTTATCAATTGATTCATTTGTTGTAAATTTTATTCAATAGATCCACTTGTATTGAATAGGTTTTCTTGAACCTTAGAAAGGGCAACAAGATCTCAAGTGTGGTTCCTAATAAAGGAAGTATACCCATCCTCCATAGTAGCATGCCACACAAGAATATTAGATACCTACCAAAAAAGTTAAGGATCGAAGGTAATAGTAATGTAGACATGTGAAACTCTTGAAATCCCTAAAATTGTGAATGGTGAATCCCCAACTCAAGCATCTATAACATGTAGTTTATATTGAGTACAAGTGGACCTATATTCATAGAATCGTTAACATTTGAATGATGAATAGAAGAATAATATGGTGAATCCTCATCATCACTCTCAACATCTGAAGTGGAGTAAGAATATTCCTCATTTTTAAGAATCTACCCAATTAAATTTGAATCCTTAGAAGAACTATCATGTAGCTCAAGTGACCCTAATGTGATTTTGTAGAAGGAGAAGTATTACGAGTAGAACTCAAAGAGGATTCTTCAAAATGAACAATTCTCTCAATGAACAAATCATGTGTAGTAAATTATAGTAGCTAATAGCCTTTAACACCATCTAGAAAACCTATAAATATGCAAGGCATGCTCTGTGAATCCATAGGCTTACATTTCTTTGTAGGAATGTGGGCCTATGCAAGAGAACCAGAAAATTTGAAGTGTTTAACTTTTGGTTTCCAACCACTCCAAGATTTTAAAGGTGTGAATTCATTTAAGGTTTGATGATGAATGAAATTTTATATATAACAAGAACAATAAATGGATTACACCCAATATTGAGGTGGAAGAGATCTAGAGTGTACCATGCAACTTGTCATTTCCTTTAATAGGGTGATCCCACAATACTGGTTTACAATTTCTAGCCAAACTGGACATTGAACTGAATTTTTTTAACTAAATTTTCACTTTCGAGAACATATAGCGGCTAAACCGTGAGGAATTTGAAGATGATGCAAACTAGTGATTTGTGACATTTTGTCTGTAGATTTTAAATATTTTTTTTTTCAAAATTTTTGGAATCAAATTGTACTTCTTTTTCCATCTCCTTCGAAAACTAGTTTTTAACAGTAAACACCATTTTTAAAGAGTGACACCACTGGCTAACACAAATTTTTTTCTATGAAGGATTGAATTCTAATTTTTTCAAATTTAGATTCATAACTACGATATCTAGTGCATGAAATTGGTTTCATATCATTTCATTGAATAATTTCTTCTTAATTAAGTTTCAAATTCAAACCTTTTACAATTTAGACACGATTCACTAGCTAAAGCATAACTTTTTTTTGTACGTATCAAAATTCAACTTTTTTTGTTGGATCAAGGACATCAATATCTAGTGTACTTATATTTTTCAAACAAAAAAATTGATAATCTGCTATTTTTCCACGTGTGCATAATAGAGAGCTTGATTTTTGGTGAAAACCCTATGTTTAGTCAAACTAAAAAATAAAATACATAATAAAACCAAAACATATTAATATTATATTCGATGGATAGCTCGTTTTGAGGACTACCATCATCTAGTTGGTTCTATGAATTCTCCTTCATTTTCATCCTCAACTCAAGATTTGAAGGGAAAAATTTTGCAAAAAATTGGTGTAAGATGGGGAGAAGGGGGAAAAGGGGAACCCCTCTTCGATCGAACCCCAAGGGACCCTTTGAACGAATGGGGGTTCCCTTAAAGGTGGGTTCGAGTGAACCCCCTTTTTTCAAAATGTCTCTTAGTTTTTATTCTAAAAAACGTGACAAATGAGGGACCCATCATTTAATAGGGTTCGCTGAAGGGGACTTCAAGCGAGCCCTCTTTGGGTTCGTTCGAACCGTAAGTTTGTTTGAATCCCCGAAAACCCAAAATTTTCTTCATGGGGGCATTTTTTGCAATTTTCCTTCCTCAATGAAATTGTAAACTAGTTTTGTGGGATCACCCTTTAAGAACATATTATTTCATTCTACCACATCATTTTATTGGGGATTGTATAGAATTATGCATTGTAAAGCAATCCACTCTTCAATGCAAAATTATTCAAAATGATACTCAACATGTTCACCACCATTATTTATATACAAAATATAGATGTCTTTAATTGGTTGTTTCTCTAAAAAATATTTGAAGTCCTAAAAACATTCAAAGACCACAAACCTCTATTGGAGAAAATACACCCAAGTATACTCAAGGAAAATCTACTAATGAATTTCAACACACATCTAGCTCTACTAAAGGAAGGATGTGGAAATGGTCTAGCTAAATCACTATGTATTAACTCCAATATTTTTGAATCTCTTTATGTCTTGTCTTTGGAAAAAAATTCTTTAAGATACTTTCCAAGAATTCGGCCCTAGAAAACACCATAAAATAATGAATGGAAGGAAACCTTGTAACCATACCTTGTTAAAGTTGAGTTACTACAAGTAGCAATAGTTAGGTTTCCAAATTACCCATGCCATAACTTGTTCACTTTATCAAAATGTGTGAGTAGAATAGTTGAAGGGGGATTAGGAGCATAGTGAGGAAAGAGATAAATCCAAGACTAATGGTCTACTCTCCCCATTGCAATTGAAGAACTAATATGCATTTAATTGATAACCATGTTGAATCAAAAGTGAACTCAACCTACTTTCCTAAACTAGTGTGAGTGATCTAATAAATATATATGATATTATAGTTGATAATATTATTAAATATTGAGTTTTATTGTGAAACTTTGTCATACTTGTGTTAGGGTTAGAAAAGCAGATATCTAACAATTAAATGCAGATGTAATTAATAAATAGAGAAACTAAAACACACATAGAATAAATTATAACATAGAGAATTTAACGTGGTTCACCCAATCCAGGCTACATCCACCAAACCGAAGCCATCCAATGATTTTATTATCCAGTGTAAAAACCTATTACAATCTTGCAAATAATCGCATTTTTTTTCATCATATTGTAACCCTCATCTGAACCCCTTTTTAACAAGCTTAGAAGCTTCCAGATTTGGGTTCTACAAAGTCGGTTTTATTCCTTTTTCATTGATTTTTCCTTTTTCGGTGACAATGCGAAAAAGTAGGAGGAAAATTTTTCTCGAGGGTTGTCGCCTTGAACCCCCGCCCGGGACTCGGCCCGGCCCCGAACCCCGACAAGGATACATGCTGGGGTGTACAGTATAACATGATCAGTCGCCACATACCAACAACTTGTGCATGCAAAAATGATTTGGGTCAAGTCAACAAATGTGGATCCAATCAAGGATGATGAATGAGGGTTCTAGCAATATGGGATTATTCATAATAGGATTAGAATATGGTGACACCATGAGAAAAAATAATTAATAAAAATTTCACTTGTGGTAAATATTGCAATTGTTGATGCTTTATACAAACCAAACCCAAAACATAATGTAAAATGACATGGTCATGCAATTTTCATCATCACAAATATCAATTAAGAAATCCTAATTTTATAAAGAAAATATTATCCAAGACAAAACTTTTGAAATTTTTGTAAAGTAATTTTATAAATTGAGTATTCTATATTGCATTTATAATCTACTATCAAAATGAATAAAAAAATTTAACCTAGAAAAAGAAAGAACCTCTCTTTAAAACATTACTATAAAATCTCAAATAACCACACCTACTCCCACAAAACTAAAATTATCATAAAAATCCCTTCAAAATTCAACTTCTAAAATTCTTCAAAATAAACTTAAATAATTAATACTTTCTTTATAAGACTAATTATTTTAAAATAACTATTTTTTTCCATTGTAAACCTTAATATTGAATTGCCTTTTTTAAGTTAAATGAGTTCTATCCTTTCGCACCTATTAAATTATTTAAAATACTTCAAAAATGTCCCTCTTACAAGAGGAAAACATCTATGACCTAGACAAAATCATTGCATTGTCCATAATGACTAGATAGGATGCCCATTACACCATATAATAATAATAACAAAGTTTTTAAAATTTATTATAAAATATTAACATCAAAGAATAATCAATCAAATCTATAGGGAAAGTTGTCGATGCAAACATACAAAGAATACAAAAAGTCTCTTTCAAATTTACCAATTATTTAGTGCTTGCCACTTACTTTGAAAGAAGTGTGAAGTGTATGACAAGATCAGTATTAAACCAATAGAATTTGGCCTTGAGAAAAAAACAAAATTGATGGAATCTAATTAATTGGCATTGAATAATGTAGTAATACCAAGAACGACTAGTTATTGGATGGAGGTGACTAAAATTCTAAAAAAAACAAAATTAAAGAAAAACAAGGAACTTTCACTTTACTATAATAATTACTCAACAACTTCTAAGTTTGAAGTCATGGAAATCTAACAATAGATAGCTTTCAATTTTTTTTATTTTTATTTTTAATATTATTAGTAATTATAAAATAGTGATATTGCTATTAAGATTTGATCATGTAGTTTTATGAGTTAAATTCATTGATCCATGTTTTATGAGTAGTAGTTCACAAGAATTCATCTCTCATGATAGTGAATGGTCCACTTAGCACTCATTGCATCTAGGTGATGTTCACAAAGGAGAAGTACTAGGCCTTGTCAGGAGGTCACCTATCCCAGTTTACTCCAGCTCAAGTGTGCTTAGCCACGAAGTTTTCCCCAAGGTTAAACCCGCTTAACTTACCAAATATTAAATAGGTAGTTTTTTTTTAATGTATTAAATTATATAATTTAATCATTTTTTAATTGTGTAGTTTTTAATCAATTTCATTGTTCTACATTTCATGATTATTAATTCACAAGAATCTATCTTTAATAGATATGAATGATCCACTTATCACTCATTACATCGATATAATGTTCATATGAACACATCATTAAGACTTATTAAGAGGTCGCACATTTTAGTACTACTCCAGCTTAAACATGCTTAATCATGAAGTTTGTTATCTAGCTATATCCAAACAATAATATTTTAAGAGAAAATGTGTCTAATATCAAAAGAATTGCATAAATTTCCTATCAAAAATATAGTGGGGATGGTGTACATGCACTCTAAACTCTATAGAACAACCTCCAAACTCTTTGAATTGAATCTACACATTGTACATTTAGAAATTCATACATCTTTAAACCAAATTTCCTAAAAAAAAATCAAATATCATTTCAAATACTTCAACAAACTTTAAAAAATAAAAACAAGAACAATCAAAACCATCGACTAATCCTCAACTCGCCGTTAAAACAAATGTACCCCAACCCGCCATTAAAACAAATGTACCCCTAATTGATTCTCAACCCACCATGAAAACAAAAAGGTACCCTCAACCCTCAACCCACCATTAAAATAAAGGTACCATTTGGGTGGGAAATGAAGAGGAGATTCCAAAGATATCCTAGCTCTCCCAATTTATTACTCTTTTAAAAAACAAATGACCTTTGTGACCTTAAAACTTGTCGGAAGCATAAGGGAGAAGATATGATTGACATAGCCCTTATGTTTGCCAATGGGGGTAACATGGAATCACACTTTTATCACTCTATGGCATGTGTGTTGAGTTTGGGCAGGTAGAACTACTTAGTGCTTTCCACCCTTTAATTATTCCTAGGCCATTAAATGGGTCCATCTCCCTAGGCGGCTCATAAACAAGTAAAAAGAAAGAAAATGACATAAACTAGACATCACAAAAAAAACAAAAAGCTCCATCTTAATCAAGATGCATGTATGATACAAAATCCTATTATTTTGGCCCCACCATTTATTATTTTTTTAGAAAAAATAAACTATCTACTAGTAAACTACAATTATAGAATTTGTTTCCAAGTTCCATTACATGATTAAATGTTTGTCCTCCATTGAATAAAAGAAAAGATTCGATACACTTTATTCTTAGAAAAGAACCTTCTCTATACTTTTAAGGCTATCGGTGGATTGTTGCATGACTTCATTGCAATTTAATATATAAATGTTGAATAACATTACTTGACTTAGTTGAATTCCACTGTTCTTCCCAAGATTATTAGCAAGACTCTTTATGATAGATTAACTAATTCCAAGGAAATATTTACTTACCTCAAACATAGATGGGATATGGATTTTAGTGATCCTCAATGGAATAGATTTTGTTCCAATCTTCCTTTCTTGAGTCTAAAGGGCTTGTTTTAGATGGACATTACTACTTCAAAAGCTCATTGTTAATGTTTTAGAATTATTCCTTTTGTAGTATATGTATTGACAATGAGTCTTTTTAACATATATATTTGTTCTTTTGTATAAAAGATATGGAGTTTGATTGTTAGTTTTTGTTTATCTATAGGAGAATATTAATGTTTTTGCTTCGTTTTCTTTGTTATTAATGTTTTTCTCGGGAGTCAGATCAGCAAGTAGAAGATTGTTTAAGTTATGGTTTGAAGGGATTTTCTTATTAAACTGTGATTTCAGCTATGGTCTAGGGTTTGATTATTGTTATTAGGTATGGATGGGAGAGGAATAATTTTTTGAGATAATATTATTTTTTGTTATATTAATGGTTGTGATGGAAAGTTAAATAAAATTTTGTTGGTGTCATCTATTGAAATTTTATGGCTCATTTGAAAAGTTGGACACAATGACAGTTTTCAAGGTAGAATAAGAATACTTACTGACTTCATACACAAAGTTACCTTTTTCTTAATTGTTTCACAAGTATCTATGACTCTAAACATTCCAAAGAGGAGTTATTTCAGTTAATAAATAAAGAATCGACTAAACTCAAAAAAGAATTTGTGGTTCAATTTGAATGGTGATCTAAATTTGAACTAGATGATGATAAGAATGAAGCCAAGAGTAATTTTGTCATTCCTAGAAATCTCAATGTCAATGATGATGAAGTGCCTAATTGAATTTCCAGTGACCACATAGTTGAAAAATTGAAGATTGGTTTCAAAGAAATTTTATTGATCATCGGGTTGGTCATTCTCTTGCATAGCACCCAACTCTTGATATGAAGCAAAATAAAGTGATTAAAGACTTTAAGTCCAAGAGAGTGAGTAATCTTGCAATAAAAATTGTTAGCAATAGTTAAAATATATTCTCTCTATTGAAATGAATGTATAATATGATATGAAGATAATTATGTAAGGTCTCATGAACATTCTCTTTTTTAAAAATCATATATGCAATAAGATCTCATGAACCTCCTTTCAAAAAATTTCCCACAAAATCTTAGATAATCATAAATACCCCACAAAATTAAGAGTACCATGAAAAATACCCTCAAAATTCAACCTACGCATTCATATATCAATAATTATTTAAATATATAATCATTATTTTTTATTGTGAACATTGAAGATATTAATTGCCTATTTTTTAAGCCATGTGAGTTATAACCACTTGCACACCTATTAAAATTTTTAAATACATAAAAAAATTGCCCTTTTTAGAAGTTAGGAACATCTATCACACTTTAAATAAGATAATGTAGACAAAATGATTTCATTATCCATAATGACTAGATAGGATTCCATTTCGCAATGTAATAATAACAGCAGTTTTTTTATTATTATTATAATATATTAATTTCAAAGAATAATCAATCAAATCTATAGAAAAAGTTGTCATGCAAATATACAAAGAATACAAGAAATATCTTTCAAATATACCAATTATTTAGTGCATGCCACCTAATTATTTAAAGGAGTGTGATGTATATGAAAAGTATCATGTCTTTTGGCAAGATTTGTACTTAACCGAAACATTTTTATTTTTTTTTGAGAAAAAACAAAAAAAAAATGAATATCTTAGGGTGCCTTATTTAAGTGTTTCTTCTTTTTTTAATTGAAGTTTGAGTGCAAATTGTTTGGAAAGAATATAAAATGGAGACATGATGAAACTAGACTATGGGGAATGACATTGATAGATGTTATGGTTTCATATTTAGAGAAACAAGGGTTACTATGTGGTTAGTTTTTAAAGATTTTTTAATAAGATTAATAGAAATTGAGTTTTAAAAAAATATTTTAAATATTTTATAAGATGATAGTTGTAATTAATATTAATATCAAATAATTCAGAAATAAGAGTTAGAATGATACATGTGTTATATTTAAATGTTTAAAATTATAAGTAATTAATTTAATTAGTTAATTTTTGAATTTGATGTAAAATATGATTTTGTCTCATGTCTTAATGTGATTCATATATGTCATTGAATTTCAAGACTTATTCAATATATCAAAGTTTATAAAATGTGTGTTCTTTTATCAAGATCTTTCTCACAACTATAAAATTAATCTTGCAAGTGCAGACCTAAACATAGCTTACGAATCTACTCTTTGTTTGTAGATTTAATCTTTGTTATTATTCAAAATCACATTTCGTTTGACTCAAAGTATTAAATCTTTTCACACAGCAATTTGTTGTTGTGCTTCCTAGTTTGCTCAAGGTTAAATGGATATTTACTCCCTTGTGTCAAACCATGTAAGGGATGACAAGTCAATGAATTTTGAATAAGGTTGAAGGCAACAAGTAGCCTTATGTGTGCCCTAGAAAGTTGATGCAGTGTTGATATCACTAGATAATTTTTATTAGACTCATCAGGTGTGCAATTTTAAATAAAATTCTCTAGTATGCAATTTACTTTAGATATTGTGCTTCAATTCAACTTATATGGTTAACTAAGGGGAAAACAATTAGGCCAAAATTTCAATTTTATTATGAAATAAGAGGATCATTTTTGTGAGTGTTGAATTTATCTAGATCATTGCCTTGGCCATGGGAGATCATTCCTCCCTTTTGACTTGTATGTGAGCTACCATGAGAATGCATGTCAAAGTAAGAAAACATAACCAACATGATAATAAAATTATTCAACCACCCAAAAAGGATAAATATATGGAAGAACATACCATTCATGTACATGTTCCTTCAAGTGCCGCACTTGAAAATTTGAAAGCACATAAGAAAAATATCTAAATAAGTAATGTATATAAATAATTCAAAATAAGAATAAAGACAACCACTAGTTCTATCTACTAAAAAGTAAATGGTAGTTCCCTTCAATGCTCTATGTATTGCACACACAAATAGCATGGTATTAAACAAGCAACTAGATATTATATTTAATAACTAATGTGGTAATATTTCAATAATTAGATAATAATTAAGAATGCAATAGTTCCTAAGACCAAGTCTAAAAAGTGGTGTTAGCAACATTGTATGCCCCCCTCCAATTAGTTGTGTACACAAAATATAATTAATCTTGAGGAGAGTAGATAATATGGGATAAATCTTATGAAGTTGAATGATCATATAAAACAATGAAGAGAGAGTAATAGAAGATATTGAAATAACAAGTAATTATAAATTATAAGTAACATTAGGTAGCAAGATACCCTCAATTTTGTGTCTAATGTTAGTCATGAAAAAGAACGATATATGATTCTATAAGCATAAATAAATGTGAGAGATCATGATGAATGTTAAGAAAAAATATAATCATTGAATTTCATGAATCATAAATCACATGTTATCCCATGTTAGGATAAGAATAAGAAGTTACAAGATTTGTCAATGTGGGTATCAATATGAGTAGCCAAAAATATGATGACTTTGAGAGGCCCTATGATCATCATAGATAAAGAGTGTGTCAATAAATCATGTAATTATAAAATTTAAACATGAACAATTTATAACATGAATAAGTTGGATTAGTATAAACTTAGAAAATATGAGTATTATGGTCATAGATGATCTTGTGATCCCATGGAAAAGATAATAATTAATTTAATACATGTAATCAAGATGCTCAAAATAATCATGTTAATCTTATGAAATGTCACATGGAGGAAGAATAATACCAAATTATTGATCATAAAAGAAATGTCTTGGTATCCCTGATATCTAATAAGATTACCTCAAAAGAGATCAATCTTGCCAAACATAAGTTAGAAGCAAGATAAACACAAACATAAGATAAGATTTATGTGAGAGAAAACATGAGTGGCTAAAGTCCATAATATGTCCACGTAGTTAACCCCAATGGTAAAGACAATGTAGTAAGCATATTATAAATAATATTGGTATAGATGCAAGATATTAACATGATTACAAAAAGGTTTTCCGCTAATAGTGGTTAAACCAAATGCACATGCATCATACCTAGGAGATATAATGAAAATTCCTAACCAATTGGGTTTGAATTAGCCTCACAATTCTTCCTTGGAATGAAGATTTTTAGGATTTTTCAAGAGGACCAAGTCACCAACCTCAAAATTGTGCTAGATAATGCCTTGATTGTATGCATTTTTTAATTGAGTAAATGATAGATACATTTATCATTTAAGACATGAAAGTGTCATTCTTCCAAAGTTTCAATCTCTTCTAGTCTTTATTATTTTATTTATTATCATCAATGATACCTGTTGATGGGTATTTTTGTACACTTTCTCAACACAAGAAGTACACATGTGCACTACCTCTCTTGAAAGGAAATATCCAATGGAAAGTTGCTAAAAATCTCCCCAAGGTCTCTTGGGTGTCAAGTCATGACTTGCATGGAACTCCTTAGTTGATTTGATGTGATTTTGATGGTAATCACAGGGTGGACTTACGTAACTGGATGCGAGGTAGATCTTCAAATCCAAAGTTTCTAAGATGGAGGTCAAGTTTCACTTTGTTGTAGGTTCGGATAGTAGTCCAAAACTTTGATGTTTTCTTCAAGTTTGGCTTTACAATGTGCAATGAACCTTAGTATAGGATTTTCTAAAAAAAGGAAAAGAGCAGGGAAGATGGAAGGTTCCTGGATCTGCAACTAACCGTGAATAGTAATCATGGAGTTCCTACAATGGACAGCTTCTTTGAAACAATATTTCACTTAACCAGAAATCTCACAGTCTCATGAAATTTGTGCTATCTTCTAAGGTCTGCAAATATTTCATCTTTCATTCACCATATACATGCATGAACAAAGATAAAGTGTGGAGCAACTTTGAATTTGAGCCCAGACTAACTTTACACAATTATCTACCAGCAACAAATAGCAAAAAGTGTGGACTAAGAAGGCATCTACATAGCAGGAATTTTCACAACTACAGAACAACATCACTAAAGTCTATCAAAGCAAGTATACAGCTAACTAGAACAACAATATAAATCTAATTAAAGCATCTAACAATGGAGATTGAACCATGAAACATGTGAAGAAATAAAAAAATGCACCAAGTCAATGTATTTTCATTAGAAATTTCAGCAGCATGTCTTTACAACAACTCAACTCTCCCTTGCAAATGAGAGGAGACCCCTATTTATAGGGCCCAAAATTTGAATGAATGGCCAAGATTAATTCTCATTGTGTGGCCAAGATTCATTACAAAATAGGGTTTCACCTACCCCCAATATATTTCAATTTAAAATTACATTCTTGTCTCCTTCCCTATTTTGTCCTCTAGTGATGGCACTGTAGCATTGTCTTTTGTTGATTGCTCTTTTGTTGTAGCTACTCTTATGGGGGCTCTTCATTGATAATAGGGCTATCCTCCTGCTTCTTCGAAGCTGTATACTCCATAAATTTTGGAATGACTAGCTGGAGCTTGTCTACCTCAATGATCTCGTACTGCAACATCTGGTAGCTCCATTCTTTTGCATTATCTTCAAGCTTTTTCCAGTCTTCATCATACTTTACACCCTGATCTCTGAACAGCTCTGATTGGTCGAAGGCATGGGCCGCAAAACTCATGAACTCCACTATTATTTCACCGGACATCCCATCCTCCATCTTCTTCTGAAAGTAAGGTTTTATTTTCTCTAGATCCATCTGCACTGCGGGCATGTCATACTTCGTCATCATCTTGAGATATCGAGCGCATTCCGCCCTAATTTCCTTGATCCATTCGATGTCTAGATCCACCTTACTCATTATTTGCTCCAACCTTTCTTTCCTATTGTCAAAATCCCGCCGCCACACATCCATCAGCCAGTGTTCATCCCTTTTGAATGCAAGCTCCTTTTCCCATGTGGCTTTTGGCAACTGGAGGATGGCCTCAATCTTTGGATAGACGGAGTTGTACGTTGTAGGGAAGTCAGTGTAGAGCTTTTTTGTGCTCTCCAGAGATTGTTGTAGGTCCAAGAACTTGTTGGTCGTTCGAACAGCCCGGCTAATACCCATGTTTCTGACGTATAGGACCTATCAGACCCAACTCTCTGTAGTCTTCTCCAAGTTCTTTCTTCTTTCCAACTTGTCAATTTGTTCTTTGGACAGCAGTTGGGGTGGAGCTATAGATGTGGTAGGTAGGTCATCTACTGAAGACCATTGTTGGATGTAATCTGTCAAGGCAGCTACCTGTTCCTTGAGTTTGTCCTTTGAAATCTTGTCCTGTTTTATCAAGTGTACCACTATAGCCACTGACTCCTCAAGATGCCTCACCTTCTGCTCTCTGGTAGCGGTTCCTAGGTCAATGGTGGAGATATTGTAACTTACACCAGCCTGGCCTACCACAAGTGTTGCTATTTGCACAACTCGAGACCTAAAAGCATCCATCGCTACCTTGGATCTGATCTTAGGCTTCTTCTCTTTTCTAGTTGTGATCTGTGCTCGGGCTAAGATAGCCTCCAACTTCGCTCTTGGGTCCCTTGGTGCGGGAGTTTTCTTTTCAAGCTGTTTCTCCAGCCACTCAGGCATGGCAGACTTTTCCTTAGGTGATTCACGATCACCCTCGCCTTCCTTGGCTGAGACCTTTATTTTCTTATCTCCAGGGGCCCTTTCTTCCATTTTAACATCTCCTTCTTCTTCATCAGAGTCCTGAATGAACACAAGCCACTTGATGGGAGGCTTGGTAGGTAATTGTTGTTGAGGACTTTCTTCTTTCTCTATTTCCTTTCCCTTCTTTTCTCCAGTTTGCTCAACCTCATGCACATGCTCCTTGGGCTGCTCAATTTTGAGGCCTTTGACAGTTTGAGCCTCACCCTCAAGCATATCTTCTCATGTCTTGTCTTCTTTTTTTTGTCCCTCTTCTCTAAGAGGCAACCTTTCTGCCTCTTCTTCAATACCCTTCAGCTGTTGAGCCATCTCTTCTTCAAAATTATCGTCAAAGGTTTGCATGATGACCCTACCACTGGCATCGTCCTCCTCATCCCTGCTCTCTAAAGAGCCTATTCCTTCCTCTTCGTAAGCCACCCTGTCAATTGTCTGGTGTTCATACTCTGGGTGTTCATGGTATTTGTCGACCTCTTCCTCAAATGGTTTTGAGGCCTCTTGCTCTTGTCTCTCCCATTCCTCAGAGATTAACATGGTGGCTTCCATAGCCGATGGTCCTGTCGGAGGCTGCGAAGGTTTAGCAATAGCGAGGACCTACGCTAGGGCTGCTTGAAGAGTGGGATCCATAAGGATCTAGGAGAGCTCAGAGGGGAGATTTTTCATATGTCTCGAGAAGGCCTCAGGCACGGTGGGAGTGGGTATTGGTTTCATCGCCATAGCTAGTGGGAGTGATGTGGTGGGCGACATGGAAGCGGAGGAAGGAGGAGTAGTTACAGCGGAGGAAGAGTCAATCACAATTACGAGCTCGGCCGGCGGTGAAGGGGCAAGATGGACTAAGATGTCCACTGTCGGCGGGGATGTGGCGACTACGGCTAGGGAGGTGGATGATGGGGCAGTAGAAACAGGGAGAGCCAAAAGAGGTTTTAATTGATCTATACCTTTTTCTTCTTCCTCTTGGATGATGGGCTGCTCCATTATGCCTCATGTTTGCTTGAGCCTTTTGGAAGATGAGCCTCTGGGATCCTTCCTTGTGTATACTTTGGGATCCAGAGACTGCTCTGTTTCAGTTTCTTTCCTCTTCTTGGATCTGGTGACTGGAGGAGACTTGGATGTCCCACCTGTTGAAGTTGTGGTGGGGACATCTTCCGTGGCACTTGGCTCACTTTTGGGCCCTTCATATGTTAGGATCACCCCTTGTTGTTTCAATCAGGCCACTTGTCCATCAACCCATTCCTTGGTACGTACCAAGATCGGCTTGGTTATAATATCAAGGTCATCGACCTCCTATTCATCCCAGTCTATTGTTGGTAGCAGAAAATTAGCGACTGTAGGGTATCTGAGGTCCATTATGGTGCCTTCGTCCTCTTAGACTTGATCTGGTATGGGAAATGGTTGCACCCTTCTTATGAAGTATGCAGTCATTCGCATGTAGTGCCTTGCATGTACTTCCTTGTCATCCTGACAATCTACCCAAAATTCTTCAATGTGGTGCAGATGGGCGAACCCCGACCCTGGTGCTTTCCTTAAATGTCCATATGGGTCCATTCGGGGGCGAGCAGTGTGTAGGCAAAAATGATAATCGCTCAATTCTTTCTCAAAATTCCCAGCGCACTAGGAAGTTTGTAACTTATACATTCCCTAGCCGAAAGTTAAGGGATAGGAGATCCCCGCCAAGTGTTTGCTGGTGAGGACCAACTGTATGCGTTGGAGCTACCGAGAAAGTTCCAACAGGATGATCCAGTCATTGGGGTATCAAGGTAGCTTATTTGGCCTTTCCGTGAAGCCCTAGGCGTGAATGTATGTGAACCTTGGATATTGAATAAAAAGGAAGGTGTACTGCTTCAAGAATACCCGATCATTGTGAGAGACCCTTCTCTCGAAATCCATTGTGATCACCCAAATGATATGGCCAATGAAGGTGTTGTTTACCCTGCAATACTCCTTAAAATTTTGGTACTGGAGCTAGGGGTACCTATCATAGGCTTTCAATTTTTGACCCTGCTCTTCATCGAGTGCCACAAACAACTCATTGTACTATCTCTGGTCTGCCAAGGAGTAGACGAGATATGAGGTCATGTAGAACTTGGAACTTTTCTTCACATTCATGAACTGCTCATGGAAGCAGTTGCTTATTATACCTCCCCAGTAGAACGAGGATTTTGTGGTGACATCCTCATTCCCATGGAGGATCTGTTCAATGAAGTATACCATCCACTCCTGAAAGAAGGCAGCATTAGGGAGGCCCATCACTCTGCTCATCATGTGACTAAATCATGGTAATCCTCATGGAAGTCACTATGGAAGAGTTCCTGAGGAACCTTCGCAACGCTGCCCCGTTTCTCTTTGAGCCAATGTTGATTTATCAATTTCTTGCAACCCGCCGGGTTGTCATCCCATGCTGCTTTGCATTCCTCTATGGTAGGCATCTCCATCTCAACGAAGGTGGGAATGTGGAAGGTCTTTGTGATTCCCTCAGCTGACATGTCAGCAAGAATGTTACCATCTCAGTCAAAAATTGTCCTTGTATCAGGTTGATATGCCTGTCAGCAAGCCATGACCAACTCAGGGGCCATGAGGGATGGAGGGAAGCCCATAGCTTTTGTGATTCCGCTTTTCCTGATCAGCCTTGCATTTTTGGTTGTCGGGTTGACTCTGACCCTTTGCTTAAATTCATCATTATTGACGTGGTCGACATTGGTATCTGTGATTTCTTTCCAATTTGTGGCAACCTTTGAGTGCAAAGGTTCACCCTGGAACTAGTACTTCATTTGGTCTTTGTCCTCTTTTCCATGAGGAGTCTTGCCCGATTTCTTTCCTTTGTCCTTTTCCGCAGTCGCCCCCAGGGGTCCTATACCTGATTCCATATATCCTGCGAGCAAAGACATAGTCAGTGCAACCAATCATGAAAGCTTTAATGTTAGTTAAAACCCCATGGACAAAATCAAGTCTAGACAATTTATCATTCATAAAAAAATCCTACTTTTTCTTTCAGATGTCATTAGTCCTTCAATTGAGGACCTTTTGGACAATCCAGGCCTGGAGGCCCGGACTTCCCTGGCAAGAATGTTGTTTTGAAAGGGCGAATGGGGTAGAGTGACCCGAGAGATCTCTCCCGACCGAATTTTGGTGGTTCAAAAGGTTCGTATTGAAGAGGGCTAAATTTGAGCACGTGGGTTGAGATCAAATTTTGAACTTGAGGTCATTTGGATTGATTTGGGAACATCCGAAGGTACAGGGCTGGGAGCCCGTCCAGGGTTGGCTGTTTGAAATGGCCGAGCAGAAACAGAGTTCTGGGGACAGAACTCTGAGGTCCGGGACCCAGTGGGTCCAAGGGCAGCTGGTATTTCTTCAATTTTAAAAGCTCTCAGGCCTAAGGATTTAGGAAGTCATCATGCTTTCACCATTCAAAACAGCAATCATTGGATGGAAGTTCGGAGAGGGCGGCCTGGCGGACCAGACCTGGCACTAAGGTTGGGCATTTGATTTTCTTCGTTAAGTCCCCACAGTGAGCAAGAAGGTGGAGCCCAGAGGCCAGAAAGGAGCAAGGTGGCAGCCGTTTGAAATTCATTTTGCGTACAGACGGCCGAGGGGATCTCGGGGCCCGGAGGGCGAAGTTCCCTCGAAGGTTTGCCATTTTGGAATTTTAGTTCAAAAACCATCGACGACAAAGGGGAACTCAGGGCCCAGAGGGCAGAGTTCCGTCAGTGATTTGTTGTCAAGAACGACAGAGTCCGAACGGAGTTCTGGAGGGCGGGGCTTAGCAAGGGCAAGGATGTTAAGGTTTGACGATTTGGAACTCTTGTGGCAAAAGGTTGGTCAGGACCCGGGAGGTGGGAATTCGTCACAAATTCATCGTTCAGAATGGCGCAGACCCCACAAAAGTCCACGGACCAAGGCCCGGGTTTATGATGGATGACAGGCTCGAGTTTCGCATCAGTCAGCGAGTTTCAAGGCAGGCTCTGGGGCTCGCGAGGACGAGGTCCCTTCGTCGTTCAAGAACAGCGAGAGCTTGGTGGAATCTCAGGCACGAATGGGTGCAAAGGAAATGATTGACGAAGACAGTGGACTCCTCTGGCAAGCTCTCTGATCTCTCTCTGCAATCCTGACAAGTGAAAATGACAGGTTGGGCAAGATATTTATACTCCCACTGCCATTAATGGCTTCATTAAATGCAAGTACGGCAAGCCATCTGGTTGGTGGATTTGAACTCGCAGACGGTGGTAGGATGTCTAGGGTCTGGGGGCCGGAAAGATGCAAGGTAGCGGTCGTTTCAAATTTATTTTGCATACCGATGGCCGAGGGGATCTCGGGACCCGGAGGACGGAGTTCCATTGCAGGTTTGTCATTTTGGAAATTTAGTTTAGAAATCACCGGTGGTGAAGGGGAACTCGGGGCCCGGGGGCAAAGTTCCGTCAATGATTTTCTGTCGGGAATGACGAAGTCTGCACAGAGTTCCAGAAGCGGAAGTCTAAAGGGTCGGGCCCGGAGGGTTCAAAAGCAGCCGAGAAATTTTTTGCAAGTTTCTCCAAATAGAAAACAGGGAGCCGGTCCCGGGGCCTAGGAAGGCGGAAGCCTTCCGTCATTCGAAACGGCGGACACAAGGGGGAAACCTGACAAGGGAAACCCGGTGGGGTGGGCCTGAAGGGCGTGAAGGCCGCTGGCAGAGGCAAACTGCCAAGGAGACTCCGCAAGGCACCAAGACTTGACAAAAATGAAGAGGGAAAAACACGGTCAACTCAAGATGAGACTATAGAGGTATGTTGACCACGTAAGACACTAAAATGAGGCACGCAAAATGAGGCATCGACAAAAATGACCCGACAAAGCGAAAGAAAAAGAGGGTCCCCGTTCTGAACGGGGCGTGTGTGCTGAGGGCACAACAATACCTTGAAGGGATACACATAAATATGAAATCTCTAATTTGAGGGGCATAATGGCCTTAATATCATAAACTAGTGAATAAAAGTGTATCCCATATGAACTCTATTGTAGTCTAAATATATCTTCCACAAACCTTTTTGCTAATACTAGATCCCCATTTCTCATACAAATTCTAGTATGATATACCCATAAATCAAGAATAATTTGTGTATGCTAATTACTACCATGCTTATTGACTATTTTTTTCCTCAAATGTTTGATTTACAGCTTGTACATGACTATTACATTTTAGATAATAAATTTACTTCCTTGAAGAGAATATAATGGGCAATTTGAAACCCCTATTATCTAACCCTCTAAAATAATAAATGGTATTACACAACTTCAAATACCTTCAGTTCAAGTAATAGATTTTAGCAAAATTTCTTAATTAAGAATTGCTATTGATCTTAATTTTTCTCCTCATTTAAGATTAGACTAGCACTCTTTCTCTTTCATTATGGATAGTAGGATTCCTGTGGATCCCATTGTTATGGATTATCTTATTTAGGGAAGCAGTAAATGTTTAGGAAATTACTTTGTCAACAGAGGTTATCTTTTTTTAAGCAATTAAACCTCCTTTGTCATACTAAAAATTTATTTGGTACAAAGGGACTATACCAAATTAAAGTAAATTTCTTCCTTTAGCTTGTAATGTAAAACCATCAACTTACTCTAGACAATCTTAGAAGAAGGAAATTTATTAGATTAACTGGTATGTTCTTTGCGAGTAAAATGAAGAAAAAAGAGACCATCTTTTTAATAAACTACAATGATGTTAGGGAGATCTTGCCCTTCTAGTAAGAAATTTTTGACTTGTCATTCAAATCCCCACATCTTTTCAAGTGGTTATTATTTTTTCAAAATAAATTTTCAGTTTGAATATAAAGGTATGAATTGGTCCATTATGCTAAACTTTTGCTTCCTAAATACATTTTTTGGGTATTACAGAACCACTTAGTTTGCTTCTAAGTTACGAGAAATAAAGCAAAGGATAACTTATGTCTAGATAATATTGGATTTATTCTCTAATTTAGTAGTGCATCAAAAGGAAATTTAGGTACATATGGAAGTGGTGAAATAACAATCTATAATGGCCAAAAAAGTTCAAGTTCACTCTAGGTCTTGGAAAAACTAATAATAATATAGTGTAGGTCGAGGAACTTGAGGTCATGGCCTTATACTAGCTAAAGAAAGAGGATTGAGGAATTAAAAGTTTATGGAGATTCTAAATTGATCATTGATTATACATTACCTTCCTTTAGTGCATGTCTATCTCCATAGTTTACTTGGTGAGATGCATCAACATCCTCAAAGCAATTTTTTCAAAAAATGATTCTACCATATTGAAAGAAATAAGGATATTGATAAAATGGCTAATATCTAGAACTAGTATGAATGAATGAATAGTTATAATATGGCATATTGAAAATGGTTTCGTTGCCACTACTTTATCTAGGACTAAAGTTTTTGGTTGTTACTACTCTTGATGATCTTGACTAAAAAATTGAAGGCCTTGGCCCAATTTTTCTCTTCTACTATTTTTGGCTAAATGTATTATGTAATGACTAATTCATTCATGCCCCTATAATTTTGTGGTATGCTACTTTTTAGTTGTTGTACACATTTATATGGCTACAAATAGATACTTCTTTATATATTAAAATATTAACTCTAATTCAAATGAATCATCTAGGATTGATCTAGGAGAGAGAAGAACCTATTAAGCATGTCTAGAAATTGATTGTAAAAGGATAAAAATGATACATTAGCACTGTATTACCATCCTATAAGCTTATTGCATGCTTCATTCTTGTCTATAGCTTTGGCTCATTATTATTGAATTAATTCATCTAGGGGTTTGATTAAGGAGAACATGACTCTCACAATTCAATATATTCTCCAAAGATGTTTATAAACAATATTAGTCCTCATAATATTAAGATAATAGACATAAAGACAACCAATTTTTAGACATTAAGGTTGTGTCAAAACATATCCATGAGTTATAGGCTTAGGTACATGTGTAGTATGTTCAAGTCTACATATGTGAGGATCACCTTTGCACACTCAAAAGTGAACCTAGATAGCACACAATTAGCCTTAAAGGTCAATGACAACCGTCTAAGAGGATTTAAAACTATGGCATCATGATGACTAGGTTCCTAGAATTTGTGTAGTAGCCTCTTCATCAAATTCACAATTATGTATCTATGCATTTAATTTAATTTAATTTCCACATTTTATTTCAATAATTTTATTTATCGCTCTTTACTCATTTATCTAGATTAATTGTTTGTGAATTTACTTGAATTGTTTAATTATCTTAGATATTTTATATAAGATGGGATCCTACATTCACAATAATAATTATATTTCATTGAACTAATTTTCCTTTTCTAGACCGTGTAACAATGTTCAACACTTAATTCCACATGTAAATTATTTTTTACATTCTAGTCCTTTTTCATATTACATGAACAAAAATATAAAGATTGCCTCATGTTGCTATCAACAAAAGAAGCTAACAACTTCCAAAATCACTCAGTAGCTATGTAGCAACAATTGGAGGATTAATTGTACCACCACCACAACAATGTTGTCCACAAACATACAATAAACTTGATGTCTAGCTATGAATACAACATAAACATGTTCACACACAAAGGACATACCCATGACAATAAAAATCGATAAAACATTTATAAGTTAATAGAGGTAACAACAACATTAGATGTTAAATTTTACAATAAAATGCCATTATGAGAGAGTGTTGAGAGTTGGTTAGACTCATTGGTGAGTTGAGTAATATTCATATTCAAATCTTCTTGTTTGCCTTCTAGGACTTGTAGTTGAGACTGTAGGTGAGTGACTCGGAGTTTGAGGTCTTTGTTGACCTTCAACTTTTCCTTGAGAGTTGTGGAGAAGTTAGCTTTTTAGAGTGACAAGTTAACATAAAGCAATTGGACTTAAACTTCAAAAGGAAATGTAGAGAACAAAAACACATGATAATGAAAATCTTAAATAGACTTAATATTAACATGTTTGTAGGTATCAAAGATAAAATTGTTAGAGATTGACATGCCTAAGAGGGTAAATTATCACAATGGCTTTTCCATTGTGTCAAAAGATTGACCCGATGACACCCGATTTATACAAGATCCACGAGAGGTGATTAAGCCATGTCACGAATCTAGAGGGTGGCGCTGAATAACCAAGGGGACAAAGGCACCAACCTTCCAATAATCCCCCCACCCCAAGCACGGCCGCAAGATTCGAACTTGTGACCTCATTCTGATACCATTTGTTGCAATGGCTTTGTCGTTACACGAAAAGATCGACCTACTAACACTCAATACAAACTCCAGATTTATACAAGATCACGGGAGGCAGTTAAGCCATGTCATGAATCTAGAAGGTGGCACTGAACAACCAAGGGGACAAGGCACCAACCCTCCAACATAAATTTTCATGATCATTTATGGGAAAAAAGAATTAACAATAAAGACATAAGAAAAAACTAGAGCTTACACACATGGGAGGTTAGTTAGATCTATACATCCACTTTAGACTACCAAACGTGCATACGAAATTTGTTCCATGTTTTCCAATTGAAATTAACATATTGATCTTAAATGGAAATGAAAGTCAATACTTGATAATTGTAATATTAAAAACTATGGAATTTACCTTTAAAATGATAAAATTTTAAAACAAAAATAGGCCTATATAAATTTTCATTAATTGTTTGAATCATGACTAGGTAGTGGGAAATAAAGAACAAAGCGAAGGCTAGTAAACCTTCGTACACTGATTCGAATAGGGGTCCCACCCAATATTTAAATCCTTCGGACTTAGAAAAATAGTATTTTGAGTGAACTGGGTCCCTCCAAACCTAGAACTCCGACAGAAAAACAACTGTTTTTTTCAAAATATGAGAGACTTCTTGCACAGAAGTTCAGTCAAACCAGAAATTTCAAAAGCTCTTTGGTCTAATCACAAACTCCATTCCAAAAGCGAAAAGAACTCCATTTACACACGTCAAATTTGTTGTATTATATGAATCCGTCAAAAGATTACAGAGAATAGCAGTAACAAAGGACAGCTGAAATCAGCAAAAACAGTCCATGGCTGCTGTTCAACACAGTCCATTCACACCTCAACACAGTCTTCACACGCGTTGGAAAGAGTTTAAACCAAATCTATACGGTCGATTGCTACATTTACATTTGTCACGCATAGATTTGAAAGCTCTAGTCCACCAAATTTGACATAGCTAACCCTAATTAATGGCTAATATGTGGACTATATTGCTTTGCTTTTCGTCCACGAATTTGTCGCTCCATCTTTGAAAGAAGTGTATGGAGTTTTTAGTTAAACGTGTCCATTAAGATAAGAGAGTGAGTCATGCTTTGGAACTCTCAGAGCCGACTGTCAATCAAACCCTAGATGCCATTATTGACTGGATTAGGGTTTGATTGACCAAAGGTCAGAACCCTAACAGGCTACGTCGGCACAGGTTACCTTCCCGCTTACCTTCCTCCATGATTAAGACCCCACCCAATAAGCGCTTTTTTCTCATGAAAATAGACTGATTTTGAGAGTTTGACAGATCGGGATTAGAGGCTCCATCTTTGAATATTTTAGTGGCATCCATCCTACCTTCTTGCTGGCTTCTTAATATGATATACTTAAAAGGAATTTATAATTAAAAAGGAATTTATATTTTTAAATATAGTTTATTTTCTTAAATAGTAGGCACCTATTTTTCTAATGACCTATTCTATAGAATTTTCAATTATGTCATCAAAATATGTTTGTATATATTATTGAATATAGTAATATATTATTAATATTTATTAATATAATCTCTAATAAGAAGTTAAGGTTTAGATTGATATAAAATGGAAGGTTATCAATTATTTTGGTGTGATTAGTATCTTTAAGATAAGATATTGATAGTTACAAAGCTAGACATTTATTATAATGATAGAGAATGATTAGGAGAGAGTCGGATTTTACTATGTGTATGAGAGAAGTCAAATGGAAAATGGAAATGATATTGTGATGGTTAGAACAATTTATATTATTATGATGATTTTTATATTGAATCAAAGCAATTTACAAAGAATAAGAGCTACCAACAAGTAACTGAGAGATACAAACATAAATAGACCATACTTACAAATTAGCCATAAGAAGGTTGTAATGAACAATCATTTCATATACTGTATAATTTACAATGACAAAACTTGTTATCAAACTGGAACTGTAAGACTTGATTTTTTGGAAGAAAGGTGTGAGAAATTGGCAAAAGAGAATATCATTAATTCTCATGCACAAGTATATGTGGAGGAGTGGTGAGGATAGAAGGTAACGAAGATTATAGACTACTAGATTGAAGGAAGGCTACAATAGTAACTTATTGGAGATTGGTTCAATAAGTGTTCATTGATAGAATGACATCTATCTTAGGATCTAGAGCTAAAAAAATGAATAAAGTTAAGATGGAAGTAGGTGTAAAGGAAGTAAGGGATGGACAACATGAGCAATTGTGAGAGGTATTCAAGATGGCTATTATGTCATCCAAGTTTATTGAATACATAAATTAGGAGATTTCATGCCCTTGCATGCAAATTTGGATGCTTCAAGAATTAATAGTTCTAGCTAATGAAATAGATGATAAATTGACATTGAAGGTGGAGGAGGCATTGACATATTTATTGTTGGACTTGAGCTAGTATATTGGTCATATAAATGTCGTTAATGTGGCACAAAGTCTCAATTGTGCTAGTTACATGCTATCCAAAACAACTAATTAGTACTTGATGCATGGGGATATCAATAGGGTTGACAAACAAGAGAAGGTGAATGCAAAGTGGATTGTGAAGCACTTACATATGATTCTTGAAAATCTAGTCAAAATATTAAAAAGGCATTAGGAGATCAACACATGATTGAATTTGAGGTTGTCATTGTCAATAATGGGGAATGAAGTGGTCTACTACACAGAAGAGATCGATGAGTCAATAGAGAAGATAGTAATTAAAGACAATTGGTTGATAAGCTTGTATGTAAAGTTTGATGAAGATTAAGAATGACATGTGTAATCTATTATTCATATTATACATTCTGTTAAGAATTGAGTCGATGTAATGTTTCATTTTTCTTAACAAGATTCCAAATATTGACACATAATTATATTAAATAAATAATTTACACAATAATAATTTTTTTTAAAATTAATGTGTGAGATTTCAATAATAATATTTTAAATCAAAAGTGAACTTATTTTTAAGAATATAATAGAAAACATGAAGAAAAAATAACTTAATTAATTTAATAATACTTTTTTTTTTTACAGTGAATCAAACAAAATGACACCTTTTATATATATATGAAGGTGCCTTGTCATGTGGAAAATAAATTCTCCTTACAAGATTGCTTTATTCGAAATAATAAATTATAATAAAATAAAGGAAAGATGGTAGAAAGTCTATTCTATTATCGTGCTTAAATGAATGAAGAATTGAATCAAAACATATTCCAAGACATATCCATACATACTTATAATATAATAATAATCCTCAATATAAGGAGGGATAGATATGAATCTTTGAGTTTAAATATATGGCAACAATATTAAGATAAGGGAGTGAAGTTGGATAGGTTATTTCCCCTTTTTAAACATGTTTTTTTAAAAGTGACTTACAACTAGTGTGGAGAAATAAAATGTTTCATTATTATGTGATTTGGGTTTAACTTAATTAATAATGAATTAAATTAAATTTAAAGGTAAGAGTTGCCAATTCAGTAGATTATATAATTAGATAACTTCTGTTTAGTTGATTTTGATTTTATTGTTGATTGATTTATTTATGATAAAATATTGTAATTTGAAAATTGGATATATTTATGATAGAGATTTATATGAGATTGATTCAATTTGTATGAGGTCATGTCATATGATCTAGTTTAGGATATGGTTGTGTCATGTGCTTTATTATTTTTATATGGCTTATTTTTATGCGGTCTATTTTGTTTTTTATTAGATAGGTGTAGTGAGTTTGAAGGGATCTTCAAACCCTTTATAGACAACTAAAGAATAACAAAATAACAACATAACTACATAACTACACTAAAATATTTGTAAATAATGAAACCCATCATTAATAGCAAGAAAAAATAAAATATCTAGGATAAAACAACAACTAACACATATCGCCTCATCTTACTTTGTTGTTAATGTGACATTTGTATTTTTTATACATGTTGAAAACATATTGTATTAGAAAACACAACATAGCCAACTATAAGCTAAGGGAAGGCCTACAATTTTTTTATAGAATTTAGCCCCCTAAGATTTGTATAAATGTAAAAACCATACAAAGGAAAATGTAAGTGATTTTGATATGAGATTGAGACTAATGCAATTTAGAGTGAATTTCAGATGTTCTTTATGTGTGTACTTGATGTTCATTCTTGATGTTCATTCTTGATGATCATAATGACCTAGGAGATTCCCCTAAATACATGTTCCTACTCACTCAACTCAATAATTTTAGTGTGCCGACTAACAAGAAATGACTATGTTGGGTCCCAAAATTATTGTTCCAAAATCTTAGAACATAATTTTACCTTCAAGGCTAGAGGGCGTCTTTAGGGGGTAAAACCAAGGTTCATCAACATATTATGGAGGGTTAAAGGCTGATTAATGAGAGTGGATGTTCTCTCCTACACTTCAAGCTCAACTTAGACCCAAGAGGGTATTCCTAGAGGTATCCTAAATATGAATAAATTTACTAAAAGATGGCATAAGGTATAAAGATAATAGTTGTATCCAAAGTGATTTTAACCCCAAAGGTTATCACTAGTTTAAAGGCTAACCAATTACATAAGTGGCCTCTTATATAGCTCATATGGGCATCATTACAAGAAGTGCAAGATGGAGGCAAGTAAACATTATTCACAAGATAATCTAGTAAGGCTCACAAACAATAATTTCCCTATTTTAACTATTGAATCATGAGCTGAAAATATACCATAATCAATTTTAAACTTCTAGTGAATCATTTATTTATTTTAAAGGTGTATGATTAATCAAATATTTTTTAGACTAATGCCTATCCATTGGGTATAATAGAGTCATAGTTTACCAAAATGAGCAAAAAATATGAGAAATAAAGGATGATAAGCTATGTAGTTACATACATCATGGATATGACATAAAATATATAACATTCTTATTATACACTGCAAAACCCCATATGAAATATACAAGAGACAAATAAAAGGATTATAATGAATTAAAATATTGTTATATTTGTCAAATTTGTATTCCATAAAACATGACAAGAAAAATCCTAGCTAATTAAAGGGCTCCTTGAAGATTCACAAGCAATGGAGACATTACATACTTGACATTATGTAGAGCATTACAAATTTCATGAAATCCATGAACTTGTTGCTTGAATTGGATTGGACTAGCATGGTTTGAAACCCTAGAGCAACATGGCACATACAAGTGTTTGGAAAAAACAAAGACCAACCATTTGAATGTCTTTCCAACTAGTATTTATAGATTTCAATTTTTGGCATTCATCTATATCCAAGAATTTGAGGAAGAGAAACCCATAGATGTGGCATGTGGGTATCATGCAAAGTCATGGTTCAACCTTAAAATAACCCATATCCACATGGGTGGATTTGGGTAGGAAAAAATTCAACAACCATCATAATGGTCACATGCTTGCCTATACCTTTCATCATTACCTCTACAATTTAAATCATTTCAAGAAGCTAAAATAATGGATCTTTGGGTAGGAACCACCTTTGGAATGTTACAAAAGTCAAATTGGGGTCTTAATAGCAATTTAGAAGTTGTTGGAGTAGGTGAGGCCGATTATCAAGGGTTTGCATAGCACAAAAAAACTTGGTGTAAGGTCTTGAAATTTTTTGTGCTTAGCAAGAGTTTAGGTTTTAAAGGGACTTGAGGAATATATGTTGAAGGGCTGGGATTCAAGAGAATGGGAGGAAAAAGAACTAAGATCAATAGGAGAAAAATAATCCATGGGGTTGATGTCACAAAAGGAATCAATATTGGGAAGGGGAAAATTCAAGGCCAGATTCTTGGAGGGATCATGAATCAAGGACATAGGGGAGCTAGAAGAAGAGAGGATTCATGGATCCAAGAGGAGAATGAGGTTTGGGACCAAGGTTGGCATGGGAATTCGGTTGTAGGGGGGAATTTAGAATTGGGAGTGAGAGAAGGGAAGCAACATGGATGAGGCGAGGGACAAACCTTACATTCAACACATGGTTCTAAGGTTTGGGTTTCTCTTGAAGGTCTAATATCTAGGGAGAAGAAGGTGGTGGGAAATGGGGTGGCTTTTGGGATTTCAAGAAAACACAAAACCTTACAACTAGGTTTTATGTTTGCTTGGGGTTATTCAAAACTTGGTAATAGAAACATAGATGGGTTGGGGGTCTCACAATTTAAGGGAATTTTGGAACATTGGGACATGACAATTGACAAGGATGTTGGGATTAAGGTGTCTCAACATTTGCAAGTCCTAGCATTTAATTATTTATTTATTTTATTCCTACTAATTCCATGTCATTTAGCTAGACCTACTGAATCATCAATGAGATGGCATCCTACTTGTAAGATGATTGTAATGGCATACAAGATGCACATGTGGATATAAGCGTCCCACTTGGTGGACCACATAATAATGCCATGTTGGTGCCTATGTCATTTTATGACAAGTTATGACATAATCTTATGATGCACTATTGATGACAATTTATGGTGATGTAAGAGCAATTTATGACATAATCTATGACAACAAACCATTATTATATGTTGGTGCCTATTCATGTAAGGGTGTTGCATGCATGCAAGCACTTGTATATTGAGGAATCTTATGCATGCAAAGGAGGGTATTGGAATTGGCATATTCCCTTACAAGTGTATGCCAGTGTTTTACATGCGAGGAGGTCACATGCATGAGAGTATCGTATGTCAAGGAAATTCTTACAACTATTAAATTCATGCCCCATGGATTTGGACATCCATCTTGGGCTCACTCCTTTATGCATTGTAAAATAGATATTCATAGTTTGTTAGTGAATTTTTTTTGCAAGTAAAGTGATGTTGAAATTGATCCTAATACAAGTATTGATTGTTGGAGACTCTTGTTAAGAAGCTTGGTGTTGATATTGTATTGTAATCATTTTTTTTTACTAATAATACAAAGTATTGTGCTTTTGGAGTGTAGGGTTTTTCTCTTGAAAGTTTTTTCCCCACGTATACATGTGTATTATGGTGGCAATCTTTCATGCATGTTATTTGAATGTGTTTCTCTTTTTGTAACTATTAAAAGATTGTAAGAAAATTGCATTATCTCCTCCACTTAGATTAGTGTTTGAAGCATTTTGTCCACCTTTCCTTCTTTTCAATTGGTATCAAATCCTAGCCAATTTTGGTCCTATTGTTGGTTAGAGGATTTTTTTTACTAATCTCTATTTGAGTGGAAACTTTTGCAAAAAAAAAAATGGTAATCTTATTGTAGGAAGAAGATGGCTAGCACATCTAGTAGGATTGAAATGGAGAATTTTAATGGTAGTAACTTTAAATCATGGAAGTTAAAAATGGAGTATATGCTCGTAGATCATGATCTATGAGTTGCAATATATAATTCTAAACCACCCAACATGGCTCAAGAAGACTGGGATTTGATGGATTGTAAATCCAATGGTTTGATTAGACTAAGTTTGGAAAACTTTGTGTTATTGAATGTTCATGAAGAGAAGACTACAAAAATCCCATGGAAGAAAAAAGGAGATGTTTATCAAACTAAATCATTGGTGAACAAGTTATTCTTGAGGAAGAAGATGTATTCTCTACGAATGGAAGGAGGATCCGTAGTTGATCATTTGAATACATTTAATATGCTTGTTTCCTAGTTAGGTTATGTTGGTGTGAAGATGGAGAAATATGATCTTTTCATGAAGACTCATGGGATCACATTGCCATGTTCACTAGGAGTACCACTACCACCTTCAAGATGGATGAAGTGGTTGCATTGTTACTTTCTGAAGAGATGCGAAAATATTTCGATATGGCTAAGGAGGAACTTGTTGTTTGTGGTAGATCGAAATAGAGTAAATAATAAGGAAACAAAATCTAAATCCAAATCCCCAGGGATATCTAAGTCTCTTGGAAATTCTAATGCGAATTGTTGGAATTGCAAAAAATCTAGTCATTTCTGCAAGGAATGCAAGGAGGAGAAGAAAAAGAAAGGTAGAAATAATTTCTCTAATTTTAATTCTAATAAATCCTCTCAATATGATTCAAATGATTTTATCATAGCCTTGGTAATGCATGCATCTGAAAATGTGTGGTTTGTAGATTTAGATGCATCTTTTCACATGCCCTTGCATAGAGTCAGTTCACTACATATAAAGAATATGATGGTGGGAAGACCTGTATCTTGGTAATGACTCATCTAAATATTGTTGGTTGTGGAAGAGTCAAGATTATATTCTATATGACATAATGAAGGGGATCGATGGTGTTCTACATATCCCAGGTTTGATGCAAAACCTACTTTTTGTAAGAAAAATGAATGATGTGGGTGTGCACGCTGTTTTCTCAAAAGGAAGTTGCAGGATGACTATAGGATCCATGGTTCTTGCTAAGGTTGTTTAGATTGGTGCTATGTATAAGATGGATGCATGCATATTTCAATGCAATAGTTTTTTTATGGAACCAAAGAAGACAACTTTGGATTCTTCATCCTCACTGTCAGATCAAGTTGTGGAGAAGCACATTGCTTCTACATTTGATGGTCATGATTTCTGGGTACCTAAGGGTGACAATGCTTTGGAGACGAAATTTCCAATAAAGAAGACAATTTTATGGAACTAGTGACTTGGTCACCTTGGTGAGAAGGGTCTTATAACCCTAAAAAATAAATGCCTCATTGATGGGATTGATGATTGTAATCTTGAGTTCGACTTTTGCAAACATTACATATATGGTAAAACAATTGTGTTCAATTTTATTCTAGTTATCATAAGTTTTATGGATTGTTGGATATGATATATTTTGATATTTTTGGTCCAGTAAATGTTTTTGAACAATTTCTAGATCTATGTACTTTGTTTTATTCATTGATGATTATAGTGGAAGGAATTTTTTTTACTTTCTCAGAAGTGAAGTTGAAGTCTTTAGTTGATTGAAGGAGTTTAAGGCTCTTGTTGAAAATTATACTAGTAGAAATATTAAGTGTTTGTGGACTAACAACAATGGTTAGTTTTGTTCAATAGTATTTAACAAATTTTGTAAGGATCATGGGATTGAGAGGCATAAGACAACTCCATTCACCCCTCAATAGAATGGAGTTGCAGAGAGGATGAACAAGATGTTGATGGAGAAGGATAGGAGTATGATTAGTGGTATTAGCATTGAACAAAATTTTTGGGCCGAAGTTGTAGCCACTTCCTGCTATCTGGTAGAAAAATCTCCTACATCAACACTTGTTGATAAGACACCCATGTAAGTGTGGTCAAGAAAGAAGAATTTGATAAGACATCTCAATGTAGTTGGTTGTAATGCATATGCTCATGTGCCAAGTGAGAAGAGGTCTAATTTGGAGAACAAGATGGTTAAATGTATCTTCATTGGCTATGGTGTCGATGTGAAAGGGTATAGGCTTTTGGATCCATTAGTAGAGAAGGTTCTCTATAATAAAAGTGTTATTTTCAAGGAGATGAAACCTTCAACTATTGAACTATAGCTAGAGAAAGAAGAGGTGAAAAAGGAGGTAGTTTAGGTTCTACCTACTTTGATGAAAGAAGAAATATGTACTCTTGTTAAACTTGATGACAAGGAGAGCTCTAGAAGATCTAAAAGTTTTGAAGAAGAAGAACCTCAACCTCAACCATTGAGGACGTCTACAAGAATAAGGTGACAATCAGAAAGGTTTGCTTATTCATTATTATATTCCAATTGTATTTTTCCTTTGATTTATAACACTAATGAGCCTAGGACTATCAAAGAGGCTATGGGTATGAGTAATGCAAATTCCTAGATGAAAGACATGGATGAAGAGATGGTTGTTTTGAAGAAGAACAATGCATGGGATCCAATACCTTCTCCTAAAGGATGTAAAATCATTGGATGCAAATGGATGTTCAAGAAAAAGTTTGGTCTTGATTGGAGCATTGAGAAGCATAAAGCACGATTGGTCACAAAGGGTATTTACAAGTGGAGGGAATTGATTATGGTGAGATATTCTCTCTCATTACAAAGTTGACATCCATTTGGTTCTTGCTACCACTTGTTGCAGCTTATGAATTGGAATTTGAGTAGATGGATGTGAAGACATCATTCATTCATGGTGATTTGGAGGAAGAAATCTATATTCCATAGGTTCAACATTTTGTGGTAGAAGGTAAAGAAAATTTGGTTTGCAATTTAAAAAAATATTTGTATGGTCTAAAATAATCTCCTAGGATGTGGTACCAAGATTTTGATATCTATGTGTTGATTTTTAGATTTTAGAGGTCTAAATTTAATCATTATGCTTATTTAAAAATTTATAATGATCACATTCTCATTATTGCATCATATATGGATGATATGTTGTTCTTTGGGAATGAAAAATCTTTGATTTCTAACTTGAAGTCTCAGTTGTCAACACACTTTGAAATGAAAGATTTAGGTGCAATTAGGTACATTCTAGGAATGGAAATCAAACGAGATAAAGCTAATAGAAAAATTTGGCTAAGCCAAAGTAAGTATGTGAATTCAGTGTTGGAGAGACTCAACATGTCAACTTGTAGATCCATGGTAATTCCTATTATATAAGGAATAAAGCTATTTGTGGAGGATCTTGTCCAAAATATCCTATTGGGGAGGACATGGCTAGTGTATCATATGCAAGTGTTGTTGGATGTCTCATGTATGCTACAATCTATACTAGACCAGACATTACCCAAGTAGTGGGAGTCCTAAGTCAATATATGGCTAAATATTTTATTTTTAATATTTTCTCACTATAAAATATCATATTGATAGATATTAATTTTGTATCGCATTAAAAACAAAACCTTATTTCTATCTTTCCATTTTTCAACAAAAAAATTATTAGTAAATCCATGTGTAGAGAATAGTCATGTAGGAAACAATTGTATTAGTGAATTTGTATTCACGGTAGTTGAATTAATATATTTATTACATATGTTCTTTTATTGGTAAAATATGAATTTTTAGCTTAGCCTAAGCTAGGTGAGGTCACAAACCAGGGATGACATCCCTGGCATGAACACAATGCATTGCTATGAATAGTCCAAACATGTGAGATTAGTAGCCTAGCAAGAGCACAAATCCTACAAGCACATTGACCCAAAAAGGGTTTGGAGTATCAAGAAACTAACATGAACACCAACAAATTCTATATGAAGATTTAAATCTACAAGAACATTGGATCAATGAGGGCATAATACCCATGATCATAATGGCCCAATGGAGGTTTGAACTTTGATGGCTACAACAATAATAGCATAATTTAACCATCACATTATGCCATGAAAAACATATTGATTACATATGTTATTAAACATCAAAAATAAAAAATATTTAAATAATTGAAAACATCAAAAACACAAAAAATTAAACAACTAAAAACACAAAAGAACATTAGTTAAGAAACATTTGTGCTACCCATGTGCTTGAGAGCCTATTATAACATTGCTCCTATTTTTATAAAAGAGGAAATTCTAATCATCCCTCCACCAACGTGTTGGCCTATGTCTAATTTAATGACTATTTCTAGTGTTTTTGCTTATTATGTTGACCCAAATGCATGTTCTATGCCTTATTTTGTCTTGTTGAAATATTACAAATCTTGTCATTAAGTTTTCTTTCTATGCAATATTGTTTGGTTTTGTTTTGTGATCTCCTAGTTATTCTTTATGTTGTGTGGTGCCTTGTTTTTTATTGTAATTCCTTCCCATCCCTTGTTTCTACCTTTATTTCTTTCCCTACTTGTAGGTTGTTGTCACAAAGTCTTGTACCCTAATTATTAGTCATGTTTCTCTTTTTGTAGCACTAACAACTCTTGTGATAATTATATTTGGTTTTACAAAGGAAACCCTTGGTGTTTTAGGCCTATCTTGTGGATTTGTTGTGAATCATTCCCTTCTTAGTAATTTCTCCATTTTTTTGTGGTTGTTGCAAGTTCCCCAATCATCTTCTAATAGGTTTTCTTTTTTATGGTTTGCATCCATGTTGCATGATCCTAAGGTCATTTATATATCAATCCTATGTGATCTTGTTTATTCTTTTTCAAGATGTTGTTTATATCCTATTGGCTATGAAGGATAATAATTTGAACTTTCCCTCAAATATTCAAACTCAAATGTTATATGTGGTGAGTTGAAGGTGAAAAATGGGTAAGAGGTTGGGTTATTGAGTTTTCAATTAAACTATATTTTTGGTAAAAGAAAGATAAAAAGGAAAGTGCAAAGTGCTTTGTATCTTATATTGTGTTGAATGATAATGAATGTATACATCATGTTTTTATTACATCATTGTGATGTTGCTTTTGTAAGTTATAAGAGGAATAAGTATAAGGCACAACTTTCAATCAAACAAATGTCTCCATGAAAATTTGTATGCTTTTGATATTTTAGCAAGCCATCTTAATAATATTTGTTGATATGTGCATTACATTTGATTGGTTTTTCTTTGAAAAGGATTTTTAATAAGGTATAATTTCATGGTTATGCAAGAAGTATATAGATCTATTGATGGATGTGTAAGATATGTTCTTGTGATTGACTTGTACTGTCATTTATTTTTCATATCTACATATAAATCCTAGCTTGTGTGTGGATTTTTTGGGCATACTCTTTTGTGCCATCTTCTTTACGACATCATATGGTGGTTTTACTTGAGTAATGTCCTATATTAAATATCAACCTTAATGATTAATTGGAGTTAGTTGACCCACCACATTGCTTTGATTTCATTTCCCTAGCTATAAGCCTCAAGGAGGTCATTCATAGTCATATACACACTATTATTTTCACCACACATGTGTGAAATGAGATAATGTAAATCTTAAGGGGTTAATAAGCTTACATCCTAATCTCCACATTTCTGTTGTATTTTATTATAGAGGCGTTATACCCTTGGTCCATGGTCAAGCAACACATTGGTGCTTAGTGAAAATTTTATAGAAATTTTCCATCTATTTTGGAATGTGGTTTTCCTCAAGATTCATTATATCATTGGTTGTTGTTAGTCCTTTTAAGTAACACAGCTTAAGGGGCACCCTTTTGGTTTAGTAAAGCTAACAAAAGGGTAAAAATATATCCATCCTTATCTAATAGTCCCTTTATGTTACAATTTAATCATAGCCCTTTCTTTCACCTTTGATGGAATGCTCCTAGCCTTAGGTGTTAGCATGTGTCTTTAAGATTTGTGAAACTACATGTTTAAACACCAATATTAAAATGGTTGATCAAGGCCTTGCTCAGCCTTGTTGAGTTTCTCATTAAAATTAAGGGATTCCGTGGGCTTGAATTTGAGCCTAATCCATTTAACAATTTCCACCTCCACCTATTAACAAGTGCTTTCATGCCTAAATTCAAGCCCATGGAATCCCCCCTATCAAGGTTTGATACTTTATTTTTATAAGCATGCTCTTGCACTAAACCCTCATGGAAACCCTATTGCTACTAGAATTGATAATAATAATTGAAATGGTGGTGACAATGATGATCCCCCTGAGGATGAAAACCCTATTGTGGATCCTATTCCTGGGTCGCCCCCATTGTTGTTGCTAGGAAGGTGTTAACCCCTACCAAATGCCCTTCCCTTGTTGCTACTTGTTCGAATCCTTCTACTCCTATTTCTTAGAAATATGTTGGTAAAGGTTCCTTGGAGTCTGAGCTTGTGAGAGTGACCCCAGAGAAGAGAAATCATTCTACTCTTCTCCTAGAATTATCCAAGTCAAAAAAGGTTAAAAAAGATCAGAATCCTCAAAAAGAAGTTATCACAATTAGTGAAGAGGGTCCACAAAATGAGGAAATGATTGAGAACTAGTAGGGGCAAGGAAGCAGCGGTAATGGTGGGCGTAGGTCTACTCGCTTGGAAAAGGATGCTTCCAAAGATAGGAAAGGAAAACTAAAAAATTTCTGTGTATGTTGAGGAAGACTTGGAAATTGAAGATTTCAAAGCCTAAGTAGATGATTCTAATGGGATGGATTTTGAGGATTCAACCTATGATATGGGGGAATAGGGATTAGAAGAGGAGAAGGAAGATGGTGAGGAGGAGCAAATTGAAATGGAGGAGGACTCAAAGAATGATTCCCTAACTGTTCAAGATGTAGAGAATATTGGCAAAGATAACAATGTTGTTGATTCTAGCCTGAATTTTATTAAAAGCAAACTAACCTTTTTGTAGGTATAGTATAATGACATGGAGAAAGCCTTGGTCACGCTGATGAAGGTGACTAATAGGCTTATGTGAAGAGCTATGATGGGTGTGGTTTTTGGTCAAACAAAAATTTCTAGGAAGTTAAAAAAATTGGGGAAGTCTGATGATTTGAAGGTGTTGGATGATTCAAAGGGACCTGACTGGAGGGAGTATATCTCCCTTATTGGTGAATATGGGAATTGTTGGAAAAATTTGAGTAATGGCTTCCTCTTTTGATGTTGTTTAATGACTTCTCTCCTTTTTGTCTCTTATCGTTTCTTGATTTTGGAATGCTACTTCATAATAGCTTTGTTATGGTTTAGGACTTGTTGGAAAATGGTGGATTTGATTAATGGTTTGCGTAGCTTTAAGTACTCTAGTAAAAAAAATTATGTTTTTGATTAACTATGGATGGTTTATGGTTATGGTTATGATATTTGGCCTGCGATCCACCTTGGATACTGCTTTTTGATGTTTCTTGGTGGTGTTGTTCCCACCCTATTTTTCTTTTTGTTCATTTGGTTGTAACCATGGGATTAGGGCCCTTCGCTTGTTTATCTAATAAAAAACAGGTGCTTTCTTCAAGAACTTCCCATTATTACTTCATTACTCCCCCAAGATTCCACAAAGGAGTTTCCCTTGGAGGAACTTTTAACATTAACATTTCTAGTACATATAGAATATTTTGAGCATGTCACTAGCCTATTCTTGGATCCTCTTCTTTTGTGGTTGACATGTTCAACCTCATAGGATTGGTGTATCTTTTAAACATACCTAGTGAACTTGATAATCCATCCATAAAGCATACCAAAGTAGACTTCTCTACCAAACTAACTAGTCTTGGTGTTATAGGAGTCATTCTCGAGTTTTTCTTTGCAAGATCTATAGAGGGTGATCCTAGAATCTTGGATTTTGATTCTTATTTAGAATTATGTTTGAGGTCTACAACTTTCGTTTGAATGGCCCAAGTGTTATTGTATTTATATTATACCTCTCCTAGGATAGTGTTATCCCAAGTCTAATATTGCACCTAGTTAATTAAGTTCCTAGAATTATTTTATTATTTTTCCTGGTTTTTTTATTAACTCATAAGCATTAGGTCTAGGATATATTAGTTCGTATATGAAAAATTCTTGCATTATTTCCAAAATACTTTACGTTGCTAGTAGAAATGTTAAAAGCTAGTAGTGTGTGGTGTTGGAAAGTTGTGGGGACCTGCACCCTATGCATAGTAAGGGTGTCATGGTAGGATATGGGCATACTCCCCTTACAAAGAAAACAACATGGTACTTAATAAATCTTTTCATTTTTTTAATATTTTTAAAATAAAAAGATACAAAAAATTATGCAGGGCTAATTTTTTTTTATCTATGGTACAATATTTCACATAGGTTGGATGGAATTAGCTTGCATGCATAGGGATTAAAAAATTCCTTTTCTACAATTGCTCCAAGTTTGATAAATTTATGTCAATTTGTATGTTTGTAATCAATCTATATGCAATAGACCAATCCATTTTTTAACAACTCACTTCTCACAAAAGACTCTTACAAATAATAAGGCATACCTTCCCTCTAGTTAATTAACTTTAGGTTGCCTAATTGGGATAAAATAAAAGTGGATCTTAGCTAATTTAATGGTTACCATTTTTAGCAACTCACTTCTCACAAAAGACTTGTAGCCATTGATCAACTTTAGGTTGCCCAATTAGATAAAATAAAATTGGATCTTAGCTAATTTAGTGGTTATAGATACAATGGTGAGATTAAAATAGTGCCATGATTCACCATTACCTATAAATGGACTAACTATAAGATATAACTTTACTAGCATGTAGGAATAATGAAATATTTCAAGAGTTAGGAACCATTAAACCAACAAAATTTCCACAAGTAAATATAAAAAAGACAATAAGAGATAAATAAATAAAAACATGATGATTGTATAGAATAATTGGTGTTTAATAGATATTAGAAAGTACAAACAAGTTTATGCTTGTATAGAACAAGACAATGCATGAAAGATGAAAACTAAGGTAGATATCCATGATATATGGATCTAACTAAAGCTAGGCATGGATAGGTTGATATAACTAGATGAACTGGTATGATAGGAGTATAAGTTAGCCTAGACTAAACAAGTGTAATAAAGTAAATATGACTAATTGACACAATTAAATCTAAGAAAGTTTATCCTTACTCGGTGCATATAGTGCAATAAAGTCATAAACTAGATGCAAATAAAATAAAATACACCAACACCAATAAGTTGTATGGTGTTTGAAGTTCTCTATAAATATCTCCAACATATGCACAATTTTAGGCTTCATTATATAAATCTAATAAATACAATGCACGTGAGTAATATGATGATTAATCTCTATGCAAAGGGGTTGTGAACAAACTCCGAAATATACTAAAGAAACCCTTAATCAATGAGACAATTGAAACTTATTGTAATTTGGAGATTAGATGATCGAATCATAAAAATAAAAATGGATTATAGAAGTGTTGAAGCTTCAAGAAAAGAGGTTCCTAAGGTTCTATCCATTTGGAATATATAGGTAAGCTCTATAGATCTCATCTCTAATACCCCTATTTATCTCCCTTGTAGGAAAATTTGGTGCATCAAGGTGAGTGCAACATCATGATGGACCAAACATCAGTTGGGGAGGAAAAACTTGCATGAAAGTGTTAGCCAAAATTGTAAAACTCTAAAAATCAACATTAAAACCAAGAAGCCATTCCACCCATACTTTATGTGAACACATTTATATACTTATGTTATTTAATATAAAGTAAAACACTATTCCTCATTAAAAATTGTGAATCCTTTTTTAGGCTTATATTTGGCTTGGTAAGTCAAAATGAAACAAATATTACCTTTTTAAAAATGAGTATCTATTTTGAAAATGGATTATTCAATTTATTTTTTAAAATTTCGTGCCAAAATTACTTCAAATTGTATGGGGTGTCAAAATAAGTATCCTTTTTGCTTTTAGGCCCTCCAAATTGTACAAGAATTAAGGTTGGGAATCCCAAACCTATTTTTTTCTATACAAATGATGGGTTGATATGTTTTCGTAGATTTTCCTTGACTTCACCCTTGATGCTAATGAAGTTTTTATCCAATTTTGATAAAATGAAAAAGGTATATTTAAGAAACTCTTGGGATTATATAAATATAATATATGTTTGATTATAGTTTTAATAGGAAGTTATTAGTAATTTTCTACATATATTATGTCTTAATCCCTAATAGACATAATAATTGAAAAATGTACATAACTTTCAAATTGTTTATGCTTTTTTAATATTTGAAAGATGTGTCACACTCCAAGCTTCATTAGCTACAAGCCTAAAAAATCAATTTTATATTTTTTACCAAGTTAAGTTGGCCAAAAAATTATTTTTAATATTTTTAAAAAGTTGTACTAAAATATTCATAACTAATTATGTACTAATAAAGAATTCACAAAAGTATGCATCAAATTCACTTGTGCATGTCCTTCACTTATATCTATAGTTTAGAAAAAAAATGTTCATACTTAGGTTGGTTGGAATGATACCTACTTTTGATTTTATTTTTTAAATTTGAGTAGTGTCTAATTGAAATATCTAATTTTCACCAAATTAATTTAATTTTCCAAAAAATAGTAGTCCATAAACTACATGCAATTTTTTAGAACTTTTATTATCATATATACTTTAAATTTTGTAGATAACCCATTTTTTCGCATGAAGTTGTCTGAGTTAATTGTTAACATTTTCATTGTCACTTAGAGATATTGGTTAACCCATCATGATCTCACACCCACCCATCAATAGAAAAAATATGTGAAGAAAACATGTCCATGTCAATGCCTACAAGGCCTAGCAAAATAGAAGCTTTGGTGTATTGGGTAGAGTAGATCTCATTTTGTGCCAATTATATAGATGATTTTAATGCTTGATATGGGTATCTAAGGAAATCAATGGAAGCATTGGTCATATTTCTAACTCTATGTATCATAGTTACCTCTTGAAAGATCACAACAATAATGAATGAGGCAATACCAAATTTTATGAGAATCATGTCTTGAGGAACTAATTTTTTAGCTTGAAAATGCTTGCATAATATGGAAGTAAGCATTTTTAATATAATTTTAAATTGCATAACATGGAAGTAAGTATTCCCTGCGGTTGCTAGGTGGGTGGTCTTAGACTTGGTGTTGTCTGGGTGACGGGCGAATGGTAGCATATTACCTAGTGTGTGCGGTACGAGAGTTTGGCAGTGTGGTGGGGCATTAATGAGATGTTGTCTCAAGCATTGGAGGTGCGGTGAGGGCATCATCTGAGGACGTTGGGCATGACATACCGCCTGAATGGTATCAGGACATAATAACCCAACCAAAATAACCCTGGACACAATAACCCCATCATAATAACCCAAGGACAAAATAACCCAGGGTCATAATAACCCATGGATAGAATAACTTGTGGTCAAAATAACCCATGGTCATTTTACAATTTCTCTATATTCTTACGGGGTTATTTTTTCCATGGGTTATTTTGACCATGAGTTATTTTGGCTTGGGTTATTATGACCTTGGGTTATTTTGGCTGGGTTGTTATGTCCTGTAACCAAATTGGTCATGGCAGACCTCTTGGGTGGGGTTGAGGATGCCATTATTATTGTTGAATTGGGTGTGGGGGTGCCACACTTGCACGACATGGAAAGCGTGTTTATTTCTCACATAATTGTTAGACATTATCCTTTCCTCTTGAATATCAAGGGACGAGACTTGGAGATGCATAGAGAACAGGCTGCATGTAGGGTGGATTTCTTGAAGGTTTTTCCTGTATTTAGAGGTGATGTCGGGTATAGACTGGAAAGAGCACTTTCGCGAGGTGCTGGTGGACGAGGGGTGCTGGTTGAATGAGGTTGGTAGCCATTTTTTGGTGCAATTGTCTTTGGTCAAGTAGGCGTCTAAGTATGTAGTTTTCACTATAATGTCTTAGTGTTTGTTTGGCGTCAGGTAGAGGCCCTATACATTGTTTTGGCTTGCATAGGCAGCAGGACTTTAGTCTAGGTGGTAACTATAACAACATGGTAGGTTAGTCTTGAACAAATGTACTGGTGGTTAGGGCGGGTGGTGGGTGTTTTGGGGTGGCGCTCCAGGAAATCACTGCTCAGATGGAAATATGTAATCTTTTTTGCTAATCAATGAAAAGACAAAAATTCACATACCAAAAAAAAAGGAAGTAAGTATTCTTTCAATTATATTCTAGTTATCTTTCATGGGGAAAGGAACCAAGTTTCGGTCTATATAGAAGAGTAGGTGTAACAAGTGAGTAAAAGAAACAAATCTTAGTTTGGATATCTTGGAACTAAAGTTGAAAGCGTTGTTTCTCAAGAGTGGTGTGGAAACTTAACCTTTGCTAAATCAAAACTCAACAATTAGTGACAAACTAAAATGCAACCCAAAAATCTCTCACACATATGTTATATGAAGAAACCATCTCAATTCTTTGACTTTTATATATAAAGACAACACAAGGTAAGATAGATATATTGCATATAAATAATATTTCAAAAAGAAAAATAAAATTATTTAATGAAAATTTTAAATAAAATTGATATTTTTCTTGAAAATGACCAAAATCTATTCACAAACATTTTTTAAATAATTTCAAAGATAAATTTTATTTTATTTATAACTCTTTATACATTATTTTTAAAAAGAAATATCCTCTTTCATAAATAATTTTTTATATTAAACATCAATAGATCATACAATAGAAATTATACTAATTATATTTTTTATAATTATAATGATATATATATATATATATATTTAAATATATATTTATTTTTTAAATAAATTGAAGATTACAAGTTAGCTGTAATACAAGTCACTTAGAGTGAAGTTCTTAGTGTTGTCATCACCCTTTTAATTGTTTATATTTAAGAGTTATCTTTATAATTAATATTAATATTAATATTATAATATTTACATTTCTTCTTATTCTAATGCAACATTAAAATATTTAAAATATAAAATAACAATCATTTATTTGAATAAAGATAAGTAGGAACAAGATTAATTTTTTAAAATTTTATTTTAGTTGTAAAATAAAGATATTTAAATATTTTTATTGTTTCAATTTAAAAGTTTTAATATTCTTAAGTTCTTTTCAATATTTAAAATATAATTTTTGAAATGTTAATCTCTTCATTTATATATGTATTTAATTTTAAGGGATAAATGTGCATAATTCATACTTTTTCTTTTTTCACCTTACTTTATATAGGTGTTGTAAATATATAATCATAATTTTTAATTTTGTTTATTTGGTACAATAATAAATATTTATCCCTATATCTAGAATCTTATTATCATTATAAATTATTATGGTATGAACTAATCGCGATTGCTAATATTTTTTCCACCTATGGCTAAGTGACATGGTGCAGGCTAGTTTCCATCTTTCAAATTCTAACTCCTATTTAAGGTCAGTCTTTCTAGAATATAGTCTTTTGAGACTCAATCTTATAATGCCAATTTTTTTCTTGAGTCCCTTCCACTACATACACTTTTCCTATCTCACCCATCATTAATATCCAATATGAGAAATCCCATATGGGCTCTCCTTGTGTTGGTGAATTCTCGTGTTCAAAAAAAGTTTCAAGTGTTTATGTTTATTATTGGGCATATATTCTTTCCCCCAAGCTATAAGATTATGGGTAGAATTGAAACATATTCACCAGATCTTAAGGTTTTGGGTTTCCTTGAAATCTCATTCTCGCCCCTTGTAATCTTCCCTTCGTGTCTTCTTCTAGGGCATGAGAGGACTTGGAAATCTAGGGACTAAGTTACTAGGTCCTTGGTCCCTTGAGGAGCTTGGCCTCTACTTTGTCTTCTTGGACCTAAGGTTTGTAGATGGACTCGAGACCAAGGGAAGTTAAGTCCCATGGTTCCAAGTCCCTATAGGGCTCCAATCCTTTGAAAGGAAGCAAAGGTGTAGAAAATGTTTCCAACAATAATCTAAGTGGAGGAGATAATGTAATTTTATTATAGTATTTTAATAGTACAATAAAAGAAATACATCCAAATAATATGCATGAAATATTACCATCATAACACAAAAATATATGTGAGGAAAACCCTTTCGGGAGAAAACCCCTATACCCCAAAAGCACATTATTTTTTTATTAGTAGTACACAAATATGATTACAATATAATATCATCATCAAGCTTCTTAACATGAGTCTCCAATAATCAATATTTGAACTTGGATCAGTTTCGACAACATCACTTTACCTATAGAAAAACTTCACTAATAGGCTATGAACAACAACACCAATTTATAGATTTTACAATTCATAAAGGGGTGAGCCCAAGATGTGCATTCAAATCCATGTGGCATGAATTTAATGGTTGTAATAATTTTCTTGACATGCATAGTACCTGCATGCATGCAACCTCTTTGCATGTAAATCACCATCATACACATGCAAGGGAATATGCCAAATCTAACACCCTCCTTTGCATGCATAAGATTCCTCAACCTGTAGGAACCTACATGCATGAATCGGTACCAACATCTAATAATGATTGGTTGTCATAGACTTCATCATAAAGTGGTCTTACATCATCATAAACCATCATACATTAGTGCATCATGAGATTCTATCATAACATGTCATAACCTGACACATGGCATCAACATAACATTATAGTGTGGTCCACCAAGTGGGACTCCTACATCCACATGTGCAACTTGTATGTCATCATAGTTGAGTAAGATGTCACCTCATCAATAGGTCCTGCTAAATGATGTGACATTAGGAGGCATAAAAAAAAATAAAAAAATGCTAGGACCTGTAAAGGTTGAGACACCTTAATTCCAACATTCTCCCACTTGTTGAAGACCTTTCAAGAGCCAAAAATAAATAAACTACAGAGGGTCCCGAGGCCCATAGAACCATAACACATAATAATGGTTGGTTGTTATATATTCCATTATAAAGTGCTCTTACATCATCATAAATTGTCATACATCAGTGCATCATAAGATTCTGTCATAACCTGTCATAAACTAACACATGACACCAATATGACATTATAGTGTGGTACACCTACATCCATATGTGCAGCTTGCATGTCATTATAGTCAAGTAGGATGCCACATCATCGGTAGGTCTTGCTAAATGATATGACATTAGTAGGCATAAAATAAATAATTAATTAAATGCTAGGACTTGCAAAGATTGAGACACCTTAATCCCAACATTCTCCCACTTGTTGAAGACCTTTCAAGAGCCTAAAACAAATCAATTAAAGAGGGTGGTGAGGCCCATAGAACTATAACACCTAATAATGGTTGGTTGTCATGGATTTTGTCATAAAGTGCTCTTACATCGTCATAAACTGTCATACACCAGTGTGCCATAAGATTATGTCATAATCTGTCATAAAATATTCCATAACCCAACACATGACACCAATATGCCATTATAGTGTGGTCCATTAAGTGAGATGCCTGCATCCATATGTATAGCTTGCATACCATTATAGTCAAGTAGGATGCCACCTCATTAGTAGGTCTCACTAAATGACATAACATTAGTAGGCATAAAATAACTAATTAATTAAATGATAGGACTTACAAAGGTTGAGACACCTTAAACCCAACATTCTCCCACTTGTCGAAGACCTTTTAAGAGCTGAAAAAAATCAACTGCAAAGGGTCATGAGGCCCATAGAATTCAAAACATTTGAACTTCTCTATGACCACAAGTTTTATCAACATATTTGCAACATTCATCAAAGTATCAACGTTATCTAGTTTTACCTTCCCATCTTCCACCATATAACAAATAAGATGAAACTAAACATTATTGTGCTTTGTTCTGGCATGGAAAGTAGGGCTCTTTACTAAGAGAATGACACTCTATTTGTCACAATAAATAACAATTATCCCTGTATCAAACCCAATATCATAACATAATTTTCTAAGCCAAATGGATTCCTTAAAAGCATGAGTAGTTGCCATATACTTTGCTTTTATCATGGACAAAGTGACTACAACTTGTCTCTTACTCATCTAATTGATTGCACCACCAAATATAGTGAAAACATAACCACTAGTGGATCTTCTATTGTCAATGTCATCTACCCAATGTGAATCTACATATCCATAAATACATACTAAATGTTGAGGTCCAATAAGATAACCATGAAAACACAAGGAATACTCAAAATTACCCCTCAAAAATCTTAACACTCTCTTAACTGCATCCCAATGCACCCATCCAGGATTTTAATATTCAATGGAAAATAAGGTACAAACTCTACTACTATTACCAAAGTAGAATAAAAATAAAACAATATAGTGGATGCCCCTTGATCAATATGAATAATAAACAAGTAATGTTTTAATTTATAAATGATTGTCCTAATTTTTGTCATAATAGAAAATAACATCAACAAAGTTGGGACAACAATTACATATGCTATAGATAATGAGATTTTAGTATGTATAATAATTTTTGAATATTTAGACTTAGATTCAAGAAGGGATGTTGCAATGCTAGACAACTTACAAATAGGCTTCAAAAAGTATTGAAATAAGATTATGGTAGTAATTTTCACTGCTTATAATGAGTTTAAACAATAATTTGGTAAGTTAAAATGACATTCTAGATTTGCATGCAAGTTGTGAATGTTCTATAATGTGTGATCAAGCTTTAGAAAGCTTTGGTTTAGTTGTAGCAAGTGTTGGATCTCCCAAACATGTTTACAAAATGTAGATATGATTGTCCAAGATATCAAACAATAATGAGAGAAGATTGAAATATTGAATAAAGACTTGATGACGAGTCTAACAATGTGTTGTGGCTATCCAAAATGTGAGACAACAAAGTAGAGAACTTGGAAGCTTTGTTTGAAATTAAGTGCTTGATCCTAAAGGATGTAGGATTTCCCATAATGCATGGATAATGATTTATCTCTATTGTTTTGGAGACCTCAAAGAGATTAGTTTATAAGAAGAGTAAAAGTTTTCAAAAAAAGCAAGAAATAATTGAAATGCCAAGTTCTAATCTCTAAAGGGATGTATAATATCCTAGTTTTGTTTTAGAGCTTTGGAAATGTGTAATCGAAGATATTAGAAGCACTTATTTGGAATCAAGGCAATCAACAAAACAAAATCACACAAATTAATATTTACATAAAACTCATCTAACACACTAGTTCTACACACACAAATGCATTAATCTAAAATAAACATATTGAAAAATAATATAAAGCAAAATTCTCCACACATCTAAACATAATAAATACACATAAATTAACCTATCCAGCTCATATGTTGAATGTGTACAGGACTAGCACAAATTTGTTTAAAAAAGTGTTAATTAGAGTCCTTAAGTATCCTAGAGTTTTGGGGCTCTCTCGCTTAGTTACTTCTCTAGCTTGAGTGTAGAGAAATGCCTAACAATTTAGCTTGTCAAGGTAGGCCATTGGTTGATCAATTGAGAAACCCAGGTTATATAAATCCAAGCAACTAGTGAGAAATCAATTTCAATGCAAGCTTTGAGGTGCATTATCAAATTAGCAAAATTGTCACTATTAGTCTTACACCATATCATTCTAACAAGTCGAGTAGCACACTCTTTAAGAAGGGGTTAAGAATGCTAAGTTGAGTAATGGAAATTGTATCCACATGGGATATATAGCTTTGGAGGGGCTTTGCAGGTGAAATTCAAAGTCTCATGCTTGTAATAATATACACCACTTGCCTAAACCCTTAATAGATCATGATACCCAACCCCTTTTCTCCCAAATTGCTTTGGCCCATTTATAAAATTCAAATACATTTGGAAAACCTTTAATGAAAATAACATAATAGGTCTTAAGCAACATTCAACAATAGCTTCAAGCAAATCATTTGGGAATTGGATACTGAGAATGATACCTTAACCACAACCTCCTATTTTAGATTTTCCATTGAGGGTTGGTCTCACTTATTTTCTTGGTTATTAGATGAAGATTTCAGATTCATTATTTTACCTTGACATATCCTTCTTAAGGCCAATACATGTTGGGTTGCCTAGAATAAAGCTAAAGGATGAAATTGATGATTCATGCAGGGAGGAGGGAACATCCTCATTATGTTTGGGCTCATATAGAAGCACAACTATAGTGAGTGTTTGAATCAAGAGGATGAACATTAGAGAGAGGACATCAATGCCATTCTAATTCATACATAAGGTCTAGTGTTTCCATATGTGGAGATGATCTAATGTGTGTCTTTTTCTCTCCAATAGCATCAAATTGTACCCCTAGCAACTAAGATTCTTGATAGTTGCATGATTGTAGCACTTGTGGTTGAGGTTGCATTTCACAACATTTCGACAACAAAGATTTAGGTCTTGAATAAGACTTTTCTCATGCTTTCCAACACATTAATCATGGGACCACTTTCAAGTACATAAAGATAAAAAAAAATATAATATGAAGAAAAGAAGTTATAAACATATAAGTACAAAAAATAAAAACTTCAAATAAAATACACACCAAACACACCCCAATAAAAAAACCTTTAACTTCTCTATTTTTTAATAAATTAAACTAAATTTATTAATATCATCATCTTACCTCATATTATCTATAAGATAAAGAAACTTCACCGTTAAACTTCCATTATAAAATAGATAAATCCTTGTCATAATATGTGTAGACAAATTTTCCACAATACATATTGAATATTTAAAACAAGATAAATCTAAAAACAATCTCAATCATACATCCTAAAAAATCCTGAACCCTCTTAATCATACACCCTACTAACCTTCAAACCCTCTTAATAATACATATTGAATAGGTAAAACATGATAAATCTAAAAACAATCTCAATCACACATCCTAAAAAACCTCAAACGCTTTTAATCATACACCCTACTAACCCTCAAACCCTCTTAATCATACATATTAAATAAGTAAAACATGATAAACCTAAAAACAATCTCAATCATACATCCTAAAAAAACTCAAACCCTCTTAATTATACATCCTAAAAAAACCTCAAACACCTTCCCATTTGTGAAAACTCCACCATATTCTCAGTTTTTAAGGTCAAACATTTGGACCCCTCATTTATTACTAGTAATTTCTCCAAGAATAATTAATACTTTCTCATGACTTTCTTATCACTTGTCATGACCGTTATGCTTCCTATTTATGTGTTCCACCACACATCTCATACTTTTCCCTAATCACTTATACCACATGTTTATGGAACTTCTAATATATATATATAAAAGAAAGAACCCCAATGCTCAAATTTCTTCTTGTCCAAGTTATTCCAACCCCAAAACTGGGGTCCACGTCACTAGGAGGATGACCCCTTGTTTCCAACTCTAAAAATGGGGTCCACGTCACGAGAAGGATGACCCCTTCTATCCTTCAATTTCGCGTAGTCCCAATCACTATAATGAAACATTGTTTTGCCCTAGGAGAGGGTACCCATTAAAGATATTCTGTCCAACTGGCAAGATATGTACTTAGCCAATATAATTTGGCCTCGAAGAAAGCCCCAAACGTGTGGCTGGGGCCGACGAAGGGCACAAATTTTGCCACGTAGAAGCCGTGCACACGCCATGCAAAGCATATATAAGGCCACCTCGTTAGATGACTAAGCAGAGGATTAGTACGGATAAGTTTTATGAAAAGAGAAAGCGATCCACGTGGCGGAAGCTTGCGGTTAGAGGCATATAACTACTTTTGGTGAGTCGCTAAGTTTAGCGGGAATATAAAGGTGCGGTCAAATCTGGCGGTATGAGATAAAGCACATACGCGTCACGTCCTACACGCCTCTGGCCTTTAAATACCGGCACTCCGAATGCAAATCGTCAATAGAAGGTAATCTTTTTTCTTGCGTTGCACTGAAAAATATTACAGAAGGCGATTTGAGCGAAGATTTTTTTTAGGGTTTCTTTGTGAGGGAGTGTGGTTCTAGAGGATTGATAATTTTTTCAATTGAGTTACTTTCAATCTGAGATTTGTTTTTGGTTCTGGTGGGGTGGATTGGCGGCGGCCTTCGCTGATATCCTTCTGCAGTATTTTATACATGTAAGGATTTCGATCCTTTTTCTGTTTTCTTGTTGTAAGAATTTCAAACTAGTTGCGTTGTATGCGAGGTTTTCTTCCGGTAGTGTGGATTGGCTGGGATTTGTATTGTGTTGGATTGGGTGATAACATGCAATTGCTGTTAATGATATTGTTATTATTTCTCTCTGTAGATGTGTTCTTTTCGATCTTTGTTTCGGCTTTTTTAATCCAGTTTTGAAGGGGTTTTGTTCTGGCTTATTGCATCTGGTAATGACTGGTTTCGTTTTCTATAAATAATCTGTCTGTTGAAGAATATTTCCAAATCTTAGATTGTTGATGCTTTTCCATTTACAGAGCGGCATGTTTTGTGAAATCTGAATTGTAGACTTAGGTTTGTGCAATGGTTCTTTTTGTATTTTAAGCATATTATATACATATATTTTGCTTTTAACAGCGAGTTTTCGTTAGGCGTCTGTGTATCTGTGTCAATTTTAAGGCTTTTCTGGTTGTGTTTTTCTGTTTTCATAAATTTTTGCGGCTTTGTAGCTCGATTCATATTCTTGTGTTCTTTAGTATTATTTTGGGTTTCATTCAATTTCTTTTGTAATGGATTGATTGTACCTCGAGCTTTTCTGATTGATTTATTAGGATACCATAAGTTTCTGTCAGTTTTTTGTCATTAAGTTTTCGATCTTTCCTTTATTTTGTTATTCTAGTGTGTGGGTGCAGCTTATTCTTTTCCAGGGATTTGTTTTTTGGAATACTATTCCTAAGTAGGTTGTATTTTTTCCACAGCGTGTCAAATCCTGATATTGCTATAGGATTCAACCATGAAGTTTCTATTTTTCAAATCACAAGAAACCAATTTTTCATGGTAATGAATGGTCTCTCTCATGCTAATGAATCGTCTTAATACTCATTTCATCTAAGGTGAAAGCACTGGGCTTTCCCAGGCCAACCATCCCGACCATCCCAATACTACTCCAGCTCAAGCGCTGCTTTGCTTTCGTCTTTCTATACAGGAAGACTATTGCTATTTTTCTTTAGTCTTTCAAGTTTTGGGTTATTTTGGCCTTTATTATCCATGGGTAGGTCAATTTAGCTTTTATAAGCTTTGTTTGATCTGCTGAAATTGTTGTCAGATTAGATCAATCCATTCCATATATTAATTGCAGGAGATTAAAGTTTGGCTTTCTATGTGTCTTGACGTTATGCACATTTTAGGGTTCTCTTATAAGCCAAGTGTATCTCTGTATCACTTTGTTAATATCATATTTTCTCTGGGGTTTTGGTAGTTCTGTCTTCTAGATGTACAAAGTCTGTTCTCGACATTGATGAATCTATTAGATTTTTTGTCATTTGTTCCTTTTTTCACTGGTCGTCTCTAATCTAGAGGTGTGAGTGGTTCAGTTTTATCTGTTATCATGTCCATTAGCAAGTTTGGAAATTTTGTTTTTATTATGCTGCATCTGTTAGTATAGCAAGTTGATTCTTTTGGATTCCCATTAGCCTATTTGAGTAAGTTTCCCCCTTTGTGGTTAAATCCTTGGAATTCTCCCGTGAAGATATATTCTGCGAGATTGATTTCTTTTCTTGAGGTTGTCTTATTGCAGTAGCTTAGGCTTTATGATGAATCTGGTTTTTTCTTTTAATTTTTGGTTGAATATGAATGCAAGACAATGAATTAATATTGATGATGTATGACTACGATTTAGCTATATTTTTTACATAATGTAATCTATTTTTCGAGTTGGAGGTTATATTAATCTTACGTGTTTTTTATTACGTTGCAGAGAGTCTGAATGTTGTGATGGAGTCCAAAGGTGGTAAGCAGAAGTCTAGTAGTAATTATCCCCAATACGAAACTCCCTTAGGCTACAAAATTGAAGACGTTCGACCAAACGGTGGCATTGACATCTTCCGATCTGCTGCTTACTCAAACGTAAGTATCTACATTCGTATTGTTTGCTATGCTATTTTGGTAAAAGCCATTAGGGCATTAAAGCTATTAGGGAATTTGAAGGTAGAAGCTTGCTGTTTGATGCAAGTTGGAAATGAATATTTGTGTCTAGCCTATCTGTTTTTGTTGTTTATGAATGCTTTTTTAGATATTAACATATGCTTATTTCACCATTTTCTTCCTGCAGTGCGTGCGAAAGCCCTCCTGATATTCTCTTACAGCAGCATCTGTAGTGTAGGAGTAGTTTAGTTTGTTATTTTCAATAAGTCTGTATATGCTAGGAGCTGGTTTGTGGCTCTACTGCACGGCTGGCAGATTAGCTCCTCAGTTCTGTGGACTGGCAATTTCTCCCCCAACGCTTTGAAGGTTTCCTGTTACAAAATACCATTTATTCCTGTCAATTCCCAGCTTACTCTTCCCGGCAAAGGCAAATTTCAGTGGTTTTTAAAAATAGTTCAAGATGGGTGTGTCTTGTGGAGATTGTCCTACAATGTCCGCAATTGGATTTGAAGGATTCGAAAAGAGACTCGAGATTGAATTTTTCCCAACAACATTCTTTGCTGATCCTGAGGGCAGGGGTCTAAGATCCCTCACTCGCCCTCAACTGGATGAAATTCTGAAGCTAGCTGAATGCACCATTGTATCTGAGCTGTCAAATGAGCATCTTGATTCATATGTTCTCTCAGAATCAAGTATGTTTGTCTATCCATTCAAGATAGTCCTGAAGACTTGTGGAACCACAAAGCTACTTCTTTCAATCCCTAAGATCTTGAGCAATGCAAGTGGTTTGTGTCTCTCTGTAAAGACTGTGAAGTATACTAGAGGGACATTTATCTTTACTGGAGCACAGTCTTTTCCTCATCGCAGCTTTGCAGAGGAAGTATCATACCTGGAAAAATATTTTGGAATGCTTGGTTCTGGTGGAAGAGCATATGTAATGGGAGATTCAGTCAAGAACTACAATTGGCATGTTTATTCTGCTTGTGCAGATGATGCCTCAGCTAATGAAGACTCTAAACCTGTATTTACACTGGAGATGTGCATGACACAGCTGGACCGTGAGCGTGCTTCTCTATTTTACAAGAGCAATATTAAGTCAGCAGGTGAAATGACTCTCAATTCAGGGATTCGTGATATTCTACCCGGCTCTAATATTTGTGACTTTGAGTTTGATCCCTGTGGATACTCCATGAATGCAATTGAAGGCGATGCTGTTTCTACAATTCATGTAACTCCTGAGGATGGGTTTAGTTATGCGAGCTTTGAAGCAATGGGTTATGGTCCCCAAGATGTTGAACTCAAGCAACTGGTTGAGAGGGTTCTATTCTGTTTCAAGCCAAAGGTATTTTCCATTGCTGTTCACGTTAGTGCGCCTGTTGGGCAATCCTCATGGACTGTACTTGATCATCCTCCTCAGGGGTATGTTTGTGACATGACAAGTGGACGAGAGCTTAGAGGAGGCAGTAATATGGTGTATCTGACTTACAAGAGCAGTGCTAAGGAATCTCACAGGGCTACCTTGCCTTTGCTTGCCTGGGAAGAGGAAAGCGAAGGAAATGACAGTCTCTTCATCAACGAGAAGAAGCAAAATTGGGATGCATCTGACCAATCTCCCAGGACTACTTTGTCCCAGCATTCCTGGGAAGAGGAAAGTGATGGAAGCGACGGCTGAAAGTTTGGGATGCATCCTTGATGAATAAGCAAATCTGGGATTTCGCTTTATTTATCTTTATATATGGGAAGTAGAATGGGCAAAAGTTTTCTTCGTAGATTTAGAATGAAAACTAGTAGTTTGGTCATTATGTTGTACTGTAGTGCAGTTTATAGTTCAGTGTTGGGGGAGGGTTGTAGCGTAGGTTCTTCGTAATTTCAATTAAAGTTCACTGGGCATTTTGCTCTGATGGATTATCATTTCTTCTGTTTTAAACTCTGCTTATGTTTGTGATATTCACTGTTTTGAATAAATAAAAAATATTTTTATTAGGGTAGGAAGATCATGCCGTTTTTCTTAAGTATGCTATACTGTGTATCTATGAAATTTAAAATCAGTTTAGGACTGGTACGCGAAGTAACATTTAAAAAAAATTGGTATTCCAATGCTGTACAATTTTGTTCTGTCTGCTTTTATGTTTTGCTATTTTTTATACAGTGAAAAGCTAATTTACTCTACTTTGATCTAAAATAGAGTTGATAAAAAGAAACGCACAGTTGTATCCAGAATGATCCATGGTATTAGAATATGTTGTTGAAACATCATGTTTCTTACAGTGCTAATTCACATTCTAGCATGGACTGTTGGAACATCATGTTTCTAACTGTGTTACTACAGATCCTAGCATGGATTGTTGAAGCATCATATCCCTACAGCGTAGCTACATAGGTATATCTAGAAACATGATTACTAATGTCAGTTGTGGAAGCATCAGTCGTTGCTATTTGTTTTAGATAGGTATATCTAGAAACATGATTACTAATGTCAGTCATTGCTATTTGTTTTAGAATGTTGCACTGCTATTTTCACATTAGTTACCTCATGTCCCCATGCTGCTGCTTAGCTTATTGCTACTGCTCAACTTATTTAGGAGTTATTTGTGGAGCTGATGGCCCCATGAATGTTTAATTTTTCTGTTTATTTGTAAGCAACCAGCTTAAATTTTTTTGTACAATAAAAAATTAGAAAAATAAAAATAAAAGCAAAGATTAAAAAAGAGGGAAATAAATTTGTGAAGACACGTGGATTTTTAGCAGTATGCAGTTGCTGCTTATTTCCAGCCCCCCTCTTTTTCCACAGCTTATTTTCAATTCCTAAACATTGGTATATTTAGAAGCATGATTACTAATGTCAGTTGTGGAAGCATCAGTCGTTGCTATTTGTTTTAGAATGTTGCACTGCTATTTTCACATTAGTAATATGTATGGTCTTATTTGCTATACTTAATATGTTTGTATTGGTTAAGTTTAAGTTTGATTTTTCAAGATGTATAATATTTTTGAATTTTGATTAGCCCGGCTTTTTGATCTAATTTTCCAGCTTATTGAAACTTTTGAAGTTGTTAGCTCGGCTTTGGATCTAATTTTCTGGCTTTTTGATCTAATTTTGTTAGCTTGGCTTTGGATCTAATTTTTTGGTTTTTTGATCTAATTTTCTGGCTTATTGATACTTTTTAAATTGTTAGCCTGGCTTTTTGAAGTTGTTAGCTTGGCTTTGGATCTAATTTTCCGGCTTATTGAAACTTTTGAAGTTGTTAGCCTGGCTTTTTGATCTAATTTTCCAGGTTATTTGAAACTTTTGAATTATTGCTGTGTATATATGGTTTGATGGTTTGCTTTTTTTGAACTGTGGTTGTTTGTACAGCTCTATGTGTTGTAATGTTTTTTCTTTTGATACAGTTTTTCATTGCATTTTTTAACTGCTCTTTATTATTTGTAAATGCATATTTTCAATAAAATAACACAATAAATGCAATGCTGAGATGAAAAACATGTGATTTGGTTGCATATTTTAACTGCTTTTTATTCTTTGTAAATACATTTTTTCAATAAAATTACACAATAAATGCAATGCTGAGATGAAAAACATGTGATTTGGGTGAAATGTAAATATTTTGTGTTCTCTATTCTTATGTGGGAGCATATTGTATGAATTGTAACTATGTTCTCGAGTTAAAGTATTTTTTGGTGCATTATATGGAATCTGAATATGTATTGAGTGAATTTCTATTATCATGATTTGTATCTTGCAAAATGATTAAAAAAGCTGTAGAATCTGAATGTATACAATTTTTTTGTTTAATTATTTTTGGCGCATTATATGGAATCTGAATATGTATTGAGTGATTTCTATTCTCATGATTTGTATCTTGCAAAATGGTTAAAAAAGCAGTAGAATCTGAATGTATATAATTTTTTATTGGTTAATTATTTGCCTGACTTTTAAATACCGCATTTTTATTATTGCATTGTATTCTGAGATCTGAGATTGTACAGTATGGATGTGTTTCCTCATGATCTGAATTGTACAAAATCATTAAAGTGATGCTGTACAATTTGATAGAGGTAATAATATGTAGAACGAGTTCTGTTTTCTCGTGACCTGCGTCTGCACTCTGTGGCAGGTAATAATATGCATAGGTAATGCGTTCTGTCAAAAGCATCAAAATGATGTTGCACTGATATATACCGGAAGAAATGATTTGACTGAAATATAAATAAAGCAGTTTTATTATGGAGTTGTATTCTGACACTAACTGTGTAGGGTATGCTTCCACTTTTCTCACGTTTTTCCCTATTGGGAAAATTGATATGCCTAAATTGCAAACAACTTTGGTAAATATTGTTCGGGAGAAGACCCAGTAGCCGCCCCCTATTGAATAACCGCCACCTCCATGTTCACTTAACCCCCCAAAATTTTTTTCACTTAGATCCATTAAAAAACTTTATTTTATTGAATAACTAATTACAAAAACACCAATAGCCGCTCATTAAGTGCTAAAGTGACTGATTTAAGTGGATTTTAAGTGCTAAAACAGCTATAATTAATTGAAATTATAGCGAGCAGCTACTGGAACAGCCCTCTAAAAGGTGATTTTTTTACCTCCGCGCGCATATCCAACGCTTCCGCACTCAATCGAATTGCCTAGACGCTGAAACCTTAGTTATAAGCACTTAACTCATGTGCGAAAAAAACCCATAAATTTTTTTTCCGATTCGACATACGGTTTGAATTCTACGGTTGCGCGAAGTTAGCCCTGGCTACTGGGTCTTCTCCCCTATGGCGTTTCTGAAAGATGCCTCTGATCGTTTTCTTTTATAACCTAACATGCCATGAGATACAGAAAGTGGAGGACCATTTGACATTGATCTTGTTAATTTAGTAAAATTTATGGACTTATGCTATTACAAGTTTTTTCAAATATAACTAGAATATATATTAAAACAATTTGATCGAATATTGAATGTTCAATTTTTTTGAATATTGAGAGTTATGTCTACCCTTACATAAAAACAAATGAAAACATAGCCATAGGAATTTAAGAATCTAGAGCAACGGTAGTTTGCCTGCTCCGACTATGGTATCCTATCAATGGCATTGTTGTGCAGATGAGCCTCTGTTTGGCTGTTGTTTGTTGTTCTATTTTTGTTAATTCTGATGTAATCTAATTTTTTCCTAGTCAATAAAAAAAATTACAACAACGAGTTGACATAGATATAAAAAGGGGGGAGGGTGAATCAATATATCCCTCAAATTAATCCAAGCCAATTTTAACAATTAGAAACTTATCATTGCTTTAACTAGATAAAATATTGAAAGCACAAGCAATACAACCACAACACCAGATTTACGTACACACTTCACTCATAATTATGCTTTTGGCTCAATGCCTTCAATATACATCAAATTCTTCTTTGCACCCTTCAGCGCACTACTTTTGACATATACATTCAACATATGACTCCACTAATTTGATCACAAACTTGATCCTTCATTTATATCTTTTGCAAGCTTCAAAATTTTATTCTTGTCGGTCAAACTAAAATGTGTAGACATGAAACGTGCAACCGACCAAAATGAGTTGTCTCAAAAACATCTGCGAGAAAAGGGAAATAGAATGTGTCTAAGGTAGAAGATAAGCAAGACCAATTTTATATTTGCACACAATCCCATGCTAGCACACACAACAAAAACTTGGCACAAACACTTCAAAATTTGGTATTAGAGAGACCAAATTACATCATGTAGATTACATTACAAGCATTAACTTATATTCAAACACATTTCCATGCTTTCGTTTTGCAACTTCATGCAACAATATGCTTTCCTTTTGCAACTTGCGGTACACCTCATAATTTGAAACTATAAGGAAAAATACATATACACATTTAAAACTCATCTTCCAAACTGTAAGACCACATCATCGACTACAGAGAAATGTAGAGCATTTCTTTGAACCATCTTGACTGCAACAATATAGTCTTCACTTTGCTAGCTTTGGAAACATCTATAGTAAATTTTATGCTTTGCAATCAAGAACATACACATTGTACATCTACATCTGAAAAACTTCCAAATCGCAAGACCGTATCTTCAAATGCAGAGCATTCTTTAGAGTATGTACAACACAACATCTTGAGCAACCATTTGTAGGAGAATATTTTACACATTTTACATCAACAGAGGGTGATACAACATCCACAATATCATTCACCTATACATGAGCAATAAGAAATATAGGACAACTGCTATAGCAAGATGGCATCCATCAACATACATAGTATTTCTAATCAACATACTGATTGTAGCACATGCAACCATCCACACACTGCTTTACTGACCTCCAAGACAACAACATCAACAATCTCCATTTTGTTGACATCAATGACAACATTGACATTAATGACAAAACTTGCAACAATCTTCATTTTGTGGACATCAATAACATTTGCAACAATCTCCCCCTTTGGCATTGATGGCAACAACATACTGGATATGCAATTTCCCCCCCTTTGACATCAAGGGCAAAGGGCTAGTGGTCTTTAATTATGCTTGCAACAACATACAAGCTCCCTCTAACTTCACAAACCTTATCATCCTTCTACCTGTCCCCCCTAAGAGATAGCCTTCACCAATCCAGGGAAAAAATGTGTCTTGAATTGCTCCCCCTAGACAAATGCACCAACTATGCATCTAGTTAGAAGGAGGGACATCAGTTCCCCTAGCTTGTGTCTAAGATACTCAAATGTATCCTTTGAAAGTACCTTTGTAAAGATGTCTACAACCTATTCCTTTGTGGGAACACACTCCAATCTTCTTAATCCACAACTCTCTCTTAAGAAGTGATACTTGATAGATATATTCTTGGTTCTAGCATGCATAATTGGATTCTTTGAAATTTTGATTGTGCTTGTATTATCACACAAAATTGGAGGAATGGGTTCATCATACATCACCTTGATTTCCTTCAAAGTTTGTTTCATTCATAACACTTGGGTGTAACATGGTACTGCAACAATATACTTTGCTTCTGCTATTGACAGGGACAATAAGTCCTACTTCTTGCTAAACCAAGAGACCAATTTGTTTCCCAAAAGGAAAGCTTCGCTATTGTTTTTTCTTTTGCAATCAACACTACTAGCCCAATCAACATCAATATATGCACTTAGAGAAAAGTCATTATCTTTTTGATACCATAGTCCAAAATCAGGAGTGCTCTTTAAATATTTGAAAATCCTCTTTACTTCCTTTACATGAGTTTCTTTTGGATCAACTTAAAATCTTGCAACCAAACAAGCAACTTGCATAATATAGAGTTTGATCAATTTTAGGTGACTCATCATCTTTACTCAAATGACAACCTATTACCATCAGAGTACTGATCAATGGTTTATAGTCTTCCATGCAAAACTTCTGCAACATCTCCTTGACATACTTTGCTTAAGAGATAAAGATGCCATTATCTAACTGTGCTATTTGAAGTCTAAGAAAGAAAGATAGTTCACCTATCATAGACATTTCAAATTATTTCTACATCTCTTCAACAAACTTCTTACACATTTCATCATTTCCTCTAAAGATTATATCATCAACATACCCAACAATAATTATAATTCTTCCATCCTCAATTTTAATATACAAATTGCTACCTACAGTACCTTTCTTGAAGCTCTGCTAGAGGAGGTACTTATCCAACCTTGCATACTAAGCCCTAGGGGCTTGCTTTAGACCATACAAAGCCTTCTTGAGTCCGCACATCATTTTTGGATCCTCTAATAGCTAAAAACCATCAGGCTTCCAAATCACCATTCAAGAAAGCAAATTTCACATCCATTTGATATACTTTGAAGTTCTTGTGAACCGCAAAGGCAAGAAACATTCTCATAGCCTCCATTCTTACCACCGAAGCAAATGTTTCTTGAAAGTCAATTCCTTCCACTTGTGAATAACCTTTGCACACTAGCCTTACTTTGCTTCTCACAACTTCTCCATCTTCATTTAGCAAGTGTTTCTGAACACCCATTTTGTTCCTATTACATTCTTGTTTGTAGGTCTTGGCACTAATTTCCAGTTCTAATTTTTCTCTATCTAATTTAGCTCTTCTTCCGTTGCTTGAATCCATCTTTCATATTTGCTAGCATCAACAAAAGTCTTAGGTTCTATTCTTGATAACAAAGAGAAAGCTCTTGCAAATATTCTTCTAGTCTACACATCCTCATTCTTGTCTCCAATTATCTAATCTTTTGGACATACTTGGCAAGAGTCTTGGGGACTTTCTTCTCTGCTTCTTTTTCTACAATTTCTTCTTCATCTTCCTTTGTGCAAGTGGATTCATCAAACCAACAATCTTCTTTCTCATGTGTGTTTTGATGTGAATCTTTATCCACTCTGACATTTGCACTCTCAACAACCTTCCTTAGCCTTTTATTGTAGCATTCGTAGGCTTTGCTCCCAGTTGAGTATCCAAGAAATATTCCCTCATTAGATCTTGAGTCAAACTTTCCCAAACCTTCTTAGTCTTTTTTAATAAAACATCTGCTTCCAATTTTTTTGAGATACTTGACAATTGCAGGTCTTCCATACTAAATCTCATTAGGAGTTTTGGTGCTATCCAACCTTAGCTGACCTCTGTTAAGAATATAGACAGTATACATTAGGCAACTTGGCTTCATTCAACATTGTCCTAGCCATTTCTTGAATAATTCTATTCTTTCTTTCCACTAGTCTGTTCTGTTGAGGAGTTCTTGCAACAGAATAGTGCCTCTTTATACCATGCTCTTCACAAAACTCTTCAAAATCATTTGATGTGAACTCACCACCACTATCAAACCTTAAACACTTGATTCTAACATTAAATAGTTGATTCTAACATTCATTTCATTCTCAACCATTGACTTGAAAATCTTAAACCTACCGAAAGCTTCTGATTTTTCTTTTAAGAACATAACCCATGTCATTCTAGAGAAATCATCAATGAATAACATGAAATACCTTTCACCTTGAAGACTCTTTGTTATGTTAGGTCTGCACAAATCAATATGAATCAGTTCTAGAGGTCTTGTAGCGGAATACTCCTTGGTCTTGAACCTTATCCTTGCTTGCTTCCCAATTTGACATTCTCTACACATGGTGTTTGTAGGTTTGACAACCTTAGGCATATCTCTCACTACTTGCATGGATCTAATCTTCATAAGGTTATCAAAGTTGATGTGTCCCATCCTCTTGTGCCACAACCAACATTCACTTGTTTGTCCTAAAAGACAACTTCTCCCATTGACACCCTTTAGATTATATAGATTGCTTTCAGTCCTTGACCCTTTTGCCACCAATCTAACATATTTTTCTTTTCTAATTTCACATCCTTGTTCATGTAAATAACATATTGTATCCTTTGCTACACATCTGACTTATACTGAGAAGATTGTGCTTGAGACCTTCAACATAGATAACATATTTTGTTATAGATTTCCCATCTACTTATGGTGCCCTTTCCACAGATCTTCGTTGATGAATTATCTCCAAACTTTACTACATTCCACTTAACCAGCTTGATGAATTTTATTTTCTCACCAATCATGTGACTTGAACATCCACTATCAATTTCTCATAGATTTTTTCCCTTGATAATGAAATGTTGTTTGCACAACCATTGGGTTTTTAACCTCATTTCTTGATTCCTCTCCTTTGGAGGTGTCATTCTCCTAAACTTGCTCTTGATAACATCTTCTCTTTCTGCTAGTTCACTTCCGCAGAACTTTGCTATGTTGAACATGCATTGGAATACTAGGGGGTGGGCGGTGAATCAATATTCAAACAAATGTCAAACCCTTCAAAGCAAACTAAAATTTAATCTGTACAACATTAACATAAACATAAAATATCAACACAATGCACAACACCACATAACACCAAATATACATGGGAAACCCCAATGGGGAGAAAAACTACTAGGAGCTACTATCTTAATCCAACCTCACAATTTATCATAGTTACAACTTTGTTTTAGGGCTACAACCCAAGGAAGCTACTACTCCATGTAGAAAGGTTTTAGGGTCACTCCCAAGGAAGTTACAACTCCTTGCAAACTTTGTTTTAGGGCTTCAACCCAAGGAAGAAACTATTCCCTAAACTGAGAACAAACTCAAAAAATATTATAGCATGAAAATCCTTCTACTGTCTAAATATGACAATGAAGCTCAATCCTTTTGATGGTTGTAATTTTGTTCTTTCCTTTCTTTTTTGATGATTGCAATTTTTCTTTGACAACTCTTCTGCAACTTCTTCAAATGTCTTCTCTTTAGCTTAATGAGTCACTTCTTTCAACCTTCACGAAATTTTTCCTTTGGCTCACTACCTCCAACAATCAATTAGGCACTCTTCTCTTCCCTTCTATCTCAGAGATATGGTCAAATTGAATCTAGACAAGGTCTACAAATTCTGCTCTTTCTCCTTCAGTCGCTTACATATACATCATAATGCATTACACATCTTCATTCAAATTCTTACACACACACCACATAGATTAACTAGGTTTACAAAATATATAGGATATTACTTTGATTACATTACATGTTGGCCAAGAACAACAAGAATATTACAATTGTAGGTCAACCAAAGATCAAACAACATGAAACATGTAGGAGGAAAGCCCTAAAATGAACGAAACACAACAAGAAGAGGAACACGCCTTGCAGATTCCAACACATGCTTAACCTAGTCCTAAAATGAACATCAGTCTTCAAGGAACAACATCTGCATACTTCACACATTTGAAATAGGCCAACCTTAAGCAAGAAAACACAAAATTTGAAGCATGTCAACCATTACAACTTGGTGGTACTTATGAAAGATTAAAAAATTATTTGTGCTTCTCCCAGATGAGTTGGCATGACCCATACAAAATTTTCAAACACTTCAAGGATTTCACACAAACCCCAACTCGTGGCACACACCTTCAACATATCTCAGTTGACCACTCATAAACATAACCCAACAACACCTTCATTTCAAACCATAGCCTGTTTCACATAAATCAAAAAACACCTTGTGAAGAAACAAGAAACATCACAAGATCTTCAGGGTCATTTTGCACTAGCTAATTCACCACTTCATACAATAACAAGTTGGTGTGCAAGCCAACATACACTGAAACTAGCCACCAGACAATATAGTCCTGCACTCTGTCATTTACAAATTTCTTTGTAGAGGGACAAATGATATGAAACTTTAGATGTAGCACCTTCACAACACATTGAACTTAACTTTTAAAATGCATGACCATATCTACAAACCTAGAGGAATGTAGAGCCAAACTTTCCACCACTATGAACATCCTCATAGAAATAATACTGTCCTCAAACTATCACTTACAAAACACCTATTCGGTAATCCAAACAACATGAAACTTGAATCACACATGCCTTGACAACATATGAAGCTAACTTCCAAACCACAAGAGCACAACTTCACTAGTAGAGAAATGCAAGGAATCTCTTAGAGATTGGCAACTAAATAGCTAGATGAAAACACAATCAACCAAACTGTAACCAACTTTTGACATCAAAGACAACCAACCTCACACTTTACTTATACTTTTGACATCAATGACAACCAGACTGCAACAATCTCCTCCTGTGACATTGATGGGAAAACCAATTTGACATGCACTCTTCTCCCCCTTTGACATCAAGGGAAAAGGAAAACTACTTCTCCCCCTTAGGGCACAATCTCTCTCCCTAAGGTGCACATTATTTTATTTTCAACCTTCTCCCCCTTTGATGCACATACACTCCTTGAAGCAACTAACATGCTCCCCCTATCAGTAAAAGCCACTACTTTCTCCCCCTGAGAGGTAGCCACCATCAATTTAGGAAAAAGATATGACATGAATTTCCCTCCTTGGACATATGCACCAACTATGCATCTAGCAAGGAGTGGTAATTACCCCTAACTTCTTTCAAAGATACTCAAAAGTATCCTTTGCAAGAGCCTTAGTGAAAACATCTGCAATATGATCCTTTGTTGAAACATATTCCAACTTCACTTCTTTATCTGCAACCTTCTCTCTCAAAAAGTGATACCTGATTGATATGTGCTTGGTTCTAGAATACATCACTAGATTCTTGGAAATATTAATAACACTTGTATTATCACACAAAATAGGAATAGGTTCATCATACTATATGTTGATATCCTTCAATGTTTGTTTCATCCACAACACTTTTGTACAAGATGCTGCAACAATATAGTCCGCCTTTGCAATTGATAAATATACTAAATCTTGTTTCTTATTATGCCATGAAACCAATCTATTTCCTAAAAAGAAAGCACTGTCACTTGTACTTCTTCTATCATCCACACATCCAACCCAATCAGTATCAGTGTAAGCACTAGATCAAAGTAATTACCTTTTGGATACCATAGGCCATAATCCAAAGTACTCTTCAAGTATATAAAGATTCTTTTGATTATCTACACATGAGTTTCTTTAGGATTAGCTTGAAATCTTGAAACCAAACATACCACATGCATGATAGGTTTTGAAGTAGTTAAATACAATAGGATTCCAATCATAGATCTGTATATCTTTTGATCAGCTAAGGGAGATTTATCATCTTTAATCAAATTACAACCAGTAACCATGAGAGTACTAACTAGTTTACAATATTCCATCCCAAACTTCTTCAACATCTCCTTGACATATTTTTCTTGAGAAATAAAGATACCATCAAATAGTTCAGCATTTTGAAGACCAAGAAAGAAAGTTAACTCACCAATCATAGAAATCTCAAATTCCTTCTACATCTCTTCAATGAACTTCTTGGACATCTCATCATTTCCACCAAAGATTATGTCATCAACATACACAACAACTATCAAAATTCTTTCATCCTCAATTTTGAAGTAAAGATTACTATCTACAGTACCTTTCTTGAATCCTTGTTGAAACAATTATTTATCCAACCTTATATACCAAGCTCTAGGAGCTTGCTTGGGACCATACAATGCCTTTTTGAGTCTGCACACCATGTTTGGTTCTTCTAAAAGCTGAAATACATCAGGTTGTTGCATGTACACCTCTTCTTCCAAATCTTCATTTAGGAAGGCTGACTTGGCATCCATCTGATAAACCTTGAAGTCCTTGTAAGTAGAAAAAATAAGAACATTGTGATAGCTTTCATTCTTTCCACTAGAGAAAAAGTCTCCTCAAAATCAATGCCTTCTACTTGTGAATGGCCTTTACAAACCAATCTTGCCTTGTTTCTTACAACTTCTCCTTCCTCATTCTTCCATTGCTTGCAACCATCTTTTATCCTTGCTGGCATCAATAAAATTTTTTAGGTTCTATCTTTGATAGAAAACAAAATTTAACTTGTTCACTTGCCTTTGCAAGCTTTCTTCTGATCAACACTCCTTCATTCTTGTCACCAATGAGTTGATCTTTTGATGATTACTCTGAAAATACTTTGTAGAGTCTTGATGAGATTTTCTAGTGTTTCTTCTTTCTCTTCAAATTATTCATCTGAGAAGGGAGGTGCATCAAATCTGCAGTCCTCAATTTCATTCATATTCCAATGTAGATCTTCATCAACCTTCACATTAGTACTTTCAACTATCCTTCCCAACCTTTTGTTGTAGCATCTGTAAGCTCTACTCTAAGATGAATACCCTAGAAAGATACCTTCATCAACCCTTGAATCAAACTTTCCCAATACATATTCATCTCTTCTAATGTAGCATTTACTTCCAAAAACTCTAAAATACCTAACACTTGCAGGTCTTCCATACCACAACTCATAAGGTGTCTTAGTGCTGTTCAATCTCAATAGTCTTATGTTTTGAACATATATTGCAGTATGAACTGCTTCTCTCCAATAGACATTAGATAGATTTGCTTCCATCAACATGGTCCTTGCCATCTCTTGAACAATCATATTCTTCCTTTCAACTACCCCATTCTGCTGAGGAGTCCTCACAGTAGATAGATGCCTCTTTAATCCATGTTTTTCACAAAAGTCATTGAACTCATTTAAAGTGAACTCACCTCCTCTATCAAACCTAAAACATTTGATCTTTGCATTCATTTCATTCTCAATCAGAGATTTGAATATCTTGAATCTACTAAAAGTATCAAATTTATCTTTCAAGAATGTAACCCATGTCATCCTAGAGAAATTATCAATAGAAAACATGAAATGCCTTTCTCCTTTCTAATTTTTGTTTTGGTAGGTCTGTAAAAACCAGTATGTACCAACTCCAAAGGTCTATAAGAAGAATATTCTTTAGACTTGAAACTTATCCTTATCTGTTTATCAAATGTCTGTTTATCAAATTGACATTCCTTGCACACTATCCTTGCAGGCTTGATTATCTTAGGCATATCTCTTACTGCATGCAATGAGCTAATCTTCACAAGATTGTCAAAGTTAATGTGTCCCATTCTTCTTGTAGAGAAGGGGGATTTGCTGCTCACGAGTCTCTTGCTTACCAAGAGATTTCCAGGAAATGAACTACCCAATGAGTTGAATAAGATGAAAGAGTTGCAAGAAATAGATCAAAAGCAGAGTTTCAAGAATGATAACAGACAACTTTAGGGACTGAAAGAGTAGATCATTGAGACTTGAGAGACAAAAGGAGAAGCTATTAGCTAGAGTACGGTAGCATGGTAGTGGGACATCAACACAATGTGCTGAAGTTCCAAAGGCACATTGGCATCCTGTATAAATAGAGCACCCAACCTCCTGACAAAAATTCAAAGGACTTGCTAACTATTCCAGATCCGAAGTCTGTTTTAAACTACTATTTTAATAGATAATATAAAATATTGATAAATGATGGAGACAAAGAACCTACTTACAACAGGTCTTGCACTTCAAAGTCTCCCACAACACTCCACACAAACAACCTGCACACAAGACAAACAAGGGAAAATGTTGGGGTGGTTTCGGGGCTTGTTAGAGTCAAACCCCCGTTTTGGTGTTCCCACCTCCATGAATCGCTAGATAGATAGAGAGGATAATAGACACAAAGTAAAGTAGAAAAAAAGTGATAAAAGAAAACCCTGCTCAAGGAGGAGAACCTGTATCACAAGATAAAGACAGAAAGTGATAAAATTAAACCCCGCTCAAGGAGGAGAACCTATATCATGAGATAAAGACACAATAGATACTATGTTAGAAAATAAACAAGAATCAAGAGAGCATTACCAAAAATCCATGGCTCTCTCATGGCTTGATAGACACAATGTTGAGCACTTTCAAGAGAGATTTGGATATTGGAGATACTTTAGTTTGGCAGAGCTTCACCATAGAAATGAGATAGAGAAGAGAAGAGCCAAAGAAGCAAGCTAGAATCAAAGAATGATAGAATGAATCTGAATGAGGGTGAAAAGAAAGTTTTTGTTCATTTGCATGGGTGGGAAAAACAATTACTCTTAGAAATCTACCATAAGGACACATGTCATGGGTCAAAGATTATGAAATTCCTCATTTGAACTCATGAAATTATAGGGAACTAGTGTTCCACATGGACTTTTGCATGCCGCATAGGCATCCAACTCATTGTTTCATAAGAAACAAGGTGGAAGATTGCTGTCGCTTCATCATTGGCCCTTATGGAGTCGAAATCATGAAATTTTGACCCATAAGGTTTGTAAGAGAGGGGGACCACTACATGCAAGAACCTAGGTAACAGAGGATCAAGATGTGAGAGGATGCCTTAACTTACCTTAGCTAATTGCAATGTTTGGAAATGCAAGGCGAGAGTAACGTGGACCTTGAGGCCTCTCAGTTACTCTACAGACCCGAAACACAAGAAAGGGCTAGGTGAGCTGTTTTTAGGTCTAATGCTATGCCTTAGGAAGCTCTCTGTCTAAGGACGAAAGCACAGTCTCTAGACGTCAGCGTTTCAAAAGTGCACTATCGTTCGTACGGCTAGACAACATTGAAGACGAGGTCAAATCAATAAAACTAGCTAACAACCTAGCTGACTAACTAAAGGGCCTGAATGATGTGATTAAGTAAATGAAATACTCTCTAATATTATAAAGTAAATATGAAAGAGTGAAGAGAGCAAGGAAAATATCACCAAGGAATTCGTTTGCCAGCTAATTCCTCGAGAAGTACGTGCTCCTACACACAACAAGAGAGGAAAATGTTGGGTGGCTGTTGTAAAGCCATAAAAATTCATGGTCCTATGGAGTAAGAACCACCATTTCAACCCACATCAATAGAGCCATTCTAATTAAAAGAAAAACTAGAAATGCAAATCTAAACTACAGAAACAAAATAATGCTTTTAAAAGAAATCAATCTCCATTGTCTCCCTATCACCAAGATCTTTATTTATGCATTTGCTCTCAAATTTTATAAACACAAAATGCAATAAAGAGGTTATGGTGAATGAGAAATGTAATCAAGATACAAAGATGATATGAGTATGTAAATTTGTGAGCAAAATTTGTGAGAGCCCAAATGAGAGGGAAATCCTATTTTAAATAGGAGTTCCCTGAGGATGGAAAGGGGTTGAAGATGAAATGTGGGATAAAATATGAGAGAGAAGGAAATGCCATTATCCCACATTGTTGGGTTAAATGTTATGGATGAGAATGAAAGTGACAAAGGGTTATTAGATTAAAATGTACCTAAATGATTAAATATGAATAAAATGATTTAAAGATGCTTTACTAAAATGCAATATTTCATGAATGATTTATGCAAATGATATGATTAATATGCAAGTTATGGTAATTTGCTTATTATGAAATAATAATCAATGACTATGATAATTGATTTATTAATGGAGATGAATATGAAACAATTATGGATGATAATGATAATTGATTTAATATGGAAATGATGTTTATGACTTATTATGCAAATGGATTATGAATGATTATGATTTATTATGTAAACAGGTATGAATGATAGTGCAAATGGACATAAACGTTAATGCAACATATATTGAATGAGCATGAGATGGTTCAATGATTTGATGAAATGCATGAATAGAAGAAAGTATTGAATAAATTGAATAAGTAAATAATAGTATCTATTTAATCAATAGACGAATATCATTACGATTGTGAGGAAAATTTTGAGTGTCTACATTTTGCCCCTCTTTGAGACAATGCAGCTTGTCGCATTGTTTCAAAGAAAAAGATTGATCAACTGATACATGCCCCAAGATATCTTGGTAAGGATTATGATAAGAATGATGAGACAATGTAGCTTCTCACATTGTTTCAAAGAAAAAGATTGATCAACCGATACATGCCCCAAAGATATCTTGGTAAGGATTATGATAAGAATGATATGCCCCCTCGAGAGGCTGATCGAACAGATTGTAAGAAGATTAATCTCTCAATAGATGTCTAGAAAGTGATTAGATACCTGATATTGCACAAGTGATAAAGCAGTGATGTACATTTTAATGAAAATGCATAGTTGATGGGCGTAACTGAACAATTGATGGAAATGATCAATATAGCCAGGTTGATGAGCTAATGAAGCTGAGTGAGCTAATTAAGCTGATTGAGAATTATGCTTACACAAGACAAGGTGTTGCAATGATGGATTGACTGATGGGTTAAGGGGACATGAAATTTCGAGAAATAGGTTGATTGATTTGAGATTTGATTCAAGAGACATATTAGTGAGTTAAGAAATTGATTGATTTCTCTACGACAAGAAAGATGAAGAAAATGAAATGCAAGATGGAAGAGAATGAAGGTGATGAAGCCTCTTGTGCCTTTTAAGTGCTTTTATCATCATTGAGCTTATTATGTCAAAAAATAGTATAAGCATCTAGATAACATGAATATCTAGACGACCTGAATACTGTTTGCATTTGTATTTAGTAAGGAAGTATAAGCATCTAGGTATAAGAACCTTAGATGACCTGAATACTTATTGCATGGAAAACACTATCAGACAAGGAATGCTCTCATCCACATTAGACTCATAGGTCCTCGATGGTTTTAGACAACCATGTCCTAAGACGGGTCATCCTGTGAATAAGAAACAATCCACAAACAACAAACAAATGAACATGCCCCATCCTTGCCTCTCTAGTCAAAGACATCTTGAAGAAGCTAAAATACATGTCACCAAAGAGAAAATCATAAAATAAGCAAAGATCAACAAACAAACAGGGGTTTTGCTTCGATGTAGAATTGATTCTTGTTACAGTTTATGCGTTCGATTGGATTTGTAAGATGGGTTGATAGATATGTTATAATGTTTGCTTGATTTTCAACACTTGCATGTTTTGATTTTGTTGAAGTTCAAAGTCGTGTGGTGATCTGAAAGTGTCACCGTTTTCTAGAATTTTTGGGATTTTTGGAATATTCGATTTTTTTGGATTTCTTTAGGACATTTTATGATTTTTTTGGATTATTTCAAGTCATTTTATGGTTTTGTTTTGGATTATTTCAGGACATTTATAATCTTTTTGGATTTTTTGAGGACATTTTATGATTTTTTTGAATTTTTTAGGACATTTTATGATTTTTTTGATTTTTTTGAATTTTTTTAGGACATTTTATGATTTTTTGAATTTTTTCAGGACATTTTATGATTTTTTTGAATTTTTTTTCAAGACATTTTCTGATGGAAAATAGACAATCAGATAGACAAAGAGGGTAGTTTCTCTGACCGCGAGATGCTTAGTATCTTAACCCATAGCTAAGGTTAAGGAGATGCCCCAGTGAGGGATAGGACCAACCTAGTATGCGTGGCAAAGCAAGCAAGCGAGGGGAATGTCAAACAATTCACAAGCCATGGTGAGTATGAAAAGGTCATTATGAAGTGGAGGATGAATGAAAAGGGAATGAAAAGATCAAGTAGAGCTCCAAAGGAAAGAGGAGCAAAGCCTCTACACATGGCGCCGATTTCTCAGTTTTCACCATGGTACTTGCTCAAGGTGCCACCGAAGTGGTTTTCACCATTGAACGAATGGATTTCTCTCTCTTTTTTTTTTTTAGAACTTTTTTCCCTTTTTTTGTATTTTTTCAGGACTTTGAAAAGATTTCCCTCTAAAGCATTTAGGTATAAAACTTGCGAATGTGCATACTATTGATGGGATCACTAGCAATTCACCTTCTAGAGTAGATAACTGGTATGCCCCAGATCCATACACAACAGTGATAACGTATGGACCCAACCAGTTAGGCTCAAATTTACCTTTATTTTTGCTGTCTTGTTAAGTGCGAGGATTTTCATGAAGAACAAGATCCCCAACCTCAAATGTACGTGGTTTCACTTTCTGATTATAACTTCGACACATCTGTTGCTGGTATGCTCTAAGATGATTGAAAGCAATTTTTCTTCATTCATCCAACAGTTCCAACTCCTGCAAATGGGAAACTCAGTATTCTTCATCACTGATTTGATTGCGCAAAGAGACACACAAAGAGGGAAACTCAACCTCGATGGGCAAGATGGCTTCAGATCCATAGACAAGGGCATATGGGGTAGCACTTGTGGGAGTGTGGACACTTGTGCGATAAGCCCACAGTGTAGGATTCAATTGAATATGCCAATCTCAACCAGCTTCATTGATCATCTTTTTAAGAATTTTGAGAATGGTTTTGCTAGAAGCCTCAGCCTAGCTGTTACCTTGAGGATAGTAAGGTATGGAAAAATGATGTTGTATATGGAATTTCTCACATAGTTCGCAAACATCCTAATTTTTGAATAGACGACCATTATCTGTGATGATGGATAGAGGAATGCCATAACGAAAGATGATGTAGTTCAGTATGAAGGTGGCTATTTGTTTTCCATTGATATGAGTGAGAGGAACAACTTCAATCCATTTCGTGAAATAGTTAGTGGCAACAAGAATGAACTTATGACCATTGGATGAAGGTGGATGGATCTTTCCCACAAGATCGAGTTCCCACTGATAAAAGGGACATGGTGTAGCAAGAGACTACAATTCTTGTGTAGGAGCATGTATCAATTCTGCATGTTTTTGACACTACTTGCATTTTTTAACAAATTGATAGGCATCCTTTTCCACTGTAGGCCAATAATAACCCATACGCAAGAGTTTCTTGGCTAAGGTAGGACCGCTTGAATGTACCCCACATATACCTTCATGTACTTCTTGTAAAGCAGTTTTGACCTCATCGTGCTCAAGAGATCTAAGTAAAGTACCATCGAGACCTTGGCGGTAAAGGGTATCGGCTAAGATCACATAGCATGAAGCTTGACAGATAAAGGTTTTACGAGATTTATTGGATAGGTTTGATGGAAAGGTTTTGTCTCGAAGATAGATATAAATATCCCCATACCATTGGGAATTAGGACCAACAATGAGACAAATCATTTTAGATTGTGGTATATTATAAGCAGGTTCCAAAAGAGGTTCTACCAGGAACTCACAGTAAGTGGCATTACTTGGAATTTCTATAAGTGAACCAATTGTTGCCATTACATCAGCAGCTTTGTTGTTATCTCAGGAAATCTGTTCAAAAGAGATTGATGTGAAATAGGCCTTGAAGTCATCCACCATTCTTTTGTAAGGCATCAATTTTTCATCTTTTGTTTTATAGTCATCATTAACTTGTCTGATCACTAGCTGAGAGTCACCAAGAACATGCAACTCAAGGATCTTCCATTGCACAGCTATACGGAGCCCAAAAAGTAATGCCTCATATTCTGCAATATTGTTGGTACATGGAAACTGTATCTTGTAAGCTTTAGGTATACAATCCCCTTGCGGAGTGACAAAGAGAATTCCAGCAGCAGAGCCACCTTGTGTGAAGGAGCCATCAAAATATAAAGTCCATAGATGTGTAGATTCCATATTGAAGATTGATTCGTCAGGAAACTCTGTAAGAAGAGGATGATCATCTGTCACAGGAGCATCAACAAGTTGATATGTGATAGCTTGTCATTTGATTTCTTTTCTTTCTATGTACTCAATATCAAACTCGCTAAGAATCATCACCCATTTAGCTAGTCGTCCTATGAGTTCTACTTTGTTCAAGAGGTACTTAAGAGGATCAATTTTTGCAATGAGCTTTGTATGGTGTGTAAGCATGTAATGTATCAGCTTCTAGGATGCAAAAACTACAGCAAGGCATGCTCTTTCAATAGGACTATAATTGAGTTCATATCCCACTAGAGTACGACTGATGTAATAGATTGCACGTTCCTTTCCTTCAGAGTCATGTTGTGCCAAAAGTTCCCCCAATGTTGTGGTGGTTGTGGATATATATAGAAGTAAAGGCTTGTCATTTGTAGGAGGTACTAATACTGGTGGTGTCATCAGATATTCTTTTATTTTCTGAAAAGCTTGTTCACACTTGTCATCCCATCTAAATGAAACATTCTTGTGTAATAAATGCTGAAAGGGTTGACATTTATCTGCAAGTTGTGCTATAAAATGATGGATAGACTAAAGTTTTCCTTGTAATGATCTCAACTATCTGATATTCTTAGGCGGAGGCATTTCAAGTATAGCCTTTATTTTTGTAGGATCCACTTCAATTCCTTTAGATGAGACAATATATCCAAGGATTTTTCCAGAGGTTACCCCAAAGGAACATTTCTTTGGATTCAATCGGACCTTGTATTGTTCTAATCTTGTGAAAATTTTATCCATGATCTCTAGATGTCCAGCTTTGGTGTAGCATTTTCCCAACAATCATCTACATAGTCTTCCAAATAGTTATGCATCATGTCACGGAAAATAGTGGTCATTGCACGTTGGTAGGTAGCTACAACGTTCTTCAACCCAAAGGGCATGACATTCCAACAGAAAATTCCCCAAGGAAAAGTGAATGCTATCTTAATTTGATCTTTAGGAGAAATTTTGATCTAATTATAGCCTAAGAAACCATCCATGAGGGATAACATTTCATGCCCTGCTGTCAAATCCAGTATCATGTCAATGTTTGGAAGTGGGAAGTCATCCTTAGGACAAGCTTTGTTTAAATCTCTAAAATCTGTGCAAAATTGGATGCCCCCATTAGGCTTTGAAACTGGTACTAAATTTGAAATCCAATCAGCATAGTCAACATGTCTGATAAATCCCACATCTAGCAACTTTTGTAATTCAACTTTTACCAAGAGAGCAATGTGTGGGTGCATTTTTCAAAACTTTTGTTTAACAGGTTTTGCCCCTGGTGGCAAAGACAAGTGATGCATTACTAGATCTAGATCAAGTCTTGGCATATCTGCATAGGACCATGCAAAGTTAACTTGTCTTTCCTTGTAAAATTGCATATGCTCTATTCTCTTTTTAGGTGTTAATGGTTCTACTAAATGAATTATCTTTGGTTTTTCTTTTGTGCCCAAATTTGTTGGTACTATCTTCTCCACCAACATAGATGATTTTTCATGATATACTGCTAAGGGAAGTGTGTCAAGCCTTCCATCCTCGGGTGACTCAGAGAGGTTTTCACCCTTGGATACGTCCTTTATTTTTACTTTTTTTGGGTCTAATAGTGCCACAAAGCAGTTTTCACTAGAAGACCTATTTATATTTTCAATAATTTTGTCACAGAAAGGCTTGGCACTCCCCCCAAAATAAGCCGCACTGTTGAGTTCTATGATGAATCCTACTTTATGATCCTCAAGGGGTGTGTCTTCTCGTGCTCCTAGAAAATTTATGATTGCCTCATCATTTTCAAATACATCCAATTGTGATGATCCCTTTTGATCAAAATCAATGAGTTCAGGGTGAACCAAGGGTAAAGAATCATGATTCGAATCAAGATTTTGAATGGATTCGAGGGTACAAATATTATGATTGGGTTTAGGGGTAGGGACACTATCATAGTCATAAATGTCAATGAAGTCATCAATGGCACTTTCCTCATTTTTCTATGTAGCATTAGAGGACTCTACTTCCTTACTTGAAGGACACGCGGTACTCAAGGTCTTATCTTTTTGCGCATGATATCCTAATCCAGGGAATTTTTGTGTACGAGTAGGTTGTATTAGTTCCAAGATACCCTACTTCTGTAAGCCAAGAGGACTTTTACCATCATATCCCATTTGTTTCATAATATCAAATCCTTTACCATATTGTTCAACATGTATCTTTATTTCAGTCTGTTCTTTTTTTGTATCTTCATCTTTGTATAACTCGTTTAGGAGATCAACTTCTTCTGTTTCATTATAAAGGGCTCCCCATTTTTTAAAAGTAGTTGATTTACAAATCATTGTAGTATTTGCATTTGATGTGGTCTTAGTCATTTGTGGTTTTCCATAGGTGTGAGGAGATAAAGGTAGCTTTCCAATGCAAAGGGCACGATTCAAGGTATATTCTCCTACTCCTTGTTCTTTTACCTGTATTTTGATCTCGGTTGCATTGGATTTTGAGGAAGATGCTTTTAAGGACTCAGGATCAACATATGCTTGGGAAGGAAATGCTTCATGATTGCTTGGGATTGTGATTTCAGTTTTAGGGCTTAGATTATGGCAATACATGAAAGGGTTTGGATCTCCGCGTATTGTTATTTCAACACCATTGTGGGGGAATTTAATGCACTGGTGGTATGTAGAAGGTATTGTTTGCATTGCATGAATCCAAGGTCTTCCAAGGAGGATATTATAGGTTAGTGGGAGATCAAGGACTTGGAAAACCACATCCTTTACCACAGGGCCAATTCTAATTGGTAAAGTAATTGATCCTTTAGATGAGCATTCCTCTTCATCATATGCCTTTATGGTAATCTTTTTACTTGGATCAATTGCATTTTCAGAGAAGCCTAATTTTGTGATCAATTCTTGAGTACAAATATTAAGGCCTGCTCCTCTGTCTATCAAAACTTGCTTGATCTTAACATTATGGATGAGGACGTCAATGTGTAAAGCTGCGTTATGTGGTTGTCAAAGGGATGAATCATCATTTTCAGTAAAAGTGAGAGTATGAGGAGAAGTGATGTGTCCCATCATAGCTTGGAATTGATCTACATGTAGGTCTATAGGCAATGTAGTAGTAGCAAGCGCTTTATCTAAGATAGCTTTATGCTCAGGAGATTGGCGTAGCAGCTTGAGTATAGAAATTTGCGCGGGTGTTTTTCCTAAGTGCTCTATGAGGTTGTATTGCGAAGCAGGTGTAGTAGGTTTTGCATTGGGACCTTTAAGGGTAACAATGCCTTTGTGGGTAGTAACCTTGCAATCAGGTTCTTTTCCTTTTATGATGAAAGTGTTGACATGATTATCGACCTCACTGATGTTATGTATGGTATAATCATACTTAGCAGTAGTATAATTTACACCATCACCAGATTCAAGAGCCTTTCCTTTATCCTTGTCATGCTTAGTGAAAGGGTTTTTAAACACCTCGCGATCAGAGTTACCAGAAGGAGTGTGTCTGTCAACTGCTATCTTACCGTTATCAATAAGGTCCTGTATTAAATGTTGAAGTTTATTGCAGCTATTTGTCTTATGTCCTTTGTGTCTATGATAGTCGCAAAAGTGATCTTCATTCCACCATGGGGGTTTGACTTGTGGATTATATTCCTTTATTTCAGGTAGCGTTATAATATTAATTTCAAGAAGTTCTTTTAATGCAGATTCAAGTGATTGTCCCAATGGTGTAAAATTTCATTTAGGGAAACTTCTTTGTTTTTCTTTTCCTTTATCTGAAGATGGACCTTTGAGATTGTAAACAGGCGATGATGTTTTAGTTGTTTTTGCATCGACAACTCTGTCATTGACTACATTCTTGTTCTTAACCCAAAAAGGGGTCTTGTTGTTTGAATTTGATTTTTGATATTTGTCATTATTAAGTTTAATAATTCCATCATCAATGAGGGTTTGTTCAATTCGAAATCCCATTTCTATGGCTTCATCAAAGGAATCCAAGAATTTGAGGCGAAGTTCCCTTCTGATTTCTTTGTTCAAATTTCAACAAAAAAGGTCAACCAATTCTTGATCAGGAATGGAATAATGCAATCGTTTTGTTAAATGTCTCCATCTTTGTAAAAATGACACAAAAGATTCACCTTGTTTTTGTTTGCTGTTGAAAAGCTTTGTCATAGTCACTTTAAGGTCACAATTGAAACTATAATTGGAGACAAATCTATCATCCAATTCTTGAAAAGATTTGATGGTCGGGGGTAATCATGAAAACCATTCCATAGCCTCTCCTCCTAGACTACGAGGAAATAATCTCATAAGGTACATTTCATCAACTGCAAATTCCATGGTAGTGGCACAAAATTGTCTTAAGTGGTTCTTAGGATCTCCTTTTCCATTATATTTGTCAATTTTTGGTATTTCCCAATGGTTAGGAAAAGGTGGCATTAGTATGCTTGGATCAAAGGGATAAGGACATATGTCTTCAATGAAGAACTTGTGAGTCGATATTTTACTGTTCTTGAGATTATCATATTCTTGTCTTAATGTTCTAAGCTCATCCAAAATAGGATCGTTTGTAGGTGCAAGTTTTGATGTCTTTGAAGATCGCTTGTAACCAGGTTGTAGATAAAAGGGTCTATGATATTTGATCCTACCATCGTTGTTTGTTTTGGGATTCTTAGATTCACTAGATTTAAGTTGGTCATTCATTGTGAGTAATGACATGTCAAAATCAGGAGGCATTTTGATTCCTTCATTAGCAAGGGCCTTGAAGTATTGTTGTGGGTTATGTTTGACCACCTCTGTAAGAAGTTTAGTGAACCTATTATCGTTAAGACCTTCATTTATGGTGGATTGTGTTATATCTTCTCTATCAGTTTCACTTGTTTTACTAGTTGCAACACTAATGTGATCTTCCCCATCAAAGTATTTTCCCCAAGGGTTGCCTTCTTGAAACATTTTTTCTCTTGTTCTAGGGGTCATAGGTGATTCGTTATGATTTTCAATCCAAGGTAATGTATGAGACCTAAGAATATGATGAAAATGAAAAGGATATGATTCTAAGATGAGATATGAAAATGGTATGGTATGATATGACAAGCTAAGAATGGAAAAGCTAAAAGGCAACTCTAGGTCCAAAGTTGGTTATGATATAAAGGCTTTACTTGTGTTATGATGGATAGACACAAGGACCAATAATCAAGAGAGGGTATGTAGGAGATGATGGAATCCAAAAGGATTTCCATACTCAAGGATAATGGTATGTTTCCCTAACTCAACGATGGTGAACTTCAAGTGATGCGGGTGATAGATAGCCAATAGTTTGATTTCAAGACCTAGGAAGAGTAGCCTAAGTGCAAGCTAAAGGTTTTATTTGATCAACGATGAATATGCAAAGGGCTAAATTCTTAGAACATGCAAGGGTTAGGTGAGATGGTCTTGATATGAAAAAGGGGTTGAACATGAAAGAACTAGGTGGAATGATATATGTATGCAAGGACTATGTAATGTGACCTATGTATGCAAGACTAGGAACATGCAAGAAATAGGGTGAAAGGGATATGAATATGTAAGGACCATGAATATGCAAGGACTAGGTGGAATGCAAGGATTGAAAGATCAAAACTGAAGGATGATGACCCCAAGAAATCTAAGTGATAGGTTCATGTGGGATGTTTATATTGTTGGACCTTTTGAGGTTTGCAAAGTTTGAGATGTTGCAAGTTTCTTGCTGTGATGTTTGTTTGAGGTCAATTGTTTGTGTTCAGATTTGTGAATGTGGTGAATACTATTTGAAAATCCAGAAAACACTTGACAAGCACGATGTTTTGGTGTATGCAAATGCATATGAGACAAACACAATCCTAATAGGCCAATAGGCCAAGGGTTTGTATACTTTATATAGCCCACCGATATACCCCGAATTGGTGCTAAACACCTTTCCTTCTCGAGAGAGGATAGCTTAGAAGTTTGATGGCACTGACTCCCCTCCACGGCTCATTAACGTCATTAGGGCACACCAACTTTGGATTCTTGGGTAGTCACTTCCCAAGAATTGCTATCTCTACTCAAGGGGATCAACAGTGAGTGTCTTCGAGCATGATACTATACCCTGCACTATACCAAGCAATGACTGAAAAATGGTTGGCTTCTAAAACAATAGGTGTTTAGTAAGGGCATTCCGTTCATAGGGCATGATCCATGGGGTGAGAGTCCCCTTTCGGATCCATCTCGTCAGAACCATACGCATGGTTCTTGGGCTTTCCCCAAGAATCCGCTTTTATATACCAGCTGGAAGTCCCTCGGGTTCAGGGTGCTACTGGTCTGAGTCGTCCTAGGGTGAGTACTTTTTCCCACCAGAACATGCCCAAGTTCTAGAGTCAATAACCATTTCTCTTGCACCCAGGATCACACAAGTGCACAAGGGGAGAGGATACTTTGATTATTGAATCGGGGTGACACATAAAAATAGATGGGTCTAGTTTCTGATCACCAAGTTTTGCACAAGGTGAGAGCATACTCCCTACCATCTCAAGCAAAACAAACAGTGTTCATTGACCCCTTGTTAAGCCTATGTGTAAGAAGACAATTGTTCATTTTTAATGCACCAATTGAAGTGTTTTATAATCTAAAAGACAATTGGTTTCAAAATCATGTCTTCGACGAACGTCTTGCATCGAAATCTCATTAGTAGTTTCATGCCTCCTTTCTTTGACAAGCATATGTTTTTATTTTCAATTCTTTGCCAAACGAACCTAGCAAAAGAAACCAAATTAACAAAATTAGTCACAAAACCAAAACTTAACCAAAATGAAAACTAACATAAATTTAAAGAAAATTAATCTAGGAAAAAAAAGCTAATTTAAAATCAAAAGTTAATCTAAATTCAAAATCTAAAGTTAGAGATTAAAAACTAATCTAGATTCAAAGTTAATCCAAATTTAAAACTTATCTAAATTAGACACTAATTAAAAACTAATCTAATTTAAAAGTTAGCACAAATTAAAAACTTAAAAAAAAGTTATTCTAATTAATCAGAATTAAAAGCTATTCTAAATTAAAATTAATCTAAAACTAAAAGCCAATATTAAAAATTACTCTAGATTAGAACTAATCTAAAGTTAAAAACTAATCTAAGAATTAAAAACTAAATTAAATTTAAATCTCTAATCTAAATTATAAATTAACTCTAAACTAAGAATCTAATTTATAAAGCCAAAATCTAAAAAATAAAAAATAAACTAAGAATCCAAGTAAAATCTAAATTAATGATTTTTCATGATTTAAAAATCTAAGCTAAATTAAAAAGCTAAAAAAATAAGAATTAAATTTAAAATCTAATTTAAATCTACAATTAAATTTAAAATCTAATTTAAATCTAAAATTAAATTTAAAAGCTACATTAAGAAAGAAAAAAAAACTGTAAAAAGAAAAATCTAATCTAAATTAAATTAGTAACTAAAATCTAGACTAAATTAAAAAAAAATCTAACTAAATAAGAGATTAGAAACTAAACTAAAAACTAACTTAAATTAAACTAAAACTAAATTGAACTAAGCTAAATTAAAATAAAATTAAACTCAAACTAAAACTAACAAAATCAAATTAAAAACTTAAACTATATTAATACTAAACTAAAAAAAAAACTAAAACAAACTAAAAATGACTATTAAATTAAAATCAAAGGAGAATCAAAGTCAGATAAGAAGAAAATAGAATTGCATGTTTAGAGTAAACATTCTCTAGACACAGAAGATTGCAGCCTGAAAAATATCTCAGAATAGCCACTGCCCCATGAACTGTAATGATTGCAAGACCCGCACAGAATGTGAAATGAGCACATAAAAGATGCAAATTGTTTGCCAAAATACAACTAATCAAAAATCTGAGAGATGCAAGCAAAAATATAAAAGCATGGACAAGGCAAGCAAGCTGTTTGATAGAGGCATAGACAAGGTATGTTAACTGTTTGCCAATGTGCACAAGATGGTTTTCTTTTTTTTTCTTTTCTTTTGAAAAAGATTTTAGCAGCTTTCAAGCAAATGCCACTTGCAGGTATAAAGCCAAAGGCATAAGAAACTTGCAAGCAAATGCTATTTGGAAAAAATAAAAAACTCTTCTATTGGTGATAAAAGTTTGCAGGGCACATAAAATGAGCCAAACTAATTCTATTCAAAAATTTCCAAGCACATGATAAAAAAAATTCAAAGCATGTGATATTCAAAAATGTGTGGAAGGGCATGCAATGTTGTGCGAAATATGCACAAAATGGCTACGTTGAAAAAAACTTAAGAAACTTTAAAAAAAAATACTATTGGCAGGTGTAAAGCTTGTTGTAGCAGCATCCTCCCTATCTCTGCCAAAATGAAAGCTTTTAAAACAGTATAATCCTTTAAAACATTTAAAGCATGAATATGGATGATATTTTATTCAAAAAAATATTTTAAAAATGTCAAGTTCACCAATTGTAGAGCCATAAAAATGCATGGTTCTGTGGAGTAAGAACCACCATTTCAACCCACATCAATAGAGCCATTCTAATTAAAAGAAAAACCAGAAATGCAAATCTAAACTACAGAAAAAAAATAATGCTTTTAAAAGAAATCAATCTCCATTGTCTCTCAATCACCAAGATCTTTGTTTATGCATTTGCTCTCAGATTTTATGAGCACAAAATGCAATAAAGAGGCTATGGTGAATGAGAAATGCAATCAAGATGCAAAGATGATATGAGTATGTAAATTTGTGAGAAAAATTTGTGAGAGCCCAAATGAGAGGGAAATCCTATTTTAAATAGGAGTTCCTTGAGGATGGAAAGGGGTTGAAGATGAAATGTGGGGTAAAAGATGAGAGAGAAGGAAATGCCATTATCCCACATTGTTGGGTTAAATGTTATGGATGAGAATGAAAGTGATAAAGGGTTATTAGATTAAAATGTACCTAAATGATTAAATATGAATAAAATGATTTAAAGATTCTTTACTAAAATGCAATATTTCATGAACGATTTATGCAAATGATATGATTAATATGCAAGTTATGATAATTTGTTTATTATGAAATAATAATCAATGACTATGATAATTGATTTATTAATGGAGATGAATATGAAACAATTATGGATGATAATGATAATTGATTTAATATGGAAATGATGTTTATGACTTATTATGCAAATGGATTATGAATGATTATGATTTATTATGTAAACGGGTATGAATGATAGTGCAAATGGACATGAACGTTAATGCAACAAATATTGAATGAGCATGAGATGGTTCAATGATTTGATGAAATGCATGAATAGAAGAAAGTATTGAATAAATTGATTAAGTAAATAATAATATCTATTTAATCAATAGACGAATATCGTTACGATTGTGAGGACAAATTTGAGTGTCTACAATTGTATAGGGGCCTGCATCAGTCAGGCCCCCGTTTAGGTGTTTCCACCTCCATAGACAACCAAGGAAATGAGATAAAGGAAATAATGTAGTAAAGAGCAAAGAAGCACTACAAAATAGTATTATGCTACTCAACCAAGTGATAGAGGAGATGAGAGGGAAGATTACCACCTCCACCAAGAGCACTCAAGGCTACTTGGGGGAGAATATGAGAGTACTTGAGCTTTTGCTACAATGGCGTGGTCCCAAACTTGCTATACCGAAGTGATGGAGTGTTGCTTTGGCTACAATGGAATGCTTGAATGCTTGAAAGTGAATGTGAGATTGTGAGAATGGAAGCTTGAAGTTGTGAAGAGTTGGAATGGAAGTTGGAAGAATGAATTTGAAGAAGGTATGGAGAAAAATGGCCATATTCAGGTCAGTCAGCCAAAGGGGGTGTTACAACTTCACCTCCAATGAGAAGATTAATGCCTCTACAGGTTAGCCACAAGAATCTGCTAGGGATGTAAGCACGCCATGCAGACATCTGCGTGTCGCACGGGCATCCCTGACAGAAACGCCTCCATAGACGCTCAAAACAGGCACCAAGTGGGATTTAAGTAGTGGGATTAGGTGGAATTAAGCCTCCAAACTTGGTTTTCTAAGGTGGATAAAGGAAAAAAGGGGATTTGCACATGCGGTGAAAATTCACTCTTATACATTTTTGCCCCACTTTAGCGAGCACGAATACTGATGAGTGCTTGGTAAAGTAGATAAAGAAAGAGTAGGGTTAGAAATGTATACCTGAACCATCGAGGAAGCAGTACTCAGTTTGGTGTACCTAAAGGTCAGGGAAAGCGAAGGACTCCATAGTTGCTCGGAACTATGAAGTTGGGAAAAACAAAGCGTCTTACAGGCTTGCGGAATTGCAAGGAGGCAACCCCCAAGATCTCTCGCATGAAGGAAGCCTCGTGAAGTAAGCACCTTACAGGCCCGCATACCTGCAAGGAAGGTATCCTCCAAAAACTCTAGCATGGAGGAGACCCAAAAGAAGCGCCCTATAGGCTCTCAGTCCCATAGGGAAGGTATTCTCCATGAACTCAAGCATGAAGAACACCCAAGGAAGCACCCTATAGGCTCTTAGTCCCATAGGGAAGGTATTCTCCACAAACTCAAGCATGAAGAACACCTAAGGAGGCAGACTCCGTAGAGTCAAGAAGCGGCCATATAGGAAAGTAAGCAAATAGTCGTGCAGACCGTCAATGATTCGTAAGTCTTTCAAAGGGGTCCCTTGGGAACCCTTCAAAAGGAGAGGGGTCCACTCAAGGGATGCACTATTTAAAGGTTGAGGTCTAGTCAAGCTATCCCCAATCTAGACACGAAGACATTAAATAGATTTAGCCGAGCTGCCCCCAAGCTAGATGTAAAAAGGGGAATGAAATAAGTCTAGTCAAGTTGCCCCCATGCTCGATGCGAAGGAATTCATTCGAGGTAAAGACTTTCAAAGAAGGGTCCCTTGGGAACCTGTCGTGAAAAGGGGTCCACTCAAGGAACACACAGTTCAAAAGCAGCTTTTCTTCTTTTCTCAGAGTGATCCATTATCAAGGAATCCTTTTGAAAGATGCTCACTTCATCAATGAATTCAAAAGGAAGAATATGCCCCATGCGCGGGGAAGGTCAAATCCATTCCCACTTCGGAGGGAGGTCTTTAGGTCCTTTCTTTGTGAATCTATGATGAAGGAAACACATTCTGTTAGGCTTCCAAGTTGAGAATGTGATTCCATGGAAAAGTTTGCGAAGACTTTTGAGAAAAGATTCATTGGAAAAAAATGCATTTTCTGAAAATTGAAATGTTAAAGAGAAGGCGTTGTCACACATGAAAGAGACAACTCAAGCAAAGAAGAGAGAAGGATAAAGGGATAACAAAAGAAAGAGAAAAATATAGACAAAGGGCATAGGGGGATCTGGTTTAGTGGGGTTAGATCTGTCCATGCTCATATAAATAAAAGGTAACCACATTGCAAGGCGAAAGATCATCAATCCCCAACTAGATCAGGAAGAATGCACGAAAAATAAAGTAAAAATAAAAAATGAGTCAACATGGAAGGGAGGCCAAAATGTTCCCAACACTTTGCATCATCCCCAATTTATCAAAAATCAAGCACAAACATGGAAGAATGATGATACAAATAGAAGAAGGTTTACGACACAAAAACCATGCCTGTATCCAAGCACCAACAGGGGTGACGAGGGTCATCTAGGCACATATAGCATGAGCACAAGGGAACACATGCACACACACACAAGATCAAGAAAAGGGGCCTCCTCCTAACATTGATCAACCAAGAGGTCGTCTGCTTCCCAATATAAATATTCATAGGGGGAAGGAGGATGACCCTACAATGGTGGATTGTTAATAGGAGGAGCATCCAACCCTCCCGCAACAAGGGCCAAGGAAGAGGGTCCCTCGAGGTCCTCTCCATCGAGCTTTTGTGGAGTCAAAGTCGGTGATTTTGCGAAGATCACTGACAAGGCCAAAACTTCATCCACAAAATTAAACATGCACCTCCTGCACCTCACAGGAGCATCGTGTCTAACTTTAGTGGATGGAGTAGGATGAGCTTGAGATTCACCACTAAGCTCGCTAAGTGACACGGGAGCGGTGACGAACTCAGGGGAAGTCAGGACTGGTTTTGTCACTAGGATAGAACAAGTCATCACAAGACTGCCTTGTGAAGAAGGTGGGATCCTCTTATGTCCTTTGTTGCTAGATGGACCATTCTCAACCTTTTTCTTTGCTAAAGGAGACAAGCTCCCTACAGACGAGGCTAGAGGTGCGAAGGAAGAGGAGGAAAGAACTACAACAGATACGACTGAGGTATTAACCATATCCATAGGCTTTAGGAAAGGTTGGATATCCAGAACAAAAATCAACAAAAGTGGCTCCGCCAAAGGAGTGATGAACACCTATACCTGTTTAGGGTTAGGTGCATTCGTACTTGCAATGGAGGCCGAGAACAATACAAGACCAAACTGGAGAGAAGCAGGAGGAAGGGAGGAAGAAGACACTGTAGGAGGCCTTGAAGCAGGGGTGGTTATTTCTTCCTCCTTCCTTTGCGAGGCGGCTTGTTTAGCCAAGAGAGCCTTTCGCTGGTGCTTGCATTCGTGTGCAAGGCAGTTTCTATGGCTCTTTGAGTTAGATGCCAGGATTTGTGAAGGGACAGAAAGTTCATGCTCAACCATGGGAACGTCCACTTTAGTTGTTTCCGGTGGAGGGATAGGTTCTTGCACAGGAGCAAGAGGAATAGGCTGAGGAGAGACATGAGGAGTTGAATCAATAGCCTTGACATCGGGCCTCTTTCCACTCACTATCTTAGGAGCATGAGCAGTAGGAGGTCGTAGATCAAACTCTCTATGAGAACCTTTCTTTCTGTCGTATCAATAATACCACCAAGCGGGGTATTCATTAAGGAGGTCCGCATTCTTGAGCTTGGGCCTACACCAAGGGGGAATCATTAGACTCAATGGGTAGCCTTGAGGCTGGCTCATCCAATACTCTTCCCAAGAAGGGGGAGAGGACGGGGCAGCCTGAGAGGAGGCATCCTTCTATTTACCTTTATGGGAAGGAGAGGGGGTCGATGTGGACTTCTCTTTCCCTTTCGGGGAAGGGAGAGTAGTTGATGTGGGCTTCTCCTTCTCTTCTCAGGAAGAGGAGGTGACCAATTGTTCTATCACAGGAAGGGTTAGCTTTAGCTCCCCTTTGCCCCCATTTTTATACTTCACATAGTTCTTGTAAAGTAGTTTCGTTCTTGGAGGAAGCACTAGACTAACTGGGGAGGGCCAAAGTGATCCAGCGAGTACCCAATCCAGCGAGTACCCACCATGGGACACCAAGGGCTGGTATCCAGTGTCATGCACTATGTGCACGACACCCTCATGGGAGAACTTTAAACACTTGTGAATAACAGAGGTGATTCCATTCATGGAGGCGAGCCAGTGTATGACTAGCTTCAGCCTGAAAAAATATGACTCTAGGATAACATCGAAGACTGTGTTGACAACCCTAGGTCCAATTAGGATAGATAAAGTGATTGAGCCATAAGGCTTAAGGCACATACCATTGTGTGTACAGATGGTAGATTTCATTTCTTTATATTTTTTCTTTTGTAATGAATTCAATACTAATGTCTCCTCAGTGATAATATTCACATGGCTCGCGGGATCTATCAAGACTCTTGTCACAATGTTACCATTGACATGAGTGGGAATGTAGAGAGGTGAAGGTTTGTTGTTTAAGGGTAAATCCTGTGATGTAAATGTAATGTTCAAAAAATTAGGTGCGGGTGGAGCAATGGAAGTTACCGTGACCATATTGACATAGGCCTTGGGTTGGGTAACAAAATCAGTGAGATCAATAATCATGTTAGTAGAGTGTGACGGAAATGGATCCGTGTATATCTGCAATTCACTATTAGCTTTCACCACCGATTTGTTAGCATTTTGTTTATTCCCATCGAGATGAATGGCACTGTCCTCGATGCGGTCTTGTATTTCATGACACAACTGCATACAACATTTGACATCATGCCCATTAACATGATGATAATGGAAATAAGTGCTCCCATCATACCAATTATAGGGTTCTTTGACAGGCTTAGGAGTCGGCAAAGTTATGATCTTATCCTTCAACAACTTCTGTAAGAAAGAAGTATAAGATTCTGATAACATTGTGAACTTTTGATTGCATTTGACGCCATTGTCATCAATGACTACTACATTCACAATGGCCTTACCTTTCCCAGAGATTGATACAATGGATTTTCCCTCAAAATGAGGGCACGAGGAGGATCCCCTAAACTGAAAAACCGTCTATTGGTACTCTCGTAAGGCTACATACAAGTGCGCAAAAGAAGGGTATTTCCTAAGGGTGAACTTCTCTTGCCAAGGCCTTTGTAAGTTTCCTATGAATACCTTCTGCATGTCAGAATTGGGCAGTTGATATGAGATTTGTGAAAGGAGTGCTTGGTAATGTGCTATGAAGCTAGTGATTTTTTCATTATCCCCTTGTTTACATCGGATGAGATCTGAAAAGGTCATCCTCGACCCGATGTTCACTTGGAACTGTCTAAGTAATTTTTTTACAAGTTGATCAAATGAGAAAATAGATTTTTCGAGTAAGGAATAGTACCACTCGAGTGTTGTGTCCTTGACGGATCAGAGGAACAGTTTAGCCATCAACGCATTATGATGGAAGAAGTCGGTGCATAGGGTGTTAAAGGTAGACACATGTGTCTGTGGATCTCCCTTACCACCATACTTCTCAAATTTAGGTATCTCCATTCCTTGAGGGAAAGGAGTGTTCAAGATGGAAACCGACAATGGGCTATGTCGAAAGAAGGGTTGGAAGATAGGTTGGGTAGAGGCTTGGGAAAGACTCACAAATTGGCTTTGCATCTTACCCATATTCTGAAGAAGAGTGTTCAGAATAAGGTCATTAGAAGATAGAGGGCTAGAGTGACCTCCTCCAGAACCACCGCCAAGGCCTCCTCCAGAGCCACCCCCGGTGTGACCTCCACTAGAGCCACCAGTGGGGCCTTTCGCCAGAACCACCACTATGACCTCCATTGGAGCGCCTCCACCGACACCACCTCCGCTATTGAATCCACCACCACTACCAAATCCCCCACCATTCAACCCACCAAAGCCTCCACCACTAGACGTGACAGGAGGGGTAAAGCTAAAGCCCAAGGGGACTCTATTAACCTTGATAGTTTCAGGTTGTTTAGAGGCGAAAGGGATACTGATAGAAGGGACTGTGTCGACCATATAGACGGATGTGGGAGGCATCGATACTTCCAACTGTCCTTCACGCTCTTTGAAAGTGACTCCTTGTGTGAAGCTAGGGTTGTTTGAAGGAGCACATGCTTCAACAAGACTGAGAAGGCTAGTCAGAAGTTTTATGCTTGTACGATCTTTACTCATCATATGCCTTAATTCACTGACAACCCGAGTGGCTCTAGCCATCTTCAAGTTTCTTTCCAAGTGGTTTTCTAAGTTGTCTAATCCCCTAGTAAGAGTGGCAACGTATTCTGCAGGGATTTGAGTGACCTCATACTCGTCCACTGATGATGGCATGGGAGATGTAGGGGAAGTGGGAACGTGATCAGTTTCGTCAGCAAATCCCATCGCGTTCCTTGACAACTACTCCTATGCAACCAAACTAACGGTGGGAGTAGAGAAGAGACCCATAGAGAGACCAATCGAGACCTTCATCCTATCCATCAGGAGGTGTTGCACACTTCTCCTAATGATATACCCAGAAGTTGTGGATTGTGTCGTGATGCTCACAAAATTTCACAACACTCAGGAACACAACAGTCACAAAGTACACAAGAGAGATCTTAACACCAATGGATGAACAAACATTGGTTCATGCCAGGTTCACCAAAAATGTAAGAGAGGGGGGCCACCATGTGCAAGACCCCAGGTCACAGAGGGTCAAGATGTGAGAGGCTGCCCTAACTTACCTCGACTAAGTGTATTTTTTGGAAATGCAAGTCAAAAGTAATGAGGACCTCAAGGCCTCTCAGTTACTCTACAAACCCGAAACACAATAAAGGGCTAGGCGAGCTAGTTTTTAGGTCTATCAATATGCCTCAGGAAGCTCTATGTTCAAGGATGAAATCACGGTCTCTGGATGTTAGTGTGGCATGCTGGTGTCTCAAAAGTGTGCTGGCATTCGTACGACCAAACAATAGTGAAGACGAGGTCAAACCAATAAAACTAGCTAACGACCTAGCTGATTAACTATAGGGCCTGAATGATGTGATTTTAGTAAATTTAACACTCTCTAATATTATAAAGTAAATATGCAAGAGTGAAGAGAGCAAGGAGAATATCACCAAGGAATTCATTTGCCAGCTAATTTCTCGAGAAGTACGTGCTCCTACACACAACAAGACAGGAAAATGTTGGGTGGCTGTACAGGGGCCTGCCTTAGTTAGACCCCCGTTTAGGTGTTTCCATCTCCATGGACAGCCAAGGAAACGAGATAAAGGAAATAATGTAGTAAAGAGTAAAGAAGCACTATAAAACAATATTATGCTACTCAACCAAGTGATAGAGGAGAGGAGAGGGAAGCTTACCACCTCCACCAAGAGTGCTCAAGGCTACTTGGGGGAGAATATGAGAGTACTCGAGCCTTTGTTGCAATGGCATGGTCCCAAACTTGCTCTACCAAAGTGATGGAGTGTTGCTTTGGCTGCAATGGAATGCTTGAATGCTTGAAAGTGAATGCGAGAGTGTGAGAATGGAAGTTTGAAGTTGTTAAGAGTTGGAATGGAAGTTGGAAGAATGAATTTGATGAAGGTATGGATAAAAATGACCATATTTGGTTTAGTCGGCCGAAGGGGGTGTTACAACTTCACCTTCAATGAGAAGAGTAACGCCTTTGCAGGTTCAGCTGCAAGAATCTTCTAGGGACGTAAGTGTGCCATGTGGGCGTTCCAAAAAAAAAGGCCTCCACTGATGCTCAAAGCAGGTACCAAGTGGGATGCTAGCAACGAGCTTAGGTGGAATTAAGCCTCCGGACTTGGATTTCTAAGGTGGATAAAGGGAAAAAAGGGATTTGCACATAGGGTGCAAATTCACTCTTATACAAGGTTCTTGTCATAAATATGACTAGGCACCATAAATGCAAGGGCCAAACGCGTAAATGTGAAATTTCCATGGGGTGTAATTTTATGACATTACATTTTTCCCCACTTTAGTGAGTCGATCTTTGGAAAAAATTAGCTACACTCAAGTAGAAAAGAGAACGTTAGAGCAAACTCAAAAACTTGAAATTTTTTATGGATTTACATGCCAAAAAGGATATTGTAGAGGCCATAGAGGTTGAGTAGGAAAGTATTGATGATGCCCCAATGATCGAGCTCAACAAGAAACCACAACATTTGACGTGATGGCTCATTCTCCAAAACTCAAATCTAGGTCATTTCAAAAATCAAAAGAAGCTTTGAAGGCGAGAAGAATGCTCATCCAATGGTTCAAAAGAAAAATATGATAAAGAGGTAGGTATATGCTTCGTCCTGGTTTTTCCCCCATCTTGGTGGGGTAAAAATAGGAAAAATGATGGGACCATAATCACTGGGTAAAATAGGCCCCAGGGGGCCTAGATATACTCGAGTGGGCCCCTATAAGGGTCATTTTCAATATTCATCGTGAGCAATTTGTTGAATTTTGTGAGAGAAAATTCAACAAAATTCCTTGTAGATGAGAGCTTCAGGAGACAAGGATTGAGCAGCTACACTGGGCGGTCGTTCAGGGAGGTGTGATTGATCAGGCAAGTTTGAAAAACCCATTTTTGTGCATTTTATTGCAAATTTTTAGTAGTTTTTTAAAATTTGGAGCGTAGGTGTCCCAATGGCATGAAGGTGTCCCACTAACGTGTTGGAGGCCTTCGGTTGCACTGGGGTTCACTAGGTGCACTATTGTCCAAGAAGCTCCAATGGTGGAACTCAGACAATAGCACATCACACAAGCGTTTGCACAACACACATGCATCCCAAAGGCCATACTTAAAGAAATTTTGATGTAGATGAATTTGACTTGAATCCTTTTCCATTTTGAAGGATTACCTAAAGATGTGGGAGCATGGTGGCAGACATGTGCTTTGGATGCTCCATGATCACACACAACGTATGTCCCTTAATGAGGAGGGGCACCTTCGATGGGTAGGACTGTGGTGGGATTACACTATGTCTGAGGTGTTGTATTATGGCCGCATGCTCATGGTACTGATGGAGCAGTGGGATTCAATCACCTTGACATTCCACCTTCCAATGAGCGAGATGATCATCATGTTGGAGGACACCTACCGGATCATTGGCCTCCCCATCCGCAGATGGCAGATTGCGCTGAATGATGCACACTCAACCCAAGAGAAATTCAAGGGAATTTGATATTACACAGGGTATATAGACCTTGGGAATGGGACTGGCCATGTCTGTATTCATTGGTATGAGTAGGGCAATGTGGTGGTCCCTCTTGTACAAATGGTGATGGTCGTGATGATTTCCATGTGGGTGACGATGGATGGGCGGGGCTCTCACCTTCACGGGGGCCTCATCCACACTATTAGTGCCATGGAGGAGTAGCAAACCATCTTCATGTGGGGCCAAAACATGCTCGCACACCTATACCAAGAGTTGGGAAGGTTCATGCACTATGAGTACACAAGACTAACCACCTACATACTATTACAAGTGTGGGAATTTGATCATATCATGTGCACCCGACCAATCAGGTATTCTCGAGGGACAAACCCTAGTAGGCCGATGGCACATGCGTATGAGTTAGTACACTGGTGGAGGTACGAGGATATCCAATTTTGGAGACTATAGTTTGATACATTGCGACCCGAACAGATTAGATGGCAACCATATAGAGGTATGTAATGGGTAGATGACCGTCAACAACTCCACAACATGCAGTGGGAATGATTTTTGATAGGCCGCACATAACCACCACCTACAATAGTTGTTGTCCATGTCCTAGCAATAGTAGCAGTGACGAGTGCAAGAGACGCAGGTCCCAGCATCGCTCTTCCCCCTAACCCACACTGGCAGGCCGGGAACCCAAGTACCAGAGTTACTCATGTTATTTCTTTTACAACATTTATGGTTTCATATCATACATATGTATACATGTTTTGATATATCATGCGGTACTAATGAATCTATTTATTTTTTGGTCATAGTGGGCACACAAGAGTGGACCACATTCATTGCGTAGTGTATTTCAGAGGTGGCCCCAGTCGTTGCAGTCTAGGGGAGTGTCCTAGATGCCTATAGGATGGCTTCAATGGAGTGACATTCCCAAATTTTTGAGCCTATGGTGGTCCTTAGGACAACACACAAGGAGTTGAGGGTGGAGGTGGTCTAGAGGATAGTTGACATCACCACCTTCATAGGACAGAGGGATCAATGATCGGTGGAGTTGATGACGCTCTTCGAGAGAGATGAGGCGAGGATGAGAGTAGAGAGTTTTGAGAGGGAACATGATGCTCTTCAAATTTGACTCAATTACCTCAGAGGGTAGGTAGCAATTGCGATTTTGGTGGTTGATCTGAAACTACGAGATGACCTTAGGTGGGTAGAGCTAGAGATAGTCAACCTACAAGGCGAGATCAGGAGATTACAAGTGAGCATGTTAGTATTGTGATCTCACAGATCCCACTGTGTCACTTCCATCAAAAATTTCTCACCACTAGGACTGGAGGGCTCAGGGAGCCACATGCCTAGGGGCTAGATGCCCATTTTGATATATGCACCATTTTTTTCCAATGATATACATTATATAGCATGATTTTAGATGTATAGATATTGACATATATATAGTCACCACTTATTTTTTATCACACGGGGATGATACACGTACATGAAATACATTTGATATATATATATATATATGAGATTCTGATTTCGACATCATGGTGTTCATTGTTTTATGTGTATGCTTTTATTTTTATGTATGATTATGTGATGGATGTTATACTTATGGGTGTATGCTTAGATTAGATGCTATCATGATCTAATAAACACACATGGATGTATGTTAATTAAATACAATGATGATCTAATTGCCTAACGAAAAGATGTAATCAAATATAATGCACAAACATAGCATAATAAAACATATGTATGTATGTAATTCCTAATTAAAGAAACTAAACACACACACACATATTCACATCATAAAAAAAATGTAATAATGTGCTAATGAATGAATGTCACAATATGGTACACTACAATCTGTGAGGGATGAGCGTTACACACATGACACATAGACAATATTCATAGTATTGACAAAGATGAATCACATTGACAAGTTCTTTTAGAGGCATTCCATCCGTAGATGACAATCCATAGGAACCAAAACCATACACAAAGATGACAATGTAAGGGCCTAACCATTTAGAATTAAACTCTCCCTTTTGATTAGGTGACACATTTACATTTCTCTGATTCTCATAAAGAACCAAGTCACCTACATTGAAAGTCCTAGGAAGAACACCTTGCTTATAGTGTTTAGAAAGCGATAATTGATACTCTTTAAGGTGGTCAAGGGTCTGTAATCGATGCTCATCAAGTAATCAAGTTGATCTAAATGATTAGAACATTAAGTTTCATCATTAATTAACCCTTTAAAGTAAACTCACAAAGATGGGATTTCCAACCCTAAAGGCATGATGGCCTCAGTGTCATACATAAGGTTGTACACATTGTTCCAGTGGTTGTACAAACACTTGTGCAATAAGCCCACAATGTGTATGTTAATTGAGTATGCCAATCTTTACCACATTTGTTTACTATTTTTCATAGAATGAGCTCAAGAGTTTTATTAGACACTTTGGCTTGGCCATTAGATTGAGGATAATATGGTGTCAAAAATCTATGTTGAATGTGAAAATTCTCTAGGAATTGCTTCACCTCTTTGTTATTAAATGGAGTACCATTGTCAGAAACAAGGGTAGAAGACAACCCAAAGTGAGCAATGATATTCTTCAGAAGAAAGCTACATATGGCCTCAATGTTCATGGATCAAAGTGGAATAGCTTCAACCCATTTCATAAAGTAATCTGTAGTGGTGATGATAAAGACATGTCCTTTAGAAGAAGGAAGTGATATCTTTCCAATGATATCCAAACCCCATTTTGCGAATGGCCAAGGAGAGGCCTAATTTTGAAGCTCTTGAGAAGGAGCATGAATGAGACAACTATGTTGTTGACACTACAGATACTTCTTGACAAAGGCAAAAGAATCTTGCTCCATTTTTTGCTAAAGTATCCCATATGAATTAGTTTTCTCACTAGGGATTTAGCACCAAAATGTCCAACCTTGGAGCCCAAATAGGCTTCCTTAAGGGCAAGGGGCATTTCTGCTTTAGTGAGACACCAAAGAAGAAGACCATTGTAGGATTTTTGATAAAGAACATTTGAAAGTATAACATATCAGACTAAAAAAATTTCATATCTGGGTGTGATCGTTCTTCATTGCATCATTGATAAAATTTATAGTCTTCAAATAATAGTAAATGTTAGCATAGAATTCTTTTGAGTTCACATGAGCACACATGAGGAAATCAAATTCAAGTTGATATGATATTGCAAGAGAGCAAAGAATATGAACCACAAAGTGGTATTCTTCTATATCATTATCCAAAGGAACAAGCGAGGAAATATTTCCCATAGCATCCACATGCCGCTTTTCTCTCCTAGGAACACTGTCTATCATAAACGAAGAGAAGCGATCAAGTAAGGACAAGGAAAAATATCAATACTAAGACAACTTATTTTTCTTAGCTTTATATGTCCCTGTAATTTGTTTTACAATGAGTTCATAATTTCCATGTTTGTAAATATATTTCATGTTTAATGCAATCACAACACACAAGCCAATGATAAGGGATTCATACTAAGTGATGTTATTGGTACAATGAAATATTCTAATTGAAAAGATAGAGGAACTAGATTTCCTTCAGGTGAGATAAAGACCACACCTACCCCAAATCCAACTTGACATCTAGATCCATTGAAGTACATCTCCTATATAGGTTCATGATTAGTTGCGAACATGTCTTCATCCAAAAATAAGTCCAAACTAGGGGAGGAGTGAGATGAGAGAGATTTTGCTAGTTGATTAACAAAAACTTGAACTCTAATTGATTTATGAGTTACAAACTTGATGTCAAACTCAAAAAGCAACATTACCCACTTCACCAACCTTCTAGCAAGATCGATTCTAGTGAACGGGTGCTTCAAAAGATCAATTTTTGCAATGACATGAGTTTCAACATGAAGAAGATAATGACTTAACTTTTGCATTACAAATACGAGAGCAAGACACTATTTCTCCATGGAAGAATAATGAGTTTCATAATTGACAAGAACATGTATAATACAGTAGACCACTCTCTCTTTACCATCATCATCATACTGAGCTAACAAAGTTGCTAAAGCATGAGGTGATGTGGTAATATAAAGCAAAAAAAGTCTATCCTACATAACCAACATTAAGATAGGAGGATTGGCCAAATAAATTTTGATTGACTCAAAATCTTTCTCACACTCATCATCCCATAGGAAATGAACATATTTATTTAGCAAATGTGTGAGGGGAAGGGTGCAATCAACCAATTGGGATATAAATCTACGGATTGCCTAAATCTTCCCTTGCAAACTATGCAGTTGAGAGCTATTTTTAGGTGGAGGAATGTTAATGATTACGTCATTCTTATTCATGTTGAACTTGATTCCATGATGGGAATATATAAATCCCAAAAATTTGCTAGCATCAACACTGAAAAAACACTTAAGAGGATTGAATCTCATCTTATAGAGTTGAAGCCTTTCAAAAATAAGATGGAGATTTTCTACAAGATCCAGACAAGTCATAGACTTAGCCAAGATGTCATCAATGCAGTCTTCTAAATTTTTGTGAATAAAATCATGAAAGATTAAGGTAATCACCTTTTGGTAAGTTGTGCCTGTATTCTTTAACCCAAATTGTATGACCACATAATAGAAAGTACCCCATAGGGTGGTGAAGGCTATCTTATATTGATATTTTGAGTTAATACAAATCTAGTTATAGCCTGAGAAGTCATCCATGAAGGACAAGGCATGGCCTACAATTGAATCTATAAACATATCAATATTAGACAACAAAAAAATCATCCTTAAGAGAAGCCTTATTGAGATCATGAAATTCAATGCAAATGAAAATACGACCATTAGGTTTGCTAACAACAATGATATTCGATATCCAAGGCGAATAGTTGATAGGACAGATAAAGCCCTCTTTTAATAGATTCTCTATCTCAATCTTAACCAACAATGCAACCTTGGGATTCATCTTTCAGATCTTTTGTTTAACACGCTTAGCATCAAGACCTAGGATGATATTGTGAACCACTATAGACTCATCAATACCAGGCACGTCCTCATATGTCCAAGCGAAATTGTCAAGATGAGAGTGTAGTAGATCAAAATATTGCTTAGCTTCTTCGGAAGAAAGGAATTTTCCAATTTTAATCACCCTTTTAGAAGATTTGGGTTCCATGAAAAACGTAGTAGTATCCCCATTTAGGAGGGAATTACTGTCTTCAGGATGAGGTATAGGAACATAATCTTCCACATTATATAGAGGGGCCTCCTCATCCACACTCAAAATGGATTCTCTAAAGTACGCTTATTTATGCAAGCAATACAAGAATCGCCTTTTATGGTGAAAATAAGGTAAATGAGAGTAGACACCTAACAATTCTTCCAGCGCTTCCTCCAAAGAGAAGACATCTAGGGGAACTACATTAGATTCTACTTTACCCTCAATCAGTTCGGGATGAAATGGATTAAGGGGATAAGCATAAATCGTGTTAACACTCCACCAAGGTTTTTGCTTAGATTGTTCAAGAGAGCAACCCTTCCCCAAGTGATGTTTGTGAGGCCTAAATTGGATAGGGAATTGAATTCCTCATTTGATATGTCCAAGGCCTGTACACCCATAACCATACTTAGAAACCAATTCATATCCAAAGCCATAACATGTTTGCAAATCCTGAGACGAGGTTGGATCCACATAGAGTGCATCACTCCACCAATGAATGCCAAAAATATCTACGAGATCACAACCATACTTCTTAGTAGGGTTACAAACATTGGCTTCCTCAGTAGAGGCATGATTATCTTCCTCAAAAGGAGAAAAACTGTGTTCTTTGACATGATCACAACCGTCCCTCTCAATGGGAGGATGATCAACTTTCTTAGCAGATGTATATGAAATTGTCAAAAGGTGGAGGTGGATAGGATCTACTTTGTATTCTCTGATGAAGAAGTCAGAGAAATCCAAGGACCCCAAATAATCACCAAGACAAGCATTCTATTTAGAAGAAGAAGTGGATGGGGAGGACTTAGGATCCATTTCTTCAAGCTATTCTTCTTCAGGGGAATCCATTTCAAGGGTAGCCTTCAAGGAAACCATCGTTGAAGAACATGCCAACACATCGGAAGATAATGATGGAATGTAGTTCCTAAGAGTGGAAACAATTGAGGCCTGACCTATGGCCGCCAAATCACAAAGGTGCATAGCCTCAAGGTCAACCTTGATTGTAATCACTTGGTTATTAGCAACAAAATTTAAACAACGATGCAAGGTAGAGGTTACAACTCCCAAAGCATGAATCCAAGGTCTTCCCAAAAGAATATTGTAAGGTAAAGGACAATGCATCACATATACCAAAGTGAGTATGGTAACGTGGCATAGCCTCAAAGTCAAGATTACTATGCTTAGGGCTTGACGAGCAACGCTATTGAATCCACAAATATACAAAGAAGAAGCAGCTAAAGAAGAAGAATCCATTTTGATCTTAGGTAATAAATCTATGCCACACATTGAGGGCCAAATCGCTGTCAATGAGAGCATGTCTAATATCAATATTATTAATGTTAACTATAATCATCACCGAATTTGGTTGCTTTTTTACATCTGGGGGTGGGAGATCTTGTGGATAGAACATAATATTCAACGAATCCATGTTGGAAAAATGTGTCTCAACCTTGCAATAATATAAAGGTTAGTGTTGATAGGATATATATATGAATATATATATTTCCTAGTTACATCAATAGGTGTATACAATGGTAGCATGGGGTGGTGTGGAGGAGCAAAATGTGAGCGTGTTAAATTTTTCAAGAAACTCCTAAAATGATCGACATACATTCAATAATGATATATTGTAAATCTAGACCATTCATTATTAGGTTTTAGATCTAATGGTAAATATTTTGTTGGCCTATCTTGCCCTAGAATATAACCCTATTTTATTAGGGCGTTGTATTACCACTGCGATAGCAGGTGATATATTCTAAAAGTCTGATAGTGGTTGTGTTGTCTCTTGATCTTTGGTGGTGATACTCTTGTGAGAAGCTTGCTCTACAAGTATATTGTAATCTTTATGATTTATGAATAATATATTGGGTGGATTTTTGAGTGTGGGGTTTTTCTTCTAAAAGGGTTTTCCCCACATAAATCACTGTGTTGTGGTATACATGATATTTGTGTTTATTTCTCTTTAAGTTTCTATAATTGTTAAAGATCTATAAATTTTTGCATTATTCTCCTCTCAAGATTAGTGTAGGAAGTTGTTCCAATACCTTAGCTTCCTTACAAGTGGTACTAGAGCTTGATCACCTTTTGTTTCAATTGTGGGTTGTTGGGTTTTTGAACTAATCTAGATTTGAGAGGGAGCTTGTGTAGAAGACACTTTGTGATCTTGTTGCAGGAATTTTTTAGATGGAAAATACATCAAGGAGAATAGAGGTGGAGAAATTTTCTGCAAATAATTTTGAGATGTGGAAGCTAAAGATGGAGGATCTATTGATAGATTGAGATATATGGGATGATGTTGATGAGAATGTATAATCAAATTGTGCTTGGGAGACTCTACTTTAATAAATTTCCATGAAGAGACCTTTGCACAAAAATTATGGAAGAAGCTTGGTGAGATGTATCAGGTTAAATATTTAGTGAACAAGAATTTCTTGAGGAAGAAGTTGTATTCCTTAAGAATGAAAGAGGGTGGATGAATCATGGACCACCTGGAATCATTCAATATGTTGGTGGCTCAATTGGCATCAGTTGGTGTCAAAATGGATGAGGAGGAGAAATGCCAGATCATGCTTTGTTCTTTGCCTAATTCGTGGGATTCACTTGCTATGGCTATTAGGAGTACTTCATTTTTATTTAAGACTAAAGATGTGGTGGGTTCTTTGCTTTCTGAAGAGATGAGGAATAATGTATCCATCACTGCCAAGGAGGCCCTAAATGTTCATGGAAGACCTAAGGAAAAAGGCAAGGAAAATGAGAAGTGTAAAAAATCCAAGTCCAGGAGGAGATCTAAATCTCCTAAGAAGTCCAAAGTTATTTGTTGGAACTGCAGTAAACCTAGACATGTTCGTAAGGAATGCAAAAAAGAAAAGAAGAAGAAAAAGAAGAAATTTGATTATGATTATGAGTTTGAGAAGGAAGATGGCAATGCATTCATTGTAGCTTTAGCAACTCGTGCAAGTAATATGTATGGTTAATTGAATCAAGTGCATCTTTCCATATGACCTTTAATAGATATTGGTTTTTTGAATATGAAGAATTTGATGGAGGTAAGGTGTACTTGGGTGATGATTCTCATTTAGAAATTGTTGGTTGTGGTAAAGTTAAAATCAAGTTTTCTGATGGTAGAATAAAAAAGATTAATCATGTGTTCCATATCCCTAGATTAGCAAAAAAATTGTTATTTGTGAGAAAACTAATAGATGTGCGTGTGTAGGTAGTATTTTGTGATGCAGGATGCAAGATGGTTAGAGGTGCTATGGTGATTGCTAGAGGTGTCAGATATGGCACATTGCATAAGTTGGATGCATGCACTATTAAGTGCAATAGAATTTCTATGAAAAGAAAATCTATGAAAGAAGTGAGGGTTTCACCTTCAACAGATGGTCATGGCTTTTGCGTACCTGTGAATAAATATTCAACAAGCTCCCTTTGGGTATATTTTTTCTCTAAGTATCAGCCTGTGCATTGCAGGTAGGACACTTAGCCTTTTTATCAAAGACTGCTACCCCCCTCCACGTGTCTACCCTGCACACCCCATAGGTTTCCTTTCCTTCACATTTTGGGAATCCCTGCTCTTCTTCCACATGTCGTAGTTGCGGGCCATTTTGATTGTTCCTTTTTGCTTCCTCATCGGGCTCCGCTCGAGTGCCACATAGCTCTAATTTCCAAAGAAATTTGGTCGGCCCCACGATTGGTTTCTGCGATGCACTTTTGCTACGTGTCTGCTCTGCACAGGTTTTCAGTGAAAGGATGAAATAACGGTCGCAGGAAATGAAATGCTACCAGGCACCTCTTTTGCACCCAATCGATGATCGCCTTCCTCCACTTTTAGATAGAGCTCTGCCCACTCGACACATGTCACCTTGGTACAAGTCTTCAATAGCAAAAGATAAAGATTCACATAGGCAGTGCTATGATGCCATGTGTCTCTTCAGCGGGTTTCGTATTCAGGTGATGAATCAAGTGAGCCAAATGTTGTGACTGGTTGCAGCATGTCATAATTACTTCACGGGATGATGACACTTGTTTGTTTGACCTTGTCGGGACCACCGCCATCATTTATAGGGGATGCACCTGAGCCTAAAATGACTGAATGCTTGATTTCAAATATTTTCTATTGCAACAACTTGGGGAATATACTCATTTCTGCATCATTGTCGAAGATCACGGAATCTTTTCTGTTATTACTCTCTGAGGCGGTGGGAGTTTTCTGCTATATATACTTTTCTCTGTTTTGAGAGAAAGGGTTCAGATTTTGAAGGAACACTGATTTTAGGAAAAGACACCAGGCCTTTATTACTATTTTATTTTATTGCAAAGGGCTTTCAGACTATGCCAATTGTTCGGCCTTTTTGTTTTTTCATGCTATTTGATTAAACTTTAAATTGTGTTGCTATTGTCTAGATATTTCATTTGAGAACTTCTATATATATTGAATGCAATTTTTTTAATCTAGATCATGTCTAATGAATCTTCTTGACAGTAGGAATGTATGCAATGTTATTTTATGTCAATGAATGGATTATCTATACTTTAATTAGTTTCTACCTTTCTGGAACACTACAAATACCAATCGGGCCCTTAGATATATGATTTATCGTGCCTATCATTAAGTCTCAGCGCATCACCTTAGGTTAGACTCTATTTTAATATATTTGTTTCCTTTTCCCTTTCCAAAACCCCATTATAGAAGAAGTCAACTTCTCTAAAAACTTGGAGGTCACTCAGTTTAGCGCAAAAGGTCCCCTCGTAAACTGAATTTCCCATAAGACACTATTACCTTGTCAAATTTTGGCATCAACAATTTGTTCTTTTTCTTGCACGCTTGGTGGGACAGAGCTTAAATGAATTTGCGCTTTACAAGGGTGTATGAGCCATCAGCATGTAACTAGATCCCAAACCGTAAACAACCCTAGTTTACTAGTACCGCCACTAGGAACAGTGAAGGCCATAAGTCAATTGGTAACCGTTCTGCTCTTGCCACCCATTCCTCTAACCATGTTTCAAGTCACCAATAGAAATTATGTGGCATGGGATGTCGGAAGTCTCCTAGAAGCTCCAGTAGCACCCATCATCTGGGGTGCTATCCTAGTCTAAGCTATGAAAGCTATACCCAAGTTTACCAAAGATGGATCAAGAACTCCCGCATAACATCTGCAAGATGTGGCGGATGTGTGTCTAGTGCATGAGATCACTACACAGAATGTAGCTCTAAGGCTCCTCGCCGCATCTTTCAAAGGCAAGGCGTTGGATTGGTACCAAACTTTGCCACCTAGCACCATCCGCACCTGGGATGAGCTCAAAGACCCGTTTTATGAGAGGTTTTCAAATGACGAAGATCACTCTTCACTGTATTATCAATTATCTATCATAAAACAAGCTCCCCAAGAGGCTATGATGGACTTCAATGCCTGATTCCACACAAATTGGCAGAGGATATTTGTTGCTATATGCTCGACTCCTAAGTTGGAGTTCATATTTTATCTGAAGTCCATCAACTCTAACATTTCTATGATGATCAAGTCTTTGGGAGGAGCTACTCTACCAGATGCTTACAGTGTCACCGTCAAAGCTAAGAATCATTTGATAGATTGCGGAAATTTTCCTCCTCAGCCCATCATGCTGATATTTCCTGAAATATCAATGCCCGCACAAGAAGTCGCATCAACTAGCATGCTTGCAAATCCCCAGTCAATGTACACATATACAGCAGCAGCACAAAATGTCACCTCTACATCTAGTTCTTCCAAGGATGAAATGAACAATCTTAGAGAAATGTTGCAGATTATGGAGAATGACATAACCACCCTTAAGAGAAACCAATCAACGCCTCCAAATCCTACCTATCAGAACTATCAAGGTGAATGGTCTTCATATCAATAGAACCAGTACCAAGGCGGTTCCTGCACTAATCCACCAGCTCCGCCAACCAACCAAATAGTGTTGGTGCCTACTCCACTGATGAGCGCTTCACCAAGCTTGAGTAGGGAATTGACCGCAGGACAAAATAACTTCATTGATGATGTCAATCTGTGGCGCTTCCCTTGTAGTGATGCACAGATGCCCTAGAACTGTCTGTGTGACAACTTACAACAAAAGGTGGCAGAGCAGTGTAGCTAAGGCGAGATGTCATACCACAAATTATATGCATATGCCTCACCACAAATGGAGAGTGTGGTTCTTATTGCATAGATGCAAGGGATGTCTCTAGAACAAGAATCTGACATCGCTCTTGATCACATGCTCTTCTCATGGATGGAAGAAGAAGAAACGGTGTTTGCTAATGATACGTTCGTATTCAAAAAATTGCAAGTTCAATTTGACTATAACACTTGCTCAAAGAGGAGATTTACTAGTGAATCAGTCGCTCCACAATTAGCCAGTCCGCAACCTAAAGGTGCTTCTGGTCAAATACCTGGAACTTCCACTGTGCCACCACAGTATCAACCATGGAAGGAAATTATCATAACAAGAGAAAAGGGGCAAAAACTTCCAAGTTTTCCATCTTTTAATGTGGTGGAACAATTGGAGAAATCATCTGCTAATGTGTCTCTATGGGACATTCTAGCTATCCTGAAGTAGAAGACATTGTTACAAAAGGAACGTTAGGTAGAGATCAATGAAATGCCAACAAAGCAATTAGCCAATGCAAAGGTTGTTGATCAACTATCCCCTACTAAATTCCTTACGAAAAACACAAAATAACTCCCTGCTGAAGTTAGAGATAAGTTGAAGCTTCAACCCTTCTTCTTAACTCTCATTATAGGGAAGAAGTTATTACACAATGCTATGATTGATTTTGGGGCCAACACCACAGTTATGGCTAAACAAATAGCTGAAGCTTTAGGAATCAGTTATGAACCTATGAAAAGGGGAGTGATGTGGCTTGATGGAAACAAAGTTGAAACCATAGGTATGATCAAGGCACTTCCTTTAACTCTATTTTCTTGCCCTAGTATTACTATCCTACAAGACACTTTGATCATAGATGTGCCTCCCATATTCGGCCTCTGTCTATCCCGAGAATTTACTTCAAAGATGGGTGGATACCTGTCCCTAGATTGGTTAGATCTGATTCTCAGAACCAAGCATGACACAAAAATGAAGATAGAATCAGAAGCGTTACACTCTGAACATGTAGCAGATGAAGTCATGATCAATTTTGAAGCCGCACATACCTCTATCACCAAACAAGAAATGTATTGCGTTGAATTATTAGAGAAAGAAAAGGTGACCGAAGACTAGAAAGATCAAGAGGATGCTCTGTTAAGTGAACACATGGACAACGACCCTTTCGGCAATTACCATGCTACAGGATTGGGCACCTATGTAATCTATGATGAAGACCAAGTGCTCCCGAAGGTTGCCAAAGAGTTCAAAGGTGGCCAAGCACCTGAGTTATGGAGATTGTATATTGATGAAGAAAGATGCAAAGTAGGCGCCAGAGTGGGGATATATTTGATATCCCCACAAAAGGAAAAGATACTAAGGTCTTTCCACTTCCAGTTTGCTTGTTTAAACAATGAAGCCGAATATGAAGGATTAGTTCAAGGTTTAAGCCTTGCAGAGTGAATGGGAATTAAGAAATTAATGGTGTTTGGAGATTCTAAACTAGTGGCCAACCAAGTCTGGGAAATTTTCATGGCAAGCAATGTCCACACGAAATCCTATTAGCATCGAGTTTGGGACCTGGTTGAGGGTTTTGAATCCTTCAACATTAAGACTATTTTTCGAGAACAAAATGGTGACGTGAATCACATGGCAGAAATTCGATCCTCATTTGATCTTGCTTTCGATCTTATACATAACAAACACCTTGTACAAGTAATAGTCTGACTAGCGGTTCCCAATAATGATCAAAGCTGGCAGGTTTTTGAGAGTGATGAACACATTGCTTCGTTCATTTGGCAGTCGGGGGAATTTTTCGATCAGCTCCAACCAAAGATCGCAGAGGCTTATGAAGGACAAATCATGCAACTCAAAACCAAAAAGCTTCTGAAAGGATTGGTTACTCTCAAAAACCTTTTTGATTGTGATGATGAAATAAATGATCTAGGCAGAAGTTTGTGGCAGACAAAAGCGACTACATAGACCTTCGGGTCTCAAATGGTAGAAACCTTTGAGTCAAGAAAGATGTCCCGCAACATGATAGAGAAAGGCTCATCAATATCTATGAGAAATATGAAGGAGTAGTAGCTTGGTCCTATGATGACCTGAAGGGATACAATCCCAACATCATCCACACACCATCGAGCTGATAGAAGGTGCAAAACTAGCCTGACAAAAGTATAGGCCAGTAAACCTAAAAATTGAAGCACTAATGGCACAAGAGTTAACAAAGCTAATTGAGTCGCGGATTGTCTTCTCAATCAAGCATAACATGTGGGTATCCAATTTGGTTTCGATATGAAAGAAGAATGGAGATATCCGCTTGTGTGTGGACTTCCAAGACCTGAACAAAGCATCTCTGAAGGATTATTATTCGCTGCCTTCTATGGAGACAATCTTGCAAACAGTAGCAGGATTGAAAATGTTTTCTTTGACGGGTTTCATATTCGGGTGATGAATCAAGTGAACCAAATGTTGTGACTGGTTGTCGTGTGTCATTATTACTTCATGGGATGATGAAACTTGTTTGTTTGACCTTGTCGGGACCACCACCATCATCTACAAGGTATACACCTAAGCCTAGAATGACCAGATGCTTGGTTTCAAATCTTTTCTATTGCAATGGATTTGGTGATATACTCATTTCTGCATCATTATCGGAGATCACAAAATCTTTTTTGTTACTGCTCTTTGAGGTAGTGGGAGTTTTTTGCTATATATACTTTTCTCTGTTTTGAGAGAAAGGGTCTGAATTTTGAAGGAACACTAATTTTAAGAAAAGACACAATGCCTTTATTACTATTTTATTTTATTGCAAAATACTTTCAGACTATGCCAATTGTTTGACCTTTCTATTTTTTCATGCTATTTGATTAAAATTTAAACTATACTGCTATTGTCTAGATATTTCATTTGATAACTTCTATATATATTGAATGCAACTTTGTTGATCTAGATCATGTCTAATGAATCTTCTTGGCAGTAGGAATGTATGCAATGTTATTTTATGTCAATGAATGGATTATCTATACTTTAATCAGTTTCTACCTTTCTGGAACACTAAAAATACCAATCGGGCCCTTAGATCTATGATTTATCATGCCTATAATTAAGTCTTGGTGCATCACCTTAGGTTAGACTTTATTTTAATATATCTGTTTCCTTTCCCCTTTCTAAAACCCCATTATAGAAGAAGTCAACTTCTCTAAAAACCCAGAGGTCACTCAGTTTAGCGCAAAAGGTCCCCCATAAACTAAGTTTCCCATAAGACACTTTTACCTTGTCAAATTTTGGCATCAACAGTTTGTTCTTTTTCTAGCACACCCACTAGGACAAAGCTTAAATGAATTTGCGCTTTAGAAAGGTGTATGAGCTATCAGCCTGTAACTAGATCCCAAACCACAAACAACCCCAGTTTAGTAGTACCACCACTAAGAACAGTGCAGGCCGCAAGTTAGTTGGTAACCGTTCCACTTCTACCACCCGTTCCTCTAACCATGTTGCCAGCCACCAATAGAAATTATGTGGCATGGGACACCGAAAGTCCCCTAGTAGCTCCAATAGCACCCGCCATCTAGGGTGCTATCCTGGTCTCAACTATGAAAGCTATACCCAAGTTTACCAGAGATGGCTCAAGAACACCTACAAAACATCTACAAGATGTGGCAGATGTGTCTCTGGTGCATTGGATCACTGTATAAAATGTAGCTCTAAGGCTCCTCGCCACATCTTTCAAAGGAAAGCACTAGATTGGTAACAAACATTTCCACCTAGCACCATCCACACTTGGGATGAGCTCGAAGATCCATTCTATGACAGGTTTTCAAATGATGGAGATCGCTCTTCACTGTATTATCAATTATTTGTCATAAAATGAGCTCCCCAAGATGCTATGATAGACTTCAATGCTCGATTCCACAAAAATTGGCAGAGGATCCCTATTGCTATACACCTGACTCTTGAGTTGGCATTCATATTTTATCTGAAGTCCATCAACCCTGACATTTCTATAATGATGAAGTTATTGGGAGGAGCTACTCTACCAGATGCTTACAATGTCGCCATCAAAGCCGAGAATCATTTGATAGATTGCAGAAAGTTGCCTCCTCGGCCCATCATGTCAATATTCCTGAAATATCAATGCCCGCACAAGAAGTCATGTCAACTAGTGTGCCTGTAACTCCCCAGTCAATGTACACATATGTGGCTGTGCCACAAAATGTCGCCTCTACATCTGATTCTTCCAAGGATGAAATGAGAAATTGTAAAGAAATGTTGCAAACTATGGAAAATGATATAACCTCCCTCAAGTGGAACCAATCAATGCCTCTGAAGCCCGCCTATCAGAACTATCAAGGTAGACGGTCTTCATATCAGCAGAACCAGTACCAAGGTGGTTCCCACACTAATCCACCAGCTCCGATAGCCAACCAAATAGTGCCAGTGCTTACTCCGCTGACAAGCGCTTCACCAAGCTTGAGTAGGGAATTGATCATGGGATATAATAACCACATTGATTATATCAATCTGTAGTGCTTCCCTTGCAGTGATGTGCGTATGCCCCAAAACTATCCATGTGGTAACTTACAACAAAAGGTGGCGGAGCAGTGCAACCAAGGCATGACATCATACCACAGATTATATGCATATGCCTCACCACAAATGGAGAGAATGGTTCTTACCGCGCAGATGCAAGGGATGTCTCTAGAACAAGAATCCGACATCACTCCCGATCACACGCTCTTCTCATGGATGGAAGAAGAAGAAATGGTGTTTGCTAATCATATGTCTATATTCAAAACACTACAAGTGAAATCTGACTATAACACTTGCTCAAAGAGGAGATTTACTGGCGAATCAGTCGCTTTGCAACTAGCCAATCCGCAACCTAAAGGTGCTTTCGGTCAGATACCTGGCACTTCCACTATGCTGTTGCAATATCAATTGTGAAAGGAAATTATCATAACAAGAGTAAAGGAGTAGAAACCTCCAAGTTTTCCATCTTTTAATGTGGTGGAACAATTGAAGAAATCATCCGCTAATGTGTCTCTATGGGACATTCTAACTATCTCGAAGCAGAAGACATTGCTACAAAAGGCACTTCAGGCAGAGATCAGCGTAATGCCAACAAAGTAGTTAGCCAATGCAAAGGTTGTTGATCAACTTTCCCCTGCCAAATTCCTTATGAACAACATAAAAGAACTCCCTACTGAAGTTAGAGATAACTTGAAGCCTCAACCCTTCTTAAATCTCATTATAGGTAAGAATTTATTACACAATGCAATGATTGATTATGGGGCCAACACAACAGTTATGCCTAATCAAATAGCTGAAGCTTTAGAACTCAGCTATGAACCTATGAAAAGGGCAGTGATGCAGCTTGATGGAAACAAAGTTGAAACCGTAGGTATGATCAAGGCACTTCCTTTAACTCTATTTTCTTTCCCTAGTATTACTGTCCTGCAAGACACTATGATCATAAATGTGGCTCACATGTTCGGCCTCTCTCTATCCTGAGAATTTACTTCAAAGGTGGGTGAATACCTATACCTAGATTGGTCACATCTGATTCTCAGAACCAAGCATGATACAAAATTGAAGATAGAATCAGAAGCGTTACACTCTAAACATGTAGTGGATGAAGTCGTGATCAATTTTGAAGCTACGCATACCTCTATCACCAAACAAGAAATGTATTGCATTGAATTATTAGAGGAAGAAAAGGTGACTAGAGATTAGAATGATCAAGAGGATGCTCTGTTAAGTGAACACATGGACAATGACCCTTTCAGAAATTACCATGCTACAGATTGGCCACCTATGTAATCTATGATGAAGACTAAGTGCTCCTGAAGGTTGCCAAAGAGTTCGCAAGCACCTGAGTTATGGATGTTGTATTTTGATGGAGAAAGATGCAAAGTAGGCTCTGGAGCGAGGATATGTTTGATATCCCCACAAAATGAAAAGATACTAAGGTCTTTCTACTTCTAGTTTGTTTTTTCAAACAATGCAGTGGAATATAAAATATTAGTACAAGGTTTAAGCCTTGCAGAGTGAATGGGAATTAAGAAATTAATGGTGTTCAGAGATTCCAAACTGGTGGCCAACCAAGTTTAGAGAATTTTCACAGCAAGGAATGTCCACATGAGATCCTATCGGCATCGAGTCTAGGACCTGGTTGAGGGTTTTGAAGCCTTCAACATTCAGACTATTTCTCGAGACCAAAATGGCGACACAGATTGCATGGCGGCAATCAAATCCTAGTTCAATCTTGCTTCTAACCTTATACATAACAAACACTTTGTATGAGTAATAGTCTGACTAGCAGTTCCCGATAATGATCAAAGCTCGTAGGTTTTTGAGAGTGATGAACACATTACTTCATTCATCTAGCAGTAGGGGGAATTCACCGATCAACTCCAACCAAAGATCGCAAAGGCTTATGATGGACAAGTCATGCAGCTCAAAACCAACAAGCTTCTGAAAGGATTGGTTACTCTTGAAAACCTTTTTGATTGTGATGATGCAAGAAATGATAGGCGGAAGTTTGTGGCAGACAAAAGCAACTATATAGACCTTCGTATCTTAGATGGCAGAAACCTTTGAGTTGGGAAAGATGTCCCGCACCATGATAGAGAAAGGCTCATCAATCTTTGTGAGAAATATGGAGTAGTGGCCTGGTCCTATGATGACCTGAAGGGATACAATCCCAACATCATCCAACACACCATCGAGTTGATAGAAGGTGCAAAACCAATCCAACAAAAGTAGAGGCCAGGAAACCCCAAAATTGAAGCACTAATGGCACAGGAGTTAACAAAGCTAATCGAGTCATGGATTGTCTTCTCAATCAAGCATAACACATGGGTATCCAATCTATTCCCAATCTGATAGAAGAGTGGAGATACCCGCTTGTGTGTGGACTTCTGAGACCTAAATTGAGCATCCTTGAAGGATCATTATCCGTTGCCTTCAATGGAGACAATCCTACAAACAATAGAAGGAACAGAAATGTTTTCTCTGCTTGATGGCTTCTCCGGATATAATCAAATCCGAGTGAAAGAAGAAGGTTAGCACAAGACGACATTCACTACAAAGTAGGGAATATTTGCATATGCTAAAATTCCTTTTGGTTTATCCTATGCAGGGGCAACATTCTAGTGGGAAATGGACATCGCTTTCAACGAGCTAATCAATAAGATTATCCTAATTTATTTAGATGATATTACTGTGTTTTCTAAGTCTAAGGATGATCATTTTGATTAGCTAGAAATGCTTTTTCAGAAATGCTAGGATTTTAGGGTTTCCCTGAATCCAAAAAAATGTGTATTCGGAGTGCCGCAAGGAAAGTTGTTAGGACACATGGTGTCCAAAGAAGGAATTTCAATCGACCCCAAGTGGGTGAAAGCCATCAAGGAAATTCCCCTTCCGGCTAACAAGAAAGGGGTTCAGTCCTTCCTAGGCAAGGTAAATTTTGTTAGAAAATTTATTTCTTACTTTGCGGGAATAATTAAGCCAATCAAACTAATGCTTAAAAAGGATCAAGCATTCAAGTGGACAAAGGAAGGCCGAGAAGCCTTTGAAAAATTTCAGGATGCTATTTCCACAGCTCCGGTACTGGTTAATCCAGACTTATCTAAGGATTTTATAATGTATGCCTTTAGTAGCAAGTCCAGTATTGCTAGTGTCTTAACTCAAAAGGATAATAAAGGAAAAGGAGAACATCTGGTGGCATTCTACTCCTAGACCCTGAAGGAATATGAGATGAATTATAAATTCATTGAAAGATAAGCCTTTGCAATAGTGAAGGGACTTAAAGAATTCCACCATCTAATTTCCTACAACAAAGTGATTGTCTATGTCACGCATTCTAGTGTGTACGAATATATCATGGAGGGAGAAATCGCAAAAAAAAGAGCTAATTGGATCACCAAGATCCTTGAATATAAAATTGAGGTCAAACCCACTAAAATCGTCTGTGGAAGAGGATTGTACGAATACATGGCACATGATGAAGAGATACATGCCGAGGAAGAGCAACTAGAGCTTGTTCTGATAAATGAGCTAGGATTCGAGGGTTGCTGGCTAATAAATAGAGTGAGGTTTATGCAAACAGGAAAGTATCCACCAGGTCTTTCCTCCCAAAAGAGGAGATACTATCGGTTGTAGAATTACGAATATGTGCTAGTGGAAGAGGTCCTTTTCAAAGGAAATTTCAATGGTGTCCTCCTGCGATGCGTGTCTGTAGAGCAAGAAAGGAGAATCCTTGACACTTTCCACAACAGCGTTGCGAGCGGACACTTCTACGCTAAAAACACCGCCATCAAAATCATGTGCACAGGTTACTATTGGCCCACACTTTTCAACGACTCCCACTCTTTGGTAAAATATTGCAAGGAATGCTAGTTCTTCATAGGCAGAAGGAAGAATTCTTCAATGCATCTCAAGCCTATAGTGGTCGATGAACCATTTGCATATTGGGGCCTGAACTTCATCAGGATGATTAATCTCGCTTCCAGTGCGCGATACAAGTGGATTATGATTGCCACAGATTACTTCACAAGATGGACAGAGGTCGTTCTACTTAAAAACACAACAAAGGTAGAGATAGTGGATTTCTTCGAAGAATTGGTGACAAGGTTTGGTCCTCTGAAGACTATCATTTCTGATAATGCCAGAGCCTTCCTAGGCACAAAGGTATGTCACTTTGCATTAACAAATGGCATATTCCTTAAGACATCATCAAATTATTACCCACAGGGAAACGGTCTAGCGGAGTCAATGAACAAGAACCTATTCTGACTCCTTAAAAGAATTGGTTCAAAGCACCAGAGAGAATGGCACAAAAACCTCCTAGCAATGCTTTGGAAAGATTGCATAACTCCTAAGCAAGTCCTTAAGACTTCGCCTTATGAGTTAGTATACGAGAAAGAGGCATTGTTGCCTATATCTATGGAGATTCCAGTGCTTCAACTATTGAAATCCCTCGAGATAGAACAAAATGGTGCCATGAAGGATTGGCTTGCCGAACTGTTAGAAGTACAGGAAAAAAGGGAGAATTCCCTAATAGCTATGACAAACCGCCAGCAAGTGGTCAAGTGATGGTTTGAAAAGAGGGCTTCCGACCAAGGCCTAAAGTGCAGAGACTTAGTGCTAAAATATAATGAAAAGGTTGTTAAGCCAGGTTAGCATGGAAAATTTGATAGCCTATGGGAGGGCCCCTTTAAAATCATTCAGTGCAAAGAGCATAACGCTTTTGAGTTAGAAAGCATGGAACAAGAACCCTTGGGAATCCCAGTTAATGGGATTCATCTTAAGCTGTTCCATTAAGTGCCAAATTTTATTATTGTACTTATGTGAATAATGCTTGTATTTTCTTTCCCTTTGTGTTGGCCCGTCTTTTTAGAGATTAGTTCATGTTTCAGTGGAAAGCAACCCATCATTGCAGAAAGTAGAGCAATAAGAATGCTTTATGAAGATAATCATGAAATACACCCATATGCAAAGGAACTGAGCAGATATGCTAATGAAAAAGAACCCATAACAAATATGCAAAAAGAGAGAGTCGTGGCTTTTATAAAGATATATGTCATTATATATATATATATATTATTTCATTTTTACATGGAAAAAAATGGCTAAGAGAGCCATAATTCAAAAATTATATGGTTATACGAGCTATTATTTTCATATATGCTATATCTATGGCCTTTTTCAGGCATATATACAAAAACTAGAAATGGGTGGTGTATCCTTAATAGCAAAAAATAAAGAAACAATGAGGAATTTCATCCAAGAGCATGGGCAATAGCAATTGACTCATTAACGACAGCGCCTACCGCGTCTTCATCAGTAGGTACTTCAGCAATGGAAGTAGAATCATTTGGAGCAACCACCATTAGCGGAGGGAACACCTAGTTCTTGAAGTCAGTGTACCAATCAATGTTGTAGAATGGCACTACATTGTAACTGCAGAACAAAAAGTGTAAGAACTAGGTAACCCTTTGTTGATTCTCATCGCGTGCCTAGAGACAGAATCCACTGAGAAATGGTAGCCATATGACGAACGCTTCTTCCTCAATGTAGTGCCGGAGGTCACTAGCTATTGGCAGGCCTACCCCATACGTAGTGTGAGCGACAACCTCACCTAGACCATTCAGGTACTTTTTTGAAAAAATTTCCTTGACCAACTTCAAAATTAGAGGCCTGGGGATACCAATGTCTAACATTGACATGACAAAGTGCGAGCAGATATCAGTGTTTACACAATATTTATCCTCATACTCTATGCAATCCCTACCCAGAAACCTTTTTATGGCTATCAAAACCAAGGAGTGTTTATTTTGGGTCATTCTCTTCAAGCACCTAGTGGAAATCTCTCCCAGAAAAGTTGTCTGTGACTTGTAAGAAACTAGCCTAATGGGCTTGTCCATGGTACTGACACAATGCTTCTACCTTCTAATTACTCCTGAAACTTTCCTACCACCTAGCCTATGAGAAAACTCGCTTACTGAAGCTAAATACTACACCAATGACCTATTGCTAAAATTTGCTCAAATGCTAAGTGTGATTTCCTCACTACTTAGCGGCCTATTTATAGAAAAAAATGAGAAAAACATGCTAATCTGTTACGACAAAATATGATGATAACCAAGTTCCAACTTGAAAGGCGTGCTTGCATTTGCTCACATTTCCTGACTGGTTGCATCTGTGAAAGTATGACTCAGTGCGTGCTAAGTTAATGAAAGCTAATTAATTAACTTTAAAATGGTGGCACTCATCGGCAGTAAGTTGCACGGTCTGTAGGCTATTGTGTCACCTCACAGGTGTTTCCTAGAACCTAAGGCATGATTCATATCTTTTCAAGCGGTGGTCATTTGCTTTGGCTTAATCATTCCGTCTGGGATATTAATTGTCAGCACATACTAATGCAATGCTAGAAGGAAAATCACCGACTCAAGTTTCAAGGAAATCACAGCGTATCACATGGTTGCCAAACGAAACAATGAATTCTTGTTGCCTCGAAATGGAAAGTAATTCATTTTTGCACGAGCCAAGGAATTAACGATACATGTCGAATTAAATGCAAAAAATTACTTTCCTCTACCACCTTGAGAAAAGATAGCTAAATTTTTTGCATGAAAAGATTTTAATGCCTAAATTCCTTTTGAAATACACCAAGCCAAGTGAAGAGAAGTTTTCAGCATATCTAGAGCCGAGTAAAAATTCAAAGAGTTCAAAGCCTGCAGAAGTTTTCATCTAGAGAAAAATGTCAGAGAGTTCATCACAACAAATTCAAGAGGAGATTGGCCAAGATTTGCTTAATTCTATATGATCATCACAAGCTGTGTCTATCTATGAATATTTATCATATGCTACGCCTGGTATACCAGGCAAGCAGAAGAGGGAAAATACAATACAGCTGGACAGGCCCAAAGATTACAAAAACCAGAAAAGGGTTGAAGAGAAATGGGGTAACATTCATGACCCACGCCTCACAAAAAACCCTAAATCCTTAAGAGAAGCAACCTGTGCAAGGATGAGGTCACCTAAGGGAGACACATCACCAACAAAGGAGGTTTGGTACAGTGGTCTTCCACAATACATGGTCCTGCTGGTACATTATTGCCCAGAGATAGTTGATGCCGCCATTCAGCGTTATAACCCTAGCACTCGTTGCAACGAGGGTTGAACCTTAAGTGTTCATATCAGCCCACAAGCCATTTGGAATATGCTATGTATCCCATACCCAAGTACCAGAAAGGAGAAAATTGAGTCCTCTCCCGCTAAAGGAGGAAAAACATGGAAGGTGATGAAAAAGAGGTTAGATTTGCTGATGGAGGAAATTGGTAGGAAGGGAATCCCAGGTGCTAAGCTGTAGAGTATCTCGTTGCTGCATAGTTAATTTTGCGAGGACATGTAGGATTCCTTGTCAATGTTAGCATTTGTGTGCGGTCAGGACTCCAACGAGATGGTGGAAACCTTTCAACTAGGGCCAGCTTTCTAATTCCGCAAAAAACACAATACCTTCTGGTATGATTTTTTCGAATTCCTAGTGGAGGAAATGATACAGCAAATAAAAAATTACCTGGTGGAAGGAAGGCTTAGATTTCTCTCCTTCCTAGTTCACATGTTCCTACATCAAAACCCTGATTTCTTTAGCAGATATTTTGAATTGTCAATTTTTAATGAGAAGAAGAAGAGGAAGCCAGTATCCACATGGACACCCTTTCTTTCCATGACATATGATTACTATGCATTTTTAGATTATTTTATAACTCTGGTCTTGCAATATTTACGAGGAGGTAACACAGTTCAGCTCAACATAGATCAGACTAGATATATGCAGAGTTTCACTTCCACTTGTGACTAGTTCTTCGGAGTGGATTTCACAATTCTTCGGATGCAAGGCTTCATTGGTCAACCTTTCCTACTCTCAGCCTGTGTCACAAATAGGGTTCTCATGCTTGAAATGTATCAGCAAGTGTGTATCATTGATTATACTTTCTGCAACAACCCAAGTGTCAAGAGGAAAGAATTCTTCACTTGTCCGAAGAATTTCAAAATAGTGACTGATAAAAAAATAATCAGATCAACTATTGTAGGATAAATTGGCTCATTTAGGGTTGGTTTTGGTATGTGATAAATGGGATTACAACCCTTTCAATGACCTGTCAGAGCCACAAATGAAGGTTACTCATGTTCCTCGACCCTACTGGGAAAAGAGGCGCAACCCGTGGGCAGACAAGGATGAATTTTTTGTTGAACTAGCGCATGTTCCCACACAAGATTACAAAGAACCATGGCACAAGTTTTATTTTGTTGTGGAAATGGCTAAGGATAATGTCCAGATGGAATGCACTATGTACAACAAGTTGCAGAAGGATGAGGAATGGACTGATGAGAAGATAGAAGCTTTCTGGAAATATCGCCAAGAAACAAGACAATTGGATGCCCCTTATGAGAGCTTGAAGGAGGACAAAGAATTTGAAAAATGGTGGGATGGGGAGCATCCTAGCCCCGACTCTAGCACCAATAAAGGAGATGACCCAAAAGGTGAGTCCAAAGAACAAGAAGAAGAAGTGGCAACATCTACATCCTCTACACTGCAGGAGAAAATCTCTTGACAACCTGCTTATGTAGCCACAAATGTGTGGTTTAGTGTATCAAGGGCTTCACATACACTCACTTGGGCTGCTAAGGCAGCTAGAGTACTATAGTAGTAACCGACAATAACTGTTGACGTTGGGGAAACCCCGCCCGCAAAGTGGAAACGTACGGAGGCCATTGTTGGAGAGAGTTCACAAGAACCCGCTGGAAGATGGGTGTTTGCAGCCAGCCAGGAGCCTAAAGACGAGGAAGAGTTGCTAACAATTCTAGAGCCGCAATCAACTAGTCAACAAGTAAAATTTTCTCCTTCTTCTCTTGCTTCTCAATCCTTGGTATCATCTATTGTCTCTGCAGCAATGCCTACCATGAGTACTGGCCCTCCGTTTCCCACCTTTAATCTAACACATGTGGGAGGTTTCTCCTAGTTCTCACAGATCACTCCACCCATCTTTACTCCTCCACAAAACCTTACGCCAATTGCTGCCACTCATGACCTCCTTGCCTCACTTTTTGAAGGCGTACCCTTTGTTGGCACCCCTACTTCCACTATTGTTGCAAATCCTCCCCTTCCCTCACATCAAGCCAACTCCACGATGATGACTCCTTCACCATTCCCGCCAGTTCACCAATTGAGCCATGGCAAGTGGTAAGCCATTTTGCTAGTTCTCAAACCAAGCTTTGGAATGTGCCCCCCTTCTCCCTGCAAATTGTTACTCTCCAGAAAAAGCAAATGCCTGGGCCTATCAAAATTACCTATCCATATGCCCTACCTTTTGGTGCTCCTTTTGCAAGTAGGCTAGTCTTGTCGCCAACCAATTCATGGCACAGATTGATTGCGGAAAAGAAACATGCACAAATAGAATGAAAAAGCACAAGGAAAAGGATGATAGTACTTCTGTTGAGCTGAAAATAAAAACTCTATATGATGAGACCCAACAAGAGCTGAAGTTTGCAACCATGTACCCGATGGTAACCAAGCCACAAGGGGAGATGCATCCAGAAGACTATGAAATATATGTGGTAGGGATTGACATGAAGGTGGCCAAACCATAGGAAAAGGTTGAGCTTATGGAGGAAACACAATGAGTGGTCACTTCTGACTTCCTTAAAGCTGGTCACCAGCTGAAGAAAAGAGATGAGCAACTTAAATTAGTAAAGGAAAAGGCTAGTTTTTTGGAGAAAAAGAAGAAATCCCTAGAAGAAGATGTTGCACTTTTGACAGAAAGGGCACTGGTAGCAGAGAATGAAAAGAGCAGACTTCAGGGTGAGCTTGCGAAGGTTTAGACTATCGACCCTACTATGGTTAATGAGTTGCGTACTAAGAATCTAGAGGTGGAGCAAAATTTGCAGCTAAGGAACGAGGAATTATAGCAGCGTCACCTTGAATATGATCAAGGGATAGCACAAAAGAATGAGGCTTTAGAGCATCAACAAGCTCAATCTAAGCAAAAATTACAAGAAAAAGAGGTTGAATTTGAGGGCCTAAAGGCTCAATTAGAACAAAAACTTCAAGAGACAAAGTCCTCTCTTGACATGCACTTGGAAAACCACTCCTGAGCTGAGGAAAACTGGCATAAAGAGATGAGCAGCTGTGCGGAGCAACTGGCATCCGAAAAAAGAAAAGTGCAGAGTTGGCTGAGGCCATTAACTCAAAGGACGTGGAGATCACTTCTCTTAAAAGCTCCCTCCTGTCCTCCCTTGAGCAGCCAGATATTCTTCCATTAATTAGGCAGTTGTATGTTTCTCATTGGGAAAAGATTAAAACTTTTTCCATAGCATTGCATCCCATGCTCCGGTTCATCGCCAAAGCATAAAGATTGAGCCAAGAGGCTCATGGAACAATTGAGTAATTCCTACAGTTTATCTTGGAAATGGTTCTAGAAGCAAAGGATCTATTCACCAAGTTATATTTTGTCTTTGATGAAGACCTCGCGAAGATGGGAATTGAAGATCAGAATGTTGCTACCCAGACAACAAACAAGTTTATTCATTGCCACTCTTCTTTCCAACGCACTAAAGGGGCCGCAGCTACTCTGAACAAAACAATGGAAACATGCCGAAGAATTTCTCTAGATTGAATGAGATGGGTTTGTCGTCTTCGTTCCTTGAAGATGGCTCTATTGCTACGGTCGAACAAATCGCAAAAAGAATAGAGGAGAAGGAGAATGATCTGGATGCTTTCAAGGATTTAAATCATCCTCCCACCGTAACTGACATTGAGGGAGTTATTCATCCTATTGCACAACTACTGTTCCATTATGAAGTAGGGTCTGGTTTACCTGATGCGCTGCCTCATAAAGAAACGATCAACCTAGGCAAAGGGCAGGAGAATTTGTGCAACATAGTAAAGCCATCCGAGGATGATTGGTCGCCACTGGAGGCGGCTCTTTCCAAGCTCTAACTCTGTCACTTGGTGAATGGCACTCTAGTCTACGAAACCAGAAAAATTTTGGGTTCTTCATTCCTCAAGCAAAATGCCCCTGGTAGTTGCTAAAAGTTGTGAATACATATTCAACAAGCTCCCTTCAGGTATATTTTTGCTCTAAGTATCAGCTCGTGCATCGCAAGTAGGCCACTCAAACTTTTTATCAAAGTCTACTGCCCCCTCCACGTGTCTACTCTGCGCACCCCGGAGGTTTCCTTTCCTTTGCATTTTGGGAATCCCCATTGTGCTTCCATGTGTCATAGTTGCGGGCCATTTTGATTGTTCCTTTTCGATTCCTCATTGGGCCTCGCTTGAGTGCCACATAGCTCTCATTTCCAAAGAAATTTGGCAGGCCCCGTAATCGGCGTCTGCAATGCACTTTTGCTACGTTTCTACTCTACACAAGTTTTCAGCGAAAGGATGAAATAATGACCGCAGACAGCGAAATGTTGCCACGTGTCTCTTTTGCGCCCAATCGATGATCGCCTTCCTCCACTTTTGGATAGAGCTCTGCCCACTTGACACGTGTCACCTTGGCACAAGTCTTCAACAACAAAAGATAAAGATTCACATGGCAATGCTATGATGTCACGTGTCTCTTCGGCGGGTTTCGTATTTGAGTAATGAATCAAGTGAACCAAATGTTGTGACTGGTCATCACGTGTCATAATTACTTCATGAGATGATGACACTTGATTGTTTGACCTTGCCAGGACCACCGCCATCATTTACAGGGGATGCACCTGAGCCTGGAATAATCGGATGCTTGGTTTCGAATCTTTTCTGTTGCAAGGGATTGGGGAATATACTCATTTCTGCATCATTTTCAGAGATTGTGAAATCTTTTGTTATTGCTCTCCGAGGTGGTGGGAGTTTTTTGCTATATATACTTCTCTCTGTTTTGAGAGAAAGGGTCTAGATTTTGAAGGAACACTGATTTTAGGAAGACACCAGGTCTTTATTACTGTTTTATTTTATTGCAGAAGACTTTTAGACTGTGCCAATTGTTCAGCCTTTCTATTCTTTCATGCTATTTGATTAAACTTTAAACTATGTTGCTATTGTCTGGATATTTCATTTGAGAACTTCTATATATATTGAATGCAAGTTTGCTTATCTAGATCAGGTCTAATGACTCTTCTTGGTTGTAGGAATGTATGAAATGCTTTTTTATGTCAATGAATGGATTATCTATACTTTAATCATTTTCTACCTTTTTGGAACACTACAAATACCAATTGGGCCACATTAGAGAAAAGAGTTTAAGAACCTTGAAAAATAAAAATCTTGTTGAAGGTTTGTCTGATTGTAATCTTGAATTTTATTTTTGTGAGCATTGCATTTATGGAAAACAAAACCGCATTCAATTTTACTTGAGTTCTCATAAATATTGTGGTGTATTGGATCTTATTCATTGGTCCCATAGATGTTCCTTTGATTGGTAAATCCACATATTATGTTTCATTTATTGATGATTATAGTAGAAGGACATGGGTATATTTTCTAAAGAGTAAATCTAAAGTTTACAATCAATTTAAAGAATTTAAAGCAATGGTTGAGTTGTAGACTGGAAAGAAAATAAAATGTTTGAGGACTAATAATGGCGATGAATTTTGTTCTAATGATTTTGATAGATTGTGTAAATATTGTGCTATTTATAGACATAAGATAACTATGTATTCTCCACAATAGAATGGAGTTGTAGAAAGAATGAACAAGACACTGATGGAGAAGGCTAGGAGTATGTTAAGTGGTGTTGGTCTAGAACAAAGGTTTTGGGCTGAAGTTGTTGCCACTGCCTATTACCTGATTAACAGGTCTCCTACATCATCTCTTGTTGATAAGATGCCTATAGAGACATGGTTAGTTCGTAAGCCTTTATTAAGACATCTTGGAGTTTTTGGTTGCGAGGCATATGCACATGTGCCAAAGGAGAAGCAAACAAAGTTGGAGAAGAAGGTTGTTAAATGTATCTTCATTGGATATAGTTATGGTGTGAAAGGATACAAGCTTTGGGATCTTGTTGCACAGAAGGTAATACATAGTAGAAGTGTTATTTTTAGAGAAACTAAACCTTCTTCTGTTACATTGCAGCCAAAACAAAGTAAACAGGAAGATGTGATTCAATTTCCTTCTACACTTGAGAAATTTGAATCGAGGCCCAAGGATAGACAAGAAGTTGAGGAGAGTTGATCTAGCTATGGATCTTCAGAAGAGGAGGAAGAACCTCCAACTTAGCTTGTTTGTAGACCTACAAGGCATAGACAACCACTTGAAAGGTATTCACCTGATGATTGGAGATGTATTTTTGCTTTGAATACTAACATGGATGAACCCAAATATGTAGAAGAGGAACTAGGTATGAATGATGTAGAACCCTAGAAGATGCTATGGATGAAGAAATGACATCCTTGAAAAATAATGATACATGGGATCTTGTACCATTTCCTGAGGGACGAAAACATGTTGCTTGAAAATGGGCGTTCAAGAAAAAGATTGGTCCAGATGGAGGTATTAAGAAGTACAAAGCAAGTTTCTATTGTTGTTGTTTATGATTTAGAGGTTGAGCAAATGGATGTGAAAACTGATTTACTTCATGGTGATTTGGAGAATATTTATATGACACAGCTAGAGCACTATGTGATTAAAGGTAAATGTAAGTTGGTTTGCAAATTGAAGAAATATTTGTATGGCTTAAAACAAAGTCCTAGGATGTGGTACCAAAAATTTGATACATATGTGTTGAATTTGGGATTTGAGCGTTCTAAATCAGATCATTGTGTTTATTATAAAACTAATGGTGTGATCATTTCCTATTTATTGCATTATATGTTGATGATATGTTATTTATTGGCAAAGGGAAAGGTATGATTTCAAAACTGAAATCTCCACTTGTTGCTAAATTTGAAATGAAAGATCTTGGTGTAGCTAAACACATTCTTGGGATGGAAATTAAAAGAGATAGAGTGAAAAAAAAGCTATGGCTTGACCAAACTAAGTATGTCAACTCAATTTTGCAAAGGTTTGATGTGCAGGATTGTAGACCATTATATGTTCCCGTTTCTATTGGAACAAAGTTATCCATTTCAGATTGTCTAACATCTCCATCAAATATGGAAGACATGAGCATAATTCCTTACTAGATTGCACTTGGAAGTTTGATGTATGCTATGGTTTGTACTAGACTAGACATTGTCCAAGTAGTGGGAATTATTTCCAGATATATGTCTAGTCTTGGTAGAGTTCATTGGGATGCAGTTAAAAGAGTCTTCAAATATTTGCGGGATACCTCAAATTATTTCTTATGTTATCATAGTAATATGACTAAAGATGAGATTTCCCTTGACATTCATGGTTAAATGTGGATTCAGACTGGGTAGGTGATGTTGATAGCATAAAATCCACCAATGCTTATGTGTTTACCTTATTTGGTGGTGCAATTAGTTGGATGAGTAAGCGACATGTTGTGGTTGCTTTGTCCACTACTGAAGTAGAGTATATGGTAGCTACTCATGCTTGTAAAGAAGCCATTTAGCTTAAGAGAATGCGTTCAGATATTGGAATAAAACAAGGTGTGGTGACAATTTATTGCAATAGTTAGAGTGTGATATGTCTAGCCAAGAACTTGACATTTCATGCTAGAACTAAGCAAATTGATGTACAATATCATTTTGTTGGAGATATGGTCAAAGATGGTAGGGTGAAGCTGGTTAAAGTGAAGACTTTGATGAATTTTGTTGATTCTTTAACTAAGCCTGTAAGCACAGAGAAGTTCAAATGGTCTTTAGAGACTATGGGCCTTTCAACCCCTAGCAATTAAGAGATAATGTTTACTCCATCTCATTGGTTTTGCAAGGTGTTTGACAAGTGGGAGATTTGTTGGGAAAATTTGTTTCAACCTTGCAATTATATAAATGTTATTGTTGATAGGATATATATATATATATGAATATATATATTTCCTAGTTACACCGATATGTGTATACAATGGTAGCATGGGGTGGCATTGAGGAGAAAAATGTGAGTGTGTTAACTTTTTCAGGAAACTCCTAAAATGGCCAACATACATTCAATAATGATATATTGTAAATCTAGACTGTTCATTATTAGGTTTTAGATCTAATGGCGGATATTTTTTTGACATTTCTTTCCCTAGAATGTAACCCTATTTTATGAGGGTGTTGTATTACGACTATGGTAGACGATGATGTATTATGAGATTCTGATAGTAGTTGTGTTGTCTCTTGATCTCTGGTGGTGATACTCCTATGAGAAGCTTGCTTTGCAAGTATATTGTAATCTTTGTGATTTCTAAGTAATATATTGGGTGGCTTTTGGAGTGTGGGGTTTTTATCCCGAAATGGTTTTCCCCATGTAAATCACTGTGTTGTGGTATGCATGATATTTGTGTTTAAAGTTTTTGTAACTATTAAAGATTTGTAAAGTTTTGCATTATTCTCCTCTCAAGATTAATGTAGGAAGTTGTCCCACTACGTTAGCTTCCTTACAATCCACATGAATATGAGCGATCAATGAATTAACATCAGCCAACCTAGTGGAAGCAAGCAAGAGGATATTTTGCAAGGCTTCCTACAACATGCATTGATAAATCAAAGCGGTCTGAAGCAAGTCCCATAATGAGATATTTCTCGGAGTAACATGAAGTTGCTTGTTAAGATCATAATCACTAGGTGCTTTAGTCATTGGTTTAGGTGCTAAAGGAAGACTTGGTTGAGAAGGTGGTAAGGAATTATGAACCAAAGTAGGTTGAGAAGTAGATTGATCCAAATTTTACTGAGTTCTTCTAGTATTATATGTATGCCCTATGATATTATAAGAATTTGTAGCTTTTAAAAATCTTGTGTAAAGGTTTGACGAGTCATTAGAGACTGGAACCCCATGAATAGAATGAATTCTCCTAGTTAGAGTCAAGTAAATGACAAGTCTCTTAGGATTTGAAGGAGCCACATATACTACCACCACATTTACTGACCTCTCAACTCGTGAAGAGGAAGTAGACAGTTGTGATGAAGATGTTTGATCAAGAGATCTACGGATAGGAGAAGATTCCTCTAAGAAATAATCCAGGGCATCATCTAGCATATCAAAATATTCCTTAGAAAAATAATTATCATAAACATTAATGCATTGCAAAAGAAGATCTGACATAGTTCAAGTCAAGTTCACCAAAAATATAGAGAAGGGGGATTCGTTGCTCACGATTCTCTTGCTTACTAAGAAAGTCACAGGGAACGAATTTCCCTAAACTACCTCATACCACCTAGTGAGATAAATAAGATGAAAGAGATTGCAAGAAATAGATTGCAAGTAGAGTTTCAAGAGTGATAATAGGCAAATAGCTTCAGGGATCGAAAGAGTAGATCACTGAGACTTATGAGATAAAAGGAGCTCTTAGCTAGAGGATGGCAGTGTGAGAGCAGGATGTCAACGTGGCACACTAAAGTCCTAGAGGCATGTTGGAATCCTGTACAAACATAAGGTTCTATTCTCAATTAAATTCTTCAATGATGTTATGGATGTCTCTCTCAAATGAAATGATCTTCCTTTTATATCTCATGTTTGATGGAGTCATACCTTTTCACCTCAATAGTCACAACTCTTCATCCCTTTTTCAAGTGTTATAAAACTATTATAGATTTGGCATTTTTGTTACTTGCATAAAGAAATCATAAACACACATGGAGTAAAACTATTGAAGACACATCAAGCATGAAGCAAACGCATAGGTGTAAGACATGAAGCATACACATAAATACACACAATATATGAAGCATACACATAAATACACATAAGACACCAAGCTTACACATAAATACACGTAAGACATGAAGCATACACATAAATACACGTGAGTCACGAAGCATACACATAAATCCACATATAGAAATGCAATGTTGGACCACTTGATTTTATTTTTTTTACTTGAGAAGAGGGATGAATAGTTAATCCTAATTAAATGGTGGTTAAAGTAGACTTGTCCCACAGGCTAGCAAGATTAAGGCCTTTATACCAATTGTAATGTCCCCTAGTTGGGGTATGCCTGATTTTTCCCAAAAGTAACAATTCCAACAATATAATTTATTTTACAAATACTATAATAAAATTAAATCATATAAAATTTATTGAACTTAAGAGTAAATGAACAATTAATATAAATAATATTTCCAAATTGATCGAATCTATAGTTTCATTTCCCATAACCAATCATAGAAAGGATTGGAAAGGAAAGTACGGTAGGGCGCCTAGAGCTTGTTCATCACAATTAATCCCAAGAGTGTGGCAATCACCCCTTGGCCCCAAGTGGCAGGAACTTTCGTTACCATCCAACATGGGGTTGGTCTACTTACATTGTAAACTGGTTTGCTACCTCTCCTAATCATGTTCCCTTGCAAATCCATACTTGGTTGCTTATAGGGAAACTAATATATTAGATTCATCACTATAAGAGCCTTAAATAGATTTAGTAATTCCCATCAATAACTAGGTTAAAGATACATAGGAGATTATATATATAAAAACATTACCCTCCATTATGATGCATACCAATCACTTATTATGTTCAATGGTTGCTACCTTTCTAAAAGCAAATGTTTGCTTATATTTTGATCTCCTTCCATTTCATATTCATCCCTCAATAGTGCCTTCACCAAAAGAATTGACCTCCCTTACATATCCTTCATTTCTTGGGAGTCAGACCTCTTCTTATTTAATTCCTTTTTAGAAGATCACAACTATTCCCTTAATCCCTAGTCTGAAACCTTAATTTAATTTTAATTTAAATATCTTAAGTTCCAAGGAATCACTGCCCTTAGAAGCAGTCCTTAAATACTTTCCTTTTACAAATATAATTGTTGCTCTTGGATGTATTAATTGCTACCCATTAATTTTAATATCTATTTCATGTGAATCGTTGCCTTTATACTTGAGTGTTTTTCTTTCCATTAATTTCCTCCCATGAATAATGATATTAATTGTTGCTCCCTCTTTCTGAAAATATTAGTTAGGAATATCACTCCCTAATTTAGGCGATTGCATTCATTAATATATATTATTTTTATCGCAGGCAACAAAGTGGGGCTGATCAACATTGGTGGTCATCCCAAACATATAAGGATTTAAATTTATTTAACAATAACATAGGCACCACAAGAGGAAGTCGGCCCTATGAATTAAAATAACATTTTAATTCAGAAAATTTAATGGAGTTGGCCCCATATAATGTAATCTACTTGTTGCACTTCCATTTATTGGCGGGGACACGACAATCTGCACCTAGTATTGGTCATCTGTATCTTGGAGGGCATTATATACTATGGCTCTCTGAATTATCTGAACTTCTATCTGATCCATTTGGGCCTTAATCAGAGCTACCACTGTTAGCCATTGTAGATAAAACTAGTAAATTGCATTGAGATCCCCTTCATCATTCTTTAGTGTGTTGATCTAGGACTCTAGGGAAGAGTGTAAGGTAGCACATTTCTTCCTTTCCTCCTCATTTTGGCCTTCTGGTACTTTGCCTAAACTTGTCTCATTTTTTCTTCTGTAGTTGGGTATCCTTGATCACCCCATCTATAAAAAAAAATTAATTGCATTGCTAATGGTTGGGATGAGTCCCCTTGGATGTGTGTGAACTTGTTTTAGATATCTTCACCATTTCCTCCAATTGTTTGGAGTTCTCTACATGATATTTCAAAATTTCCTCTCTTGTTTGTTGTAGGATGTCCCCTAGTAGGGTGAGATGCTCCCAATATCTATGTATGATCCCACTAGCAGAAGTTGGAGTAGTTGAGGAGATGTCATTGTTTGGATTTGAATTTTTTTTTTCCAAGAAGTCCTTAATGGATTGTGAAGAAGAGGTTGTAGAGGAGGAAGGTGTTTCAGACTATAGAGGATGAGAAGATTGTTCTTGCTCTAAAAATGTTTCCTTATATTTTGCTTCTTCCTCACACAACTTTTGATAGGATTTTTTTATGGCCTCCTTAATCTCTTATTGGACCGTTTGAGTGATCTTTCGTTTCTCTATCATTATTTTGTCTAGCCTCTACTTAGATCTAAGCTCTTTAATTTGTATATTTGTGATCCTCTGATTCAGCGAAGGTGTAATTGTAGGGGCTAATTCTTGAATGGCCGACACTTTTAGTTTCTCCTCTTCCTTAGCTATTTTTTTCTCTTATCTTTTTAAGTGTGGTGGTCAAGGAGTCTAGGAATTGATCAATTAGGTCTTCCAATAATAAGTTAGATGCTACCATATATATGATTATTGCTATTTATGTGATCAATTTATTCAAAATTTCCATATTGGAATATTTTTGGAGGGTCATATCCAGGGTTTCTTTCTAGAATAAACCACTATACAACTGATCCTCATCTACTAATGGTGAAACTTCGATGATGATTGGGTCCTTTAGAATAGAGGTGTCTTCTGGTGCTAATTATTCCCATTCTTCTATATCTAATATTTATGGAGAGACCTCTCATTGTGCTTTTTCCTTTCTCCGCTTTGGTTTCTTCTCTGCACTCATCTATAGGAGGGCCAATGTTGCTTCTTCTTCTAAGTTTTCTTTCTATGGAGGCATGGTAGTGAGTCTTCTCTTCCTTGGTCTGTTACTTTTTCCTTGTGAAGTTTTTATAGGGGGAATGCTAATATGGAGCCTTTTGGACCTCCGGGGAGTGGATGTACTTTGATCCTCTATCTCTTGGTTTGGGGAGGTTGAGGAGTGTGGAGATATAGGAGTGGATCTCTATATTTATCACCTCATATGGGAGTTGGGGTATACAAGATGTAGGCTTGATCGCCTCCATGAATGTATAGTCCTTGTCGACAAGGAAGACAATATCTTTGATGTACTTGTGGACCACTTGATAAGAGATGTGTTCCTTAGCTTGCAACTTCTATTGAAGGGATTTGAAGAAACCCCGGTATGTTGTAGTGTAGGATGTGGCATCTTGGAAGTGTTTAAAATGCTCTTGAATTTAGGTTGTAACTAACCAAGTGGTGTCCCATTTTTTTCCCACAAAGGTCAAGAGTTTTTGCATTAAGTAGAAAGTGAGGTAGATTAATAAGGTCCCACACTTGAATTGGTAATTATATTTTTTTGTTCATTATATGTTGTCTAGGATCTCTTGTTGGAGGACCTCACATAGGTCAATATCCTTTCCTTCTATTACCATTTGATAGGTTGCATGAATGGTGGTAGCAATAGCGGAGTCAACCTGATTTATGTAATATACTTTATAGGTGATGCCCATGGTGGCATACTTGATATCAAATTGGTTATTTTGGTGACATCAAGGCTTTGGTCATCATATATTTCTCTGGTTAGCCTTGTGACCTCCACATTCTTGATAGCCTTCTTTGGTAGTACTTCTCCTTGTGCCCATAGGCATGTTACTGCTTTGATGGTGTCTTTGGTGATTTTGTAGGGCCATTCTAGGTAGAGATATTCGTCATGGAATTGAATCAATATAATCCACACTCAATCTTCTTGCATCTTGATGTTTGGTAATTCCTTCCAAACATCCATTAATTTCTCTTAGATGTTCTTATACGGTGGTATATATTGTTGTGTGTTTGGCTGCAATAGGATGTGCCTTAGCTCTTCAAACTCAGTATGATCAATTTTTGTTAAGGGTACATGTATATACTTATGGGTATCTTCTATGTAGATGAAATTCATGGGTACCTTCAAGAATGCTCTTGTCGGGTCAATCTCCATCACTTTTTATGGGGATCTCTTGTATTTTTGCCTAAAGTTTTGAGAAATGTTGATGAGGGTAAGTGCAATCATTTTTGGAAGCTAAAATTTGTAGCATACTAATGGTTTTCTTAGGGTTTGATCTAAGTGCACGAGGATTTTCAAGAGTAGAATAAATAGTAAGGAGGGAGGAGTGAGTGGTGTATTTATAATTTTCTTATGAGGTGAGTGTATTAGTCATTTTCTCATCTTGCATTTTTCTACCCGTTATTTTTCTATGGCTCTTATTTCCTAGTGAGTTACTTCCTAAGTTATATGTATGAGAAGTTTATAGTATATTATGTTCTAACTTTATAATTTGAGTTAGGTTTGTCAAGCTCTGTAATATTCTTTTCCAATCCCTTTTTATATCTTTAGGGTTATGCCAAAGAAATTGATGGTCAAACTCAAGCCTACCTAGTATTTGCGGATAGTGAAAAAAAATTATAATCATCTTATCATGATTGATCCTATGTATTATTTCTTTTGTAGCCCCTTATTTATACCTTAGATAGACTTTGTTTTTTCGAAGGTTATTGGTTTCCATTGTAGTGAGTCTTTTGAATTTTTATATTTGGATATGTCCATAGGATGTCTAGTTAGTGGTTGTATGTTGGTTTTCTCTATATGCGGCATTTTTCTTGTATTTGCAATATTTTGTGGAAGACTTATGGACTTGGTGTGCATCATAAATGCTTTCTAGAACTTATATACCCTCCAAGACATGAGTTCTTGCTATCCTTTCATCCATGCATCTAGAACTTCTTCACTATCGGTACTGTCCTTGTCACTATCGAGTTCAATTTCTCTAGAGTTATTAGGGTCTTCTTCTTCTACAGTAGGTATCCTTTAGATAGAATAGAGGTTTCATATTTCTTATCTATCTCTTTCTTGTTAAATTTCTTCTATATAGGTTTTATCTTCTCTCTCCTAGTGGAATATACACTGTCTTATTGCCATCTACCAAAGGTATCTCTTCCTTTCTTGAGTCTAATATCCCATTAGAATTGAAAACCCATCTTAATCCTAGCAATTCTCTAAAAGTGTTAAATGGTTCCTTGATCTCAACGACCTCAAAATTAATAATTTGTTTAAGTCCTCTGATGTTTACTTCCATATTTTTCCATGCTCCTAAAGTCTCCATGCCAAAGCCATTTGCCAAATTGATGTTCATTCTTGGGTCTACCCAACCTCTCCCAAGTTGTTGCCAGAATAATGTTTAGGTCCACAGCTAGGTCTACCATCACATGTTTGACTTTAGTATTATTAAGGTGCATAGTAATTAAAGAGGGCCAATTTTCCAATTTTGGTCTTTTGCAAGCTGACGGAATTGTTGTTTCTGTTTGTTCCAATATTTTCCCAACTATTTAAATTTGACTAAGAGGTCCTTTTGCTAGGCTAAAGAGGCTAAATTCTTCAGCATCATTACTTCTTCCTCAGAGAAACAGGTTATGTCATCCTTTTGTTATTGTATAATTTGTTATTTTTCTCTTTTTACTACCTTATCATGTTGTTGTTTGCTTGGTCAGAAGTAATCATATTCCTCTTCTTGTAGGTTTGATTCTTCGTTGACTTCTTCAATTTCTCTTTGCTTATTCTTTATTGTATTAGTTCCTTGTCTAGTCAAGACTGTAACCTTATCTTTCTTAGTTCTAGATTTCTTCTTTTTCTTAATTTGCAATTATTTTTCTTCACTAGAATATTCTTCGTTTGATGTATCGGATGACCATTGATCCATTCCTTGACAACTTTTAACTCCTTGTGGTGGTATTCTTTTGATTACTCGGGCTCCTTTATGGTCTTGCAAATCATCACTTTTAGGGTGTGTTGTATTTTGATAATATTGTTGTGTTTTATCACATCTAAATATGTCATGAGAATCATCTCTGCAAAATGGATATTTCCTTTTCTTTTCTACCCAACATTTTGTAGCATAATGGCCTATTTCCGCAATTATAGCATGTAGCATCACTTCTTTGGTGGTTGTTTCTACCACATCCTCTTCCTCTATAGTTTGATTTCCTATTATCTCCCATGTAATCTTGTGATGAGTTATTTTGTAATGCATAAGCACCTTTGTTATCTCTCCAAGGTGGTTGTTTGTAACCTATGTCATATAAAGGGCCTCCCGCAAGTCCCTTGACATATGTCATTTTTTTGTCCATGTTTGTGTCACAATTGTAGTTCATAGGGAATCTTGGATTAGGATGATTTGTTGTGTTCCAGAGTTGAAATTGGTTTGTAGGACAATCCTCAATGAGGTGACTATCCCATTCTTGGCAAGTACCACAATATAATGTATTTGTTTTGGCCGGTACCATTTTCAATTCTACATGTAATGTTGTTGCAGTTCTTTCTCCTTGGGCTTTAGGCCAATCGTTCTGAAGATGACCTTCTCTTGAACAATAGGTGCACTAAATCTCTTTACCTTCTTGGCTTCTCCTCTTGCCAAAATTCCATTTTGTATGGTTAGTTTCTCTACCACCATTTGTAATTTCTCAAGATTCTCTTTGATGTCATCTTTTTGAGGTTTGTGCCATGTTTGGGCTTCTATCGAGTATGCCGTTGTGATCAAGTTTTTATAAGTATTAAATATTCTTCCATTTAGGGTTGCTCTTATATCATTTTGTAGTCTTCAAATGAAGAGTCAACTTTTTGTCGCTCTGTTAGGGGTTCCTCCAATTTGTGACAAACTTCCTTAAATATTTTGTCATAGGCCTTCACTAATTCTTCCTTTCCTTGCACTAGGTCCCTCATTTTGTTAACACTCTCTATAGGGATATCTAGAGTGTCAAAGTTTGCTAGGTATTTTTGTTTTACTTCATTCCAACTTTTCACATGCTTCGGGTAGGTCTTTTTGTACCAACATGATACTTCTTTTCTTAGTGAAGATACAAAGCCTAATAAATATGGTTTATCCTCATCAATGTCTTATCTTTCCCACAAAGATTCTAACAAGAATATATGTTTTGCAACTTTTGTTGTATCTCTTTCAAATATTGGGATTTTGATTGATGATTCCATATTGTTCTTACTTCTTCCTACTTCAAGTTTTTGGATTTGTGGACTATTCCTTTCTTACTTTTCTTTCTTTACTTTCCTAATGTTATAGGGCTTCTCCTCACTACCCTTATCTCTTGTTGGCTTTATGTCAAAGTAATCTTTTCCAAGCATCTCTTCCCAATCTACTTGTTTTCCTTCTTTCTCTCTTGTCTCTTTACTTTGCAGTATCTCTTCTTTCAAAATTCTTCTACTCTTATATGGCTTAGGGGATGGGTCCTAGTTTAGGGGTTGAGACTCTTCAAGATATTCTTTCACTTTCTTATTTTTAAATGACATTTTATTCGTTAGTGAACATAATTCCTTACCCAAATTCAATTTGTTCTCCTTAATTTCTCTTATTTCTTTTTCTTTTAATTTCCTTATGCTTGTATTAACTAACTCTTCTAAACCTTCTCTATAGTTTTTAGAAATTCCATAAACCTATCATCCAGGTTAAAGGTTAGGTTTGATAGATCCAATTTGATGGTAGGACTTTTGGAGGGTTGCAATGGGAGTGGAGTCTCTGTGTTATTGCATGATCCTAATAGCAATCTTCTTGATTCTCCATAATCATCAATGTTCTTTAAACTAGTTATGAGTTGTCCTTTTTCCCAGCATAATTTTGATTTCTCTGGGGTCTTCCATTCTTCTATTTTCTCTTTTTATTTTCCCTTGGCAACACCCACTTTGTTTCACTCAGCAACATCCTCATTGGCGCACTCAATTCTCCTTTTGTTCACAATTTCCATTCTTTTGCAATGTCTTCTTCTCTCTCAATGATCTAGTTTTTTCTTCTCTCTTCTCCATTTGGGCTTGTTATGTTCACTTTACTGGCTAATTCAATTTGTTTTCTAACCTCTCTTGTGTTTTTCTTATCTCCTTTTGCCATGGGTGTGATTGATTTGGGATTACATTAGTCCTTTTATTATTTCCATAGCAGGTATTTGAAAACTTTTCTTATTGGTCACATCTCTTCGAGGATCCCTTTCAGAATCGCTCTCCCTTTCCATTTTCCATCCCCTTGGTGCTTAACCCCCTCTCATAGGGTAAGTGCCAAGAGGATAGTTCCACAGGCTTTCAAATCTTCCTTGATTTTTCTTTCTTCCTCTATGTCTAATTTAAAATTAAAATTTTGGGTATTATTATCCTTTATATTACCTAACCAGGGTCCCGACAACGAAACCGGTGTTAGCAAGAAAATTGGGGAAACACAGACCGAAGTTCTGATTCCCAAGTAATTTTTGAGTGTTGTAGTTTATACCTTGGACTCAGTTATATGAAGGGGGTAATAATGGTTTGATTCAGACATAAGATTGATTACTTTGACATGTATAATATAAAGTCAGACAACACAATACAAATAGAATTTCGATATCCTTATATTAGTTATCTTAAAAGAGTACATTCATATTTCCTTATCTCTTCTTTTTACGTCATTTGTATATTTATCATATATATCTTCTCCTATACTCTATATTCCTTTTCTATATATACTTTTTACAAATAATCTCACACAACATCTATGTTACAAATCATTCCCTTTTCCTCTCTTGCTATTCATATATTTCCCTATACATATACCTATGGGATGGAACACGACCCATCTATCCTATCTCTACCCTAGATGGTATCTTTTCAATCTTATGGTCCATAAGCTCTTTGCAACAAGATGCGGTAGGATTTTCTTGGTAGTGTTTGAACTATTGCTCTGTCTTGCCAACATGTTTCATTTATCATGTCTCTTCTCCTTGCTTATATTGGCCTATTTGCTTGAGTTGTGTTTGTTGTGCTCCTCCATTGCTTGTCTATTTCTTGTTGTATGATTTATTTTGGCCTTTTGTTTAACCTTGTTTGTTATGTCTCATCTACTCACATCCAAATTTATTACTTCACATTTCTGGTGCTTGCCATTTTGGAGACATGGAGACATTGATTTACATTCTACCATGTGTTCATGATCATCTTACATGGTATTTTTTGCCCACACATTTCTTAGGATGACATTCTTATGACATTACTATTATAGCATTTAAATAATGTGATCTGACATTAGCACATCATGTCTTGCTTTTATTTTATAGAATACATGATATGTTTATAATCTCACATTATTGCACTTACATGATATTTTTTTGTATATGAATTGTCCTAATAATTGGGAGCAAATTTTGTGGGACAAAAACATTTTTTGCTTCCACTTTTTCCTCCTTCATACATGCACTCCACACTTCATCTTCTCTCACAATAGGGCTAACACATTGCTATATGTGGCCAATTACACCATACTCTCATCTTCTCAAATCATATCCATAGTTATGTATACATCCTATCTATGGGGGCATATCACACTCTATTATGTTATCACGAATTCATTCAGGCCTATATTGAGGGGGCCACATTGGTTGAAACTCCTCAACAACCTTGGGCATGAGGCTTTTTATTTTCAGATTTTGTTTACTTTATGTCATTTAGATTGAGGGGGCCACACTGGTTCCAACTTCTCAGCAAACACTATGCAACTTGATAAATTCTCTTTTTTCAACCCTTTCGCATATGGTTTCAGGGGAAAATTTAGTAAAATCCCCATGATTCCATCTCTACTTCACCTTTTGTTGCCTTTTCAAAATGAAGTAAAATGAAAATGATAACCTACCAATACATGCAATGCAAAATGTTTATAGTTCTTATGATCATGTTTAGCGTGAATGATACTAATGCCTTGTTGTGCCCATGTGTGTAGATTTGGAGATGCAACCTCAGCAAGACAATGTAGGTAGGACATTATCTAATTTATTATCTTTTTTTAATATGTTGACTACTTATTATATTATTTTACTTAGCATGCATGCCAAAGTGGGGGCAATACGTAGAGGAGAATTTTTTTGGGTACTCACTTTCGCTTTGTCATTAAGTCATTTTAGTGCTGAATTTGATATATTATAGTGCATAAGCTGATCAAATCCAGCCAATTTTACTATTATTTGCTAGTTTAGTCCCTATGGTTGGAACCTAACATAATTTTTACCTATTTCCCTACCCTAGTTGGAATTGCAAACATGAATCTATTTCCCTAGACAAAAATGTAGATGCAGATCTCGTCCACAATATTTAAATCCAACTTTCACACTCCTCGAGCTAACTTTGATGATAAAAAAATGGACTGTTGTTCGTCAGCATCTGTAAAACAATATTCAGATTTTCCACCCTAGCATATTTAAAGACAAATCCTAGGGCACTTATCAATCATCACACAAGCATTCAAGGTTTTAAGCATCATTCTAGAGAACATTTAGAGAATTCGATCAGATCATTATGCACTAGCAACTATTGACTTCTATATTGAGCATTTTGTATATTGCATGTCTTTGGATCTTTTCATCTAATCTAGAAAACAAGGGGTTTGAGGAAGGCCCAAGGAAGCATAAAACTGCAATCTCACCATAGTTTACTCCAGAAGGTGTTCTTTAATACTGCCTTGATCCAAATTTAGATATACCACAACATGGTAGTTTTGGAAGTAGGTGTCCACGTAATTGCATGACAAAATAGCATGGACCCTAGATAGAATTGCATAGATCCCAATAGGGTCACATTCAACTATAGTGCATATTAGCTACAGAAGTACTTCAGATTTGATCTCTATAGTCCAAGCGAAGTCATTGAGCACATTTTCACAGTTAAGATCAATCACACCAACTACCATCATTACCAAGAGCTAAGCACTTCTTAACCTCCTATTTAATTTGCTAATTACTATTAGTGTTACATATTCAACTCTTTATATTTATCTAGGATCAGATTAGAGTGCTTTGTTACTTGTTAAATCCGTAGATTAATATTTATTTTTTGTGGAGGTGTATATAATAATATTTAGTATTTTTCTTTTTGAAGATTTCCATTACATGAGTGTATTTTCCATTAATTTTCATTTTTACAATTTTTATAGGATTTTTAATGTGAATTTTAGGTCTTCACTATAATTACCTTTCCCCTTAAAACCTCCCAAAGCAACTTGAAACATAAATAAGCTACCTTGCAATAAAATCAATTTGAAACATAAATGTTTTAAGGAAGACCATTCCATAGCAATTATATCAATTTTGGATTAAGAATCTTATGGTAAAATACATCTTGTACAAAGTTTGGCTGTGGTATTTTACCCAACATTGACACTTTACCATGACTCGTGGGATTTGAACTTGGGGCTAACCTTTGCAATCCCTGATGCTTTTGAAATTTGAACTCATCATTGAGGCCTATTTTAGACTTTTCACATCTTCGTAATGATTTCGTTTTATGATCTTATCTTCAACCGTAGATTCTCAGAGATAAGACAGCGCAAATAAAACATTGTTCATGAGACCATATAGTAAATAAATAGCAACCATTTGCTGACAAAATATTCATCCTCATAATTAACAATTAAATCAATTGTCACAGCTTCGAGTATTTAACCTACCAGTTAAAAAGATCTTTTGTTTATACAAGGGAGAAAAAAACACAAGTACAACAATTAATTGATCCCTGAAAACATCTCATTTGGAATAGCTATCTCGTTGCTTGGATCAACACTTAATCAATCTAGTCAAACAACTCAAAAGTTGAAATTGACTCTACCTATAGTATTTGAAGGATGAGGTGACTTGAGCGGATGTGTGTACTATACATTCAATTACAAGCAACTGCTGCTCTCTGAGTAAAATCTCTGATTCTTTTCCTCTATGAGAGATGATATTTTTCTCATGCTTTATAAATTTGCAATCGATCCACCAATCAAATGTAGAGAACGGATGAAAGAAAATGCAGTACTACATGTCCCATAGAGTGTTAACAATGGTGAGTTAATACTCATTGCTCTACCATAGAGATTTT